>OU342740.1:469318410-469986419 GCA_910589775.1 Avena eriantha
ATCTACATGGAAACAAAGGTTGGGACCTTATAGCACATGCTAGCCCCCAGTATACCCGCAGGGGGACTGTTACCCCTACACGTCCAGGAATCTACTAAGTGTTATCGCAAGCATGTGAAGAAGGTCAGACCGGGGATCTAAACATTGCATCCATGGACCTTCCACCACACTTGGACACATATACTAGGGCCACATGCAAGTTCTAGTGGGATTCCGGAGCTCCGGCGGTCCTTTTCCACCGAAACCCTAGTCGGTGGGGCCCGCGGGTCTACCCCAGTAGCTTTCTTTGTACGAGGTTCACACAACGCGCTTTTTTGTTGGTTTAGCTTTGTTTAGGTCATATCTACATGGAAAACAAAGGTTGGGACCTTATAGCACATGCTAACCCCCCGGTATACCCTCAGCGGGACTGTTACCCCTACCCGTCCAGGAATCTAATAAGTGTTATCGCATGCGGGTCTACCCCTGTAGCTTTCTTAGTACGAGGTTCAGACAACGCGCTTTTTTGATGGTTTAGCTTTTTTAGGTCATATCAACATGGTTAACAAAGGTTGGGATCTTATAGCACATGCTAGCCCCCGGGTATACCCGCAACAGGACTGTTACCCCTACATGTCTAGGAATCTACTAAGTGTTATCGCACGCATATGAAAAAGGTCAGACCGGGGATCTAGACATTGCATCCATGGACCTTCCACCACACTTGGACACATATATAGGTCCACATGAAAGTTCCAGTGGGATTCCGGTGCTCCGACAGTCCTTTTCCAGCGAAACCCTAGTCGGTGGGGCCCGCGGGTCTACCCCTGTAGGTTTCATTGTACGAGGTTCAGACAACGCGCTTTTTTGTTGGTTTAGCTTTGTTTACGTCATATCTACATGGAAAACAAATGTTGGGACCTTATAGCACATGCTAGCCAACCGATATACCCACAACGGGACTATTACCCCTACACGTCACGGAATCTACTAAGTGTTATCGCACGCGGGTCTACCCCTGTAGCTTTCTTAGTACGAGGTTCAGACAACGCGCTTTTTTGATGGTTTTAGCTTTGTCTAGGTCATATATACATGGAAAACAAAGGTTGGGACCTTATAGCACATGCTAGCGCCCCGGTATATATACCCACAGCGGGATTGTTACCTCTACATGTCTAGGAATCTACTAAGTGTTATCGCACGCATGTGAAGAAGGTCAGACCGGGGATCTAGACATTACATCCATGGACCTTCCACCACACTTAGACACATATACTAGGTCCACGTGCAAGTTCCAGGGGGATTCCGGTGCTCCGGCGGTCCTTTTCCAGCGAAACCCTAGTCGGTGGGGCCCGTGGGTCTACCCCTGTAGCTTTCTTTGTACGAGGTTCAGACAACACGCTTTTTTGTTGATTTAGATTTTTTTAGGTCATATCTGCATGGAAAACAAAGGTTGGGACCTTATAACACATGCTAGCCTCCCGGTATACCCGCAGCGGGACTGTTACCCCTACACGTCCAGGAATCTACTAAGTGTTATCGCACACGGGTCTACCCCTGTAGCTTTCTTAGTACGAGGTTTAGACAACACGCTTTTTTGATGGTTTAGCTTTGTTTAGGTCATATATACATGGAAAACAAAGGTTGGGACCTTATAGCACATGCTAGCCCCCCAATATACCCGCAGGGGGACTGTTACCCCTACACGTCCAGGAATCTAATAAGTGTTATCGCACGCATGTGAAGAAGGTCAGACCGGGGATCTAGACATTGCATCCATGGACCTTCCACCACACTTGGAAACATATACTAGGGCCACATGCAAGTTCTGGTGGGATTCCGCAGCTCCGGCGGTCCTTTTCCACCGAAACCCTAGTCGGTGGGGTCCGCGGGTCTACCCCTGTAGCTTTCTTTGTTCGAGGTTCAGACAACAAGCTTTTTGTTGGTTTAGCTTTGTTTAGGTCATATCTTCATGGAAAACAAAGGTTGGGACCTTATAGCATATGCTAGCCCCCCGGTATACCCGCAGCAGGGCTGTTACCCCTACACGTCTAGGAATCTACTAAGTGTTATCACACGCATGTGAAGAAGGTCAGACAGGGGATCTAGACATTGCATCCATGGACCTTCCACCACACTTGGACACATATACTAGGTCCACTTGCAAGTTCTAGTGGGATTCCGGAGCTCCGGTGGTCCTTTCCTGTGAAACCCTAGTCAGTGGGGCCCGCGGGTCTACCCCTGTAGCTTTCTTCGTACGAGGTTTAGACAGCGCGATTTTTTGGTGGTTTAGACTTTTTTAGGTCATATCTACATGAAAAAAAAGGTTGGGACCTTATAGCACAAGCTAGCCCCCCGGTATACCCGTAGTGGGACTGTTACCCCTACACGTCCAGGAATCCACTAAGTGTTATCGCACGCGGGTCTACCCCTGTAGCTTTCTTAGTACGAGGTTCAGACAACGCGCTTTTTTGTTGGTTTAGCTTTCTTTAGGTCATATATACATGAAGAACAAAGGTTCGGACCTTATAGCACATGCTAGCCCCCCGGCATACCCGCAGCGGGACTGTTACCCCTACACGTCCAGGAATCTACTAAGTGTTATCGCATGCGGTTCTACCCCTGTACCTTTCTTAGTACGTGGTTCAGACAACGCGCTTTTTTGATGGTTTAGCTTTTTTTAGGTCATATCTACATGGAAAACAAAGGTTGGGATCTTATAGCGACTGCTAGCCCCCGGGTATACCCGCAGCGGGACTGTTACCCCTACATGTCTAGGAATCTACTTAAGTGTTATCGCACGCATATGAAAAAGGTCAGACCGGGGATCTAGACATTGCATCCATGGACCTTACACCACACTTGGACACATATAGTAGGTCCACGTGCAAGTTCCAGTGGGATTCTGGAGCTCCGATAGTCCTTTTCCAGCGAAGCTCTAGTTGGTGGGGCCCGCGGGTCTACCCTTGTAGGTTTCTTTGTACGAGGTTCAGACAACGCGCTTTTTTGTTGGTTTAGCTTTGTTTACGTCATATCTACATGGAAAACAAAGGTTGGGACCTTATAGCACATCCTAGCCCCCCGATATACCCACAACGGGACTATTAGCCCTACACGTCCAGGAATCTACTAAGTGTTATCGCACGCGGGTCTACCCCTGTAGCTTTCTTAGTACGAGGTTCAGACAACGCGCTTTTTTGATGGTTTAGCTTTGTCTAGGTCATATATACATGGAAAACAAAGGTTGGGACCTTATAGCACATGCTAGCACCCCGGTATATATACCCACAGCGAGACTGTTACCTCTACATGTCCAGGAATCTACTAAGTGTTATCGCACGCATGTGAAGAAGGTCAGACCGGGGATCTAGAAATTCCATCCGTGGACCTTCCACCACACTTGGACACATATACTAGGTCCACGTGCAAGTTCCAGGGGGATTCCGGAGCTCCGGCGGTCCTTTTCCAGCGAAACCCTAGTCGGTGGGGCCCGTGGGTCTACCCCTGTAGCTTTCTTTGTACGAGGTTCAGACAACGCGCTTTTTTGTTGGTTTAGCTTTGTTTAGGTCATATGTACATGGAAAACAAAGGTTAGGACCTTATAGCACATGCTAGCCCCCCGGTATACCCGCAGCGGGACTGTTAACCCTACACGTCTAGGAATCTACTAAGTGTTATCGCACGCATGTGAAGAAGGTCAGACAGGGGATCTAGACATTGCATCCATGGACCTTCCACCACATTTGGACACATATACTAGGTCCACGTGCAAGTTCTAGTGGGATTCCGGAGCTCCTTTTCCTGTGAAACCCTAGTCAGTCGGGCCCGCGGGTCTACCCCTGTAGCTTTCTACGTACGAGGTTCAGACAGCGCGTTATTTTGTTGGTATAGACTTTTTTAGGTCATATATACATGAAAAAAAAGGTTGGGACCTTATAGCACAAGCTAGCCCCCCGGTATACCCGTAGTGGGACTGTTACCCCTACACGTCCAGGAATCCACTAAGTGTTATCGCACGCGGGTCTACCCCTCTTGCTTCCTTAGTACGAGGTTCAGACAACGCGCTTTTTTGTTGGTTTAGCTTTTTTTAGGTCATATATACATGAAGAACAAAGGTTGGGACCTTATAGCACATGCTAGCCCCCGGCATACCCGCAGCGGGACTGTTACCCCTACACGTCCAGGAATCTACTAAGTGTTATCGGATGCGGGTCTACCCCTGTAGCTTTCTTAGTACGAGGTTCAGACAATGCGCTTTTTTGATGGTTTAGCTTTTTTTAGGTCATATCTACATGGAAAACAAAGGTTGGGACCTTATAGCACAAGCTAGCCCCCCGGTATACCCGCAGCGGGACTGTTCCCCCTACATGTCCAGGAATCTACTAAGTGTTATCGCACGCATATGAAGAAGGTCAGACCGGGGATCTAGACATTGCATCCATGGACCTTCCACCACACTTGGACACATATATAGGTCCACGTGCAAGTTCCAATGGGATTCTGGAGCTCCAGCGGTCCTTTTCCAGCGAAACCCTAGTCGGTGGGGCCCGCGGTTCTACCCTTGTAGCTTTCTTTGTACGAGGTTCAGACAACACGCTTTTTTGTTGGTTTAGCTTTGTTTACATCATATCTACAAGGAAAACAAAGGTTGGGACCTTATAGCACATGGTAGCCCCCCGGTATACCCACAGCGGGACTATTACCCCTACACGTCCAGGAATCTACTTAGTGTAATCGCACGCGGGTCTACCCCTTTAGCTTTCTTAGTACGAGGTTCAGACAACGCGCTTTTTTGATGGTTTAGCTTTGTCTAGGTCATATCTACATGGAAAACAAAGGTTGGGACCTTATAGCACATGCTAGCCCCTCGGTATATATACCCGCAGCGGGACTGTTACCTGTATACGTCCAGGAATCTACTAAGTGTTATCACACGAATGTGAAGAAGGTCAGACCAGGGATCTAGACATTGCATCCATGGACCTTCCACCACACTTGGACACATATACTAGGTCCCCGTGCAAGTTCTAGTGGGATTCAGAGCTCCGGCGGTCCTTTTCCAGCGAAACCCTAGTCGGTGGGGCCCGTGGGTCTACCCCTATAGCTTTCTTTGTACGAGGTTCAGACAACGCGCTTTTTTGTTGGTTTAGCTTTGTTTAGGTCATATGTACATGGAAAACAAAGTTTGGGACCTTATAGCACATGCTAGACCCCCGGTATACCCGCAGCGGGAGTGTTACCCCTACACGTCCAGGAATCTACTAAGTGTTATCGCACGCGGGTCTACCCCTGTAGCTTTCTTAGTCCGAGGTTCAGACAATGCGCTTTTTTGATGATTTAGCTTTGTTTAGGTCATATCTACATGGAAAACAAAGGTTGCGACCTTATAGCACATGCTAGCCCCCGGTATACCCGCAGCGGGACTGTTACCCCTACACGTCCAGGAATCTACTAAGTGTTATCGCACGCGGGTCTATCCCTGTAGCTTTCTTAGTACGAGGTTTAAACAACACGATTTTTTGATGGTTTAGCTTTCTTTAGGTCATATCTACATGGAAAACAAAGGTTGGGACGTTATAGCACATGCTAGCCCCCCAGTATACCCGCAGGGGGACTGTTACCCCTACACGTCCAGGAATCTACTAAGTGTTATCGCAAGCATGTGAAGAAGGTCAGACCGGGGATCTAAACATTGCATCCATGGACCTTCCACCACACATGGACACATATACTAGGGCCACATGCAAGTTCTAGTGGGATTCCGGAGCTCCGGCGGTCCTTTTCCACCGAAACCCTAGTCGGTGGGGCCCGCGGGTTTACCCCAGTAGCTTTCTTTGTACGAGGTTCACACAACGCGCTTTTTTGTTGGTTTAGCTTTGTTTAGGTCATACCTACATGGAAAACAAAGGTTGGGACCTTATAGCACATGCTAGCCCCCCGGTATACCCGCAGCGGGACTGTTACCCCTACCCGTCCAGGAATCTACTAAGTGTTATCGCACGCGGGTCTACCCCTGTAGCTTTCTTAGTACGAGGTTCAGACAACGCGCTTTTTTGATGGTTTAGCTTTGTCTAGGTCATAGATACATGGAAAACAAAGGTTGGGACCTTATAGCACATGCTAGCCCCTCAGTATATATACCCGCAGCGGGACTGTTACCTGTATACGTCCAGGAATCTACTAAGTGTTATCGAACGCATGTGAAGAAGGTCAGACCAGGGATCTAGACATTGCATCCATGGACCTTCCACCACACTTGGACACATATACTAGGTCCCCGTGCAAGTTCCAGTGGGATTCCAGAGCTCCGGGGGTCCTTTTCCAGCGAAACCCTAGTCGGTGGGCCCGCGGGTCTACCCCTGTAGCTTTCTTTGTACGAGGTTCAGACAACGCGATTTTTTGTTGGTTTAGCTTTGTTTAGGTCACATCTACATGGAAAACAAAGGTTGGGACCTTATAGTACATGCTAGATCCCCGGTATACCCGCAGCGGGAGTGTTACCCCTACACGTACAAGAATCTACTAAGTGTTATCGCACGCGGGTCTACCCCTGTAGCTTTCTTAGTACGAGGTTCAGACAACGCGCTTTTTTGATGGTTTAGCTTTGTCTAGGTCATATCTACATGGAAAACAAAGGTTGGGACCTTATAGCACATGCTAGCCCCCCGGTATATATACCCGCAGCGGGACTGTTACCTCTACACATCCAGGAATCTACTAACTGTTATCGCGCGCATGTGAAGAAGGTCAGACCGGGGATCTTGTCATTGCATCCAAGGACCTTCTACCACGCTTGGACACATATAGTAGGTCCACGTGCAAGTTCTAGTGGGATTCAGAGCTTCGGGGTCCTTTTCCAGCGAAACCCTAGTCGGTGGGGCCCGTGGGTCTACCCCTATAGCTTTCTTTGTACGAGGTTCAGACAACGCGCTTTTTTGTTGGTTTAGCTTTGTTTAGGTCATATGTACATGGAAAACAAAGGTTGGGACCTTATAGCACATGCTAGCCCCCCGGTATACCCGCAGCAGGACTATTGCCCCTACACGTCCAGGAATCTACTAAGTGTTACCCCACGCGGGTCTACCCTTGTAGCTTTCTTGGTACGAGGTTCAGACAATGCGCTTTTTTGATGGTTTAGCTTTGTTTAGGTCATATCTACATGGAAAACAAAGGTTGGGACCTTAATAGCACATGCTAGCCCCCGGTATACCCGCAGCTGGACTGTTACCCCTACACGTCCAGGAATTTACTAAGGTTATCGCACGCGGGTCTACACCTGTAGCTTTCTTAGTACGAGGTTCAGACAACGCGCTTTTTTGTTGGTTTAGCTTTGTTTAGGTCATATATACATGAAGAACAAAGGTTGGGACCTTATAGCACATGCTAGCCCCTCGGCATACCCGCAGCGGGACTGTTACCCCTACACGTCCAGGAACCTACTAAGTGTTATCGCATGCGGGTCTACCCCTGTAGCTTTCTTAGTACGAGGTTCAGACAACGCGCTTTTTTGATTGTTTACCTTTGTTTAGGTCATATCTACATGGAAACCAAAGGTTGGGACCTTATAGCACATGCTAGCCCCTGGTATACCCGCAGCGGGACTGTTACCCCTACACGTTAGGGAATCTACTAAGTGTTATCGCATGCATGTGAAGAAGGTCAGACCAGGGATCTAGAAATTGCATCCATGGACCTTCCACCACACTTGGACACATATAGTAGGTCCACGTGCAAGTTCGAGTGGGATTCCGGAGCTCCGGTGGTCCTTTTCCAGCGAAACCCTAGTCGGTGGGGCCCGCGGGTCTACCCCTGTAGCTTTCTTTGTACGAGGTTCAGACAACGCGCTTTTTTGTTGGTTTAGCTTTTTTTAGGTCATATCTACATGGAAATAAAAGTAAGATTGAAGCATGCATAGCTGAGGCAACTCTGATCGGGGAGATAGCAGACATCACGGCAAAGTACTATGCCGATGATGTTCCCACTCTGCATAACCCGATCACTTGGTACAATGTCGACGAGTTGGAGGAAGACCCCAAGATCCCACTCTTTCAATCTCCCGGTGGAAAGTCCGGTGCTGGAAAAGAGTACTTATTGAATATTGGGGGATACCCCCGGGTAGGGTCACGCTGGGGTATAAAGGCCGAGTTAGCCGAGGTTCGGCAAGGCCAAAGCGGATGCTGGCCGGGTCACCTCAAGGCAGGCAGAATCACGGGGCAACCCGGATCAGGAGGCGTCCGCCTAACTAAGTCTCATCCGACTTAAGCAGTAAGTTGGAAATGCCTATTTAACTTGTATGCAGGAATGGGTGTGGCCGGATCAACTATGATCCGGGTCACATCTAGCTTCTAGGAGAAGGAAGGAATCTCGCTGGTCATAAGAAGCCCCGGTACACACAGCATGAGCGAAGCGGACAAGGGGAGGACCACCGAGGCGTGGCCGACAAGGGTGACGACGCTCATGTCTGCTGACGCAGGCGCCGCAGAGGCTCACGTAGCCTCTGCATGTGTGACGCGGGGGAAAAGCAACCCGGTTGGTTTACTACTTTGGGAGAAGGCATATTCTCAGGAATATGCCTCCATGTATGCCCTAAGTGGACACCTAGCCACCCCTATATAAGGAGGGCTAGGGCCTCTGTAGAAGGGGTGCCGCTATTCTGATTTGGTTGAGGGTTTTAGGGGTGAATAGTGTGTGAGAGTAAGAGAGCTTCTTCTTCCTCCTCACGCCAATACAGCTCTAGGAGCACTTGTAATCTTGGAAGCAAAGCAAATACAAATTTCTGTGTGAGGATTCACCTCATTATCCCTCCCTGGATTCCCCTAGCGTGTATTAGTCCCCACCTTTAGCCTATCCATGGCATCTGCCGTCACACCACCACGATAGTTGGCACCTACCGTGGGGCTAGCGGCTCTAGCAGGGCTCAAGATCCGGACGGGAAACTTCATCGGCACCGGCGAACACATCGTCTCCAGGCTTGTTCAGCGCTTTGGAGCACTGGACTTTGTCAGCGACAATGCTGGCTGCTTCGGCACGCACCCACTTCCGCGTAACGGCCTCTTCGTCAAGCTCGGCGCGCACAAGGTCTACGTTGCTGTCGATGTGTCATGTGTTCATCCGCGGCACGTCGTCGAGGCAGGGGAGCCACCCCTTACCGTGGTTCGCGGGGCGCGTATCGCTCGCTCCCCGGACCATGCAGAGGTGATGATAACTGCGCCTGGTGCGGGCGCAAGCAAGGATCCGGCGCCAGATCCGGAGGTAACGCCTAAGGCACCGAGGAAAGCTAGAGGTCCTCCATTAGAGAGGCCGGAGAATGTGTTGAGGGAAGCGATGGATAGCTTGGCAAACCCTGTAGTAGCAGTAGTAGATCCGGCTCGGGCATAGGCCGAGCTAGAGGAAACTAGACAAAAAATACTAGAGGGTGCGAAAAAGATTGCCGCGGCTCAGCAGTCGTTGAATATGACGCTGCGTGAGTACGCAAAGGCAAACAAAGTTGATGCCGTAAAAGTGAAGGGGAGAAATCTCATGAGCGAAATGAACAGAGAAGGTGATACTGGAATTGAGGGATCAGAGAACTGTTTGTCTGTGGGGCTCCCGAGGTATAGTACCCGGCAAAGAACCTCAGAGCAGCAGACGCAGCTGCATCCGAGTTAGAGGGTCTAATGGGTGAGGCCCGGCAAAGACAACAAGATAGGGTTAATGAGCTGGTTCGAATCGCGAACAGACAAAATGAGGAACTACTCAGAACTAACCCGGAGAGGGCTGGGGCCTCCAAGATCGTTCATTCGGTGATCGGTAACATGGAGAAATCCGCTGGAGCCGCATCGTCTCCTCATGGTGGACCAAGGAGAGAAGAGGTAGTAACCTCGGCCAGAAGAAACAAGCAGATCGTCCCGTATGACCCAACACGGGCAGGGAAAGGAAAAGAAGCACAGAAAAATGATGATCGACGAAGTGTGAGCCGAGGTGAAGCTGGCAGAGGTAACCGCGACCAAGGCAATGCCGGTCAAGGGAACAATGTCAACGGCAATGCCAGACAGCGAAACTCGGCGGGAGCGGGACAACCGCAGCAGCGGAATATACCAAGGCAAGAGCAAAGTGCCGGCCGGGGTATGCAATAGAGAGTTGCTCCACGAGAGCAAGACCGGTACAACGATGGAGATTCGGAAATGGCAAACGCGGGAAACCCAAGGCCGGACTATCATGTGATAGGGTCAAGATTGGGAAGCAGGGATTTGATGCCGGATGATGCCAGGTTAAAACTGGATCGGCTGTATAGGTCGGAACAAATCTAATGTCAAGGTCCACCGGGTCCAGCGTGTTTCGGGCCCCGGATCATGAAGTAGCCACCGGTAGCCAACTTCCAGTTACCCAGGGGCACGAAGACGCATGACAGCAGTACCAAGCCGGAGGATTGGTTGATAAACTATGCTACGGCTGTGAAAGTTGCCACAGGCAACTTGAGATGGGCTGTACGATACGTACCCCAGATGTTGGAAGGGCCGGCGAGGGTATGGCTGAACAATTTGCCACCCGGAAGCATTAACTGCTGGATAGATTTCGAGGAGATGTTCATCAGCAATTTTTCAAGTACGTATTAGAGGCCAAATAGGCCGCAGACCCTAGCTATGTGCAAGCAAAGGCCGAATGAGACGGACCGGGAGTTCTTAACCCAGTGGTGTACGGTGAGAAACTCATGTGAGGGCGTGATAGAATCGCAGGCCATAGCATGGTTTGCGGAAGGATGCAGATATGCAAGCGAACTGTGGCAAAAGTTGCAAAGGAAAATGCCAACCACGTTGGCAGAGATGATCCGGATTGCAGATTCGTATGCTCTGGGTTATCCAACTCAACCTAGGCTCGTGTCGAATGAGTCAAACGATGAGTGCTACCAGAGAGATGGAGCCGGGTCATCCCGGAGGAATGACTACAGAGGGAAAAGAAGAGATGACAGACCAGATCATCGATACGGTTTGCAACAAGTTGCGGCTGTGAATCAAGATCAGCCCGAAGCAGGGGGGCAGTCAACGCCAGAAAACTGGAGGGCAATGGACTCCGAGAAACGATGGCAAGAAAACTTGGACGCCAAAGCAAAAGAAATAGTGGCAAGAAAAGTTTCACACGCCAAATCCGAGCAACCCAGCAGGTCATACAACGAGGCAATGTGAGTGGATGCGCAAGATTGCACAAGGTGGTTCAGGGAATGCTCAGGCACCCCGGAATGATCAGCCTCGGCAGGAGTTACCCCAGCAGCAATTGCTCTCCGGAGCAAACACGCAACAACTAATGTTGCCTCCCCCTCCGCCGAGGTATGATACCAATGAGAGAAGGGATGCGGTGCATCAGGTGGAAAATCAGCATCAGCCGGGTCAGAGGTACCCCGGAAATGAGGGGAGGAATGAGTACAAAGAGCATCATTAGAGTTACTGCGTATTCATCACTGAGGAAATAGATAGAAAGAGCTTGCAGCACCGACATATGGAGGTGAATGCAGTAATGCCTGCAGTGACGAGGTATATGCCTTGGTCTGACCAAGAAATCATCTAGAGCATAAATGATCATCCCAAGCTTATGCCAAGACCTGGTTCGTATGCGTTGGTGCTGGATCCGACATTCATTGGGCCTAGCATTAATGTAATATTCTCAAAGGTATTGATCGACAATGGCAGTAGCATTAACATCATGTATGCGGACACAATGCGCAAGTTGGGTATCTCGGGGAACATGCTACAGGCCATGAGGACAACTTTCCATGGCATTGTGCCCGGCATTTCTTGCGAGCCCATAGGCAAGGTCCGGGTTGATGTATTGTTCGGCACGAGAGATAACTGTCGAACCGAAAATTTGGAGTTCGAGGTGGTGAACTTGGAAAGTGCGTACCACGCGTTACTCGGAAGGCCAGCGCTAAACAAGTTCATGGCAAGCTATCACATTAGTTATTTGAAGATGAAATTGCCCGGGCCAAACAGAGTGATTACCATTGCTGGGGATTTCTGACGTTCCATGGAATGTGCATCGGCTGGGTCTAACTTAGCCGAGTCACTTGTGATTGCGCAGGAGAAAATGAAGATTAAAGAGGTGGCGGCATTGGCTCAGTCCGCGCCGCAGTATATGCCGACGCTGAGTAACCAGCATGGGAGTGTCTCTTTCCAAGCCACGAAAGATACCAAGAAGATTCACGTTGATGATATGTTCCTAGAGCGCACCGTAACAATTGGTGCCGGGTTAAGTGATCAATAGGAAAGCGAGATCGTCAGCTTCCTCCGCGAGAATCGAGACATTTTTGCTTGGTCCACACAGGACTTGCAAGGTGTTCCAAGGGAGTTGGCAGAGCACTCTTTGAATGTGAGACCCGGAGCAAAGCCGGTGAAGCAACCTCTCCGCCGCTTCGCCGAAGATAGGAGGAAAGTCATCGGGAATGAGATAGCTCGGTTGCTAGCTGCAGGATTTATCATGGAGGTTCTTTACCCGGATTGGCTCTCTAATCTGGTGCTGGTGGAAAAGAAGAAGGATGATCCGAATGTGGCGGTGGTTTGGCGTATGTGTATCGATTACACGAACCCGAACAAGGCGTGTCCAAAAGATCGATTTCCACTGCCAAGGATAGATCATGTCATAGACTCAACTGCTGATGTGAATTGTTGTCATTCATTGATGCATATTCTTGTTTCCACCAGATACCTTTGAATCCGGATGATCAAATAAAGACTACGTTTATTACCCCGTATGGGGCTTATTGCTATCGCACCATGCCGTTTGGTTTACGTAATGCAGGGGCAACGTACCAAAGATGTATGCAAAAATGTTTGCATGACCAAATCGGTCAAAATGTACAAGTGTACGTAGATATGTGGTTATCAAGACCAAGGAAAGCAAAACGCTCCTTGACGATATCAGGCAAACGTTTGCGAACCTAAGAAGGTTCCGGATGAAACTTAACCCAGAAAAATGTACCTTCGGTGTCCCGGCTGGGAAATTGCTCGGTTTTCTTGTTTCCAACCGAGGTATCGAGGTTAATCCAACTAAAATCCGGGCCATCGAATGGATGGAACTGCCGAAGTGTCTTAACGATATCCAGAAGTTCACGGGTTGCCTGGCATCGATAAGTCGGTTTGTATGTCGGTTGGGAGAAAAGGCATTGCCTCTCTACCAACTCATGAAAAAGTCGGATAAGTTCGTTTGGCCACCGCAGGCCAATGAAGCCTTTGCCCACCTGAAGAAGATGTTAGCCACTGCACCAGTGTTAGCCTCACCATTATCAAAGGAGCCAATGTTGCTCTATATAGCCACAACCAACCGAGTTGTAAGTGAAGTGATAGTGGTGGAGCGCGACGAGGAAGGTAAGTCAGTGCAAAGGCCAGTGTATTACCTGAGCGAGGTGCTATCAGTCTCAAAGCAGAACTATCCACACTATCAAAAGGTGGCGTATGGCGTGTACATGGCCGCTAAGAAGCTGAAGCACTACTTTGAGGAACATCCTATCAGGGTCATATGTGAGGCCCTCATATTCGAGATAATGAGTAACAAGGATGCCAGTGGAAGAATTGCAAAATGGGCAATTGAACTAGCTCCTTATGCGCCACAATTTGACAGAAGAGAGGCAATCAAGTCTCAAGCTGTGGCGGATTTTTTGTGGACTGGGCCGAGGTGCAATACGAACCGCCGTTGCCATATCCGAACTATTGGCGAATGAACTTTGATGGATCAAAAACAAAAACCGGGTTAGGTGCCAGAGTTGTACTTACCTCGCCAAAAATGGACCAGCTGAAATACGTGCTGCAGATCCATTTCGCGGCATCAAACAATGTCGCTGAGTATGAAGCGCTTGTGCACAGGCTCAAGGTGGCAAAAGAGATTGGGATACGTCGGATCATATGCTTTGGCGACTCGGATTTTGTGGTATAGCAAGTGTCGGGACTGTGGGACGCCCTTGATCCAAACATGGCACTGTACAGATTTCATGTGCAGAAGATATCTGGTTACTTTGAGGGGTGCGAATTTCATCATGTACCCCGGGTGGAAAATGAGGCTGCCGACATGCTGACAAAGCTCGGGTCAACTCAACAAGCAGTTCCACCGGGTGTAGCATTAGAGCACCTCAAGAAACCATCCATCAGACCATCCCCAGAAACCGACTCCATTTATGTCCCGGAGGACACGGAATCCAGAGTTGTGCCCATGGACATTGACACAGGAGGTAACGCGCGAAACCCGGGGACTGCTCAGCCTGATCCGGTTGAGGTTATGCCGGTGGATATGATGGAAATTGATGAGGATGTGTTCCCTGTGCAGCGATACCAGCTTGGGCACTACCTATATTTCAATTCCTGAAAGATGGAACGTTACCCACTGAGGAAGTGTTGTCCAGGCAAACACAGACGAGGGCAAAGGCGTACACGATCATCAATTCCGAACTATACAAAAGGAGTGTGACCAACGTCCTCCAGCGATGCGTTGACCCGGAAGAAGGGCTTGACATCCTCCGAGATATACATCAAGGGGAGTGTGGGCATCATGCCTCGTCCCGAGCCTTGGTGGCAAAAGCTTTCCGGCACAGATTCTACTGGCCAAGCGCCTTAGAGCAAGCAGAAGATCTGGTGAGAAAATGTAATGGTTGTCAGAGGTATGCTACCAAGACACATATGCCAATGTCAGAACTCAAGACCATACCAATTACATACCCATTTGCCGTATGGTGCTTGGATATGGTTGGTCCGTTCAAACCAGCAAGGGGAAATATGACTCACATTTTGGTAATGGTGGACAAATTTACGAAATGGATTGAAGTGAAGCCTATAAGAAAATGTGATGGAGCTACGGCCGTAACGTTTCTCAAGGACATCATCTTGAGGTACGGTTATCCTCACAGTATCATAACCTATAATGGCACAAATTTTGCGGAAGGAGCATTCGCGCGTTTTTGCCGGGATAAGAAGATCCGGCTGGACATAGCCTCGGTAGCCCACCCCTCATCGAACGGACAAGTGGAAAGATACAACGGATTAGTATTATCTGGGATAAAACCCCGGCTCATTGAGCCATTGCAAAGTTCAGCGGGCTGCTGGATAGAAGAGCTACCAGCGATACTGTGGAGTTTAAGAACAACTCTGAATCGATCAACATGCTACACGCCGTTTTTTCTGGTATATGGGGCAGAAGCTGTATTACCAGCCGACATAGAGCATGATTCGCCTAGGGTCACCCAATACACAGAAACCGAAGTGCAAGAAGCCCGGCAAAATGATGTTGATCTGCTGGAAGAAGCGAGAGAACTGGCATTGTCCAGATCCACCATATATTAGCAAAATCTCCGACGCTATCATAGCCGGAAAGTAAGCCCCCGAGTCTTTCGGGAAGGCGATCTGGTGCTCCGGTTGGTACACCGTACTACTGGCATGCATAAATTATCCCCCTCATGGGAAGGGACGTTCATCGTGAGCAAAGCATTGCACAATGATTCTTATTATCTTATAGATGCAAAGCCACAGGAAAAGAACAAGGCGGACAGGTCCGGCGAGGAATCTAAGCGTCCATGGAATATAGCTCTACTTCGTCCCTTTTACACTTAGCAAAGAAGTGTATGTATGTGAGTCTTCTCATGTGTCGGTATGTATGCCGGCAATGAGCTAATCAATGAAATGTTGGCACCTCGAGCAGTAACTCGGGGACTGCCTTAATAATATTTGTTGTCTTTTGTGCGTTAGCTAGAATAAGTTGTTCTACTTAACTCGGATTAGTAATGTGTGAGCACCAAGAACCCAACTCTTCGACTTGCTGCTGTCCAACAAGAATTGGCTTCATGGCAAGCAAGAGAACAAGTTTGGAATTGCATAGCACACGAAAAATGACTAAGGAAAAGAACTTAATCGAGCTGACGTTTGTTTTTCAGACTAACCTTGTGTTTACTTTCAAATTGTTATGATGTTTTATTTTTGAGCTAAGCCTAAAAGTTTCCTAGTATTGTTAAGACATTTTTTGAGGCTCGAATTCGTAAGTCGTAAAACCGAATCAAGGTAGACACGAGCCGAGCCAAAAGATTGGACGAACAAGAAAAAGAAACTCGAGGACTACGCCCAAGTTAATCTGGCATAGGAACTTAGTAGCAAAATATCACATGTATATGGGATACAATTCCACCCGGCATACCGGGGATCTGACAAATTTTCAAGGTTTTTCGCTCAAGGAGCAGCAGGAGGAGGAAGGTCGGCGTCATCTTCGCCGTCTTCGATATCCGAAGCGTCGTCCTCTTCATCACCGTCCGAGCCATCTTCATCGTTCTCAACCTCTTCGTCCCCAGCCGCTTCCAGGAAGCTCGGTCCCTCAACCCATTCATGAATGGGAGCGTATTCGATGAGGCTATGGGCGCAAGCCTGACGCCGAGCTACCCACTCCGGGTCATTGGTCCATTTGGATCCGGTGCGCAGACGCGTCAGGAGGTTGAGATCGATCTTCTCATACCATGTAAGTATGTGGTGAAGAACGGTATCATACCATGTAAGAGGTCGAGCTGGGTCTCGGTTCCCATCAGCTTCTCAACAAGAATTGCGGTGGTCTCCGGAGTATCTTCTCCAGGCCAGAACATGTTGAAGATGCGAACTGCAACGTCGAGGATGTCCTTGCCATAATTTTTGATGAGCTCCACACGAGATGACAAGCTGACCAACAGGTCCTCCATGTCATAGGGAATCTCTTCACCGTCAGGAGCGGTGGGGGTACCCCATTCTCGGCGGAAGTCCGCAACTGCTGCGCTCGCAATAGCAGTGCCCTCTAGAAATTTGCCTGAAAACAAGGCAAAGGAAGAAGGTAAAGAAAAGACATATGAAGTAACCCGGAGAAGTATGTCGGATAAGGGAAGGAATTTACGTGATATATGGCTAAGGATCCGGGTCAGCTCCCTGGTACAGTCATCACGCCTTTTGCGAAGCTGTGCAAGCTCAGCATTCACCGACCCAAGCTAGATGTCGGACTCCTTGAGCAGATCCTGGTCCTTGGCGATCTGGAGAGTGAGGCGCTCGTGCTCTTCTGTGAAATCCTGGCCAACCTTTTGGAGCTCGGACTGGTGCTGGACTTTCATCTCCATCTCGGCCTTGAGCCTAGTGATCTCATCGTCCTTGGTCCGGAGGAGGGCAAGCTCATCATCTTTCTTCTTAAGCTTGGATTGATGCTGCCCTGCTTGTTCGAGAAAATGCAGCATCATATCAGGCACGGGCACACTATCTTCAAGAGATGCTGAAATTGTGTGTTGACCCGGCAGAGCCGAGGTATGAATGTTTGCCGAGCCAAGGAGAAAAGGAGATGGAAAGCACGGTAAGGTCGGACAAAAACGACTTACCCTTGATCTGCTCCAGGTTCTTCCGCATAATCTTGTTCTCAGCCTCCACCCAGCTGCGGAAACCGAATGATGAGATTAGTTCGGCAGAGGAAGATGAACAAAAACGGAGCAGCGCCAAGGGAGAAATTTACCCCTTTTCTCGTATTCCATGAGAAGTGCAGCTTGCTTTGCGCGTAGCATCTTGTGAGTATCCAGGAGATGCTGGAATTCAGCACTCCGGTGATTGGTGGTCACCTGAAAAGAGTGCAAAAACATAAATTAGCTTGGTGCATATTCGAAGTGTACAAGATCCGGGCCAAGTGGAACTTAACCCGGCTCTAGGTGTGTGCATATTCGAAGTGTACGAAATCCGGGCCAAGTGGAACTTAACCCGGCTCTAGGTGTGTGCATATTCGAAGTGTACAAGATCCGGGCCAAGTGGAACTTAACCCGGCTCTAGGTGTGTGCATATTCGGAGTGTACAACATCCGGGCCAAGTGGAACTTAACCCGGCTCTAGGTGTGTGCATATTCGAAGTGTACAAGATCCGGGCCAAGTGGAACTTAACCCGGCTCTAGGTGTGTGCATATTCGAAGTGTACAAGATCCAGGCCAAGTGGAACTTAACCCGGCTCTAGTGTGTGCATATTCGAAGTTATCTTGGAGCTACGTTGGTTTTCTAAGGAGCATCCGGCCGAGTAACAAGTTACTCCCCCGGAGGCTCGGAGACTAATGGTTATATCATCATTATCTACAGCATGTAAAGGGGAAGTGACGTACCTCCATCATCCGACCCGCGAGGTTGATTGCCTTAGTGGCAGTGTTCATTTGGGCGGAAAATTCGGCGGGGCCAAACCTCTCCGGGAGATCATCGTCATGAACGAATTCCGCTTTGTTCCAGTTGTTGACAAATTCAATCAACATCGGAGGGTACCGCTCGCTGGTGGGCATATGGGGTGCCACCAAGCCCTTCGCATGCGCCTCCTTCCTCTCAACCAAGGCAAGGGCTGGGCTGGTGTGCAAAATCATCTCTTGTGCATTGGTTGGCTTGGCAGGGGCGTCCTTCGCAGCTGGAGATTTCTTGGGAAGCATGGATGCGAGGGTACGCTGCCCAGCCTCGACGAATGCTGCCTTAGTAGCATCAGGAGCCTTTTTGCCCTTTGGCTGCTGGGAAGAGGAAGTGGTTGCAGCGGATCTTCCTTTAGGAACTGTCGGGGTAGTTCCTCGCCGAGATTGAGAAGACTCGGACGAGGCGGAAGAACTCGGCGCTGGAGCTCTGGGTGTTGGACTTGGGGCCGCCGCTGATGTTCTTACCACCGGAGTTGGTGCTGGTGCCCGGGTTGGTGCTGGTGCTGGTGCCGAGGTAGTCTCAGTAGCTTCTGGTTGCGGCGAAGCCAAAGTTGTGGATGCCGCCGCCTCGGCTGGGCCGGTCTCCCCCGCTCCGGGGTTACCCCCCTCTTGATGAGGTGGAATAGAACCCAGAGCAGCCGCAGGACCCTCTGGAATAGGGCTCAGCGGGCGTGACTCCTCGTCATGAGGAGGAGAAGGGCTAGGTCGGAGCGGCGAAGAGATGCTAGATCCAATCTAAGGGACCTCCACCGCAGCCCTGCCGAATCAGATAGTGTCAGAAAGAGACTACAACAATGCAATGAAGAACAAGTTCCAGAGGGAAAAAAGACTTACGCATCCGAGGTTTGGGGCTCCTTGGGTTTCTGAGCCCTTTGAGCTAGGGCCTTGCCCGCTGGCTTGGAGGTAGTCTTGTCTCTGGACTTCTTTCGCCTTTTGGCGGGCTGAGAAGGTCCGGAGGAGGAACTTGATGCAGCTCCACGCTTCTTCTTCGGCGCTACCGGAACAGGTTCGCCCGTAGCAAGGGGAGGGTCCTCGTGGATATGCCCACCGGGGTGAGCTAATGCCGGAAAAGCATAAGAAAGGGGGACAGTGTCAACAGGTTCCATCACCTCGACATCCGAGTCATCTTCATCATCGGGCCAATCTCTAATAGAAGAGAGTTTACCGGTGGGTCGTTTCGTGGCGTCGGTCATCGGGAGGAACATCTCCTGGTCCGGCTCTTCCTCGTCCGGAGTCTCCTGGTCGGGCGCCCACTTAAGGGTCAGATCGGTGCCGTCCTCGAGGGTCTGCTAAAGGAATAGCTGAGAAAAGGAACGAACAACAGAGTCAAAAATGCAACAATGACCAACATGAAATTAAATCCGGAGTAAGTTTGCGCCACGAAGCTTACCGCGGGAGGAAGCCTATCACGGCAATAATGCTCAATTCCCCACGTCCACTCAGCGGAGAAGTCCTTGTGGGTGGTGAAGAGAGCCTTGACTCGGCGATAGATCTCCATGTTGCTCAACTCGAAGGATGAGGTCCGGTTGGGGTCGCGGCCAAAGCTCATGTGACACACCTTGTGAGTGCGCTTCTGGAGGGGGGAGATCCGGTTGCGCACGAACGTGATCATAGCATCCTCGTTGCGCAACCCGAGCTTCTTCAGCTCCGCGAACCTCTTGTTGACCTGGTTGGACAAGGCCGTGGGCTTCTTGGGGACGACGTCCCATAATTCCGGGTTAGGTGGACCCGGAGTATAGGGAAGCAGCAGAATCAAATCTTCGGTGCCCGTATTCCGGACATAAAAGAAAGTCCGGGCCCATCCTTTGCAGGAGTCCAGCCCGGTGACCCGGGGGAAAACAGAAAACCTCCGGGGAGAGATGGACGCAGCTCCGAATTGAGTGAGCTGCTTATCATCCGGATCGAGTTGGATGTTCGGGATGACATTACGACGAAGGCCGAAAAACCGGATCCATAGCTCCTTCGTGGGCCATAGTCCGGCATAGCCTTCGGTCGTAGAAGCGAAAGCGGAAAGAGAAGTAATCGTGTTGGCAGGAAGGTGGTGCGGCTGGAGTTCGTAGGTGTTTAGCCAATCCCGGAAGAAATCGCTGACCGGCAAACCGAACCCCCCGCTGGAAGTGGGACAAGAACACAACGTACTCACCCGGATTGGGTGAGGGGGCTAATTGGGCGGAGGCGAGACGTGCAGCGACGCCGGCGGGAATGCGTCTTGTGCGGTAGAGCTAGTACAGGTCGTCTTGGCAGACCCAGGACCCGGCCCACGCACCACGGTCCGCCGTCGTGGCGTCCTCCTCCATTTCTTGCTCGGCGACGATGAGCTCCTCCTCCGTCATCTGGTGTTCGCTGCCCTCGCTGGTGCTAGCGGCGGCAGGGGCAAAGGCCTAGATTGGCAGCGACCCGTGGTGGAGGAGGCACATAGCGGTGGCGACGATGTAGAGGTGTGGGGGAAAAGATGCAGCGGGGGCGCTGCTACTTGGAAGCACTGGCGGCGACGCTGTCGTGGGGAAGACGAAGAAGAAGAAGAGCAAGGGGCAGAGGGGTGCAGAAAGGGGAAAAAGCCTAAGGGGTGCGCCCCTCCCCTATTTAACCTCTCCCACGAGGGGAAAGTGGGATCGTATCCTGCGGGCACGCCACACGCTGTGGTCGTGTATTATCCGCATCGACCAATCAGCAAGGAGCCACACGGAAGGCCATAGGGTGGAGTTGATCCCATGACGTGACGCGTTGATGCGGTAAACGAGGAGGCAGGCCTGACGTGACCCGCATGCAGTGATAACTGACAATTACTGCGGCAGTTACTGCAGCTGGCCCTTAAAATAAGGCAACCTAATGATTAGCCTCCACGTGGGTTGGCGTACGAGAGAAGGAAGGAAGACCCGGATAGAACCGTGGTAACCCGTCCAGCAAGTGAACACTTGGAATGTGTAGAGGGAAAGTAAAACCATGAGGTCCGATTCGAAGTGGTAAGCCGGCCGGCAAGTGAAAACTTGGAACGTGCGAAGGGAACGTAAATCCATATAATCCGAGGTAAGGAGGTAACTCGGAAATAGCGTCCAAAGCACAAATATAATTGAACCTGATGTGGCCTTAGCAGCCAAGGCAGCTAAGACCGCACCAGCTTCGGGGACTAATATTGGGGGGATACCCCCGGGTAGGGTCACGCCGGGGTATAAAGGCCGAGTTAGCCGAGGTTCGGCAAGGCCAAAGCGGATGCTGGCCGGGTCACCTCAAGGCAGGCCGAATCACGGGGTAACCCGGATCAGGGGGCGTCCGCCTAACTAAGTCTCATCCGACTTAAGCAGTAAGTCGGAAATGCCTATTTAACTTGTATGCAGGAACGGGTGTGGCCGGATCAACTATGATCCGGGTCACATCTAGCTTCTAGGAGAAGGAAGGAATCTTGCTGGTCAAAAGATGCCCCGGTACGCACAACATGAGCGAAGCGGACAAGGGGAGGACCACCGAGGCGTGGCCGACAAGGGTGACGACGCTCATGTCGGCTGACGCAGGCGCCGCAGAGGCTCACGTAGCCTCTGCATGTGTGACGCGGGGGAAAAGCAACCCAGTCGGTTTACTACTTTGGGAGAAGGCATATTCTCAGGAATATGCCTCCACGTATGCCCTAAGTGGAGACCTAGACACCCCTATATAAGGAGGGCTAGGGGTGCCGCTATTCTGATTTGGTTGAGGGTTTTAGGGGTGAACAGTGTGTGAGAGTAAGAGAGCTTCTTCTTCCTCCTCTCGCCAATACAGCTCTAGGAGCACTTGTAATCTTGGAAGCAAAGCAAATACAAATTTCTGTGTGAGGATTCACCTCATTATCCCTCCCTGGATTCCCCTAGCGTGTATTAGTCCCCACCTTAAGCCTATCCATGGCATCTGCCGTGACACCACCACGACATTGAAGCCGGACGAAAATGAGGGCATAATGTTCTATGTGCTCATGAACATGAAGCATGAACTTATCAGTTTCATGAGGTAAACTGATGAACAAATTACTTATTCCAACTAGTAACTCAGTTTCGGTCTAACACGCGTTTTCTCCTTTTAGCCAATTCAAGGATGAACAATGGTCGGAAATGAGGGATCCCAGTGTCGCGGAGCTGGACACTCTTCTAAAAGATGGTGCCCCGGGAAAGAAAAATTTCGTGGCTTGGTTCAGGGCCAAAGTAATTTCTAACCTGTCCCTCTTTCCTTGCAGTCCGTGACTTGTCCCTATTATTACACATATCCCTCTTACCTTGCAATCTGTGACATGTAGGGAGCTGATCGCAACATTGAGATGACGAATGAGATTCGATGTGTTTCACAAGGTTGTAGCCGTAGAGTCATGAGGTATCAGAAGTACGATGTTAATGGGTACCGCTTCCATACAGAGTTTTACCAGAACAATCGGCCTAATGCAAAAACTATAAATACCGGGGTCTTCACTGGAGGAACCGATGAAGTTGATTACTACGGGATTTTAGAGGACGTATACGAGCTGACGTTCGAGACAAACATAAAACTCAAGCTCTTTGTGTTCAAATGCCGCTGGTTCGACCCCATCGATGGACAAACAAGTACCCCTTCCATTGGGTTAGTTGAAGTTAGGCCTTCAACCACCTATAGCGGAGCCGATGTGTATATAGTGGCTCACCAAGCCAAGCATGTTTATTATTTGCCCTACCCATGCAAGAAAGAGGAACTCCAGGGTTGGGAAGTCATCTTCCAGGTATCGCCACATGGTAAGCTACCCAGGCCCAACACCGATGATTGCGTCAACATTGACCCTGTAACATACGAGGGAGTTTTCTATCAAGAGGAAGAGAACTTCGGGGGTTTTGACATACAAGTGGGTCATGAGGGCCTCGAGAACGATGCACAAACTCGTGGTGAGACAGTGGTGGATTTAAAGGACGTTGATATGCTCACCAAGTTTCATCAGGCGAATTTCAACACTGATGAGCCTCCACCGTGCGACCAGCCTTACTACTCACGTGATAGTGATACTGATAGTGAAAATGAGAACAACCAAGTACTTTATGATAGTGATGACTAGAGGTAAGGGTCTTTTATGTCTTTATGCTTAGTATTTATTTCTCAACATGCTTCTTAATTTCATTATGTCTTTATTTATACTTAATTGTTTACTCTTTCTCAATGCAGGTGATTGACCAATGCCTCGGGGGATCAAGGAATCAACGGCCTCCCTTCTCAAGTTGATGAACCAAGAGAAGATTACCCAAAGGGGAAGGGTACATCGTCCCAACCGGCGCTACCCGAGAGCCGAGGACCCACCTCCCTCACAGGGAGAACTTCCCCCGACAGGAGGACGACGACGAGCATGAGGAGGTGCAGCACGGGGAGGTGCAGCACGAGGACGAGGAGGTGTAGCCTCGAGTACATACTCATCTCCCCCATTTTTTATGAATTACGTCTATATTTTTTATGTCTTCATGCTAAATTGTTTACTCTTTCTCAATGCACGTGCAAGACTCGATTCAGAGGATCCAGACTCGTCTCCCCCGCGGCGTGTTGCTCGTTTGTCTGACTTACCCTCCGCTTCTGGCACCGTGGCTTCACAGTCAGATTCGGACAAGGAGTTGGAGGGGATGTCGGATGAGGAGGCGGAGGGTGAGGCGCTTCCGGAGGGTGAGGCGTCACCGGAGGGTGAGGCGCCGCCGGAGGGTGAGGCACCGCCGAAGAAGTTGCCGACTCGTGGGGAGGCACGTGTCCCTACAAAGGAGCCTCGCCCGAAAGAGAGACCTACGATTGAACCCTATGGCAAATAGTAAGTGACTTTACTAATTTGATCACCATCGTTCTTTTTTTCACCATCATGCTAACTCATGCTTTTGGTCATAACAATTTGGCATGTACTAATGTTTGTTTATTGTGCAACAATTGGACACATCCTAAGGGGGTCCGCCACCCTAATAGCTTGCTTGGATCTTTGATTAGGAAGCATTGGCTGGGCTTGTACACTATAGTCCCCAACGGCTAGAGGAAGCTAGCTTGGTTTTGGGCGAACTATGTGGCCTGCACTGATTGCCCGGGCTTTGGGAGTGTTGCTGATGATGTGATTAGCAGCTTTTGGGTAAGGCATACTTTTGCTCACCATCATGCTAACTCATTACTTTCATAATTATTTTTCCCACCATCGTGCTAACTCATGACTTGGGTGTCATGATTGAAGGTCTTCTATCAGGTGAGACCTGAGCATCAGGTGGCGGCGGAGAAGACTTTGCTTCCAGCTTGTCGGAAGTTGACAACGCAGCAATGGTACAACACCAAGAATATGTTGATCAATCACTTCCAAGCTGAGCACGACCTTAAGATACGGAAGGATGAGATTGCCAAGGGTCAGAAGCCAAAAATGGCGGTGGCTGATTTCATGCCGGTAAGTAGATTATCAATGAGAAGTTCCATAGATGCTAAGTTCCCATTGCATTATCTGTTCTTCAAATAAGTGTTGTGGTTTTAGGTTATGCCAATGTGGTGTGAACACAAAGAAGACGCTTTTGAGGTGTTGACTGGTAGGTGGATCGGGGAAGACCCTAACTTTGAGGTCGTGAGCAAGCGGAACAAGAAAAACCGCGGCAGTATGGGAACACATAGCAGGGGAAGCCGCAACCATGGTCTCTTCAAGAAGCACTTGGTATATACATACATGGAACAATCTGCATTTATTTCCTATCAGTTTATTAGTTGACACACATAATTAACATTTCTTTGGCGATGAAGGTGGAGACGGAGGGGGAGGTTGATAGCCCTATTACCGACCTAGTCGTGTGGGAGAAGATGAAGACGAAGAAGCCCGACCTACAGCAACCTCAACCCCAGCTTGCCCAGTACTACGTTAACGCCAAGGAGAAGCTCAACATCTACTGCGAGAAGCTCAAGGGTTTGCATCCGGAGGTGGATGAGCCCATGCACGTTGAGGTCGATGAGACTGCATTGATCATGGCAAGCCACGGCAAGCCGCATGGCCATTTCAACATTCTTGATGCGGTGGTCCAGCCTACCATGACCCTCACACAAGTCAAGGCTACCGTCACCCCCGATCACCCCTCTATCGCGCCTCGTCCTCGGCCTACTACCTCCACCGTCGATGTAAGTGTTTCTCATTTTCACCGTCTTTCCGCAATTTGTTCCTAAATGGCTAAGCTGACAAGATTCTTTATTTTTGAAATTGTAGCATGATTTCTAGGATGCCTACAAGGCCATCTAGGCAAATTATAACAGGGAGTATGATGCATGGCTTGAGCTGAGAGCAGAGTGCGATGCGTACTCTAGGAAAGTGATCGCTGTAAGTTTTAACCTTTACTTTTGCAAATGATGACAAGTCCCACTTCCTCTACTTTGAGCCTTTGTTTCTGCAACGACTGACATATAACTATCATGTAGGCGATGAATCTCTACTTTACCACTGGACAGCGGCTTCTAGTAGAAGGTGATCAGCCACCTGATCCTGGGATGTCGCCTCGCTGCATATCGATGGAAGATTTCGCTGCCAGATACTACGGAGGGACCCCGGAAAGTTCTTTGACAAACAACTTGTTACCGCTTTCATATGCCTCGCAAGTTGCTAAGTTTTTCTCAAACATGTAGGGCACGGGATGCTGCGGGACAACATCCTTTGGTCGTGCCCCGATCTCGCCTAGTCCGCCACGCGATGGCGCACAACTTCGTCTCATGGCGCCTAGTGGTTCAGCTAGTGGTTCAACTTCCCCGATGGCCCGACGTGCGTCTCCTGAGCTCGGGACGGGAATCCTCGGGCTCCTTGACACACCGACACATACACCGAGTTTGAGACCATAATCATGGACATGGTTAGAGCTAGAGCTAGATCTTGATCTTGTGTATGCACTTGTGATGATGTTGTTTGGATAACGAATATGTTTTGTGGATGATTGTGTTGTTGTTTGGATGATGATGGATATTGCAATGCCATGTTGATTGCTTCAATATTTTATTTGTGAATTTTGAAATTATTTTGCTGGTGCTAAAATGGATCTAAAAGTGAAGATAATAAAAAAAATGCTAGTAGCTATGCAGTCGGCATAGCTTGCTGCCACCCAGGCTGGCCAGCCTATTTGGTGCCATATGGCACAGGCTGTGCCAACGGCCAGGCCCTCGGCGTAGCAAATGGGCCTATGCCGACGGCCTGGCCGTCGGCACAGATGGGCATCATCAATCCATAGGTTGGGCCTGTGCCGACGACCGGGCTGTCGGTGTAGGAGGACACACGGCGGGCTCTAGCTACGTCCTGGGCAGGACTTGTGCCGACGGCTCGGCCGTCGGCGTAGCTTCAGGGCTGGGACGTTAGCTAGATGGTCGTTGCCTGACAAGGTGGGTCCCGCTGCAGAAATTGTGCCGAGAGGATTCTCCTACGCCGACGGGATTTTTGCTACGCCGACCAGGTGCTACGCCGAGGGGGCTACGCCGCCGATGGCACAGCCTGTGCCGACGGCTATATTGGGTTGTGCCAACGGCAGTCGGCCGTCGGCGCCTCCACCGTTTCCTGTAGTGAAACTCTGAAATGCATTCATTAGGCTTTCATGTATGAAAGAGCATGTATTATCGACTCCCGAGTCCCCATACATTGATTTGTAGCTAAGAAGATTGTCATTAATCTCCATTGTGAGAGTAGTTGTGACAACATACTGCATATGGCTCCACATTACATAAAATCTTTACACTCCTAACAAAGAATAACTTTGCCAAAGTACCCGATCTTTTTCTCATGTCGGAAGAAATAATACATTTCCATGGTACGTTAGCTTACTTTCTAATGAACGCACAGATCGAGTGTAACAATAACCCTTGAAGATCAACAAACTTGACACTGGTGGAAAAATGGCCTCTAGTCCCGGTTCATAAGGGCCATTGGTCCCGGTTCCCGATCCGGGACCAATCACTCGGGACTAATGCTAGTCCCAGTTCGCGCACGACCCAGGACCAATGGGTCTCCACGTGGGCGGGCGCACGACAAGGGGTGTGGATCATTGGTCCTAGTTCGTGGAAAAAACCGGGACCAATGGGTCTCCACGTGGCAGCGCCAGAGATGGGTGGGGGTGGATCATTGGTCCTGGTTCTTGGCACGAACCGGGATCGTTGGTCTCTGTGCCGCGGCAGGATTTCGGGCTATTTTTCTGCCGTGGCACGGTTTTACGCCGCGGCACGGTTTTGTGCCGCGGCAGGATTTTCGGGCTATTTTTCTGCCGCGGTAGGATTTTTTTTATCAATTTAATGGTACTACATATATATAGCAATAATGAAACCACGATATATATATTACACATCATGCATGATCACAAATATATACACCGTCTCATCCGTCTTCTTGGTCGAAACATATTATAATTACAAATGATACTCTCACACGAATTTGATCTAATTTACATCTTCTTTTTTACACTTCACCCTTCCAAATGAAGTGGGTAATAGTATTCTCCTTTCGGATCTATGACTTGTTCTAACAAGAATCCAGCAATTTCCTCTTGAATTTCTTGCACGCGTTCTTGTGATAGAAGATCGTCTCGTATCCGTTCGATCTAATATAAAGAAGGGGATCAATATATATGAATGAAACTAAACACAATTGGTGGTAATAAAATAAAGTTGTCATTATTGTTTATCGTACTTCAATTTTTTTGATGTTCCGGTCTGCCCCTTCTCTTTGGTCGTCTGGCGAATGAACTCGCAGACATAGTATCCACATAAGTTATTCTTGGCTTCCTGCCTCAAGCACTTTACGAGAACGGAGTTCAATCAAAATAATAATCAAGCATGATAATGGTGGTATTGAAACTAGAATCAAAGAGATGTGTGGATCTAGCAAGTAGTACTTACAGTCAATGGTTGAAATGTAAGCTCTGGCTTCCAAACACCCCTAGTTTTGGCGGTGAACCGTTTCCAAGCCTTTTGGCGGCATTCCTGCATGTCCGCCCACTTTTCTAATGGTGTGTGTTTCGAGTCCAGGACTTTTACTACTCCGGTGTCAACAACAATGATTAACAGAATATAGTGGAAGCTTGACACGCTGACAAAATATAACATGAGTCAATTATACGCTTAACATCGAGTAAGCGAAAATAGAATGTGTACAAGACAGTAACACTCACCCAACGTTGTAAGGAAATAGTATTTCCCTTCTGTTGCTGAAATACTTCAACGCTTGGAACAAGTTATCCTCTGTCTCTTTGGGATTTGTTTTTAGAGTAACTTCATCAACAAAATTACAGTCAACAAACCCAATGTCATAGATTTGTCCTTTGTTGCATTCTTGAATCTTCATTCTGCATATATAATTAGTATAGTGATTAGTAAGATTATACAAGCAACGAATGAGCTGAGCTAGAAAGACTTAATTACAGAAATTAATAATACTTACAAACAATAGGCACTGGCGATAGCTTTGTCGAGGGCGTCTTGTTGGTAAAACTGAAATAATTCTGGAAATTCAATCAGTATGAAGCCATCTCCATGACCGTAATGCTGGTGTTTATATGCAGCATAGATCCAGTTTTCGGAATCAGCACAGGCTTGGATGTACCAGTTATGCAATCTTCGCATTTTTGTTGGTAGATCTTTGACTAACTCGGGTTTGACGAGAGGAGCCCCGTACTGGTACACGTATGCTGTTTCTTGGTACCCCTCGAACTCATGCATACGGCTCATGTACTCAGTAATAGACAGTCCATATAATTGGGCTTTTTCTCCATACAGTCGAACAAACTTCGGATCAATGTTCGGAGCATGCCGCTCCTAGATCATCCACTCATTGGTATCGTACACTTTGAGCGGTTCGATCGATTGATTTTTCTGTTGTCCTAGCTAGGCAACTTCTTTCCCGACTCTCCGCTCTTTTGCCTCAGCCGACTTGGTAATAGAGCAATTATAGTCTGATGTGAGCACTATGGGTTAGTGAAGCTGAATCTTAAGCGCGGCTGCTTTGGCTTTATCTTCTGCGGGGACCGGGAAAAATGCCTCTATCGGCTTTTTCTTGTTAGCCATGTCAATCTTCCACTTTTCATAATGGGCAGCTGCGGCCGCATCAGTTTCCTCAGCTGTCTTCTCGCAAGGTAGCTTCTTCATATTCTGATGAGGTACTCTTGGGAGGGGCGATAGCTTACGTTTCGGTGATCGGAACATGCTCTTGCTACTGGTGGTGGTGCTGCCCCCTTAGTATACTTCCGCTTTTGTCTCTGAGGCTCAGGGGATGGAGACGGCTAATGCGGCGGCGGAGATGGCTAAGGCGGCGATGGAGACGGTTGCGCTGATTGGTGAGGCGGTGAAGGCGACGGTTGCGCTGGAGAATGGTGAGGTGGCGGCGAAGGTGGATTTCTGCTCTGAGGAGTGGGTGGCCTTGGCGGCCCATAATTTGGAAGCATGATGCGCTCCTTTAGCCATAGAATAGTCCCCCCTTTGGCTTCTCCTAGTTGAGTCAGCTCCATATCTTCCCCTGCAGGGTGGTCTAGCTTTGGCTCCTCAAAATATTTCTTCACCTCATCCACCGTGACGACAGCGTACCCTTTTGGAACCGGTCTGCAATGCCAAGTTGGGTTAGGCGCAATTGGTACCGCCATGCCGACCGCCGCCGTCACCCTTAAGTTCATAACCTGCACCTTTAGCTCACAAGCTGTTGTCTCCGTGATATCATCCACTTGGTAGCGTTTAGGAGGAGATGTCGTCGGTGCATCGTCATCAACATCATGGAGCTACATGGAAGCGACGCTGCTTTTCTTATTCGATAGGGCGCCGGTACCCTCGAATGCAGGTTCTACCACGTGCCGCTAAGATTGGCCGCTAGTACCTTGCTGGCTAAGTCTGTCGAGTTGATCCTGGTGCCGCTTTAATGCTTCTTCTACATTACGCAGCCGGTCTACAGCGGTCGCTTTCTCAGCTGCCTCCCTTTCCTTTCTCCTCTGAAGGCTTTTATCAAGATATCTTATCATTTCCAGGGGGAAGGCAAACTTCCACGGCTTGGAGCCTGGTGTGCCTCGTGCTCGTCCGTCGTGTTCAGGATTTTTAAGGGCCCGTGTGAGCTCGTCGTTCTCTCTATCGGGAACGAACCGTCCCACTACAACATCATCTACTATATTTCTAATATCGTCGATGGGCAGTAGGGGATCATCTTTGTGTTTCTGATTATATATTGCCCTCCCTTCTTTGTCCAACGTGCCCCCAAGGCCGTAAAACCAGTTTCTCGCCTGTGGTGTCCATGTTGCGGGCTCTGGTCTGATCCCGGTAGCTATGTAATTGACCTCAAGTGCATCCCACTTAGGCATGCAACCGGCGTAGCCAGCAGGCCCCATGTTATGATGGTACAGTTTCGTAGCAGCGTTCTCCGTATTTATTCTAGACCTTTCCTTAGCTTTCTCCGATGTCTTGTACTTCACAAAATCCTCCCACTAGTGTCTTAACTTAGCATAGCCGGCTTCATTGAAATTCGGAGTCTTCTCTACCTTGACAAAGTTATTGTACAGTTTCTTCTTCCAGTTCTTGAATGCATCGGCCATCTTGCTGAGAGCAAACTTCTTGACTCTTTGCACAAGCTCCCTTCTTGCTCTCTCCTCCTCATCTGGATTCACATCTGGTACCGGCAGGAGGAAATTAGTCATGAGCTTGTCAAAAAGCTTATCTTTGGCGTAGTCGCCGACATACGGGGCTCCACCGCCGCTTGGCCGATTCCATTCTTGAACGGTGATCGGGATGTAGTCCCTCACAAGAACTCTACATTGCTTGACAAATTTTCTTGCGACATCGACGGGAGCTTGCGGTTCGCCATCTACACCGACCACGTCAATTCTATACCTCACAGTGTCATCCAACTTTTTTGTTGGGCCTCATTTCGTTCTTACGGAAGAAGTTCTCGATCCGGAGGGCTAAAAGAGGGAAGAGTGTTAATATATGCATGTATATATATATACAACAACATTTTAATTAAAAAAATACATATATACACCTCGCCGGTGTTTGCGAGATTTAAGGTTCCACCGGAGCCGTTGCCTTCTTCCTTATCGGCTTCTCCCCTATCCCAGGCTTCGGCTTCTACCTCACCGGAGCCATCTCCTCGGTTGAGAGACTCATCTCCCTGACCGGAATCATTCAGAAACTCACTCGTGACATCGATATCGATAGCTTCATTTTCGCAGATCATCCCTTGGAGGATGTTTTCCTGATGTGTTGGATCCATAGTATCTGCAAGTTAAACAATCAACACATGGCATCGATAATGATATGACAAGTTAAACATTGTTGAAATTTAACCCTAAGGCATGCTTGGCAATTTAAGTGGGATCCGAAGGGTCCAAACCGTAGTATAGGAGAGACCCCGAGATCACCTACGAGGGGTTGATTTCATTCTCTTATTAAACTTGTAATTAAAGTTGTTGAACAATGCATGATTCTGAGTCTATTGTGTAGATCTCTTTTTTCTGAACGTTTTGATATATTATACATATTTTTCTGACTTAGAAATAATTAGTTATTGAATTTATAAGATTAAACTTTTTTGTGAAATTATTTAAACAATTATTAAACTTTTATTGCGTCAGCATAGGTAAAGGCTAAAATTACCTAAGGCTGGGAACCTTTTCTCACAGATGCATCGCCTACCCACAGTGACTGATTAGTGGGGCCAGGGCCACGTCGGGCTGCCACGCTGGCAGAGCTTACTCGACGCCCACGTCAGGGCGCCACATGAGCGCCACCTTGGCGCCACATGGGCTCGCCGGAGGGCACGTCGGCCGGCGGTGGTTAGCGGCACTAGAGTGCTTGCTGGAACACGTAGAAGGTCGGGTTCGAACGAGCGCATCGCGAGGAAGCTAATGGTGGTCGTGCCGCCCCTTATTGGTCATCGGAGCATCGTCTACGACGGCGGCCGACAGCGGCAGACAATGGCGCTTGACGATAGAAGGAAACGGAGCGAGAGAGAGAGAGAAAGGAGAGGTCCTGGAAGACCAGCGGCTCACCACGAAGACGATGGACAGGTCGACGAGGCCGGAGGAGCTCAGAAGCAGCGGCAATGGCGATGGCCAGAATAAGCAGACGGTGACCGTGGTGTTGATTTCCAGCGTGCGCGGTCGATTCCTCAGACGGTGGTGGCGCGGCGGCGGCGGGCGTCGATGTGCTCTGTGAATTGGGGGGAGTTGGAGGAGAAAGGGCCGGGGCTGTTAACTGTACAGACCATTGGTCCCGGGTCATCCCAATAACCGGGACCAAAGGACCAACGGTCCCGGTTAGTGCCACCAACCGGGACCAAAGGTCTGGGCAGGAGTTGCTGTGCTGCCACGTGCGCGGGCCTTTGGTCCCGGTTCGTCCCACCAACCAGGCTCAAAGGATCAACGGTCCCGGATCGTGCCAACAACCGGGACTAAAGGCATGTAAATGGCAGCGCGCGCATCCAGGATCATCGGTCCCGGTTGGTGGGACGAACCGAGATCTTTGACCCATTTTTCAGATTTTGGCAAACCTTTTGGTCTTCCACCATTTTCAAATTTGTTTTCTTCTTTAATTAATAAGATGTTTTAATTTAAGATGATTACTTATTTGGAATTTCAAAAAACTTTCAACATGAAAAGTGCTTCAATTTACGTAACTAATCAAAAACCATTTTCTGTTTTCAAATATTTTTATTTGAACTATACAATTTTACTATTTTCAATTAAAATTGCATTACCAAATATTTATTGCATAATTTGGAATTTGAAAAAACTTTCAACAGGAAAAGTGCTTCAATTTACATAACTAATCAAAAACCATTTTCTGTTTTCAAATATTTTTATTTGAACTATACAATTTTACTATTTTCAATTAAAATTGCATTAACAAATATTTATTACATAATTTGGAATTTCAAAAAACTTTCAACAGGAAAAGTGCTTCAATTTACATAACTAATCAAAAACCATTTTCTTTTTTCAAATATTTTTATTTGAACTATACAATTTTACTATTTTTAATTAAAATTGAATTAACAAATATTTATGACATAATTTGGAATTTCAAAAAACTTTCAATAAGAAAAGTGCTTCAATTTACATAACTAATCAAAAACCATTTTCTGTTTTCAAATAATTTTATTTGAACTATACAATTTTACTATTTCACATCATAAAAAATCCTTAACAAAATGACCTATCTTGTTCGAGGTTTCATGGCATTTAGGTCAAACCACCAATGTTATGGCTAGAATCTGGGCATATTTTGTGATAATGTGTCCATATTGTGCACACATGCGCATCTTGGGATGGCTTACGATGTTGTAGGAGGAAGTTTTCCTTTCCGACGCACGAAAAAACCAATTTCTATTTTTGAGGTGCAGAAATCGGGGTGTTCTTTGAAGCAACCACCAAATTAAAGTTTGGCATTGGTGCCAAACCATTTTTCAAAAATACTATACCACCTTATGTGCAAAATTTCCCAACCGGTGTATCTGGAACCTTTCTGTCCATCCCTCATGAAAAAGACAAATTCCTGCCGAATCGGTAGAAGGTTTCCAAGATTTGAACTACAAGTACATGATATAATGCTTGTGAATTTTAAAAAAAATCATTTATAGGTTCACAACATGTTATTTCATCAGAGATCCACTTCAAGTTCAGCGAGGCTCAGCCTCAGGCTAAGAAGCTTCATGCGCGCCATTTTGAATATAGTTTGAAACGGGCATAAGAAATTCAAAAATGATCCAAACAATGTGAAACCTTCGCATGGTGTCATATTATGTGTCACAGTTGCAAGGAAAAATATTTCAAAATGACCTATCATGTTTGAGGTTTCATGGCATTTAGGTCAAACCACCAATGTCATGGCTAGAATCAGGGCATAGTTTGTGATAATGTGCCCATAATGTGCACACATCTGCATCTTGGGATGGCTTACGATGTTGCAGGAGGAAGTTTTCCTTTTCGACGCACGAAAAAGTCAAATTCCATTTTTTAGGTGCCGAAATCGGGGTGTTCTATGAAGCAACCACCAAATTAAAGTTTGGCATTGGTACCAAAGCATTTTTCAAAAATACTATACCACCTTATATGGACAATTTCCCAACCGGTGTATCTGGAACCTTTCTGTCCATCCCTCATGAAAAAGACAAATTCCTGCCGAATCGGTAGGAGATTGCCAAGATTTGAACTACAAGTACATGATATAATGCTTGTGAATTTTTAAAATAAATCACTTATAGGTTCACAACATGCTATTTCATCAGAGATCCACTTCGAGTTCAGCGAGCCTCAGCCCCGGGCTAAGAAGCTTCATGCGCGCCGTTTGGAATATAGTTTGAAACGGGCATAAGAAATTCAAAAATGATCCAAACAATGTGAAACCTTCACGTGGTGTCATATTATGTGTCACAGTTGCAAGGAAAAATATTGAACTTGAAAAATTGCAAACATCATAAATAATCCTTCACAAAATGACCTATCATCTTCGAGGTTTCATGGCATTTAGGTCAAACCACCAATGTTATGGCTAGAATTAGGGCATAGTTTGTGATAATGTGCCCATATTGTGCACATATGTGCATCTTGGGATGGCTTATGAAGGAAATATGCCCTAAGAGGCAATAATAAAGTTGTTATTATATATTCCTTGTATATGATAGATGTTTATTTTGCATGCTATAATTGTATTGATAGGAAACATCAATACATGTGTGTTTAATAAACAAAAAGGGTTCCTAGTTATGCCTCTCTTATAGACTAGCTTGTTGATTAACAAGATGATCAAAGTTTCCTGATCATGGACATTGGATGTTGTTAATAACAAGGTCACAGCATTTGTGAAATGATGTGATGAACATTCATCCGAAGTATAGCATTACGATCAAGTCATTATGTTTATATTGCTAGAACATCATACAAAGTAGTCTTAGTCCTTAGACCATGAGATCATGTTAATTGCTAACACCGGAAGAGTATCTTGATAACATCAAACGTCACACCGTAACAGGGTGACTATAAAGATGGGTTCAGTACTACGAAGGTGTTATGTTGAGGCTCATGGATCAAGAGTGGAATTTGTCAATCCCGATGACGGATAGATATACTCTGGGCCCTCTCGGTGATATCACATTAAGATAGCTTGCAAGCAAGTGATGTGATCACTAGGATGTTATATCACGGGAACGAGAAAAGAGTGCATGTCGGTAACGAGATCAAACTAGGTATTTGGATACCGATGATCGAATCTCGGACATGTATTATATCATGAGACAAAGGGATTAAATTTCTGACGTTAAAGGTTCTCACGATCACAGAAGTCATCGTTGAATGTGTAGGAGTCAGTATGGATCTCCGGTCCCTCTTCTGATTATTGATCTGAGAGGAGTCTCAATCATGTCTGCATTATTCGCGAACCGTAGGGTGACACACTTAAGGGTTTCTGGACACCATTTAGGAGCAAAAATGTTCCAGACAAAAGGTTTGCAAAGCGCAGGAAATGTTTCGATAGATACATGAATTGTTTCGATAGAAACCGAAATTGTTTCGGGTGAAATTGCAGAAAGTGGTTCTGCATGTGATATTGAAATGTTGCAAGGGGTTTTATGTGAATGTTTGTTAATTGAAGTAATTAACAAAATTCTGAATAAAAATAATAAAAGAGTTTTATTAAATGAGAGAGCATTAAATTTGGAGAAATTTAATGCATTTAAAGTGGAGACTTTAAAAGAGAATGTTAAGGGGCATTTTAATGTGGAGGGGTTACCACCACATGAATGGGGGAGGTGAGGGGTCACCCCCCCCCCCATGCGCCGGCCATGGAGAGAGGGGGCACCCCCCTCCTCCTATAAAAGGCCACCCCTCTCCTCCTTCATCCTCACACCTCCTCGTGAAGGATCTCTCTCCCCCTCTAGATATTCCCCCATAGTCTCGTATTAGCGAGATACATGTTCCCGGTGGCCTTGCGTCTAGAAGGAGTTGCTGCTTCCGCTGATTCGCTGGAGCGAGGAGGTGGAGGTTGTCCGGTGGCTTGAACGTGTGTGCGAGGACGAATGCGCTGCTGATTTGCGGCGCTCGGACTTCCACACGATCTTGAGATCGGCAAGCGTACGACTACATCAACCACGAGTTCCTACTCGTTAACAAAACTCGTTGTCTTTGAGAGTAAGTTCTCCATGGATGTATGTCCACCCGTTGCTCTGTATCTAGTAGATAGATCTTGGCGTATAGTTCTCATCGTAGGAAATTTTTGTTTTCTATGTTGCGGACCCAACAGTGGTATCAGAGCCTGATCTATGCGTAGGTGCTTTGCATGGGTAGTACACATATGTTTATATGTGGGCGATGATGATCATGTTATTGCATCTTCTATGTACTTTGGATATTGGTGGCATAGTGGGATGAAGCGGCCCGGACCAACCTTACATGTCATCGTACATGAGACCGGTTCCACGACTGACATGCAACTAGTTTTGCATAAGTGGCTAGCGGGTGTCTGTCTCTTCTACTATAGTCAATATCTGATTTACAACGAGTTGCTAATAACTTGGTTATCCTCATTGTGGTTCATGTTCGTAGGTAAGACCGGTTCTATCTCTGAAAGCCCTAAGCCACGTAAAACTTGCAATTGATAAATTAGAGGCATCTAGTTTAGATCGTTGCTGGGCTAGTGTCTTGATATGGTATTGTTGTAAGTAGATGTATGATAGATACTCTTACAACTCACTTAACGTGTAAGTTCCATAGACCTTGGCCTTACACACAAAGGAATGATAGAGATCATACCATGAAGCAAATGATAGAGATCAAATGCATGGACCATATCACCTCACTTCACACATTAGATGTTAGCATCTTATATTGCTAGTTTGGCGCTTTTGGTAGCATTATAAGATGATCCCTCATTTAGATATCAAGATAAAATGTGTTCTTCCTTAAGTATGCACCGTTTTGTGGATCGTGTTTTGAGGCATCACGTGATGATCGGGTGTTCTCGACTCTACGCTTTCATACAACGGGTGTAAGACAGTTTTACACACGCAAATACTAAGGTTCTTACTTGACGAGCCTAGCATGTACAGACATGGCCTCGGAACACGGACCGAAAAGTTAAGCATGAGTCATATAGTTGATATGATGCCTACATAGATACTCGCCTTTGAAGCTACACCGACTCACGTGATGATCGGACTTGGTGTAGTGGATTTGGTTCATGTCATCACCAAAAGGACACGAGAGATGTCGTTTTTGAGTGGGAGTTCATTAGTAATTTGGATTAGTTGAACTCAATCTATCATAAACTTAGTCTAAATATATTTTACAAATTCTGTTGTAGATGGCACCACCTGTTTTTAATTTCAATGTGTTCATGGAGAAAGAGAAGCTTGTTGCGAATGGTAGCAACTTCACCAACTAGGCTATGAATTTGAGGATTTTCCTCACTGCTGCACATAAGCAATATGTGCTAGAGGCGCCGCTAGGCCCCCCACTAGCTCCTGATGCCCCTGACGAGGAAAAGAACGTCTATATAACTCGTCAGGAGGACCACAACTTAGTTCATTGCGGCATACTGTATGGGCTAGAGCCAGAACTTCGAAAACGTTTCGAAAATGGCAATGCCTTTGATACCATGGCAGACTTGAAAATGATTTTCGATACCCATGCTGCCGTAGAGAGTTATAATGCTTCTAAAAATTTCTTTAGCTGCATGATGGAAGAGAACAGCTCCGTTAGTGAGCATGTACTCAAAATGTCTGGGTACGCCGATAAGCTTGTGTCCTTGGGAATAACGATTCCCATTGACTTAGGCATACATCGTGTTCTCCAATCTCTGCCCCCTAGCTACAAGAGCTTCGTGATGAACTATAATATGCAGGGCATGAAGAAGTCTCTTCCCGAGCTTCTATCAATGCTTAAGACTGCAGAAGTGGAGATTAGGAAAGAACATCAAGTGTTGCTGATCAATAAGACCACCGGTTTCAAGAAGGACAAGAAAGGCAAGCAGAAGGGAAAGAAGGGCGGCAAATCTGTTGCCGTGCCTGAAAAGAAACCCTGAGCTAGCCCTAAGTCTGACACCGAGTGCTACTATTGCAAGGGGACTGGCCATTGGAAGCGTAACAGCCCCAAGTATTTGGCGGACAAGAAGGACGGCAAGGCAAACAAAGGTATATGTGATATACATGTTATGGATGTGTACTTGACTAGTACTCGCAGTAGCACCTGGGTATTTGATACGGGATCGGTTGCTAATATATGTAACTCGGTTCAGGGGCTGTGGAACAAGCGACAACTAGCAAGGGATGAGATCACGATGCGGGTCGGCAATGGATCAAGAGTTGATGTGATCACCGTCGGAACGCTGCCTCTCCATATGCCGTCGGGATTAGTTATAAACCTGAATAATTGTTATTTAGTGCCTCCACTGAGCATGAACATTGTGTCCGGATCATGTTTGATGCAAAGTGGTTATTCATTTAAGTCTGAAAACAATGGTTGTTCGATTTATATGAATAATATCTTTTATGGTCATGCACCTGTGTTGAATGGTTTATTTCTATTGGATCTCGATAGTAGTATTATGCATATTCATAATGTTGATGCTAAAAGGATTAAACTTGATAATGATATATCTACATATATATGGCACTGCCATCTAGGTCATATTGGCGTTAAACGCATGAAGAAACTCCATTCTGATGGACTTTTGGAATCACTTGATTTTGAATCATTTGATACATGTGAGCCATGCCTTATGGGCAAGATGACTTGAATGCCATTTTCCGGTTCAATGGAACGGGCGGCAGATTTATTGGAAATCATACATACTGATGTGTGTGGACCAATGAGTATGTCGGCGCGAGGTGGATATCGTTATTTTGTTACTTTCACGGATGATTTGAGTAGATACGGGTATATCTATTTGATGAAACATAAGTCTGAAACCTTTGAAAAGTTCAAAGAATTTCGGAATGAAATGGAAAATCATCGTAAAATAAAGATCAAATTTCTGCGGTCCGACCATGGAGGAGAGTATCTTAGTTACGAGTTTAGCACACTTATGAAAGACTGTGGAATAGTTTCACAACTCACGCCTGCCGGAACACCACAACGTAATGGTGTGTCAGAACGTCGTAATCGTACTTTATTGGATATGGTTCGATCTATGATGTCTCTGACTGACTTGCCACTATCATTTTGGGGTTATGCACTGGAAACCGCTACATTCACTTTAAATAGGGCACCATCTAAATCCGTTGAAAAGACACCGTATGAATTATGGTTTGGAAACAAACCTAAGCTGTCATTTCTTAAATTTTGGGGATGTGATGTTTATGTGAAGAAACTTCAACCGGATAAACTCGAACCCAAAGCGGAAAAATGCGTCTTCATAGGATACCCTAAGGAAAGAATTGGGTATACCTTCTATCACAGATCCGAGGGCAAGGTCTTTGTTGCCAAGAATGGATCCTTTCTTGAGAAGGAGTTTCTCGCGAAAGGTGTGAGTAGTCGGAAGGTAGAACTCGAAGAGGTTATTGAACCTTCTCTTCATGAAATGGCGAGTAGCGTAGCACCAGAAGTTGTTTCGGAGTTGACTTTACCTAATGAAGAGAGAGCTAATGATATTTATCATGAAACTCCGAAAGAGGACACTACCGAACCTCGCAGGTCAAGCAGGACACGTACAGCTCCTGAACTGTACGGCAATCCTGTTATGAATTTCATGATTGATGAAAGACATGACCCTGCGACGTATGAAGAAGCGATGATGAGACCTGATTCCAACAAATGGCTAGAAGCCATGAAATCCGAGATGGAATCCATGTACGAAAACCAGGTTTGGACCTTGGTGGACTTACCTCATGATCGAAAGGCCGTTGAGAATAAATGGATTTTTCAAAAGAAAAACTGATGCTGATGGTAATGTAACCATCTATAAGGCTCGACTTGTCGCAAAGGGGTTTCGACAAATTCAAGGAGTTGACTACGATGAGACATTCTCTCCCGTAGCGATGCTTAAGTCGGTTAGGATTATGTTAGCAATTGCTGCATATTTCGATTATGAAATATGGCAGATGGATGTCAAAGCTGCGTTCCTCAATGGTAATATTGAAGAAGAGTTGTATATGATACAACCAAAGGGTTTTGTCGATCCTAAGGATGCTAATAAGGTGTGCAAACTTCAGCGATCCATCTATGGACTGAAGCAAGCATCACGGAGTTGGAATCTCCGCTTTGATGAGGTGATCAAAGAGTTTGGATTTGTCCAAACTTATGGAGAGGCTTGTATTTACAAGAAAGTGAGTGGGAGCAATGTGGCATTTCTGATATTATATGTGCATGACATATTATTGATTGGAAATGATATAGATCTTTTAAACAGTGTTAAAAGTTATCTAAACAGCAAAATTTCGATGAAGGACCTTGGTGAAGCTTCATATATATTAGGCATTAAAATCTATAGAGATAGATCAAGACGCCTAATTGGGCTATCGCAGAGTACGTACCTTGATAAGATATTAAAGAAGTTTAATATGGACGAAACTAAGAAGGGGTTCTTACCTATGTTGCAAGGCAAGACATTGAGTAAGACTCAAAGTCCGACTACGGCGGAAGAAAGAGAGATGATGGATAAGATCCCCTATGCCTCGGCCATAGGCTCTATTATGTATGTCATGCTATGTACAAGACCGGATGTGGCACATGCTATTAGTTTGACTAGTAGGTACCAATCTGATCTAGGTTCGGAACACTGGATAGCGGTAAAGAACATCCTCAAGTACTTGAGAAGAACTAAGGATATGTTTCTTATATACGGAGGTGAATAAGAGCTAGTCGCTAAGTGTTATGTTGATGCTAGCTTTGACACCGATCCGGATGACTCTAAGTCTCAATCCGGATACGTATTTCTCTTGAACGGAGCAGCAGTTAGTTGGAGGAGTTCCAAACAACCTGTGGTGGCTGGATCAACAACGGAGGCGGAATATGTTGCTGCTTCAGAAGCGGCGCAGGAGGCAGTTTGGATGAAAGAGTTCATTACAGAACTGGGTGTGGTTCCCAGTGCGTTGGACCCGATGGTGATCTATTGTGACAACAATGGAGCTATAGCCAACGCAAAGGAACCAAGGTCTCACAAGAATTCCAAACATATTAAGCGCCGGTTTCACTCCATCCGTGAGCATGTCAAGGATGGAGATATAAAGATTTGTAAAGTGCACACGGACCTAAATGTAGCAGATCCGTTGACTAAAGTACTCCCTAGGGCAAAACATGATCAACACCAGAACTCCATGGGTGTTAGATTTATCACTATGTAAACTAGATTATTGTCTCTAGTGCAAGTGGGAGACTGAAGTAAATATGCCCTGAGAGGCAATAATAAAGTTGTTATTATATATTTCTTGTATATGATAGATGTTTATTTTGCATGCTATAATTGTATTGATAGGAAACATCAATACATGTGTGTTTAATAAACAAAAAGGGTTCCTAGTTATGCCTCTCTTATAGACTAGCTTGTTGATTAACAAGATGATCAAAGTTTCCTGATCATGGACATTGGATGTTGTTAATAACAAGGTCACAGCATTTGTGAAATGATGTGATGAACATTCATCCGAAGTATAGCATTACGATCAAGTCATTATGTTTATATTTCTATAACATCATACAAAGTAGTCTTAGTCCTTAGACCATGAGATCATGTTAATTGCTAACACCGGAAGAGTATCTTGATAACATCAAACGTCACACCGTAACAGGGTGACCATAAAGGTGGGTTCAGTGCTATGAAGGTGTTATGTTGAGGCTCATGGATCAAGAGTGGAATTTGTCAATCCCGATGACGGATAGATATACTCTGGGCCCTCTCGGTGATATCACATTAAGATAGCTTGCAAGCAAGTGATGTGATCACTAGAATGTTATATCACGGGAACGAGAAAAGAGTGCATGTCGGTAACGAGATCAAACTAGGTATTTGGATACCGATGATCGAATCTCGGACATGTATTATATCATGAGACAAAGGGATTAAATTGCTGACGTTAAAGGTTCTCACGATCACAGAAGTCATCGTTGAATATGCAGGAGTCAGTATGGATCTCCAGGTCCCGCTTCTGATTATTGATCTGAGAGGAGTCTTAATCATGTCTGCATTATTCGCGAACCGTAGGGTGACACACTTAAGGGTTGCCGGACACCATTTAGGAGCACATATGTTCCAGACAAAAGGTTTGCAAAGCGCAGGAAATGTTTTGATAGAAACAGGAATTGTTTCGATAGAAACCGGAATTGTTTCGGGTGAAATTGCAGAAAGTGGTTCTGCGTGTGATATTGAAATATTGCAAGGGTTTTATGGGAATGTTTTTTAATTAAAGTAATTAAAAAAATCTGAATAAAAATTATAAAAGAGTTTTATTAAATGAGAGAGCATTAAATTTGGAGAAATTTAATGCATTTAAAGTGGAGACTTTAAAAGAGAATGGGAAGGGGCATTTTAATGTGGAGGGGTTACCACCACATGAATGGGGAGGTGAGGGGTCACCCCCCCATGCGCCGGCCATGGAGAGCGGGGGCACCCCCCTCCTCCTATAAAAGGCCACCCATTCCCTCCTTCATCCTCACACCTCCTCGTGAAGGATCTCTCTCCCCCTCTAGATATTCCTCCATGGTCTCGGATTAGCGAGATACATGTTCCCGGTGGCCTTGCGTCTGGAAGGAGTTGCTGCTTCCGCTGATTCGCTGGAGCGAGGAGGTGGAGGTTGTCCGGTGGCTTGAACGTGTGTGCGAGGATGGATGCGCTGCTGATTTGCGGCGCTCGGACTTCCACACGATCTTGAGATCGGCAAGCGTACGACTACATCAACCACGAGTTCCTACTCGTTAACAAAACTCGTTGTCTTTGAGGGTAAGTTCTCCATGGATGTATGTCCACCCGTTGCTCTGTATGTAGTAGATAGATCTTGGCGTATAGTTCTCATCGTAGTAAAATTTTTGTTTTCTATGCTGCGGACCCAACACACATGACACCACTAGAAGAAGTACACCACAACTTAAATAACAATCTATGGAATCTTTCTCAACACATCTCCACTACTAACAACAAGACTTCTCCCATGTCTTCAAGAACAAAACAAACTACTCACAAGACATCATATGGATCATGATCACAGGTGGAATAATGATGTATAACAATCTGAACATAAACAATAATTCAATGGTTCACTCAATAGCATCAACTACAAATAGTAATCAACACCAGGAAAGTTTCCCCTATGAATTATAGCAAGATTTAACCAAATGTTACATCAATATGGAGATGGTGATGAGGGTGCTGATGGTGATGATGATGGTGATGATGATGATGATGATCCCGATGAAGCCCAGCTTGATGGTGGTGTTGATGGCGACGATCTTCCCTCTCTGGGAAGGAATTCCCCCGGCAGAAATCTGTCTGCCGGAGAGATCTTTCTCTCTCGGTGTTTTCCGCCCCGCAGAGGCGGCGGAATCTTTTTGTGGTCGCTCCCCGAGTCTTAGGGTTTCGTGGGGATGATATACGCCAGAGGGGAGAGGCTGGAGTGGGCCAGGGTGGCCACACCACCTCCAGGCGCGGCCTAGGCCTGCCCGCGCCATGGGATGGTGTGGGCCCCCTGTGGCCCACCTCCACTTCATATTCTGGCATCCTTAGTCTTCTGGAAAAATAGGATTTTTTGTATATTTTCTCGGATTTTCTGATCTTCGCGAATTTTGCCTCCAAACAACACCTTTTCCATCAGAATCCTGACTGCAGCGGTCCATGCTCCAAAAGTCATCAACCATGCAAAAATAGATGAAATAACATAAGTATCACCTCTCAATACGAAATATATCAATGAATAATAGTGAATTAAGACATAGAATAGTGATGCAAAATGGACGTATCACCCTTCTCCATTCATGTTGCCCAACTGCACCGAAACAATGGGACCTTAAAAGTAGGTCCATAGTAAAGTTCCCATATCTCCTCTATGTAACCATAGTATGTGTCCTTTTTCCCATTCTCGCATGTTGCATCAAAGCGGACACCACTGTTTTGGTTGGTGCTCTTTTTATCTTGGGCAATCGTGTAAAAAGTATTCCCATTTATCTCGTACCCTTGGAAAGTCAATACAGTCGCAGATGGTGTCACGGCCAACAAGTAGAGCTGATCTCCAATAGTGGTGTCATTCATGAGATGTAATTGCAACCAAGTTCCGAAAGTCTCCATGTGATTTTCTTTAATCCAGTAGTCATCCTTCCCCGGGAACTTGGAGCGTACAACATTCATGTGTTCCTCGATATACGAGCCACGAAGGTAGAACTTTGGAGAACTATGTAGTGCGGTTGATTCAAAGAATGTCCGTCCCTAAATATCATTGCTTTCTTTCCTAGTGTTCCTTTTCTACTCAGTCTCCCCTCATACCGTGATTCAGGAACACCAATCGGCTTAAGGTCACGAAGAAAGTCTACACAGAACCCAATGACCTCCTCTGTTCCATAGCCCTTGGAGATGCTTCCTTCCGGCCTAGCATGGTTACGAACATATTTCTTTAAGACTCCCATGAACCTCTCGAAGGGGAACATATTGTGCAGAAATATAGGACCGAGAATGTAAATCTCTTCGACTAGGTGAACTAAGAGATGCGTCATAATATTGAAGAAGGACGGGGGGAACACCAACTCAAAACTGACAAGACATTGGACCACATCCTTCTGTAGCCTTTCCAGACTTTCTCGATCGATTACCTTCTGAGATATTGCATTGAGGAATGCACATAGCTTCACAATGGCTAATCGAACATTTTCCGGTAGAAGCCCCCTCAATGCAACCGGAAGCAATTGTGCCATAATCACATGGCAATCATGAGACTTCAGGTTCTGAAATTTTTTCTCTGCCATATTTATTATTCCCTTTATATTTGACGAGAAGCCAGCCGGGACCTTGATACCGTAAAGGACTTCAAAAAATATTTCCTTCTCTGCTTTGGTAAGAGCGTAGCTACTTAAGTATTTACGTCCTTTATCAGTATGCTTGTTGTGTGGGTCTTTGATACGTTGTTGGTCCTCCCGTGCTTCTAGTGTATCTTTTGTCTTCCCATACACGCCCAGGAAGCCTAGCAGGTTCACGCAAAGATTCTTCATCACGTGCATCACGTCGATTGAAGAACGGACCTCTAGGTCTTTCCAATACTCAAGCTCCCAAAATGTAGATTTCTTTTTCCACATGGCCGTGTGTCCGGTAATGGGGTCTTTGGGAACAGATTGACCGCTAGGACCCTTTCCAAAGATTACTTCTAGGTCCTTCACCATACCAAATACATCAGCACCTTTAGGGAGCTTAGGCTTCTTCCGGTAATCAGCCTCACCGTTGAAATTCTTGCCTTTCTTTCTTACTTGATGATTGGTCGGAAGAAATTTACGACACTCCAGGTACACAACCTTCTTACATTTATCCAAATATGTACCTTTAGTATTATCTAAACAGTGTGTGCATGCATTGTATCCCTTGTTTGACTGTCCGGAAATGTTACTAAGAGCAGGCCAATCATTGATGGTTACGAACAACAATGTTCGTAGATCAAATGGCTCCTGTTTGTGCTCATCCCACACCTTTACACCTGGTTCTGCCCACAACTGCAAAAGTTCATCGACTAATGGCCTTAGGTACACATCAATGTCGTTGCCGGGTTGCTTCGGTCCTTGGATGAGCACTGGCATCATAATGAACTTCCGCTTCATGCACAACCAAGGAGGAATGTTGTAGATACATAGAGTCACTGGCCAGGTGTTGTGACTACAACTCTGCTCCCCAAAAGGATTCATGCCGTCTGTACTTAGACCAAACCATAAGTTCCTCGCGTCACCTGCAAAGTTCGAGTACTTTCTCTCGATGTTTCTCCACTGCGACCCATCGGCGGGGTGTCTCAATTTCCCGTCTTTCTTACGCTCTTCTTTGTGCCATCGCAACAACCTGGTATGCTCTTTATTTATGAACAGACGTTTCAACTGTGGTATTATAGGAGCATACCACATAACCTTAGCAGAAACCCTCTTCTTGGAGGGCTCGTCATCACCCTCAACATCACCAGGGTCATCTTGTCTGATCTTGTATCGACATGCATTGCATACCGGGCATTTATCCATATTCTCGTACTTCTCACCGCGGTACAGGATGCAGTCTCTAATGCATGCATGTATCTTCTCCACATCTAATCCTAGAGGGCAAATAGTCTTCTTTGCTTCGTACGTTGTCTCGGGCAGCTCGTTATCCTTTAGAAGCTTCGTCTTTATTATTTTCAGTAACTTCTCAAATCCCTTGTTAGATAAGCCAGTCTCTGCCTTCCATTTCAGCAGTTCAAGTGTGGTACCGAGCTTTGTGCTGCCATCTTCACAATTTGGGTACAACAACTTTGTGTGATCCTTTTGCATGGCCTCCAACTTAAGCTTCTCCCTTTCTGTATCACATTGTTGCTTTGCATCAGAAATGACCCGACCAAGACCATCAGCGGGCTCATCCGATGCTCGTTGTTCTTCTTCATTGTCGCCTCCCTCTTCTTCATTGTCTTCCATTGCAGTATCACCGTATTCTTCAGGGGACATAGAATAGCTGTCATCATCCTCCTCTTCTTCATTTTCTTCCAGCCTAACCCCTCTTTCTCTGTGCATAGCCTAACAATAATATCCGGGCATGAAACCTCTCTGAAGTAGATGGCTTTGAAAGATTCTCGGGGCAGAGTGCTCCGCCACGTTCCGACAGTCGACGCAGGGACAAGGCATAAAATTATCCACTTTGTTTGGCTTAGCCAAATCGATAAATTTATGGAGGCCTGCAATAAAATCGGAATGGCGTCGGTCGCCATACATCCATCGCATCCGTGCATTGATCTGCATCGTAATAATTAACCATTACAATAACATCGTGAATAGTAAAATGACCACCCTACATGGACATATGCAATATTTTTGTATCAGTTACAGATAAAGAAGATAAGGTTGCTAACCTCAGCCGAGGATACCGTGTTGTGCGAACTAAAGTGTGGCTCGGACATTTCGTCGAACATCTTGTGTGCAATCAAAGAAAAAAAAACTAGCACCCACACCTCACACACAATCCAGCAAAATTTGGTGGGCAAAGGGCTGGGCTTATATATAGCCAGGGGAGGGTTTTTGGTCCCGGTTATTGCCACGAACCGGGACCAAAGCCCCTCCCGCGCGACACGTGGCGGCCCAGCAGCTCGCACCCCACCCAGGTCATTGGTCCGGGTTAATGGGGGGAGCGCTGCTGGGCCGCCACATGTCGCTCGGGAGGGGCTTTGGTCCCGATTCGTGGCAATAACCGGGACCAATGCCCACCGTCACTTCGTCGTCCCCGTGTATAAATATGAGGCCACAGCACTTGCTTTCGCCATCCCCTCTGCCTCTCTGCAGTCCCTCTCCACCCCACCCCTTTAGCCATCGCCTCTCCACCGCGCCGTCGTCTCGCCTCCCCTCCCTCTCCAATCTCCACCGCGCCGTCATGGAGGTGCCCACGCTCAACCACTACGAGGCGGCGATGTTTGCGATCTACGGCATCCTCGTGCCGCCGCGCGTGACCGTGCCCGCCGGATTTCGCATCAGCGAGGCGGGTGTGCCGGTGGCTCCGCTCCTCAACCCCCACGAATACAAGATGGAGTACGTCATTGCGGAGCGTCGCCGCCAACTGCCCACGTGCATTGGTCCCGGTTCGTGCCACCAACCGGGACCAATGCTTACAGATGAACCGGAACCAATGCCCAGGCGGCATGAACCGGGACCGGTGCCTGGCATTGGTCCCGATTATGGAAACGAACCGGGACCAATGGAATTTGGGCGCTGGACCAAAGGCCCTCTTTCTACCAGTGTGATCAGAAACACATCATGTGTCTAGAGGTGTATATGATATCACTTGCAATCAACATAACACATAAGACCAAATTGTTTACGGGATTGCCACAATATGCAAGAACTAAACTAATCAGCAGACCAGAAGTTAGTTGTTTAGCAATTGAAATAAGCAAAAAAGAGGTAACGAAAATGATGAAGATTTAGGCAGCCACATCCGTTCAGTTGGTCAAGAATTTCAACGAAGTATCAACTGGTATAGGAGATCGGCATCTAGATGAGAACCATCTGCAAGATTCATTTCGTCCCGTAAAAATTAAGTTAAAAATTGTGGAGCAAATAAACCGAGGGAGGCCTTACCAAGAATGAATCAAAAAGAGGAATGGCTGCGACAGACTACTTTGGCTAACGCTACTGTTGTTTTCTCACGCTAGGTCGACCTTGCTGACATGTGGAAAGAGATGGTGGATCTAGAGGGTGGCGCCGGTTGCCAGCATATTGTGGAAGGGGAACAAGAAGGGATGGTGGCTCTAGAGTATCGGCGATTGCACGATGTGATTGAACGTGGGATTGCCTGTGGGAAAGATATATATGAGGTAGTGGTAGTGGATTGCCCGACTTGAATCGATAGTGGAAGAGATAATGAAATCTCAATTGATGGGCAATTCAATGCCTTCAGTTACCAGAGCTGGAAAAAAACCAAGATAGGTGTGCGGAGAGGTATAAAGGAGGAGGCTTGCTAGTGCTACACCAGAGTCGTACCATATAGAGTAAAAAAAATAGCTCCTCCCTAAAATCAATGCGATCGACGGTGAGACTACATGAGACCAGGCCAGCCCTACTAATAACTATGGCGTTACTACAAAATCACAAATATAAGTGAGAAACGATGAGGTGGCAGATTTGTTGAGGTGGAAGGTTTGCATGATAAACATGCTCACCTGATGATGTGGACATCTTGCATGTTGAGAGAAATCACTTAGTGGGGATAATTTATTTAGATATTATAGATATAGCACAACTTAATGATGTATGATGTATTTATATGACTATCTTCCGCATTTTCCATGATCGTGCTGCCTTTATTCAGATGTTCTTTTTTCTTGCGTAGAAGGTGGGGACAACCATACCAGGTTTATATATGTTTATTCAGATGTTATGACAGTTATAAGGAAAACCTTGAGCAAGAGAAGAAACATGTACTCCCTCTGATCCATATTAATGGCATCAACTTTATCTAAATTCGTATATATCTACTTAAATATTTAGATTAGATGCATTCATATTTAGATATGGTTGAGAATATTAATATGGACCACGGGAGAGAGTAATATGTATCATACTCGATCTTTTTGTCCTTGGGCTTTACGGGACTGTGGGTGAGGATGGAGCAGTATATAGACATGGTGGAAATGCACATGATGGATCGACCCCAATTCCCACACGATCATTTGATCCATGTCACGATGTGGTGCCGATCGAGCGCATCATGGTGTGACGTCCTACTTTTTCTTGCAGGTGACGTCTCAATCGTTTCATGCACGCCGTTTGACTTCTCTTCCATCAGTCATCACTCCTCAGACCACAGATTGGCACATGCCCCACATGGTCATTCATAGCGCGTACGAACTTCACGAAGAAGCAATCAATTGAGAACTGAGATGAGATCGAGTAAGATCCACAATTGGCGTTTGAGTCCAATATTCTAACTGGAGGCGAAGAGTGACCCGTAGATATATCCATTTCTCCGTTTTATTTACTACTAGTACTGTAATTAATCAATAAACACATGTATGCATCACTGGCAATCACATGACGGCGCAGCCGTTAGGCTCGTCGCAGACCACCATCTGCGACGGGTATGGGTGGTGGTAGTAACCCGGACCGGGGTAGCAGGGCGGTGGCGGCGGGTACACGGGCACCGGCGGCTTGGGGTCCTCCTTCTTCTCCTCCGGCTTGGGGTCCTTGACCTCCTCCACCTGCACGATGTGGGCGACGCCTAGCTTCTTGCGGAGGCAGCTGACGAGGCACACCGGGTCGAGGCCCTCGCCGACCACCTCCAGCTGGTCCCTCGCGTCGCCGGTGATCCCCATGGACGTCACCCCGGCTGTTCTCGCCGCCATCGACATGGCTTTCGACCGGCTCCTGTCGCACGACATGCTCACCTTGATAACGATCTTTTGCTGCAACAAGGAGAAAAGTAATCCATCAGTCGTATGCTTAATTTAGCTCGCTCTACAATAATTGATTGCTCAAAAGTCGGTAAAAGGGACGCGAGAAATCGTGTGGTCAGAGAGCTAGAAACTTAGTAGTAGGCTTCTTACCTTCATTGGTTGATGCTGGTATTGTTAGATGCCACTTAAGGAGAAACCTTGGAAAGGTTCGAATTGGATCGAGGCTACCTAGGTTGAGAATCTACTGATCGATTTTCTGCAGATGCAACGCAACCAAAAGCTGTGTGCCAGTGTCTTCTAGCTTCTGATCTGTGGAGGAGATGGCAGTGGCCGGAGCTTCTTATATACACGCTGTGGGCGGTCGGGGCAGCGGGAGAGATGCAGAGCTAGCACTGGTACCACTAGTGAAGACTAAATTAGGAGTACTAGCTAGTTGCTAGAAGATTCGCAGCAGCTGCAGCTGCAGATAAAGCTTTAAGTTGTTACGTACGAGACAACTAGCAAGTGGCCCAGTGAACGCGTTCTGGTGACAAGTTTTCCCTTTAGTTAGCGATCGCAAGGCTACACAAGGATAGACCAATAGACAATGACTTGTGACAAGATCTGAATTCCTACGCGGCCCGAGCCAGTTGTGTACTATTGTCTATTGGCCACGTTGCGCTTCTCCGAACGAAAGAATTTCCTTTTAGGGAAGTGCATATATGTATAGTTCATATTCACCCTGAAACTCCATTGTTCTTTTGATAAAGAAGATCTTGCCCGTGAGTTGGAAAAGAGAGAAGAGGAGACATAAATTGCAGATTGAGAGTCAGCTGCATCGAAGGTTATAAAAAACTTCGTAAGAGTGTGAGGCGGGATAGATTTATGTTCTTTTGGGAAATTTCATTGATCTACTAAAAATAATCAACAGCAGCACAAAGAGGCCCAAAAAATAGAAAATGCAAATTGGTTGGACCACCTAGCGACGATTACAATCACTAGCATGAGTTGAAGACACGCCATCGTCCTCGCCCCTCCATCACTGGAGTCAGACAAAACTTGTCCTAGTAAACCTTGTTGTAACAAATAAATGGGAAGTCGTTGAGCTAAGACCATGAAGCATAAGCACACCAAAGCAACAACCATCATCATTGATAACAAACATAGATCAGATGAGATTGACTTGAAATCACACAAGCAAACAAGAAAACCTACTAGATCCTGGGAGATCTGCTAGACACACGACTCCGCACACCCTCCGTCGGTGCAAGATACACCACCGGAGCAAAGATAGAGCGAGGAGGATATTATTTTGATTTCAGGACGTAGCTACACCACAACATCCCAAAGAGACACTGAAATCAGGCTAAAAACGAAAAATCTCCCGCCGATGAGAGGTCCTGGTCCGTCACACATCCAAGACCCCAAGACCACCGAAAAAAGAGCGGACCGCCAGTGATGGCGGCGAGAGAGACGAAACCCTAGATGAGTATTGGTTGGTGCCTCCCGATAGGCCTTCAGCTTGGCTTCCGTACCGGTTTGGTATCTTTGGCCAGGTGGGCTAGATATCTAAAGATATAATTGGTGGGGGTAGTTGGAGGCTAGGCAAAAATCAGATTTGATTAGGCTTTAGATCTTGCAAGCAGTGAATCTCGACCTTCTCTCTTTTTCATCGTGGTAGTATAAAAAACGCTGCCCAGACAAAGCCATGGGTAAAAGCCCTAGCTGCCACTGCGTCTTGCCCAACCCCGCGTCGACTATCTCCCTGTATCCTTGTGTCCCCTCTCTTCCTCAATCCCTGCCGGCTTCCACTCCCCTTCTTCTCTGCCACGCCTATCTCCGGGCCGAGCTGCCGCCAACCGGCCTCTTGGTCAAGCTCGCCAAGCCCTCGTGCCTTCTCCTCTACCAGTCCGCTTGTCCTCGCCTGTAGGAGGTGCACGGGGGTCGCCGCCCCACCTCCGCAGGAGCCCTTCCCTGGCCGCCTCCCCGCCCCACGGGCGTCCTCCCATGGCTGACGCCCCACCCCCATGTGCGCTCTACATGGGGTCGAATCAGCGAGCAAGGAGGCGGGGGAGGAAACCCTCCATGGAGCCACCGGTGCTGAGGTAGAAGGAGGGTCCGGCAACGTCCTCCCCTGGCCAAAGCTCCACCCCATGTGCGCCCTCCTTGGGGCTGAATTAGCGGAGGAGGTGGAGGATGAAGCTCTCCATGGACCGCCGATGCTTAGGTAGAAGGAGGGCTTCAGCAGCGCTGGTTCGATCTCTCTATCTCCCTCTCACACACTCTCTCTCCATATATCGGGCCGCCTAGACACCAGGGACCTGCTCGTGTGACAAAGAATATGTGCATTAGCCTAAAGAGACGCTTGTAGGGGACATGCCTTCCATCTCGTTGGACAAGGATGTGAACAGCGAGGTATACGCGTAATCTGCTATTCAATGGTCTTTTAGCTAGCTGTTGGGAATAATATATTTTGTGGTTACTAAAAAGTAGAATCTAGGAATATGCACTTGTGGTGCGGGGATGGATAGGAGATTGACCATGTCTCACGATGATGGTTCAGGCTGGGACCTGCACGCTCTCTCCTTCGCATGCATTCTTGATTTCACGCTCAGATCTGATGTGCCCATGTTCTTTCCTTTTATGCAGCCTGATTAGGACAATTTGTTCAAGGGAGAGCTTGCAGGCATGACTGGTTCAGGTACGGTCTATCCACAATGGATACTAATTTCCGTTGGTTCATCTTATCTTATTCTTTTTTCAATTTCCCAAAAACCTAGTTGTTGATTCAAGGTGTTTCTGCTATCGGTAGGCACCGTCTTTTGCTTCAAATTCATTGAGGACAATATGGGAAGTCATTTCTAACCAGGTAAGCATTTCAAGTTAATAGTTGCTATTATCTCCAGCTAACCCTGTTCTCCCCTTTCCATTTGTATTTGCGTTCCTCTTCAATTGGATCTTTGACTGGAGCATGCTCTCTCTATAGGTGATGTTGTGATCTGCTCTTGAATCGATCCGGTGGCCCTTCGCTGGTTTCACTTTAGTAATTCCTAATTCATTGGTTCCAAAATTTCACGACCTTGAGCTTGTGTGCATCCGCTACGGTCACAACCATGCAGATTGAGGTTTACTTATTTTCGCCAACAATACATGGTTATGGGCAGGCTCCAAAAAGTAAGATTTTTCTTTTATGGGGAGATGGACTGTACAGGGTGCGTCATTGTCCAGCTATTAATAATTTTCTTTCTCTCTTTTAGTAAGACACATACATCATGACATTTAAGTTTATGTTCATCAGCAATTACAAGTACTGAAATGATATAAGTTTGAGGTTGGAGCACTTCATTTTTATCATTTGCACCTTATTTTGTAAACTCGTCAAGTCTGCTGACTGAGTTTTGGTATTCACCTGAAAGTGGACATGCTACCATGAAATTTGTTAATTCTGATTGTGATTTAGCAATGTTGTGGAAACATATATCAGATCCTTAATCTCCTATATTTTTAAGATTTTGGTTATTGGATCGGCAAAAGTTGCCTAACATTTAAACCTACATTCTGCAGGGGACTCGGACATATGCATGGTTATGCTCCTCAAGTAGAAGAAACAATTGATGTAGCATAAGATTTATGTGCTTACAAGGTTTGCTTGATGTAGCACAAGATTACTCAGGAGTAATGTGGTTATGGAAGTGCCTTCATCCTCAATTACTGGTGTTTTAATTTTCGTCTAGCTTTAATGAATAGAAGTAAAACTGAATTCATTGTGTCTCAAGTAGTTCATGGTCCCTGTGCAGTATATGTTAGTAGTTTGTTTTATTTCTCATAACATACAAAAATTTGAATTGTGATTTCCTTTTTGAATTCCCAGTGCAGTAGGTTATGAAGATGCGTCAATACTTTGCAATGGTGAAATATCTAAAAATGGTTTATTGTGACCCATTCATCGACTCTAATGGGCTTAATAACATTTTTTCGTATTATTGTTGTTCATCCAGGTGTATATGATGCCCAAAGGTACTATACCATTTCTAGCATCATCTCAAATATATATTCTCACTGGCACCAGACCATGAATCTAACAAATTTGATGATAGCATTTCTTGCACTTCTTAGTTTTAGCAAAAAGTTATTTTTGTACCTTGGTTATTTTCCTTTTCTCGATCTTCGTATCGATATCTTCAGTTTGACAGCAGAGAGTTAAATATATGAGTGCTCCTTTTTACACCCAAGTTATTGCTTCACAATCACCCTCTCTATTTACTCACCCCATTACATGTGCTTAATGGTTCTTTTTTGAATAGATTGTTTGCAACTCATGGTGGTATATTCTGAGCTTTTTCGGTGTGTTCATTTAATTATTATGGTAAATTAATTGATCTATTGACTCCTAGAAGAGAATTTGTTATTGAGTTATTTTCAGTTCAGGGTTTTCTTTTGTTTCAAATTTTTGAGTGCTAAAACAAAGACACCCTAACTTCCTTTTTGCATCACTTTGGATTAAGAATCGGCAAGAATGCTCAACTTCAGACTCATATCTTTCTAAAGATCAAGTATTGGTTTGGAATTTTACCTCAGAAGTCCCCTAGGAGGACATCATCTGTTCGGAACTCAAATAATATACCTCTGTTGTATCTTTTCATCTAGATGAAGAGCATGATATTGTCTTCCCAACGAATTGAATAAGATATAATATTTCAGTATTTTGGTTATTCTGAATACTTGTTTTTCATTTACACATGGATATCTTAGGTTCTACAGATTAGTATAAATATATATAGTACTTGATGGGTTCGTAGCATGGAAAACAAAAAAATTCTACCGCAAGAACGAACAAAACCCAGATCTAATCTAGATAAAAGCCAAGATCTAATCTATTAGACATGTGCAACGAGATAGATATGTACTAACCCTCGTATATCCGAAAGCGTTACGAGATTAGATCTCGTGGTTGATGTAGTCGATCACTTGCCGATATCAAGATCGTGTGGACGATCCTTCCGGCGCCGCGTTACGGTAGCGCTTCCGCAGTCGGTCACACATGCGGAGTTGAAGCAGACCTTCCTCTCCTCGTTCCAGCGAGCAGCGGAGGTAGTAGATCTTCTCCACGGAATCCCAGCAGCACGACGGCGTGGTGGTGGTGGTGGAGTAGAGAATTCTGCAGGGCTTCGCCTATGCCTGTGCAGAAGAAAGGAGGAGGAGAGAGGCGGCGGAGATTTGGTGTTATGAAGGAGGGCTTGGAGGTGGCGCCCCCACCCCTCTATTTAAAGGGAGAGGCGCCATGGGAGGGGGAGTCCTAGTAGGACTCCCCTCCCTCTATGGCCGGCGGATTGGGAGGGGGGAGGAGTCCTCCTCCCCCACGACTCCTTGTCTTGCCCCACCAGGACTCCTTGATCCCTTTCATGGTTTTCAAGCAAACTCCGAGAAATCTTCCAGAACCTTCCGGAACATTCCGAAACCTTCTAGAATCCTCATACAAATACTCCAGAACATTTCCTAACTCAGAAAATGATCCCCAATATATGAATCTTATTCTCGGGACAATTCCGGATCTCCTCGTGATGTCCCGGATCCAATCCGAGGCTCGGAACAACATTCGGTCTCCAACGCACATTCCATATCTACTTAAAACAACTTCGAACCTTAAGTGTGTCACCCTGCGGTTCGTGAATATGTAGACATGACAGAGACACATCTCCTATCAATAACCATCAGCGGAACCTGGAGATCCATAATGGCTCCCACATACTCAACGATGACTTCGTGATCGATTGCACCATTTACATATGAAACCAATTCCCTTTGTCATGCGATACTATACTTATCCGAGGTTTCATCGTCGGCATCTCCATACCTAGTTCTACCTTGTTACTGATAAGTACTCTTTACTCGTTCCGTGATATGTCATCCCTTGTGACCCAGTCACATGCTTGCAAGCTAACTAGATGACATTCCACCGAGAGGGCCCAGAGCATATCTATCCGTCATATGGATGGACAAATCCCAATCTTGGTCCATGCGCTTCAACACATACTTTCAAAATACCCAGTGACACCTTTATGACCACCCAGTTACGAAGCGGCGTTTGATGTCATCAAAGTACCCATCCGGTGATGGTGATTAACACAACCTCATGGTCGAAGGATTAGGTTACTATGCATTTAAAAGCTTATAGCAATACGAACTTAATGACTTGATATTATGCTACGCTTACTATGGGTGTATGTCCATTACATCATTCTCCTAATGATATAACCTTGTTATTAATCACATCCTAATGTCCATGATCAGGAAACCATGATCACCAATTAATCAACAAGCTAGTTCAACAAGAGGCTTACTAGGGACTCTCTTATGTTTACAAAACACACATGTATTAGTGTTTCCTAATAATACAATTATAGCATGGGATGTAAATATTTATCATAAACACAAAGATATAATAATAACCACTTTTATTATTGCCTCTTGGGCATATCTCCAACAGTCTCCCACTTGCACTAGAGTCAATAATCTAGATTATATGGTAATATACCGAACACCCATGGCGTTCTGGTGTTGGTCATGCTTTGCCCTAGGGAGAGGTTTAGTCAACGGATCTGCCACATTCAGATCAGTGTGTACTTTGCAAATCTTTATGTCACCATCTCGGACATACTCGCGAATAGCGTGGAAACGTAGCTTGATGTGCTTCAGCTTGCTATGTGACCTTGGCTCCTGTGCATTAGCTATGGCACCTGTGTTGTCACAGTAGATGGCCATCGGGTCCAACGTACTGGGAACCACGCCAAGTTCCGTAATGAATTCCTTCATCCATGCGGCTTCTTGTGCAGCCTCCGAAGCAGCTATATATTCCGATTCAGTTGAAGATTTCACCACAACGCTTTGCTTCGCACTCCCCCAGCTCACTGCAGCACCATTCAAAATAAATACGTATCCCAACTGTGACTTCGAGTCATCCGGATCGGTGTTCCAACTAGCATCGGTGTAACCGTTTACAACAAGCTGTTCATCACCTCCATAAGAAAGAACCATATCCTTAGTCCTATTTAGGTACTTTAGGATATTCTTGACCGTTGTCCAGTGCTTCATTCCAGGATCACTTTGATATCTGCTAGTCAAACTAACAGCATGTGCTATATCCGGTCTTGTACACAGCATGGCATACATGATAGAACCTATGGCCGAGGCATAGGGAATGTTATCCATTTTCACTCTATCTTCTGCCGTAGCTGGACTTTGAGTTTTACTCAAGGTCTTACCTGACAACATGGGCACGAACCCTTTCTTGCTATTTTCCATTCTAAACTTCTTTAGAACTTTGTCTAAGTATGTACTTTGTGAAAGCGCTATTAGGCGTCTTGATCTATCTCTATAAATCTTGATGCCTAGAATATATGCCGCTTCGCCAAGATCCTTCATTGAAAAACTATTATTCAAATAGGTTTTGACGCTATTAAGAAGTTCTATATCATTCCCAATCAACAATATGTCATCTACATATAGTACTAGGAATGCTACAGAGCTCCCACTCACTTTCTTGTAAATACAAGCTTCTCCATAAGTTTGTATAAACCCAAAATTTTTGATTACTTTATCAAAACGTTGATTCCAACTTCGGGATGCTTGCTTCAGTCCATAAATGGAGCGCTGAAGCTTGCATACCTTGTCAGCATCTTTACGATCGACAAAACCCTTGGGTTGTACCATATACAACTCTTCCTCAATGTCACCATTAAGGAACGCTGTTTTGACATCCATCTGCCAAATCTCATAATCGAAATGTGCAGCAATTGCTAACAAAATCCTCACAGACTTTAGCTTCGCTACTGGTGAGAAAGTCTCATCATAGTCAACTCCTTGAATTTGTCGGAACCCTTTCGCGACAAGTCGAGCTTTATAGACGGTAACATTACCATCAGCATCTGTTTTTCTCTTGAAAATCCATTTGTTCTCGACAGCCTTATGGCCATCCGGTAAGTCCACCAAAGTCCACACTTGGTTTTCGTACATGGATCCCATTTCAGATTTCATGGCTTCTAGCCATTTGTCGGAATCTGGGCTCACCATAGCTTCTTCATACGTCGCAGGGTCATCAGTGTTGTCCACCAACATGACGTTCAAGGCAGAGTCATACCAATCAGGAGTGGTACGAACCGTCGTTGACCTGCGAGGTTCAGCAGTAACTTCGTTTGAAGTTTCATGATCATTATCATTAGCTTCCTCTCCAATTGGTGCAAGCGGCACAAAAACATTCCGGTGCTACGCTACTCTCAAATCCGAGAGAAGGTTCAATAACCTCATCGAGTTCTACTTTCCTTCCAGTCACCTCTTTCGAGAGAAACTCCTTCTCAAGAAAGGATCCATTCTTGGCAACGAAAACTTTGCCTTCGGATCTATGATAGAAGGTATACCCAATTGTTTCTTTAGGGTATCCTATGAAGACGCATTTTCTCCGCTTTGGGTTCTAGCTTATCAGGTTGTAATTCTTTACATATGCTTCGCAACCCCAAACTTTAAGGAACGACAACTTAGGTTTCTTACCAAACCACAATTTGTATGGTGTCGTTTCAACGGATTTAGATGGTTCCCTACTTAAAGTGAATGCGGCTGTCTCTAATGCATAGCCCCAAAACGATAGCGGTAAATCTGTAAGAAACATCATAGACCGAACCATATCTAAGAGAGTTCGATTACGACGTTCGGACACACCATTATGCTGTGGTGTTCTCGGCGGTGTCAACTGCAAAAGTATTCCACATTTCTTTAAATGCATGCCAAACTCATAACTCAGATATTCACCTCCGCGGTCAGAACATAGAAACTTAATCTTCTTGTTACGATGATTTTCCACTTCACTTTGAAATTCCTTAAACTTCTCGAAAGTTTCGGACTTATGTTTCATAAAGTAGACATACCCATATCTACTTAAGTCATCCGTAAAAGTGAGAACATAACGATATCCACCACGCGATGCTACACTCATTGGACCGCACACATCGGTATGTATTATTTCCAATAAGTCTGTAGCTTGCTTCATTATTCCATAGAATGGAGTCTTAGTCATTTTTCCCATTAGGCATGCTTCGCATCTTTCAAGTGATTCAAAATCAAGTGATTCAAGAAGTCCATCTGAATGGAATTTCTTCATACGCTTCACTCCAATGTGACCAAGACGACAGTGCCACATGTATGTAGAATTATCATTCAATTTTATTCGTTTAGCATCTATGTTGTGAACATGTGTATCACTACTATCGAGATTCAATAAGAATAAACCATTCATCTTAGGTGCATTACCATAAAAGATATTACTCATATAAATCGAACAACCTTTATTCTCGGACTTAAAAGAGTAACCGTCTCGCAGTAAACAAGATCCAGATATAATGTTCATGCTTAACGCAGGCACCAAATAACAATTATTTAAATTTAAAACTAATCCCGAAGGTAGATGTAGAGGGAGCGTGCCGACGGCGATCACATCAACCTTGGAGCCATTTCCAACGCGCATCGTCACCTCGTCTCTTGCCAGTCTTCGTTTATTCCGCAGCTCCTGTTTCGAGTTACAAATATGAGCAACCGAACCAGTATCAAATACCCAGGCACTACTACAATTACTAGTAAGATACACATCAATAACATATATATCAAATACACCTTTCTTCTTGATGTTGCCGTTCTTCAGATTCGCCAGGTACTTGGGGCAGTTACGCTTCCAGTGACCAGCACCCTTGCAGTAGAAGCACTCAGTTTCAGGCTTGGGACCAGCCTTGGGCTTCTTTGCAGGTGCGGCAGCTTTCTTGCCGTCCTTCTTGAAGTTGCCCTTGTTCTTAGGCTTGCCCTGTCTTTTGAAATTGGTGGTATTATTGACCATCAACACTTGGTGCTCCTTCTTGATCTCCACTTCAGCAGTTTTCAGCATGGACGATAGTTCAGGCAACGTCTTGTTCATGCAGTGCATATTGTAGTTCATCACAAAGTTCTTATAACTCGGTGGCAGTGATTGGAGGAGACGATGAATCCCCAACTCATTAGGAATCGATATTCCCAACTCTTGGAGCTTGTTTGCGTACCCAGACATGGTGAGCACGTGCTCTCTAACGGAGCTTCCCTCTTCCATCTTACAGTTAAAGAACTTTTCGGAGGCCTCATAGCTCTCCATGGCCGCGCGAGTCTCAAAAATTAGCCTGAACTCCTTAATGATCTCGAACGGGTCGTGGTGCTCAAAATGCTTTTGGAGCTCCGCTTCTAAACCGTACGGGATGGCACACTGAAATGTGGAGTAATGATTTTTCCGAGTGGCGTAAACATTCTTTACGTCATCGGTAGCATCATCTGCAGGTGGGTCACCTAGCGGTGCTTCGAGCACATAGGTCAACTGACCAGCCCTGAGGACAATCTTCAGTCCACGGAACTAGTCCGTGAAATTGCTTCCATTGTTCTTAAGCTTTTCTTTCTCTAGGAACGCATTGAAATTGATGGAGGGGGTCGCCATAATCTACAACAAATTTGCAAGTAGTTTAGACTAAGTTTATGATGAATTGAGTTCAAATTTAATACTTAAGTTAACTAGGTGAACTCCCACTCAAAACAACATCCCTCACATTGTCTTAGTGATTACACGAACCAAGTCCACTACACCAAGTCCGATCTTCACGAAAGAAGATGTAGTTTCATCGGCGAACAATCTTCATGTTCATCATATCATTTATATGACTCATGCTCTACCTTTCGGTATTCCGTGTTCCGAGACCATGTCTGTACATGCTAGGCTCATCAAGATAACCTTAGTTTCCGCATGTGCAAATCTGGCTTGCACCCATTGTATGCACACGTAGAATCTATCACATCCGATCATCACGAGATGCTTCGAAACGACGAGTCTTAGCAACGGTGCCAACTAAGGGTGAACACTTTATTACTTGATATTTAGTGAGAGGGATCATCTTATAATGCTACCGTCGCGATCTAAGCAATACAAGATGCATAAAGGATTAACATCACAGGCAATTCATAATTAGTGTGATATGATATGGCCATTTCTTCTTGCGCCTTTGATCTCCATCTCCAAAGCACGAACATGATCTCCATCATCACCAGCATTGCGTCAAGGTCAGTGGCGCCGCTTCATGGTTGTCCATCATCACTAGCAACTATTACAACTACTTGGAATAAAGCTATTACAAGATGAATAGACACGCAGGTCTTAACAGAATTAAAGACAACCATTAGGCTCCTGCCGGTTGCCATATTACAACAAGGATCATTGCATACATCAAATATAATCACAATCACATGATGGCCATATCACATCACAAAACCCCTGCAAAAACAAGTTAGACGCCTCTAATTTTCTTTGCATGTTTTACGTGGTTTGGGGCTTTCGAACAAGAACGAATCTAACCTACGAAACTGAACCACAACGTTGATACAAGTGCTATTCAAGTGCAAAATGTAAATTAGATCTATACTATGGTGGGAGAGACAGACACCCGCAAAGCCACTTGTGCAAAGCAAGTTACACGTCAAGCGTGGAGCAAGTCTCATGTGCGATGACATGTAAGGTTAGCCCGAGCCGCTTCATCCCACCATGCCGCAAGATGCAAAGTACATAAAGCAAAAGACGGCACGAGCACCAACGCCCACAACACCATTGTGTTCTACTCGTGCAACAGATCTACGCATAGATACGGCTCGGATACCACTGATGGGTTCGTAGCATGGAAAACAAAAAATTTCTACCGCAAGAACGAAAAAAAACCCAGATCTAATCTAGATAAAAGCCAAGATCTAATCTATTAGACATGTGCAACGAGATAGATATGTACTAACCCTCGTAGATCCGAAAGCGTTACGAGATTAGATCTCGTGGTTGATGTAGTCGATCACTTGCCGATATCAAGATCGTGTGGACGATCCTTCCGGCGCCGCGTTCCGGTAGCGCTTCCGCAGTCGGTCACACGTGCGGAGTCGAAGCAGACCTTCCTCTCCTCGTTCCAGCGAGCAGCGGAGGTAGTAGATCTTCTCCACGGAATCCCAGCAGCACGACGGCGTGGTGGTGGTGGTGGAGTAGAGAATTCTGCAGGGCTTCCCCTATGCCTGTGCAGAAGAAAGGAGGAGGAGAGAGGCGGTGGAGATTTGGTGTTATGAAGGAGGGCTTGGAGGTGGCGCCCCCACCCCTCTATTTAAAGGGGGAGGCGCCATGGGAGGGGGAGTCCTAGTAGGACTCCCCTCCCTCTATGGCCGGCAGATTGGGGAGGGGGGAGGAGTCCTCCTCCCCCACGACTCCTTGTCTTGCCCCACCAGGACTCCTTGATCCCTTTCTTGGTTTTCAAGCAAACTCCGAGAAATCTTCCCAGAACCTTCCGGAACATTCCGAAACCTTCTAGAATCCTCATACAAATACTCCGGAACATTTCCTAACTCAGAAAATGATCCCCAATATATGAATCTTACTCTTCGGACAATTCCGGATCTCCTCGTGATGTCCCGGATCCAATCCGAGGCTCCGAACAACATTTGGTCTCCAACGCACATTCCATATCTACTTAAAACAACTTCGAACCTTAAGTGTGTCACCCTACGGTTCGTGAATATGTAGACATGTCAGAGACACATCTCCTATCAATAACCATCAGCGGGACCTGGAGATCCATAATGGCTCCCACATACTCAACGATGAATTCATGATCGATTGAACCATTTACATATGAAACCAATTCCCTTTGTCATGCGATACTATACTTATCCGAGGTTTGATCGTCGGCATCTCCATACCTAGTTCTACCTCGTTACTGATAAGTACTCTTTACTCGTTCCGTGATATGTCATCCCGTGTGACCCAGTCACATGCTTGCAAGCTAACTAGATGACATTCCACCGAGAGGGCCCAGAGCATATCTATCCGTCATATGGATGGACAAATCCCAATCTTGGTCCATTCGCTTCAACACATACTTTCAGAATACCCAATGACACCTTTATGACCACCCAGTTACGAAGCGGCGTTTGATGTCATCAAAGTACCCATCCAGTGATGGTGATTAACACAACCTCATGGTCGAAGGATTAGGTTACTATGCATTTAAAAGCTTATAGCAATACGAACTTAATGACTTGATCTTATGGTACGCTTACTATGGGTGTATGTCCATTACATCATTCTCCTAATGATATAACCTTATTATTAATCACATCCTAATGTCCATGATCAGGAAACCATGATCATCAATTAATCAACAAGCTAGTTCAACAAGAGGCTTACTAGGGACTCTCTTATGTTTACAAAACACACATGTATTAGTGTTTCCTAATAATACAATTATAGCATGGGATGTAAACATTCATCATAAACACAAAGATATAATAATAACCACTTTTATTATTGCCTCTTGGGCATATCTGCAACAGTACTATCTCTATTCATCACAACTATTGTTTTGCACCTGTGCCTATGGATGAACTGAATCAAGATATTTTACGGTCACAATGTAACATGTGTACATGTTAGATTGATCTGAACGGATAATTGTCTGCGTATGTATGAACGGTAGGTGTCGTTTTATTCTACGCTGCCTTCAAGATTCTCTAGAAAATAAAATTATGCAGTTAATAATTATGTATTCCATACCCTATATATAATTTATATAAATTTTCAACTTTGCAGCGACACTTCTAATTTCTCATCTGCCACAATCTCTTGCTATTTTTTTCGAATATAGGATGGTTGTTGGACGCTTTGTCTCTGATGGCCTTTTCTTATCGGTGATCTTTTATTGTCATTTCAGGCCAACGTCTTATCAATACGACCGATGCAGATATTGTCTTGTGCTGGTTGTCACTTTGCTTTTCTCTCTAGGGTATTACTTCAATCAAACTGAACATAAATATGATAATTTACAGTGGCCTCCTTCTAGCGTATGTGTGCTCTAATTTATTCATATCTTATATAACCACATGGTTCTTGTGGAAGTATATTATTTTGAGTAAGGAAAGATGCATCGGCTGACATGATCCATACTACCTCATCCTTTATCCTTGACTTTGTACCTGCCATTAGCAAAACTGTGGGTTAATGACCGATGCACACATTCTGTCCATGGTCAGAGTCACTATCATCAACGGAACAATTGAATTACATTTATACTGGGGGCATGCAGGTGTAAGATACTGAGATGAGCTAGCTGTGAGAAATAGTTCAGCTTTCATAAACATGCCTTTTCTAACCAAATTAGGTGACACGATATTTCATATAATGGGAGCTGATTCATAATTAGCTCGTGCTATTTTGGTTTGAAGGTGCATGCCATTCCTTTATTTTCCAGCTTGTTTGTTGCTTCCAAAGAACAAAATCAAGTTAAGAAAAATTTGGGCAGCGAGAAAAGTAGGTTCTATTATATTGCCAATATGATAGTATTGGTCGATGGTTGAAAATTTGCAGTGTGTGCTTCAGATGTAGACTTTTGATTGTAGTTATATTTCTACGCCTCAAAAAAGGGTGGGGTGTGTGGAAATGCTCCGTTTACTAGATCGGAAAAGCTCATTATTTCTTTTCTGTCGTGTAATTTGAGTTTTTATTTTGGTAATCTGAGTTGATGGATACTAAAAGACCCATGTTTCATATTTTGGGAAGATTCATAACTTCTTAGTGCTCCTTGAGATGGGGGCTAGGCCAGGAAATCAGGTCACTTTTGACACTACCATGTGTTCTAACCCCCCACTATGATATATTGGACTGATATGTGTGTGTTTTGTACTAATTATCTTTAAAATATTCTTAGTGTATATGATGTGCTTTATTTATTATCTGGATTTTCTTTGTTGCCTAATGCATTTGTAGTCGTAGTATATTTTCTCCGCTTGATCGCTATAGTGTTTTACAAAACATATATCAATGCGGAAGGCTAGGGTCTCGTGCCAAGACGCGCCCCAAAATCCTGAACCCCGCATGCATTTCCTTATGTGCACTTGGAGCTGTATGAAGAAGTTCAGACAACCTTTTTGTATTAGGTTTACTCCCAACTATTACAGAAACACGTGTTACTAAATTAGACGACAATTACTTAAGGGTAGATAGTTATTTTTAGTCACTTTTTGGAACTTAATTTAGTAATACTTGTGGAACTTTGGTACTGTAGGATGTACTGATTCCTCAAGGTACACTACTGACCAGCGAAAAAACTTCATCGACATCGATGAAGCTTTATTTTTCTAATATCGGTTGTAAGATTTAAATTCAACGTTCTAAGTTTTGTACAGATTCATCAAAATACGGGCAAGGAGACCAAGAAAAGGAGAGATGGCACTAATTCAGATGTGTGGGAGCATGTCTCAGGTGGCTTGGTTCCTGACAATGCCCACTTCTCCATACAGGTCACATTCCATCTGCCCAGTAGCTCTTGGTGAGAGATAATAGTGTGTTGTTGCACTGAGTAGAATTTGGCATTAATTTATATGTGGGAGCTTCATTCTTATCTAAAAACTAATATCAATTGAAGGTATCATATGCATCTTGTGCCCAATAATTTTCGATTTACGTACAATGAGCTCATATATGTTAGCTTTGTAATGTGCATGCAAGTGTAGATTGGCCTGAACCAAGAAATAATTGTGTTTGGATGGAGGGTGAGCATGATCAGATGGTAGGTATAATTTTATTCTACCTATTGGAGGTTTTTCCGTTGTCTGTTGTTTCAAAGCTATCATCTTTTATTTGAAAATTGAATAGCTTTTCATAAATATAGCAGGCAACTATCATAGAAGTGTTCTTATATTTTATCAAATGTTGTGATTCTTACCTGGTGGTATGTGTTCTTTCTTCTTTGGTTTAAATGTCAACAAAGGATATACCAATATGGTTTATATAAAAATAATTTAATATTGTTTTAGTATTATTTCATAAGTCAACATGGTAAGATCTTTAGATAATTTACTCTCTATGTCTATTTGTATTATTTTAATTCTCGCTAGAGTTATCATTCTTATTCATGTATATTAAGTGTGAATTTTTATTTCTGTATTTATTCATGTTTTATGGTCTGTACATATGAATTTTGTATTTGTATGTTCTTACAAGCCTTGAAATCCACAAATAGACTGCTGTGTCATCACTTTGACCGATTTTGCATGAATATATAGTTATGTTTGGCTGACCTAAGGTTGAATCATCCAGGTTGAAGAGGAGTATCAGTTTTTCATAGTATATGTCTTCGACATGGATGGACTAATGGTATTGATATGGAAAAGCTTTCCTTGACTCGGCAGTTGCTGAAGGTTAGAATGACGGCTTCTGGCCCTGAAGAACAGCGTTAATGTCCTTTTCTCTAAGATTAAAGAGGACCATCTCAAGGTTTTATTCAAGGGTTAGCCTCCTATCAATGATGTAGGTACTATCAAATTTAAATTGATTTCTAATGCCCTTGTGCTCAAAACATTTTCTATCAGAAATCAAGTTGTATTAATTATTATGCTACTTATCTATTTTTTGCAGCATTTAAATTTTCTCTTTTGGCTCCCCTTTCACCTATCTTCCACAAAGCTATGTTACAGTTACAGACCCACACTGAATACAAGTTTTGCTTTTGTGACTTGTCATGCTACTACCTTGATGATATCACCCGAGGATGTGAGGCATTAGTCCTTTTCATGCATTGTTTTATTTTTCTATGCATTGTAGATAGCGAAACTGCTCATGCTCATTCCATCTTCTCAAAACTATGCCTCGGCATGCTACTGCCTTGATGGTGACATTTGAAGATGTGAGATCCTTGTCCTTTTTATGCATTGTTTCATGTATTTTTCAATGCTTATAGATAGTGAAAAAGTTATGCTTATTCCATCTTTCCAAAAGTAATGATTTTGCTTGCAAAAGTGTCACTTGAAGCTACCTTACATAGAAATGGATTTTCTTCATAGCTTCAGTTATGTCTCTACTTGCGAGAATACATGTTTCTTTCTTTATGATACACTAATCTTGAATCTACCTCTGGCTGCTCCTTCTGCATTAGTTCCATTTCGGTAGATGCCTAAAAATTTGCAATCGAGTAGTCCAACCAGTAATGGATATCCCTCTCAAAAAAAACTTCCTTATTTTTGTCTTTCGCTAAATCTTTTAGGATTTATTATTGTTTGCTAGTAGCATAAAGGTTGCTGTGTGGAAATGCTCTATTTCAAGAGACCAGATATCAGACAAGTTCAGCGCAGGTACTTTGCTATCTTAGGTGTTTTTTGTCATGTGCCTCGGTGCGATTGTAAGCGGGTTAACGTTGTTGTTTTTGATCACACAGATGTCGTAATAAAATTGGCACTGATGGTATACGGTTTAATTTTGGCCCATCGATCTGCATGTTGTTGGATAATATGATCTCTATGTGTCCATTTTTGCTGATGTATCAAACTCACTTTGATCATAGTTTATAGGTGGATTTACTTTATCTTCATAGTTCATTCCAGTAGTTCGTTTTTTGGTTTATTTTCTAGATTTATTTTCAGCCTACTTGTATACTGATTAGTACAATATTTGTGTGTTTCCAGATTTAAAACATACAAGGTATTATGTCATTTCTTGCCATAAAGGTATGCTCAATATTTTATCAATGGGTTAAATAGAGTGGACGTGAGTATATTTGCAGTTTTTAGTTGAGTTGGTACCATCATAGACCCCGTATTTTTACAACATAGTTTGTCTAATTATTTCTTTTAGTCTTGAGCCATAGTTCTGCCATCTAGACCAGGCCTTATTGTGCGTGTGTTAAAGGCAATCCAATTTTGTGTTTTGCGGCTTTTGTCTAGAGACATTTTAATGACCATTAGGGTGGCAAGCGGGGCGGGTTGCGGCATAACTTTTTAAATAATCCTTCTCTAATTTTGCTAGCTCTCGGGACCCCTTTTTTCCTATATTTGCTTTTGCAGGTACTTATGCGGGTGCCGCTTGCCACTCTAATGACCATGTTATTATGTTTGAGTCAGTAGCTCTTCGTAAAAACTTGCTGCAGCAACCCAGCCATCCAGGGAGCATTTTTAACTCTATAATGCAATCTGCAAGTGCATGAATTATACTCCATAGATCTAAAAACATAGCATTACTGAGGTAATTATTTTGGTTTTTCTAGCCTTGAATTTAGATTTTTTTTAAATTCTATTATCTGACTATAGGAGTGTTGTTTGGACTAACAAGAAAAGGACAATTCCTTCTATTATATTGCCTATGCAGCACCCATATTTTGCGAAGCAATAACACGTTCAAAAGGAGAAGTTGTTGAGCTAACAGTCATGACAACCTGGAACACACGAATAGGACTTGAAGCATAGAACTAAAGAGGCAACAGAAGACGGTCCGTACGCAAGGCTTAAAGTACTCTTCTGGTCAACTTTCATGACATGAGAATCAGGCATAAACATGCAGGCGGAGTTCTAGAGAGGAACCATGGCTTAAACATTCACTCCTCTGAAAGCCTCTTTGATTTAGTTATTTTGTCGCCTTTGACACGTCAAGAATGTCATTATTTTTGGTGTTTGTATAATTACATGGTTACTTTGATTGCACTCATGAAGTACCTTCTTTAGTTTAGTTGTTTGTTGCTTTTGACAGACCCATATTACGAAGATATTGTAATATACTCCCCTATTTACCTGATTGTATATACAATTTGCAACTCCATTCATGATTGTGCTTATAGTTTTCGCTCTATCATTTTTATTATTCTGGGACTCATTTTGGATTTGTATAAATTAACAAACATAATTCCACGGGATCGTGAGCCAAGGCGCACCCCTACATCTAGTTAATACATCTCTAGAGCTATACTATATGTAGTGTCTAATATAGTAGCTATAGATGACAATGATACGGTAGTAAGATATACCCAACAATTGACTCTAGAATTATCCTTGTGCTTATAAGACAAGAAACACCCGAGAGTTTGACTAATAATATAGTCAACTAATTGATATATGGAGTTGTCAAGTCATTTAGAAACAACATTTATAATAACTAATATAGTAAAATAGTCTATAAGGTTGGCTACTACAAATAACTATTTACAACATATTCTCTATCTTTTTCCTATTTATTACATTTCCTAGCGGCAAAGGTGTCATGTAGTTGTAGAAAAAGGGAGTAGTTGTACTCTAGCTAGCCAACAAAATATTCGTAGCAATCAATAAGAGATCTATACCTGTGATCAAGATCAGACAATGACATTGTTTGTTCACTGTTCTCTTCTTGAAGGTGTTGTTTATTGGAGAATCTTTTTTGTTATTTCATCGATCAGTTCAGTAAGGATTCTTCTAATTTTCCCCTTTTTCGTTTCTTTGGGTTATGTGCAAGGTTGATGTCTATCTTGCCATTATGCGGTGCTTGCAGAGGCCGGGTGATGTCTACTTAGTACTAATATATTCGCTTTATAAAAAAACAGATCCAGACGTTAGTCTAGATCATCGAACTGGTCGGTGAATGAATCATTGAGTTAGATCTAGGTTACACTCTGACTTCTGATAACTAGTATTACGTATGTCATTTTAATTCTGCAATATGGACTACAGATAATTATATCCCAATATAAAATAAAACATTGGATACAACACGGCATTCTAATTAGGTCACTGAGGTTTTCTCAAGTCTCTGTCTATTCGTAATATTACAACCTTTATATTTTTAATAAACTAAAGTTGCACTTTTCAAAATCCAATGAGATCTAGCGACAATATGCCATTTGTTTTGAAAGCAAGACTCAAACATTATATTTCTATGTCAATTGAGACGCCTGATCACGCCATTAGATGCACCGTTTGTCCTGGTCTTCACAGTAATTGATTGTGAAAATGGCCATCTTTGTCTGTGTTTAAATCGCATTTTCAGTCAAACAAATGACCAAGAATCTCTCTAGCCTCACTATTAATGACTAATTATTGCAAACATGTGCAATCTTCTCTTTTGAGTTGTGGTGTGCAGGAAATCACACTTTTACAACAAAATTAGGAGCTATTAATGAAGATTATGAGGATGTCTACACAGCCAAGCAAATCTGGGTCGAAACCCAGATTCCAGAGGGTTTAACGACCACCGGTTCGGGAAAAGGTCTGCCCGTACCGCCCTCCTATATCAGGTGGCAGCGAATTCGCCAAGTAAAACCTTACAACTTTCATGAAGGCACCTATATATTTCGAGACCCTTGCTGCCCCGCAGGAGGCCGTCATTCTCAGATTGCATCATAACACCACCAAAGAAGATCCACCACCATAGTTCATCCTCTCCATAGCCATTACCTTGTACTTGAGATCTCCTTATGATTTGGTGACCACCGTAAGAATATTTGATTTTAATCTAAGTATTTTGCATAATATTTTCTATCCTTGATCTTATTGTTATGAGTGAGTAGTCCTCATAGGTTACGGGTTGGGATGAAACATCAGAGCGATTATGTGCATCTAATTCATGGGAGTGTTGTGTATTGATTGAACAGAGATTTTTATTTTTGTTTCTTTATCTCTTCTCTCGATATATGGACTCATAGGTATCCAAGATCCTAAAGATCGATAAAGACTTGAAGTGAGATGCTTGGTGAGCGGTGATCTCGTAGTAAACCTAGTGACATAAAGAGGAGTATGGTCTTCGTTTAGCGATCCATTGGGAACAGTAGCAACATCACTTCTTAATGCCTTGATCTGTGTTTTCACTTAATAATTGTTGTAGCCTAATATTTCGTGGTAAAATGGTTGGATCAAAATATTTTTGCTATGCTTGTGACTCGTAGGGGCTCTATTATATTAGGATGTGCTGACCATAAATTTTATCTTTGTTAAATCATTACATATGACTATACGTATTACTATCTTTATCCATATGATATGCAGCTGCAGGTGAATCTTCAAACCCATCCTATCTCCATCCATTGCAACAAACAACGTTCTAAAAGTAAACTAGAATGGTCCGATAAATAAAGGTAAAACAAATAAACAAGTATTGTAGACGTGTCTCATTTAATTTCTATTTATCATTGTTTCTCAAGATTCGATTAAACCTAGACCTACTAGGAAAAATGTTACTATACTGTACCCGTAAATCTGGATCAAAGATATCAGTAATGGCTAGAAAATTTCCGACACCACTAAACTCTCGCTAGTGCTCTAAGCACTTTTTCTTTGCAAATAAACCCTTTATTAATTTTTTGTTCACGTACTAGGATAGTCTCCCACTATTTGCGCTACAAAATTAAGCCTGGGTTACTTTTAGAAGATGCACAAGTGCCACTACCAAAATAGTAACATTAGGATGAAAACGGACCGGATATGGACGGATCTGAGTGGTGCCACATTTGTTTTCATATCGGAAACAAAAAACAGACATCCCAGAATAGCAAGCAGATACAGACCAAATATAGCATGGACACACAAAGGAATACAGACATTCCCGGAACCAAGAGAACCCTTGAATTATGCAGAAAATCTAAATAATTTAAGCAAACCAGCAAACTTGTTCACTAACCCTAGCACATATGCTCGATTTGCTAAGGAAAAGTGGAAGGGTCAAACCTTGGTATCCTCCTCGAATGCACGAAGGGGTTACATGGTCATTAGTTTTGGGAGTGGCCACTTTGGAAGTTCGGCTTGACAAGGTAAATTAATGGGTATGTTGGATTGGGCCATGGACATCAACCCTAAAACAAAAATTCCATATCTACCGGAAGCTGAATTTCCGTTTTTGTGTCTGTTCCGCCGGAAAACGATGTTCCATTTCCATTTCTGCCAAAAAAAAAGCCATTTACGTTTCCGTAAAATTTTCTATTTCCGTTTCCATATTTCCATTACGGTTCCATTTTTTCACGGAGAAGTCAGAAACTTTCCGCTCAATTTTTATCCCTAAGTAACATGGTGTAAAACGCACCGTTCCCCTCCTTTTAGGAAGCTCATAAGTTACATCTATATAGACGTTAAAAATTGTACGCCAGTTCCTCCGTTGCTGATTAAAAAACTTGACATGTAACTCTTGATTGGTGCATGATCGATCTCTCGGTAGATATGCATTGCTTTCGTTGACGCTTTTCAGCCTATCTGATGACTAGACTACGCTTTGACTCCATATATAGATGATAAGATAATAATAGAACATGCGGGAAATAGGGGGTAGGGGTGTGCAAAACAAAAATACCGGTCCATATGTCCAATATATTTGGACAGTCTACTCTACCCGCAAAAAACAATTTGTCAGTCTACTCATGAGAACACTCCTGAACCATGATAGACTAATCAGCTGGTTGCCGTGTCCCCTGCACTACGTAGCTGTTCTTTTAGTTTGTTTAGAATTCAGAATTGTGGAGATGGGGACACTTTTGATACCATGAGTCCTCTACTTTTGTTGTGGTTCTGAATTTCTGGTCAGCAGTTTGGTTACTCTGTTCATAGTCCTAGTAGACCCCACCAACATATGCAAGACGAAGAAAACAACGCCACTGTAAACAACATTGACAGGAAGAGTTGTCAAAGAAAAACATTGACAGGAAGAGGTCCAACCAACTCCTACGAAATCGCCCGGATTTTTTAGGCTCCAATACTGTTTTCATGCGACCATCAGGTCACCCCGATGAGAATTAGCACAGCTCATTCATGTATCCTTTCAGATGTTTTGACTGTAGCAGAGACAACCATAGGGTTGTGCTATGTTTATTCAGATGTTCTCTACGTGCAGAAATTCGTATACACATGTTTCGAGCGTACATAAAACCTCCAGCGAAATGTCGTGGGTGATGCACTATGACATAAGGAAACGGAGTAATACAGATCATTTCCTCCTCGCAAAAAAAAGATAATTTCCTTTTGCACTACAGGAATCGCACGCTACGCCGAGGGAAAATAGCCGTCGGCGTAGCCGGCTAAACTGTCGGCGTAGGCTACGCCGACGGCTGCCCTTGGCGTAGCTCCTCGGCGATGTTCTCCCTCGGCGAGACGACTCGGCCCTCGGCATAGAGGAAAAGCCCTCGGCGTAGGCTAACCCGACGGCCTCGTCGTTGCCGTCGGCGTACTCACTATCGGCGTCGCACCTCCACGCCATCACGTGACGAGGCTAACGGTGTAGGCCCACATCTACGCCGACCGTCGGCGTAGCTGGGCACGTGTCAACGCTGGGCCACCCGAGGCGCGGAGCTGGGCCGACGGCCACGGCCCTCGGTGTAGGCCCACATCTACGCCGACAGTCACCCCCTCGGCATAGCCTGCCACACGTACAACCCTGAAACGCCTAGGCCCGGACCTACGCCAACGGAGCCCTGACCATTTGGTCACACGCAGGAAGCTACGCCCACGGCCTGACCTCGGTGTAGGACCAAGCCCAGATTTTTATAGGGTCCATGAATATACGAGCAATTGATGGAAATGGAGTATCCATCTTTGCATGCACACGCTGTTTGACTTCTCGTCGGCGACACATGGCTATGGCGTGTACGAACTTCCCGAAGAAGCAAGCTAGTACTGAGAATCGAGATCTACGTTGTGGCGTTTGACTCTATTTTTTCCAACTGGAATCCAAGAATGGACCTGTAGATATATCCAAATACCCATTTCTTTATATACTAGCTAGTAGTACAATCAATTAATCAATCTCGGGCAATCACATGACGGCACAGTTGCTGGGCCCGTCGCACGTCTGCGACGGGTCTGCGTGGTGGTAGTAACCGGGACCGGGGTAGTAGTGCGGCAGCGGGTACACAGCAACCAGCGGCTTGGGGTCCTCCTTCTTCTCCTCCGGCTTCTTGTCCTTGACCTCCTCCACCTGCACGATGTGGGCGCCGCCTAGCTTCTTACGGAGGCAGCCGACGAGGCACACCGGTCTACGCCCTCGCCGACCACCTCCAGCTGGTCCCTGGCGTCGCCGATGATCCCCATCGAGGTCACCCCGGCTGCTATATCAAAATAGTCTAGATATAAACATTTTATATTTTATAAATCTTATGTAACTATTGATTGGTGCATGACCGATCTCTCGGTAGATATGGTAGTGATTTGGCCAGCAGGGAAGTCTGAAAAGGCACATGTATTGCTTGCGTTGAAGCTTTTCAGCCTAACTGATGGCTACGTGATGCTTCGACTCCATATATGATAAGATAATAATAGAACATGCAGGAAACAGGGGGTAGGGTAGTTGGAGAAAATATTTGTGTGCAGAATTAAAATACCGGTCCATATGTCCAATATATTTTGACAGTCTACTCTACCCGCAAAAAAATAAAAAAATGACAGTCTGATAGACTAATCAGGTTGTTGCTGTGTCCCCTTTAGTAGGTTTAGAATTCGGAATTGTGGAGATGGGGAAAATTTTGATACCATGAGTCTTCTGCTTTTGTTGTGCTTCTGAATTTCTGGTAAGCAGTAGTGGTTACACTAGTAACGGCACGCTACGCCGAGGGCAAAAAGCCGTCGGCGTAGGCCAAAATACCCTCGGCGTATGCTACGCCGACGGCTGTCCTCGGCGTACGTAGCCTCCTCGGCAAAGCTCTCTCTCGACGGAGGCACTTTTGTCCGTCGGCGTAGCTCTAGCCGTCGGCGTATGCTACGCCGACGGCTTTGCCCTCGGCATAGCCCCGTCGGCATTATAACGGCAGGTTATAAAAAACAAAAAAAATCAAAATTTTATGATTTTTTTCTCAACTTTTTTAAATCTTTAAATTGTTTGAATCGTTAATGTTTTACCTGGAACATTTTTAACACTAATTATAGTTAATCTTTGATCAAATTGCAGTCTTGAACAAACTTCCCGCTCGGTCATCCATCCTAGCACTACTCCAGCTCCGGCACGCTTAACTTCTCAGTTACTTCTGAATCAGCTTCCGTGAAGCAATTTGTACCTAGTTGTCAATACTATGATATCAATCTTATTAACTCTTATATCATTAAGTCACATGTTTGTATTTTTTGAAACTACAAACACTTATTTAAGTAAACAACAATGAATAAGTAAAAATATTACTGATTCAAATAAAAATACTATTGAAATCAAATAAAAATATAATAATTTTACTTTTTTGTATTTTCTATTTAATATGGAATAATTAATATCTTTAAATCCGTAAATCGGAATTTGATAAATAATATGTCTAAATTGATCAGAAAAATAAAAGGAATCTAAATATGATATCCATATCAACTTATCACAAACCCCCCGTTTTTGAATTAGCTATTTGGTGGTTGCTTCACAAAATCCCCCTTTTTTGCGTTCGGAAAATGGAAAATGGCTTTTTGGTGCGACGAAAAGGAAAACTTCCTCCAACAATATTGTTCGCCATCCCATGATGCACATGTATGCAAAATATGGACACATTATCTCAAACTATGTCTTGATTCTAGCCATAACATTGGTCATTTGACCCGAAAGTCAAGAAACCTCGAATGAGATAGGTCATTTGTGAAGCTTTTTTTCAGACATAATCAATATAGCAGGTTTGATATTTTTCCTTTTAACTAAGTCACATAATATGACATTACGCGAAGGTTTTGCATTTTTTCGATCGTTTTTGAATTTTTTATGCCCGTTTTAAACTATCGTCAAACTTTGTCGAACGGCGGGCACGAAGATTCTTAGCTCGGGGCCGAGCCTCGCTAAACTTGCATTGGATCTCTGATAAAATAGCATATTGTGAACCTAAAAATGATTTTTTTTTTAATCATGAGCATCAGATTATGTACCTATAGTTCGTATCAGACCCACTTTATACCGATTCGGCAGGATTTTGTCTTTTTTACCAGGGATAGACGGAAACGTTTGAGATCCCCCAGTTAGGACATTGTTTATGTAAGGTGGTATAGTATTTTGTAAAAATGTCGTGGTAGCATTTTGAATTAGTCATTTGGTGGTTGCTTCACAAAACTCCCCATTTTTGTGCTCGGAAAATAGAAAATGCCTTTTTGGTGCGACGAAAATGAAAACTTCCTCCTGCAACATTGTTCGACATCCCATGATACACATGTATGCACAATATGGACACATTATCACAAACTATGCCTTGATTCTAGCCATAACATTGGTCATTTGACCCGAAAGCCAAGAAACCTCGAATGAGATAGGTCATTTTGTGAAGAATTTTTCAGACATAATCAATATAGCAGGTTTGATATTTTTCCTTATAACTATGTCACATAATATGACACCACGCGAAGGTTTTGCATTGTTTTGATCGTTTTTAAAAAATTTTATGCCCGTTTTAAACTATATATAATGTTTTATGTTTTTATGCCCGTTTTGGTGTGGATGCCACTCAAGGAGAATCCTTGGAAAAGGTTTGTGTTTGATCGTGGGCTAGCTAGGTTGAGAAGCTACTGATCGATCCTCAACCAGGCCAGAAGCTGTGCCAGTGTCTTCTAGATTGTGATTCTATGGAGGAGATGGCAGTGGCCTGCCACGGCTCTTTATATAAACGCTGAGGCCGGGAGATGCAGACCACTGGTACGGTGTGCCACTAGTGAGACTCGGACTATCTAGTTGGTAGAAGATTCCAAGCAACTGCTGCAGCTGCAGGTAAAGTCTCCGGCTACTAAAACAACTAGCAAGTGCCCTAGTGAACGCGTATTCTGGTCACAAGTTCTGCGTTGATTCTCCGATCGGCAGGCTACACCACAGGTCTACACCATTAGACAATGACTTGTGACGAGATCGGAATTCCTAAGCGACGCGAGCAAGTTGTGTACTGGCCACGTTGACCGCTTCTCCGAAGCCGCGGCCGGGGAAGTACATGTGTAGTTCATATTGTACCCAAACTTTGATGGTTGGACATGCTAATTATTGATCTTATTCCAGCTTTAAGCAATTTACCTATCTATAATCTATGTACTGTTCACAAAGTTCTACGGCAACAGGAAATTCTTCCATACCCCTAGTTTTGGAAGCACCTTTTACATGGCACCATAACTAGGACGAATTACACTGTTTTTTTTCGCGAAATAACGAATTATGTGCCAAATCTGCGCGCCAGTTTATGAGAGGGTGGGCGGCTCATCGGGTCCATAAAGAGGCGCTCCTACAGGAGATTCAGGTGTTAGATCTAGAAGCGGATAGCGTGGGCCTCTCGGCAGAGCCCTGGTCTCATAGGTATCCGTGGAGACCTTCATTATGGAGATCTATAAAGAGGAAGAGGCATTCTAGCGCCAGCGGAGCCGCTAGAACTGGACCGTTCAGGGGGGATCGAACACCGCTTACTTCCATGTCATCGCTAATGGCAGGAGGAGCAAGTGCTCGATCCCCTGCCTCTGGGATGAGAACACCTTACTGGAGGACCAGAAGGAGATCTCCTCCCATATTTATGCCTTCTACAAGGACTTGTTCACGGCTGTGCCACGCTCGGGGCTCTCCCTTGCCCCGAGCTTCTAGGGCGTGGGGGCCCTGGTTACCTCTGAGGAGAATGTGGTGCTTGCGCTACCATTCCTCCCATCTGAGGTAGTCGTGGCTATCCGGTCCATGAAGGCCAACTCGGCCCCGAGACCGGATGGGCTACCAATCGTTTTCTTCTAGACATTCTGGGAGCAGCTGCAGGCGGTCATCATGCGAATGTTCTAGGAGTCCTATATGAAGGGTTCGCAACATAGAAAACATAAATTTTCCTACAATGTGAACTATTATACGCTAAGATCTCTACTAGATACAAGCAACAGGTGGATACACATCCATAGAGAACATACCCTCGAAGACAACAAACCTTTGTTAACGAGATAGAACTCGTGGATGATGTAGTCGTTCGCTTGCCGATCTCAAGATCGTGTGGAAGTCCTAGCGCCGCAAACCAGCAGCGCATCCGCACTCGCACACACGTTCAGGCCACCGAACAACCTCCGCCTCCTCGCTCCAGCGATCCAGCGGAAGAAGCAACTCCTTCCAGACGAAATGCCACCGGAAACATGTATCTCGCTAATCCGAGACCATGGGGGAATAATACTAGAGGGGGAAAGAGATCCTTCACGAGGAGGCGTAAGGAAGAAGGAGTGAGAGGGAAAACTTTTATAGGTGGAAGGGGGTGCCCCTCCCCATGGCCGGTGCGCCATGGGGTGTGACCCCTCACCTCCCCCATTCATGTGGTGGTAACCCCCTCCATATAAATTTGTCCCTTAACATTCCCCTTTAAAGTCTTCACTTTAAATGCATTACATTTCTCCAAATTTAATGCTTTCTCATTTAATAAAATTATTTTATTAATTTTATTCAGAATTTTGTTAATTACTTTAATTAACAAACATTCACATAAAACCCCCTGCAACATTTCAATATTACATACAGAACCAATTTCACAAATTTCACCCAAAACAGTTTCGGTGTCTATTGAAATAATTCCAGTGCTTTGCAATTCTTTCGTCTGAAACATATTTGCTCCAAATGGTGTTGGTTTCCCTTAAGTGTGCCACCCTACGGTTCGTGAATAATGCATACATGATCGAGACCCCTCTCAGATCAATAATCAGAAGCGGGATCTGGAGATCCATATTGACTCCTACACATTCAACGATGACTTCTGTGATCGTGAGAACCTTTAACGCTAGTAACTAAATCCCTTTGTCTCGCGATATATTACATGTCACCACGGGTTGTTTGAACCTTTAACCCTAAACCCTAAACTGCTTCATGTTCTGCTTCTGAAGCAACAATATATTCCGCTCTGTTGTTGACCTTGTCGCCACGGGTTGTTTGGAGCTCCTCCAACTAACTGCTACTCCATTCATGAGAAATATGTATCCGGATTGAGACTTAGAGTCATCCGGATTAGTGTCAAAGCTAGCATCGATATAACAATCAGCGACCAGCTCTTCTTCACCTCCATATACAATAAACATTTTCTTAGTTCTTCTCAAGTACTTAAGGATATTCTTGACCGCTATCCAGTATTCCAAACCTAGATCAGATTGGTACCTACTAGTCAAACTAATAGCATGTGCCACATCCGGTCTTGTACATAGCATGGCGTACATTATAGATCCTATGGCTAAAGCATAGGGGATATTATCCATTATCTCTCTTTCTTCCGCCGTAGCCGGACTTTGAGTCGTACTCAATGTCTTGCCTTGCAACATAGGTAAGAACCCCTTCTTACTTTCGTCCATTTTAAACTTCTTTAAAATATTATCAAGGTATGTACTCTGTGATAGCCCTATTAGGCGTCTCGATCTATCTCTATAGATCTTTATGCCTAATATATATGACGCTTCACCAAGGTCCTTCATAGAAAATTTGCTGTTTAGATAACTTTTAACACTGTTTAAAATATCTATATCATTTCCAATCAATAATATGTCATCCACATATAATATCAGAAATGCCACATTGCTCCCACTCACTTTCTTGTAAATACAAGCCTCTCCATAAGTTTGGACAAATCCAAACTCTTTGATCACCTAATCAAAGCGGAGATTCCAACTCCGGGATGCTTGCTTCAGTCCATAGATGGATCGCTGAAGCTTGCAAACCTTGTTAGCATCCTTAGGATTGACAAAACCCTTTGGTTGTATCATATACAACTCTTCTTCAATATTACCATTGAAGAACACAGTTTTGACATCCATCTGCCATATTTCATAATCGAAATATGCAGCAATTGCTAACATAATCCTAACTGATTTTAGCATCTCTACAGGAGATAATGTCTCATCGTAGTCAACTCCTTGAATTTTTTGAAACCCTTTTGCGACAAGTCGAGCTTTATAGACGGTTACATTACCATCAGCATTAGTTTTTCTTTTGAAAATCCATTTATTCTCAACAGCCTTTCGGTCGTGAGGTAAGTCCACCAAGGTCCAAACCTAGTTTTCGTACATGGATTCCATCTCAGATTGCATGGCTTCTATCCATTTGTTGGAATTCGGGCTCATCATTGCTTCTTCATACGTCGCAGGGTCATCTATTTCATCAACCATGAAATTCACAACAGGATTCCCGTACAGTTCAGGAGTTGCACGTGTCCTGCTTGACCTGCGAGGTTCGGTAGTATCCTCTTTCGGAGTTTCATGATCATTATCATTAGTTACTTCTTCATTTGGTGAAGTCAACTCCAGAACGACTTCCGGTGCTGTGCCACTCGCCATTTCATGAAGAGAAACCTCTTCGAGTTCTACCTTTCAACTACTCACACCTTTCTCAAGAAACTCTTTCTCTAGAAAGAATCCATTCTTGGCAACGAAAACCTTGCCCTTGGATCTGTGATAGAAGGAATACCTAATTGTTTCTTTAGGATATCCTATGAAGACGCATTTCTCTGCTTTGGGTTCGAGTTTATCAGGCTGAATTTTCTTCACATAAACATCGTATCCCCAAACTTTAAGAATGAGTGCTTAGGTTTGTTTCCAAACCATAATTCATATGGTGTCATTTCAACGGATTTAGACAGTGCCCGATTTAAAGTGAATGCAGCGGTTTCTAGTGCATAACCCCAAAATGACAGTGGCAAGTCAGTCAGAGACATCATAGATCAAACCATATCCAATAGAGTACAATTACGACGTTCCAACACACCATTACGTTGTGGTGTTCCAGTAGGCGTGAGTTGTGAAACTATCCCACAATCTCTCATGTGTGCGCTAAAGTTGTAACTAAGATACTCTCCTCCACGGTCGGACCACAGAAATTTGATCTTTCTATTATGATGATTTTCCACTTCATTCTGAAATTCCTTGAACTTTTCAAAGGTTTCAGACTTATGTTTCATCAAATAGATATACCCGTATCTACTTAAATCATCCATGAAAGTAACAAAATAACGATATCCACCTCGTGCCGACATACTCATTGGACCACAGACATCAGTATATATAATTTCCAATAAATCTGTCGCCCGTTCCATTGAAAAGGAAAACGACATTCTAGTCATCTTGGCCATAAGGCATGACTCAGATGTATCAAATGATTCAAATCAAGTGATTCTAAAAGTCCATCAGAATGGAGTTTCTTCATGCGTTTAACGCTAATATGACCTAGACGGCAGTGCCACATATATATACAGATATATCATCATTAAGTTTAATCCTTTTAGGATCAACATTATGGATATGCGTAGGAAAGAACATTTCATGTTTGCCTGTGTTTTGCGTGTTAGATAAAAATACTGTGGAGATTTCTTATGTGCGCTAAGTGTGCAGAAAGTTTGGGGGGCTGGATAATCCGCCCCACCAAGGGCCGGATAATCTAGCCCATCCCTTTGTTCAAAGACTGCCAAGGAATGTCACCCAGAGAAGGGGCGGATTATCGCCCGGAAAATCTGGACTTGGGGCGGTTTTTCTTCCCCAGGCCAGATCATCCGGCTATCGCATGGGCCGGATAATCCGGCCCCCAGTTTTTGAGCAAAGCATGCCAAGGCGCGTCGCTCGGAGTCTGGTCAGATTTTCTCCCGGAAAATCCGAACTAGGGCGGCTTTTCCTCCCCAGGCTGGATAATCCGGCCTTCACATGGGACCGGATAATCCGGCCCCCAGAAGATGATCAAGGGCAAGCTCGGCGCGACGCTCTAATAGGGGGGTAGACTATCTATCAGATATTCCGAGTCTAGGGCGGAGTTTTCCCCAGGCCGGATAATCCGGCCCTCACTTGGGCCGGATAATCCGGCCCCCAAAGTCTCCAACGGCTGGTTTTGGAAGGGGGTATAAATACCCCTTCTTCCCCAACGTTCAGAACTCTTGATTCACTCGAAATCGTTCAGACACTGTGCAAGAGCTCCCATTCTAGATCTCCCACTTCAACCACCCAAAGGCTTCGATCTTTGGGGGAATTGAAGGAGGAGAGAATCGTCGTCGTCATCACGAATCAAGCGCATCAACTCCTCTCCATTCATTTGGAGAAATCCCTGATCTAGTATTCTTGTCAATTCTAGATCTTGTTCTTTGTTATTGATAACTTGTTCTTGTGGCAGCTTGTTGTCATTACGGGAGCCTCCAAGTTGATTGTGGAGTTGTGCCCCGCTAGTTGTGTAAAGGTGCCGGTACCCACCTCGAAGGGTCCCTATAGTGGAAAGGTGGATCATGCCTTTGGTGGTGGGATCCATCGGAGAACAGAGTGAGGCCTATTGTGGCGTGGTGGTCTTAGTACCGCCCACCCCTCCAACGCAGACGTACTTCCCTTAACAAGGAAGGAACTGCGGTCAAACAAATCCTATGTCTCCGCGTGCTTCACTTCGGTTTACCCGTTCCTCTTCCACTCGCTCTTTACTCGCTAGTAGATAGGTTTGCATATAGGGAAATTCCACCTAATAGTATATCTAGAGAATTTACCCTTTGTGCTAAGCCTAAAATTGAAAAAGCATTAAAATTTGAAGTAGCACCTATTCACCCCCCTGTAGGTGCCCATACGATCCATTTCAATTGGTATCAGAGCCCCGACTCTTAATTCGGGCTTAGCCGCCTAAGAGTAGTATGGGTACCAAGGATGATGGGAATGAGGCTGTGGATAAGGTCACAATGGATGACCTCAAGACGTTGGAAACAACCTTGTTGAAATCCTTTGAGGCCAAGATGGATGAGATGAATCAAATGATTGCTCACCTCACATCATCCATAGCCCCATCTCCATCCTCCTCTAAGGCTGCCACACCATCATCCAAGGAGAAGGCTAACACCGGATCCAAGGATGATGATGCAGAAGGTGAAAAACTTAATGGTTCCACCTCCAAGAAGGGAAGTGGTAAGGAGGAATATAGTGAGGTTCGTCACGTATATTCCCTCGATCCACCTATCCCTCATCCTCATATAAACAATAGGGGTGATCCACCCAAGCTCACTGCATCCTCTTTTAATCAATGGCAATTCTTAATGAAGTCTCATGTTTGTAGCTCCTCAATTGAACTTTGGAGGATTATTGAAGAGGGTCTTCATATTGGAGATCATTCCAATCTGACAAGAAGAGAAGTTGTGGACAGCCAATTGAATGCTACGGCTCTCCACATGATACAACTCGGTGTGGGTCCCAAGGACATGCCCCACATTGAACATCTCAACACAGCTAAAGAAGCTTGGGATGCCCTCACCAATCTCTTTATTGGGAATGAAAGCATGAGAAGGAATAGGTACGATTCCTTAGTAATGAAGCTAAGGGATTCTACATGTTGGATGGTGAAAACCATGAAGACATGTATAGAAGACTCAAGGGCATTGCAACAACATTTAGAAAGCATGGAACCACTCACATTGATGATGCATGGATAAAAATAAAATATGTGAGTGCCTTAATGTCGTTCGAGCCAATGGACTTGAAGAGCTTGCAAGGTAGACACAACTACCATCAAATGACATCCAATGAAGTCATGCAAGAAATGGCATCATTCAAAGTTGCCGCGAAGAACGCTGAAGATGCCCGGGCTCGTGCCATTGGAATGCAAAAGGGTGTAAATGTTGCTCTAAAGGCTAATGTTGTTGAGCAAGAGGAGGATGAAAGAGTTTTTGAGGGGGCCTCCATGGACTGCCCCGAGGAAGTCAAACGTGCTCATGGTGAGTACATGGCGTTTTATGCAAGGAACTTTTGGAAGGATCCTGCTAAGGCCAAGTCGGAACTCGAGCGCAAGAATGGGTCAAGTGGAAGAAGAGAAAGTGGCCCAAAACTGAGAACTTGCTACAACTATGGAGATAGGATGCACTTTGTAGCCAAGTGTCCTTATCAAAATAGAGAAGACAATGGTGGCAGGCTCATTCTCAAAGAAAAATCCAAGGCACCTAAGAAGAAGCCATTCATTAAAAATAATGCCCCCTACAAGAAGCAACCCAAGATCGTCTTAGTGGCACAAGAAGAATACTCCTCGGCAAGTGAAGATGAAGAGGATGAAGATAGTTCTCGCGAGGTGGCTGCTATAGCCACCACATCGACTCCATCATCTCTCTTCGACTCGCCAAACGAGAACGTCATCAACAACAACGTCACTTGCCTTATGGCAAGAGGGTCCGAGGTATCAAGTTCTAGCTCTTCAATTCCTAAGACTAACATAATTTTGGATCTGGATGATCATGATAGTCTTAAAATGAAAGAAGAAGTTATTGATTTGGACAACTTCTTCACTAACCTGCAAGGTGAGCACAAACTCCATTTTGATACTCTTATGAGTCAACTTGCTCAAGCCGAAGATCTCCTAGAAGAAAACGGCAGAATTGAAAGAGAAGATGCCTTGGAGATAGCTTCTTTGAAGAATGCTTTGGAAGAAGAAGAGGAAGCTCGAGTATCTCTGGAAGAGAGACTCGAATCCATTGAGGAATCACATGAAGAAGTTATGGCTCAGCTCATCAAAGAACATGACAATGCTCTTACCAAGGTAAAGAAACTAAAGAAAGAAAGGATTGAATTTGGGGCTGCTCATGCTAGACTTTTGGAGAAGTTTTACAAACTTGACAGTGATCACAAGGCATTGAAGAGTGATCACTCTACTCTAAATGAGTCTCATGATCAGCTCCAAACTCAATTGAAGCTGCATGATGTGCCAAGCACCTCCACATCATCGCATGGTAAAGAAGATCTTGCAAGAGGCTCTCAACACAAAGGTAAAGAGATTCTTGATGAGATACTGAGCAAGACAAGGACAAACAATAGAAAAGAAGGTCTTGGTTACATTCCCAAGACAAAGAGCAAGAAAAACAATAACAAGAAGAAGAGCAAGACTGCTCAACCAAAGACTAGCAACATTACCAATGATAAGTCTAATTATGATGGTTTTGCAGGGGCTAACAATCCTAACTTTGAATTATATTGCGATTATTATGGTGATGTTTATGCTAGCTATGTAGGCTCTTATGATTGTTACATTCCTTGGTCTATTTGGGTCCCCAAGACCCTTGTCACTAACATGAGAGGACCCATTGAAAAATGGGTACCTAAAACCAAGAAGTAACTTTCTTGGAGGGCTATGCTTCCGGTGGTTCTAAATGGGTACTCGATAGCGGTTGCACGAGTCATATGGCTAGAAGCAAGGAGATCATCACGGAGATGCGGCCAAATCATGATCATATAAATGTCTCCTATGGTGACAAGTCAAAATCTGAGGTATTTGGTCTCGACAAAGTTGTGGTGGCTCACGATATCTCTCTCGTGGACGTCATGCTTGTTGAGACCCTCGGGTACAACTTACTTTCAGTTCGCGCCCTTGCTAAGATGGGCTTTGCAGTTTATATTGATGCTGATTTGGTGGTACTCTTGTGGAGCAAGTCTCTAAAAGTCGCTTTCGTGGGATATGTCGAAAATGACCTGTACATGGTGGACTTTTCGGGGAAAACCACTACAGGCCCGATGTGTCTTTTCGAAAAGGCTGACACGGGTTGGCTATGGCATCGCCGACTAGCCCACGTCAATATGAGAACTTTGCAAAGTCTCCACAAGGGTGGCCACATCCTTGGACTAAAGGAAAATATATCCTTTGCCAAAGATCGTGTGTGCATGGCTTTTGTTGAAGGGAAAATGCATGACTCTCTTCATCGTAGGAAGACTATCATCTCGTCAAAAAGGATCTTAGAGCTCCTACATGTGGACCTCTTTGGACCTCCATCTCATGCAAGCCTCGGTGGGAAGAAGTACTGTCTTGTGATCGTTGATGATTACTCAAGATACACTTGGGCTTATTTCTTCAAGTTGAAGAGTGAAACTCAACAAATAGTCATCGACTTCGCCAACGAGGTTCAACGTCAACACAACGTCCCTATTCTGGCTATAAGAAGTGATAACGGCTCTGAGTTCAAGAACTACACCTTAAATGAGTTTCTACGTGAAGAGGGGATTAGACATCAATATTCCGCTGCGTACACCCCTCAAAAAAATGGTGTAGCCGAGAGGAAGAATCAGACTCTAATGGACATGGCAAGGTCAATGCTAGCCGAATTCAAGTCTCCATATAACTTCTGGGCTGAAGCAATCTCTACCGCTTGTCATTCATCCAACCGGTTATACCTCCGTAAGATCTTGGATAAGACTCTGTATGAAATACTTACCGGTAACAAGCCAAACATCTCATACTTTCGGGTATTCGGGTGTAAGTGTTTCTTTCTCATCAAGGGAGTTCATTTATCTAAGTTTGAATCTAAGGCTCTAGAAGGTATTTTTGTTGGTTATGGTGCCGAATCCCACACTTATAGTCTACAATAAGCTCTATGAAACTGTTGTAGAATCTTGTAGTGTGGTGTTCGAGGAAAATGATGGTTCTCGTGCGGAGCAAGTTTGTGTTTGTGATGCAAATGTTGAAATACCCCAAGATTCCATAAGAAGAATGGGCATGGGAATTTTCCGCCCCATTGAGGAACCCCTTGTGGCGGATCGGGAAGGACAATGCTCTACTCATGTAGAGCCCTCATCTACACATACTCAACATGTTCCCACCACGGGAGCAACTTCTACACCATCTCCATCAACTACTGAAGGTCAAGATGTTCCAGAAAGCTCTAGGCCGGATTATCTGGTGGACACCGGATTATCCGGCCACCCCGCTCCTGACGACCATATTGCTCCTGGTGCTGAAGATATCGATGCAAGCTCCAGGCAGGATTTTCCGGCCAGCCCCAGATTATTCGGCCCCTCGCCAGTTCAAGCAAGCCCCAGGCAGCCTGATGAAGCTGCTACAAGTACTCCTAGGCCGGATTATCCTGCCTCTCCATCAGCCGGATTATCCGGCCCGGACTCACCTGTTGTTCAGCAGTCTCCTGTTACGGCTGCTAACTCATCTCAAGGGCACGCTTCATCACCGCCTACTACTGTTATCCCAGATTCTAATCAAGGTCGAGCAAATGATTCCAATGAAGATTCAAGTGATGAAACTACTCCACCAAGAGGCAACAAACTTATTGAACTTCGTCGCAAGGCTCGGACTGATCGGAACCTCGAGTTAAGGGGTCACACCCTTGATAAGGTTGTTGGTGATCTTCGACGAAGGGTTTCTACAAGAAGGGAATTGGCCAGTTTTGGTGAGCATCAAGCTCACATCTCAATGGTGGAACCCAAGAAGGTCTTTGAAGCTCTTGAAGATCCGGACTGGGTTGTTGCTATGCATGAAGAATTGAATAATTTCGAGCGCAACACGGTCTGGAAACTCGTGGAGAAACCCAAAGATTGCCGCAATGTTATCGGCACCAAATGGATATTTAAAAACAAGCAAGATGAGAATGACATTGTTGTGAGGAACAAGACAAGACTTGTGGCACAAGGCTGCTCTCAAGTTGAGGCATTGACTTCGGCGAGACATATGCTCTAGTGGCTCGCCTTTAGTCCATCCGTATCCTTCTTGCTTATGCTACCCATAACAATTTTAAATTGCAGCAAATGGACGTCAAGAGTGATTTCCTTAATGGTCCTCTACATGAGTTGGTATATGTAAAGCAACCTCCAGGCTTTGAGGATCCTAACTTCCCGAACCATGTCTACAAACTCGATAAGGCACTCTATGGTCGTAAACAAGCCCCACGTGAATGGCATGAGCACCTTAAAGAGCTTTTGCTAGACCGTGGCTTCGAAGTTGGGCAAATCGATCTCACTCTTTTTACTAAGAAGGTTAAGGGGGATCTCTTCGTATGCCAACTATATGTAGACGATATCATCTTTGGTTCTACTAATAAAGCTTTTAATGATGAATTTTCAAAGCTTATGACTGACAGGTTTGAGATGTCTATGATGGGGGAATTACGGTTCTTTCTTGGATTCGAGATCAAGCAACTTAGAGAAAGAACCTTCATCAATCAAGAAAAATACATCCAAGACATGCTCAAGAGATTCAAGATGACGGATCTTAATGGCGTCGCCACTCCGATGCAAACAAAATGTCATCTTGAACTTAACCCACATGGTAAAGATGTGGACCAAAAGGTATACCGATCCATGATCAGCTCTCTTCTTTACCTCTGTGCATCTAGACCTGATATTGTGTTGAGTGTGGGTGTGTGTGCAAGGTATCAAGCCGCTCCTAAAGAAAGCCACTTAGTGGCGGTCAAGAGGATCTTTTGATATTTGGTTCATTCCCCTAACTTTGGTCTCTGGTATCCCAAGGGCTCCAATTTCTCTCTATGTGGTTATACTGATTCAGATTGGGCTGGTGATAAGGATGATCAGAAATCCACTTCTGGAGCTTGTCAATTCTTGGGAAGATCTCTTGTGTGTCGGTCATCTAAAAAGCAGAATTGTATCTCTCTCTCCACCACCGAAGCTGAATATGTTGCTGCTGCTAGTGCTTGCACTCAGTTATTGTGGATGAGGCAAACTTTAAAGGAATACGGTGTCAATTGTGACAAAGTGCCTCTTTTATGTGATAATGAAAGTGCAATCAAAATTGCGTACAATCCGGTACAACACAGAAGGACAAAGCATATTGAGATTCGGAATCATTTTATTCGAGACCATGTTGCTCGAGGCGATATTGATCTATCTTTTGTGAGCACAAAGAACCAACTTGCTAACATTTTTACAAAGCCACTTGATGAAGCAAGATTCTGCTACTTGTGGAATGAGCTAAATATCATTGATTCCAGGAGTTTGTCTTGATTACCCATGCACCCACTCGTACACCTCAGTCTTATTTGGTCTAGGTGGGGGCATGGATATAGGGGGAGTGTGGTCCTAATTCATTGGGCTAACCCTCCCTCCATAATGCCAAAAGCAAGATAAATCATTTTCTTAATATCATTTTGTGATATGTGAGCTTATTGATGAGTATTGGTCGGGAACCCAAGATATATCTTCGCGGTGTCACAGCATACACTCCAACAAGGTGGCTTCGGCCACCGCCCTCTCCCTTGAGGAGAATTGGATTTTTATGGATCTTTTTGGTTGTTGTTGCTCTCTCATGTTCTTATGGGAATCACACTCAATCTTGGCTCTTATTTGATTTCGATCTTACAATTTTGAGTGTCTACTACCATCTCAGTTTGGTTCTCTTAATCCTAAGCCTTTCACTACCCCTAAGCCATCTATTCTGGCACAGAAGTCCCTTGCACACCTTGTGGGGGTGCTGTTTGGGGACGCGCGGGCCTGAATCTGTGTACAACAGAATTTCAGATTTGAGGCCGGACAATTCGGCCCAAGTGTAGGCCGGATAATCCGTCCCTGGCGGATTTCGTCTTAAAGGGCAGGGATCGGGGGGAAGGGCTCATAACGAGCAGCACTTCTCCCCCAACCCTCTCCTCCTCCTCAGCCGCCGCTTGCCGTCCCCCACCCTCACAGGAGCCTCTTCGGCCACCGGATTTTCCGGGCCTCCCTGGATCTTCTTCTCCGCACCTCCAGGTACCTTCTCCTCCGCGTTCTTCCTCCAATGAGTGAGGGTAACTCCCTCTCTCCCCATCTTTGGCTAGATGTGTTATTTGTTGGGTGTAACGTTGTCTAGAAGGATGTTGTTTTCGCATAGAAATCGTAGTCTTGCAGTTTCTAGGCCCGATCTACTTTTTTGCATTCAATCTAGGTGAAGTCGAAAATTTCTACCAGGGCCGGATTATCCGCCCCTAGCCAGGCAGGATAATCCGGCCTGACAGATTCAACTCTGGTTCAATTTCACCATGGAGTGTGCATTGAGTAGATTTGTCTTATGAACTTTTTGACTACTTTTTCCATGCTCTCTCCTGGACTTGTGTGTATGCTTATCCCCATGCTATCTCTCTTGTTCTCCTCATAGGTGGTTCCAGTGTTCCCAAGACCTACAAGCGTCGCCCTCGCGGTAAATACTTCCGGGACGACGAACAGGGTAACTTAGTGGACGAGGTTGAGTTGAGGAGAAGAAAGAACGAAGAGAAGCGAATGGCTGAACAAGCAAAGAGAACTAGAAAGGGAGTGTCCAAAAGGAAGGGCAAGGAGCCCAAGATCAACTACAAGGCTTTGGATGCAGTCACCTATTCCTCCATCCGTCACCAGGATTTGTTTGCTGAGTTGCCTCGTGATGATGAGCTAGGGGATACTCGATTTTGGTGTGCTGGACAAAAAGGTATTTATGATGATGTGTATGCCAAGCTGAACATTAGGCCTATGCACCCACTGGTTCTTGATGAGGCTTTGGAGAAGGCCCACCTTGTGGATGCAATGTATGTGGCTGAGCGGATGGGGCTACACCATCTCATGTCTCTCTAGTGCTCATATGACTCTGAAGTGGTGAAGCAGTTCTTTTCCACGTTGGTTATTTGTGGAGATGAGCGTCGCACTATGAAGTGGATGACTCATGACAGGCCTATGTCTGCTGACTTCCACGTGTTCGCTGAGGTTCTTGGATACTCTTTCCGCATCAGGGATAGGGCCAGTGGCCACCGCATCATCACCCAGCTGAAGCCCAACAAAGATGCAGCTCTATCTCCTTGCACAGTGGACAATGGCATTATGGGCACTCTGGCTGGTCTTGCTCCTATCTATGCTTCCTTAGTGGGCCTCTTCCGTGACTCCATCACCCGAGTGGGGGCCACAATGATAGCATCCGTGGTCACCTTGTCCAGCTCCTTCAATTTTCTCATGAGGTTGCCTCGTGCGAGGACGAGTCTGTGCAGTACAGGCTGGATGTCATGGAGTTCATCTACCATGAATTGACTGATGCTATGTTCAACCGTCTGTCCATCCCCTATGCACCCTACATTATGATGCTTATAAGGAACCTGCTTCCTTCTGAAGAGTTGAACATTGATACAGTGCATAAGGCCAAGAAGATCTACACTAAGGTTCAGAAGACCTCTCACCCCTCCTCTGCTCCTGAGGGTCTCAGGAGGGATGCTCACAGGCTCCCAGTGCCTCCCGTTGCCCGTGAGATCAAGCAGCTGAACTGGTTCCAGCGGCACATCCTTTGCATGGGCGTGGACACGCGCAAGGGTCAGTACGAGGTGTACAAGCAGCGCCATGAGTTGACTCACTCCCAGCAGCTCATCCTCCACCATGTGTCCGGTGGTTCTGGTGACCCCCGACTCCTACTCCTCCCACACCATATGCTCGGTGGAACTCTTCTTCCGGGCTAAACTATGGAGAGCTGGAGCGTCACTTGTTCCCTTCTGTGGCCACTGCTGATGATGAGGATGATGACACCGAGGAGCTTGAAGATGAGGACGAGGACGAGGATGAGGACTACGAGTGATCCTTGGGGCGCTAGCATCGCTCTTCCTCCTTTTTGGTGTCTTGATGCCAAAGGGGAAGAAGTAGTTCTATTAGGATCTTCGAGGATTTGCATGGGTCGGGCATAAGCACTTGCATTTTTCTATTCGTCGTTTTCTCGCTTATGCCCATTTAGCGTTGAACTTTAAATTTTTGATTTGTGGTTTGTGTGAGACTCTTTGTCAGTGGCTGTCTGGATTTATCTTTGTCAGTGGTTGACGAGGGTTTAACTCATCAATGCCTATTGTTATGGACTTGGGTTTTGGAGAAGGAGGGAGCACTGGAGACATCTATCGGCTAGCAAACAAGCACACAGGGCACAAAGGATTTACCCAGGTTCAAGCCTCGTAGAGGTCCCTACTCCTACTTGTCTGCTCGTGGAATTATCGAAGGAGTCAAAAGTTACAATGGTGCGCAGATGCAATCTGGCGGAGGTTGTGGAAACTAGGGTTGTGTTTGTCCTCCTCGCCGCCCCCTCCTAGCCTTTATATAGATAGGCTAGGTCTCGGGTAGCAGGTCGAGTCGGTTACAAGTTAGGGTTTTCCCCTTCAAACTTTCTATCTTTAGCTTCTTCTTGTCCTTCAAGCAATCGAGAGTCCGTAGGTTACTCGAGTCCTTTCATCTTGGCCTTGGCGACACCGTGGGCCTGTACGTATTTGGACCGCATATACCAAGCTCGAGTACCTGTAGGGTATACCCATGCCAGTAGCCCCCGAGTGTCCAGTGGAATCGCAGATTCGACTGGGGACTTTTTGAAGTCTTCGAGTGCCTGAACGAGTACATTTTCGACTGCTTTTATTTATGTCATAGGGATTGTTGATATACGTGCCTGATATAGCCGAAGTATCGGTATCAGTTAACCTCCTTAGGGTGAAACAACGCAATCTACTTGAACCCGAGTCCCCGGACTCAAATCCGGAAAAGTGCTGGCGTAATTCAACTCAGGCCGCGGAGGTCTTACAGGAGTCGAATTCCAGTTATATGGGTGTGAGCACTCGACGCGTCCGTCAAGGCATGTTCATCGTGCCTGTAGGCATGGATATATTTCTGGTAGTGCGCAGTTAAATGCGTTGCCAGGCCTTATTCAGGTCTTACCTTCACGCCGTAAGCGCGGCATCCGAATTTTATCATCGCGAAGACGATTCGGGTGTCCCAGGAGACGTAGTCTCTTTGTAGGGAAAAATTGTGAGGCGGTGTCGCCAAGGGTTGCGAGTGTGGATGTTCTCAACACACAGTTTTTGTGCAAATAATCATAGGGTGCGCGACCAGCGCTCCCTATGGGAGTAGCCCCCGAGTGCCTGGTTGAGTCGAAGACTCAGGCAGGGACTAAAGAAACTTTTGCGACTGCTATCGTCTTTTTGCTTACTTGTTTCAGTCGAAAACTCAGGCAGGGACTAAAGAACTTTCGCGACTGTTGTCGTCTTTTGCTTGCTTGTTTTCAGTCGAATTTGTTTCCGGCGCTCCCTATGGGAGTAACCCATGTCAGTAGTCGAACTGTGTTTCGAGTGGTTGGGTTTGCTTTGTGATTGTCCACGTTCCTGCAACAAGAAAAGAAAAAGTCGTAGGGTGCGCGACCAGCGCTCCCTATGGGAGTAGCCCCCGAGTGCTTGGTGGAATCGAAGACTCCAGCAAGGACTAAAGTAGTCGAAGTTTTCCGCTGCGGAGCTTTGATGACGTAACTGCTGACGCTTGTATGACCTCAGTTGCCCGCGTGAGCGAGGTTGCGGGACGTGACGAGCGGTGGGTCCCACCTTCTGACTTTGAGTTGACTGGGCGTGCGTAATCTTATTTTTAACTGTGCCTCCTCGATTTCCGCGCGTAATGGGAGAAGTGGGGGGATAGTTCGCGCTTCCTCTTCTCCACGTGTCCAACGCGATGTGTTCCACGCGTCCAATAGGGTTTTTGTGAGCCGTTGGATTGCATCTCCTAGGGGTTAAGTAGCGGCGCGACGGCGGTAATTTTCCATCTGCCCTCTTTCTTCCTTGCTGCCATCGCCATTGCTACTGTTCTTCTGCTTTTCCCTGCGCTCGTCTCCTCCACAACGCTGGACCACCTCCGCTTGTTTCCAAGCTACTTTCTATGCTTTCATCGCCGCCGCGCAATGGGGAAAAAGAAAGGAGGCGCTGCCGCTGATTCCACGGCCACCGTCGCCGCGGGGAAGAAGAAGGGTGGCTCCGCTGCTGTGGGCACCAGCGCCACCGCCGGTGGGAAGAAGAAGGTCGCGGGCACCCACGTGACCAATGGTGCATGGAGCCCCTCTATCATCAAGGCGTCGGATCTCCGTCTTCTTCGCCAGGATGGAGTTATCTCTGCGGCAGTCGCCGATGCGCGCGTCCCCGACGGTGAGACCATTCCTGCTCCTCCCGCTAGTTTTCGAGTGATGTTTCTCGCATTCGTCATTCGCGGTCTCTCCTTGCCTCTCCACCCCTTTCTTAGGGGTCTTCTTTGCTTCTACGGGCTCCAGCTCCATCAGCTGTCCCCAAATTCGATTCTCCACATCACCTGCTTCATCACCGTTTGCGAGTGCTGGCTCGGAATCGAGCCACACTTTGGTCTTTTCAAGTGCTTGTTTAAATTGAAGCGTCAGTCCGCATCTGGCTCTTTAGTTTATGATGTAGGTGGTTGCGGAATCCACGTCGACCCATCCGCCACCTACTTCGACATCAAGCTTCCCAAGTCTGTCTAGGGATGGAGGGACAAATGGTTCTATGTCCATGATCAGAAGGCCAAAGATGAGCACTTTGGACTCACGCCCTTCGATCCGGCGACTCCCTGCAAGAAGATGCATTCTTGGAAGAATGTAGTTATGCCTGGCGAACTCGCGGAGACAGACGTGCTGTATCAGCGCGTCTGCGACCTCGAAAGTCGCATAGGCGCAGAAGAGGGAGGCTGCGCTCTTATCAGAACTTGGCTACGCCGTCGCGTTCAGCCTCTCCAAGCCAGAGTCCATCCCATGTTTCAATCGAGTGGCGCTGATGATGCTACTCGCGTGTCTACCGATGGCATGTCCGCGAGTGAGGTGGATAATAGGATTCGACTAGTCACGAAGTACACTGTCAAGGATGTGCTTCCAAGTGAACCAGTTGTTCCTCCTTTTGATGCTTCGAATCCTCCTCCTGAGGTATAGTTGTGCTATGCAGTAGCTTATTTTCACGATTGCTTTTCTGTTTGCTTACTTGTTCTGTTTGCTGATCTTCACTGTCTGTATCCAGGATTGGGCGGTGTCGCCTTGTATGCCTCCTCTCCCTAAGGGGATTATTCCACGCGAAGCTTTGGAAGAGGACGAGTCTGAGTCAACTGTCCCTTCGGATGTGGAAGAGGAAGCCCCCAAGTCCGAGAGCCCGGATACTCGCAAGCATTCGCGCAGCGATGATTCCGACGCGTCGACTTCTTCGACTCTAGAAGGCACGGCTGTTGGTGCGGAGTCGCCAATTCCAGCCGTTCCCGTGAGGGCTGTAGCACCGTCTTCTCGTAAGAAGATGCAATTGCCCAAGGAGTCTTCGTCGGAGTCGGCGGAGGCCACGTTTGATCTTGACAAGTTTGACTGGTAAGTTTGCGAGTTCATTCATTCTTTTCTTGTTTTCTTCTTGTTGGCTTTGCCCTGGAGTTTGCCCTTTCTCAATGTGGATTTGGTCTTGTAGTTAAGAGGCGTCATCATCTTCTGGCGACGTCGAGTTTTTCATGGAATCGGGAGTCGCGACCTCAAGGGCCAAGGAAGAGGTCGTGCGCGCTCCTTCCCCTCCGGCGGAGGCCCACTCCGGGCACAATTCTTCGAGCTCTCCTCACGTAGGGGAGCATCGAATGGTTGCTCAAATGACGGTTCAGCAAACTTCTTCGGAGTCGCTAGAGGACCATGTAAGTATATCTTTTCTTCTTTTTAGTGTGGCAGTCGACGTTCTCTGTTGCCCTCTCTGATTCCTTGTTTTGTGCGACAGCTCCTTGTAAAGGAAGCTGCATAAGTGGCGGGGCAGGTGATGGCAATGGGCCGCTAGCATGCAATGCTGGAGACGCGTTACCGCATGGTCGAAAGTGAGTGTTCTACACTTATTCTTTTTCGTCTTCTCCTTTTTGGTGTAGTTAACTGATAGTCAACTCTTGATTGCCTTGTAGCTGAACATAATGCTTTACTCCGCAACGTTGCCACTTTGGAGAAAACGTTGGCCGCAGCTGTGAAGGGGCGTGATAAGGCAATCATGGCTCGTGATGAGGCATAGAGGCGCGAAGAGGATCTGCGTGCCTCCTTTGCGACTAGGGAAAACTTGTTCGAAGAGCAACTGTTCTCAGTCACCAAGGCCCTCTCAGGTACCTTCGTTGGTAGATATTTTATTGTTGTCTTCCTCTGTATCTAGAGTTTTGCTGGTGGCGCTAAAGGTTTGATCCATGTGTGTGTTTTCTGTGTAGATGCTGGCGATTTGAGTTTTGACCCGCAGGCCCTTCATCGCGATCACGCTCTGGCAGGCGCGGTGTCTGCAGTCGAAGACCGTAGCGCCACCGTCCAAGATACATTGTCCAAGGCCAAGGTCACCCTCAGTCGCCTCCGGGAGGAGTTGATGCCTAAGGCGGAGCTGGTCGATAATGTAGGCAAGCTGGTGGAGTCACTCGCCGGGGGTGTGCCTGCCACCTACAAGAACTCCCTCCGCGCGGCTGGCGCGACCATGTCACTCGCCATGGTGCAAGCCCACGGAGTCGAGATAGATCCCTCTACGGTGTCGAAGGCGATGCCTGTTGGCGCAGACGGTCAGCAGGTAGTCTTCGCTCCTTTCGCGACTACTTGTGCCAAATATGGCCATTGCTTGATAAATACTGTTGCCAAGTATTCGGAGGAGCTCCAACATGCGAAGAAGGCGGCGAAAGCTTCGGCCTCAGGGGCCGGCGGAAAGTCAGTGGCGTCTGATACTGCCACAGACTTGATGAAGCCCCCGAAGCCGTCGAAGTCAAAGAATCCAGCTGCTCCGTAGTTAGCTTTTGTAATAGTTGATGAGTTCTCCTTTTGGTTTAAAAACATGCCTGCTGGCGAGTGTGTTTGTGAATACTTATGCTTATCTTCAATGCATCTGTTCCCCTTGCCTTTGTGTTAATTTGGTCGCCTTATTTGCCTCTATCTTGACTTGTCGTAGGGTACGTCAAGTGATCCCATGGGGGGAACCCAGGACTCGCCATCTCTTGATGAGACAGTGGCACCACCGCGCTCCAGGGTAGAGGAGCTGTCCTTGCTGTCGCGACTTCGTGACCGCGTGAAGTAGCTGGAGCATGAGTTGCCCCTGATCCGCGGTAACGCAGACGTGTGGAAGTCAAAGGCGGAAAAAGCCGCCGCCCGCGAGCAATATCTGCTTGGCGAGGTGACACAGCTAGGCGACCAGTTTAAGTGTTAGTTTGCCCATTCTCATCTTTTCCTTTGTAGTTAGTCGCAGCGGTACGTTGTACTCATGCTATTGATGCTGCTTCGTGTAGTTGTTAGCGCGTGCCATCCGCAGGAGGAGAAGGATAGAATTGCCATTTGCCTTTATGATCTCACCCAGGAGCAACTTCAAGAGAGTGGATACTTCTGGGTAGTCATGATCGTGCGACTGCGTTGGCAACCCTGCAGGATCACGCCTCACGAGTGCTTCTCTTCCTGAAGAAGTCGTAGTCATGCTTGAAGAACGTTTATCGGGCGATGTTCCCGTTGGATGACGCTCCATCAAGCCTGCTGGCTCTCCTTGCCAAATTTCAAGATATGTCCGCGGTTCGCGAGTGCGTGAGGCAGCAGTTGGTGGCTGGTGCCAAGGCTGCCCTCTCAATGGTGCGATTGCACAGGCCTGACGTGGATGTCGCCGCCATTGCCTCTGGACCACCAACACCGCCAGCAGGATCTGCCTGGAATATGGTACCGCATTATCAGGCGGTGGACCGTCCAGCAGAGGAGATCATCGACTTCTTCGAGGAACAAACCAACGTTCTTCTGTTGCAATAGTAGCCGAATTTGTACCCTGCATATAAGTGTATTTGTGTTGTAAAGTTCATATAGATATTTGTAGATAATTTATTGTCGAATGTGTACAAATAGCTTTTTAAGCGTGAGGTGTGTTACACTATGCGAGTCCTTTTCGTTAGTCTGGCCATATTTTTTCTTGGTCCCTTGTCAACCTGCCAGGTGCGTTGCTGCTGGGTTGAGTTTGTGTTAAGGGGTTCGATTGATGTGCCAGCTACTCAGGATATCGCTTTTTGGTTCGAAGAACATATGTATGTAGGGTGGCGTAGCCCCCGAGTATAAAAATCGACAAAGTAAAGGAGAAACACGGAGTTTTTGGGGCACTTAGCTTTTATTTATTCGAAGAACAGTGCGAAGTACAATGTGTGGCTAAGTAGCCTTGGCTGAGTAGCCTTATTTGCGATGTAAAAAGTAAAACTACTAGGGGTAGAAGCGTCGCAGTTGTGCGACGTTCCAAGGGTTGGAGTATGGGACTCCTGTCTCTAGATCTTTAAGGCGATAGGCGCCACCTAGGATTACTTCTGTAATCACGTACGGTCCTTCCCAGGGGGACTCGAGCTTGAGATGCCCCTGCTGCTTCAGTCGCAGGACCAAGTCACCTTCGACGAAGGATCTAGGGCGAAGCCTTCTACTGTGGTAGTTTCGCAGGTTCTTCTAGTAGATCGTTGATCTTTCCGCGGCGATTTCCCTTGCTTCGTCAAGGAGGTTGACGGAATCCTCGAGTGCGAGGGATGACTCTAGTTCGCTGTAAGCGACCACGCGCGACGCTTTGTACCGTACCTCAGCTGGTAGCACTGCCTCTGCTCCGTGCACCATAAAAAATGGCGTGTAGCCCGTGGCGCTGTTTGGAGTTGTACGTAGGCTCCATAGTACAGATTGCAGTTCGTCTGGCCAGCAGCCCGTGGCTTGTTCGAGTGGTCGGAGGAGTCGCTTCTTGATGCCGCTGCAGACGAGCCCGTTTGCTTTTTCCACCTGACCGTTGGTCTGTGGATGCGCTACTGAGGCGTAGCTAATGTTGATCCCCAGGTTCTCGCAGAATTCTTGGAACTCCTTGGATGTGAAGTTCGTTCCATTGTCGGTGATGATGCTGTGCGGCACGCCGAAGCAGTGGACGATGGACTCGAAGAACTTGACTGCGCTGTGCCCTGATTTCTTGGTCACCAGCATGGCCTCAATCCACTTGGTAAATTTGCCGACTACGACCAAGAGGTAGACGTAGCCTCCTTGCGAGGACCTTGGAAGCTTGCCAACCATGTTGAGCCCCCACTGGGCGAAGGTCCAGGCCAATGGAATAGGCCGTAGTTCTGTGCCTGGTGCGTGTGGCTTGTCTACGAATCGTTGGCAAGCATTGCATTTTTGGACTATGTCCTTGGCATCGCGCATGGCCTTGGGCCAGTAAAATCCAGCTCGTAGAGCATTGGCGACGAGGGCGCGACTGCCAGCGTGGTGCCCGCAGGTCCCTTCATGGATGTCGAGGAGAACTGCTCTTCCATCGGCCATGGAGACGCATCGTTGTAGCATTCCTGTGATGCTGCGTTTATACAGTTCGCCGTTGATAACGGCGAATGCCTTGGAGCACCGCGCGATGTGTCGTGCATCTGTCGGGTCGTCGGGTAGACGCTTGCTGAGGAGGTACGTAATGTACGGCTGCGTCCAGGATTGCTCGATTATCATGATGCTCATTGGTCCCTCGAGTCCTGTGTCCAGCTCCAAGTCGTCGAGTGCCATTAGCTCATTGGGTGGCGTAGCCCCCGAGTCCGTTGCTGCACTTGTTTTCTTCTCTACGGCCTTTGGCTTGATGGAGCGCTCGCATATGCGCTCGAGAAATACCCCAGGTGGTATGGGGCGCAGGTAGAGCCTATGTTGGCGAGTGCGTCCGCCTCCTCGTTGCTTTCGCGACCTACGTGTCGCAACCACAACCATCGAAGTCTCCCTCAAGTGTATCGTAGAGGTCGCGGTACACGATCATGTTGTCGTTGAGTGTGTCGCACTCGTGCATTGTTTGGTTGACGACCATCTTGGAGTCACCATATATGATGAGCCTCTTGGCGCCGCAAGCTTTTACCATCCTCATCCCGTGTAACAGGGCCTCGTATTCAGCATCGTTGTTTGAGGCTGTGAATTGCATTCGCGGGATATACTTCAGCTTGTCCCCTTGAGGTGATGTCAGTATGACACCTGCGCCTGCTCCGTATTTCCTCTTGGACCCATCGAAGTGCATTGTCCAGAGGTAGGACATATCTGGCTTATCCGGGAGTTGGTTCTCCATCCAGTGCACGAGGAAGTCAGGGAGAACTTGCGACTTGATTGCGTCGCGCTTTTCGTATGTGATGTCTCGTGGAGATAGTTCTATTCCCCAAAGCGTGACTCGCCCCGTGGCGTCGGGGTTATTGAGGATATGTCCCAATGGGGCGTCACTGACTACCACGATTGGGTGTTCCTGGAAATAGTGGCGTAGTCGTCGGGCGGTCATGAAGACGCCGTATGCCAGCTTTTGGTAGTGCGGGTACCGCTGTTTTGTTGGCATGAGGACCTCGCTGAGGTAGTATACAAGGCATTGTATGCCATGGACCTTGTTTTCCTCAACTCGCTCGACAACAAGCACTGTGCTGACCACCTGGTTGGTGGCGGAGATGTATAGCAACAGTGGTTCCCTTTCTCGTGGAGTCACCGGTACTGGCGAAGTGGATAGCAGTTGCTTGAGATCTTCGAATGCTTCTTGCGCTTCATTGGTCCACTCGAATTTGTCAGCTTTGCGGAGGAGCTGGTAGAAGGGCAGTGCCTTTTCTCCCATTCGACTGATAAATCGACTGAGGGCCGCGATTCGTCCGGCTAGTTGCTGGATGCCTCTTATGTTCTTTGGCTTCTCCATGGCCAGTATGGCCTTTATCTTTTTCGGGTTTGCCTCGATCCCCCTCGCGGAGATGTGATACCCGAGCAGCTGCCCAGATGGTATGCCAAAGGCGCATTTGTCCGGATTGAGCTTAATCCGGTAACGATCGAGATTGGCGAAGGTTTCGCACAAATCATTGATTAGAGAGGCTTCCTCCTTGGTTTTGATTACTATGTCGTCGACATAGACTTGGATGTTGCGACCCAGTTGCTCCTTGAGGCAAGCCTACATGCACCGCTGGTAGGTGGCTCCCGCGTTTTTTAGCCCGAAGGGCATTGTGTTGTAGCAGAACACACCGAAGGGCGTTGTAAACGATGTCTTCTCCTGGTCTTCCTCTTTCATTCGAATTTGGTTATAGCCTGAGTAGGCGTCGAGGAAGCAGAGGCGCTCGCATCCAGCGGTGGAGTCGATGATTTGGTCGATCCGTGGGAGCGGGAAGTGATCTTTTGGGCAGTGCTTGTTTAAAGAAGTGAAGTCCACGCACATCCATAGGATATCCGTGTCCTTTTTTGGTACTAGCACCGTGTTGGCGAGCCAAGTGCTCTCCTTGATCTCGCGTATGAATTTGGCCTCAAGGAGTCTATTGATCTCCATTCCGACTGCCTGCGCTCGTGGCTCAGACAGTCGCCAGATTATTCGCTTGACTGGTCTTGCGTCGGGGTTGACGTTGAGTGCGTGCTCGGCGAATTCCCTGGGAACTCCTGGCATGTCCGCAGGACACCCGGCAAAAATTTCCCAGTGCTCACGGAGGAATTCAACGAGCGCGAGTTCCTATGCGGGACTCAAGTTGTTGGCAATGAGGGCCGTCTTGGCGGGATCTGATGGATGAACCTGCACCTTCTTTGTGTGCACGGATGAGTCGAAGGAGAGATCAAGTGAGCTTGGCCTGCTCAGGGGAGGCAGACTGTTGTCTGTCGTCTCTTTCAGTCTTGCGAGTTCCTCCTGCATGCCGAAGGACTGGGAGATTCTGTTGCATTCCCTGTCGCAAGCGTCAGATCGCTCAAAGCTCCCGTTGATCGTTATGACGCCGTTAGGACTTGGCATTTTCACCTGTAGGTAGGCGTAGTGGGGTACTGCCATGAACCTAGCGAACGCGACACGCCCGAGGATGCAATGGTATTGTGAGGGCCAGTCGACGACCTCAAAGTCGATGCGCTCGCGCCGGAAGTTCTTCGGCGTGCCAAAGATGACGTCGAGGTTGATTTTGCCCGGGGGTATACGCCTTTCCCTGGGACGATGCCGTGGAACGTTGTGTCCGATGCCTCCAAGCAGGTTAGAGGGATCCTCATTGCTCGCAAGGTACTCGCGAATATGAGGTTGATGCCGCTTCCGCCATCCATGAAGACGCGACTCATGTCGAAACCTCCAATTTGTGCCTCGAGTACGAGGGGGCAATGACCTGGGCGAGGTATTTCAGGCGGGTGGTCGCGTTTGTCGAAGGTGATACATGACTCGCTGCCATTGAGGTACTTAGTGGTGGATGGTGGCGAGTGCGTGGCCAAGTTGACTTGGCGAGTGATGGCCTTCTGCACCCTGTTGGAGGGGTGCCCCTTTTGGATCATCATGGTACCCATGGCCCGTGGGTACGGCTCTCCCCCGTGGTGCTGGTACGGTGCGGCTCCGTTCGGGGGTGGCCCAGGTGGTGGTGGTGGTGCGCCATGTGCCACGGCGCCTGGAGCGGCTCCGTAGCCTCTTCCGACTGCATTCGGTTCATCCGAACCAATCCCTCGTGTAGCTCGAGGAACTCGCGGCAGTCTTTGAGGAGGTGGCTGGACTTTCTCTTGCCATCATGCTTGTCGACGTAGAAGTGTACAGTGCATGGCCCGGATAATTTGTCCTCGATGGCGGTTGCGGGTGCCTCATCGCGAGCGCGGCGTTGCCACACTTGCGTGGTTTTCCCGGAGTCGCGGTATCCGCCACTTTGGTATCCGCTATTGCGGTTATCGTCGCGTCTGTCGACGTAGCCGGCCGCGACCATGTTGACATCGTCACGGTCGTCGTAGATGCGCATGCGGCGTTTGCCTCAGCGGTCGCGTCTACGCTCGAGTTCTGCCTCCTCGTTGGAGTGAGCACGATTCTTCACTGAATCTTCTCCATTGGCCCACCGATTCGCAATCTCCATCAGCTGGTCGATGGACTGGGGCTTTGAGCGGCCTAGCTCCTCCCTGAGTTCCATGTGGCGGACACCACCGTTGAATGCATCAATCACGCGGTTTTCCGAGATGTTCTCGGCGGAGTTCTTGATGATGGACCACCTTTGGATGTAAGAGCAGCGATTCGCCAGATCTTTGCTGGCAGCATCTCAGCTCTTCGATTGATGCGGGTCGCTTGTATGTGCCCTTAAAGTTGCGCATGAAGCTGTTAACCAGCTCATCCTAGCTGCGAATGGATCCGCGTGGGAGGTTATTGAGCCATGCTCGGGCGGCGCTCTGCAGCTGTAGCTGCAAGCATTGCATGGCAGTACTTCGACTGCCTCCGTGGAGTCTAACGAAGGAGATGTGATCCTCCAGCCAGATTTTAGGGCCTGTAGACCGTCGAATTTCGGATTCTCTGATGGGAGTTTAAACCCTTTAGGCATCCACTTCTGCCTAATGGATCTGCTGAAGCATCTGGCGCCGCAGAGCTCCCCATCTTCCTCTTCCGAGTTAGTCGATCGAGCATGTTGTGCCCTTGACTTGTCGATCTTGCGCTGCGTGAGGTCGTCACGCGCACCATAGTCGCGGTCGTGTCGCCGTGAGCGGCGACGTCGAGACAAGTCGTGACTGTCATCGCTGGATGAGGGCGAGGAGTGGCGCTTTGCTAGCGCTTTGCCCTTTTTTGGGTCTGGTACTGGCTCTTTGTCGAGGGTGGCCTCGATTAACCCCAAACCCGTGATCATAGATCGGTGCATGGCGGTTCGGAGATCTTCAGCTGGCGGCTGGTTCTTGAGGAGGTACATGGTGGCTGCCGTCACCGCAGCCTGCGGTGTCCTGGGAATCATGTTGCCTCTCGTGTCGACTGTCATAGAGCCGAAGTCGAGGACTTTCGCGGCCTCTATGCGCTCTTGTTCGGTGAGGTGAGCCATCCGCGACTGCCTCTTCTTGGCGAGGTACTCGTTGCCTCTTGAGGAGGATCCTCCGTAGGAGGAGAGCCCATCACGACGAAGGCTCGATTCGTTCGCTGCCTTTTTGCGCGCCTCAAGTTGCGCGATTGTTTGTAGTTGGCGCTTGAATTCTTCCTTCAGGAGCCAGTGATAGCCCATCAGCAGTTCCTGTGGGGACCCAAAGGGTAGAGGTGTGCCCCGTAGGGCTTCGTGGCAGCGATCCCACTCTTGCTTGTTGAGCTTGATTACGACGCGTTCGCCGGTTTGCTCATTGATTATGCTAGGAGGTTCGACTGCTCCTCCGTTGTTGACGGGAGCACGATTGCCGCCGTTACCCCGTTGCCACCGTTGCCACCGTTGCCGGCGTTAGGTGGATCAGTGCCGTTACCGGTGTTACCACCATTGTCGCGATTGCCGAAGGTGTCGCCTATGTTCATGACGGCGCACATGAAGTGATTGGGGAAGTTGTTGCTTCCACAACTTTCAGATCCGGAACCGTAGGTTCCATCTTCAGTGGCCAGATCGCTCAGATCGGAGTCGCGACTGCTATCGCTGACCATGTTCTCGACTGCCACCGGAGCGTTGAGCTTGCTGAGGGTGCCGATCGATGGAGGGAACCATGATGACGGGGCAATCGCCGGTGCTGTCGGCTGATTAGGCATGCGAAGCGTGCCCATCTGACCAACTTGGAAGCGGAAGCTCCTGATCGCCAGGCTGATTCCGTCGCCCACGGACTCGAAGGCCGGACGGGTGGCCGGCGTGTGGACGGTGAAGTCGAAGGCGCCGAAGAGCTGGCGAACTTCCGCTGTTGCAGAGTTGTAGATCGCAGTTAATGGGGACGAAGAAGCCGCAACATCAGCACTCCCAATTCCCACAGACGGTGCCAATTGACGAGGGTTTAACTCATCAATGCCCATTGTTATGGACTTGGGTTTTCGAGAAGGAGGGAGCGCTCGAGACATATATCGGCTAGCAAACAAGCACACAGGGGACACAGGATTTACCCAGGTTCAGGCCTCGTAGAGGTCCCTACTCCTTCTTGTCTGCTCGTGGAATTATCGAAGGAGTCGAAAGTTACAATGGTGCACACATGCAATCTGGCGGACGTTGTGGAAACTAGGGTTGCATGTGTCCTCCTCGTCGCCCCCTCCTAGCCTTTATATAGATAGGCTAGGTCTCGGGTAGCAGGTCGAGTCGGTTACAAGTTAGGGTTTTCCCCTTCAAACTTTCTATCTTTAGCTTCTTCTTGTCCTTCAAGCAATCGAGAGTCCGCAGGTTACTCGAGTCCTTTCATCTTGGCCTTGGCGACACCGTGGGCCTGTACGTATTTGGACCGCATATACCAAGCTCGAGTACCTGTAGGGTATACCCATGTCACTGGTTGTTTGGATTTATCTCATGGATGATGCTTATGGATTCATCTATTCATATCCTATTATGCTAGAAATCTTTATCATGGAAGGCGCTTATATTGGTTATCACGTTGATAATTGAGGCTATTTCAAGGATGCCTCTCTTCTACCTCGGTGGTATGATTATGTTGTTCATATGTCTATGGAATAGATTCACCTATTTGTGTGCATTTGTATTCAAATGCAAAATTCTAATATGCACACATTGAGGGGGAGTCTCTTCCATGTTTATTGCTGGTAGTCTTGTGATCCTTTCCTGCAAATCCTAGTATTGTCATCTAACACCAAAAATGGGGAGATTGAAAGAACATTTCATGTTTTCCTGTGTTTTGCGTGTTAGATAACAATACTGTGGAGATTTCTTATGTGCGCTAAGTGTGCAGAAAGTTTGGGGGCCGGATAATCCGCCCCACCAAGGGCCGGATAATCCAGCCCACCCCTTTGTTCAAAGACTGCCAAGGCGCGTCACCCAGAGAAGGGGCGGATTATCGCCCGGAAAATCCGGACTTGGGGCGGTTTTTCTTCCCCAGGCTAGATAATCCAGCTATCGCATGGGCCGGATAATCCGGCCCCCAGTTTTTGAGCAAAGCATGCCAAGGTGCGTCGCTCGGAGTCTGGTCGGATTTTCTCCCGAAAAATACAAACTGGGGCGGCTTTTCCTCCCAAGGCCGGATAATCTGGCCTTCACATGGGACCGGATAATCCGGCCCCCAGAAGATGATCAAGGGCAAGCTCGGCGCGACGCTTGATGACCCACAAGTATAGGGGGTATATCGCAATATTTTCGAGGGAAGTGAAACCCAATTTATTAATTCGACACAAGGGGAGCCAAAGAATACTTATCAGTCTTAACAACTGAGTTGTCAGTTCAGCTGCACCTGGAAACAATCTTGATCACAACAGTTTATCAGTAGCAACAGTTTTGTAGTAGGAATAGTAAAGTAACAGAAGTAGCAAAGCAAAGACAGTAGTAACAAAAGCAGTAAACGGTGGGATTTGAGTGCGGTAGGCATAGGGATGGATGGACGGGCGTTGCATGGACAAGACAATTCACATAGCTTTCAGAACATAGGGCAATTGCAGATAAAGAAGATAAAGCACCCAAGTACTAGACAATCCTAGGCATGCATTCCATATATAGTCATACGTGCTCGCAATGAGAACTTGCACAACATCTTTTATCCTGCTAGCCCGTTTGCAGCGGGGGCTCTAGGGAACTACTGGCAATTAAGGTGCTCCTTTTAATAAAGCACCGGAGCAAAGCATTAACACTCCGTGAACACATGTGATCCTCACATCAAAGCCTTTCCCTTCCGGCTACCCCGATTTTTATCACTTCGGGACCATAGGTTCCGGACAACGACGTGTGTACACAACTTGTAGATAAGACCAGAAACAATACTATTATGATGAATCAATAATAAGTTAAGATCTGAAATCATGGCAGTCGGGCCCTAGTGACAAGCATTAAGCACAACAAAGTTGCAACAAAGTCATAAAGCACTAATAGAGATACTAGGCACTATGCCCTAACAATCTGATGCCATTACATGAACGATCTCATCCAATCCCTACCATCCCCATAACCTACAGCGGGGGATTACTCACTCATAGATGGGGGAAACATGGATGGTCGATGAAGATGATGGTGGAGGTCGATGGAGATGGCTCCGGGGGCACTTCCCCGTCCCGGCAGGGTGCCGGAACAGAGACTTTCTGTCCCCCGAATCTCCCCTTCGGTGGTGGCGGCGCAGCGGAACTTTTCGTGGAAAAACGTCGAACCCCCCGAAGTTTTTAGGTCAGAAGGCTTCTTATAGGCGAAGAGGGAGACCGAGGGGGTGCCTGGGGCCACCACACCAGACCCTGGCGCGGCCAGGCCTAGCCCGTGCCTGGGGGTGTGGCCAGCTCCTGGCCCTCCTCCGTCTTGTATTCTGGCTCTGTGAGTCTTCTGGAAAACTAGGCACTTTGACTTTTGTCCCGTCCAATTCCGAGAATATTCATTTTATGACTTTCCTCGAACCAAAAACAGCAGAAAACAGGTAGCTGCACTGTGGCTCTTGTTAATAGGTTAGTCCAAGAAATCATATGAAAAGTACTCCAAAGTTGGAACAAAACACAAGAAAGTAGATAAAAACAAGCATGGAGCATCAAAAATTATAGATACATTTCCAATGTATCAACATCCCCAAGCTTAACTCCTCTCGTCCTCGAGTAGGTAAGTGATAAAAAGAAAGAATAATTTTTGAGGTGACATGCACCATCAAAGACTTGACCAAAGTATTTGCAAACATTCAAAGCTAGGATCATAGTACTTCAATCATAACATGAAAGACAAAGTTCTAGCAATAAGCAAAGAAACTACAATGCAACAAGAAAAGGCACAAACAAAAGATTCATGAATAACAATGCTTTGCAAGACGTTTGTTTGTTTCACATAAATAAACATAGCATACTAGTATTCAACTTGTGCTTCAATAGAGTAGCAAATATAAATGCATAGGACACCTTCAAAGTTTACAAGAGTGGCTAGATACAATAGTTTCAAACGAGCAATAACAAGTTATGCATCAATCAACTAGTCTTGGGACAATGCACATAGAACTAAGAATGGCCACTATGCTCTTAAAGTAGGTGCATAAAGATAGAAGGTGGAGACTCAATATAACGGTGGAAAAAAAGCCTTTTGTAAAAGGAAGTAGGGATTCAAGTCTCATAAAGAGCTTCCAAAAATTATGGTACTTATAGCTTTTAGCTCTCATTGCCCTATCATAAGCATCTTGAAGTGATTAAGGTTAAAGTGAACAAACTATGGTGTACATGCTTGACGAAGTATAAGTCAGAAATCTCATCTCCCTTGTATACGAGGGCCGCTCCTCATGCTACTCAAGTTTAGTCACCGGTAAGTTCTTGTCATCGTAAGTACATGTGTATCATTGAGAACCGCCAACGGGGTACCCCTTGCCCGATGATACGGAAGAATCCCCATATTAAAATGAGAAGGCAAGCAGACAACGAGCATCTCATCATTCTTCTTATTTACCATGGGAATATTGTGGAGTTATGCCCCGCTAGTTGTGTAAAGGTACCGGTACCCACCTCGAAGGGTCCCTATAGTGGAAAGGTGGCGGGATCCATCGGAGAACAGGGTGAGGCCTATTGTGGCGTGGTGGTCTTAGTACCGCCCACCCCTCCAATGCAGACGTACTTCCCTTAACAAGGACGAAACTGCGGTCAAACAAATCCGGTGTCTCCACGTGCTTCACTGCGGTTTACCCGTTCCTCTTCCACTCGCTCTTTACTCGCTAGTAGATAGGTTTGCATATAGGGAAATTCCACCTAATAGTATATCTAGAGAATTTACCCTTTGTGCTAAGCCTAAAATTCAAAAAGCATTAAAATTTGAAGTAGCACCTATTCATCCCCCCCCCCCCCTCTAGGTGCCCATACGATCCATTTCAGCGTATGAGTACTATCGAGATTCAATAGAAATAAACCATTCATCACGGGTGCATAACCATAAAAGATATTATCCATATAAATCGAACAACCATTTTTTCTGATTTAAACAAATAACCGCTTTGCAATAAACACGATCCAGATACAATGTTCATGCTCAGCGCAGGCACCAAATAATTATTATTTAAGTTTATTACTAATCCCGATGTCTTATGGAGAGGCAGTGATCTGACGGCGATCACATCAACTCATGATCCATTGCCGACACGCATCGTGACCTCATCCCTTGCTAGTTGTCGCTTGTTCCGCAGCCCCTGTATCGAGTTACATATATTAGCAACTGATCTGGTATTAAATACCCAGGTGCTACTGATATGTTGCAAGCGTATCTATAATTTTTGATGTTCCATGCTTATTTTATATCTACTTTCTTATGTTTTGTCCACACTTTGGAGTATTTTTATACACTTTCTTGGACTAACCTATTGGCAAGATGACACAGTGCCAATTTCCCGTTTTCTGCTATTTTTGGTTCTAGGAAAGTCAGAAAATGAATATTCTCGGAATTGGACCGGACAAAAGCCAAAGTCGGTATTTTACTGAAAGACTCATGGAGCCAGAAGACGATACGGAGAGGGGCCACAAGGCGGCCACACCATGTGGTGGCGTGGGTCCACCCTGGCCACGCCACCAGGTGGTGTGGCCCCCCTGGCCGCCCACCGACCTTGCCTCTTCGCCTATAAGATGCCTCCCGATGCAAAAACCCTAAAGCGTCAAGCCTCTAGCCACGAAAAGTTCCGCAGCGCCACCGCCACCGAAGGGGAGATTCGGGGGACAGAAAGTCTCTGTTTCGGCACCCTGCCGGGACGGGGAAGTGCCCCCGGAGCCATCTCCATCGATCTCCACCACCATCTCCATCTCCATTGCAGATTCCCATGATGATAAGGGAGTAGTTCTTCCTCGAGGCTAAGGGTTCTACCGGCAGCTATGTGTTCATCTCTCTCTATGCATGATCATATTGTGATCATGAGCTTGTAATCTATACATCTACCTTGCTACTCAAGTGCTTTAATAGATCTCTGCTCTCCCCATGTGTGTGAAAGTGACAGCGTGCACACCATGGTGGAACTTAGGCTAGAGATTTCAAATACTTGTTATGAGTTATATTTGGAGTTGGATGTCTCTATGAAATTGTGGTGTTTGCTGGAACCATCTAGTACTCAAGGTGATAGTGTGGGGTTATCTAGATGGGGAAAGTGAACTTTGAGGTGTGCTGTTATAGCCCTACCATGGATTAGAGTGTCCAACCAGAGAGTAGTGCAAAGTATCATGAAGATAATATATTTATATAAGAGTCTTCACTAGTGAAAGTATGATCCCTAGGCCTTGTTTCTAAACATTGAAACACCGTTTGCAACTAGATCTGTTACATGTTTGCTTGCGTCCATCTTTATTTCAGTTTTCCTTTAGTCTCCTCCACGCCATCAAGCTATTTGCGTCCATTGAATACCTTTGACCACTTCCTCCCTGAGTTCAATAAACCTTGGGTAATCCACTTAAGGGAAAACTTGTTGTTGTTCTACAAACCTCTGCACTTGGAGGCCCAACAATTGTCTACAATAATAGAAGTGCGTAGACATCAAGCTATTTTCTGGCGCCATTGCAGGGAGGTAAGGTAAAAGGTACTCACATCCTCCGGTGTGAGTGCTCGAAGTTATTTCCTTTTAATTCTGCAATTATATCTTTTTATTTCTTGTTTTTATTTTCACTAGTTAGGCTTAATGGAAAACAACAACAAAATTAGAGAGCTTTATAGTATTTATCTTGAGTTAGGACATGAAGTGTTTGAAGAGAAAATTAAAAAACCTATGGAACTTTATTTGCATGCTAATAGCAATGTTGTTAGTATGAAATCTTTGGACACCATTATTGCTAATGCTATGGAAAAGTCTAAGCTTGGGGAAGCTAGTTTTTATGAAAATGATCTTTTTAGTTCCCCAGCTTTGGAAGATAGCTATTCTATTGCTTATGATGATACCAAACCTCCAATATATGATGATTATAATGATGAATATGATATTTTCAGTCCACCTACTATTGAGGAGAAAATTAATTATGATTACAATATGTCTCCTATATTTGATGATTATGGTGATGAGATTAATAATGATAGCTATTTTGTTGAATTTTCTCCCACTACAATTAATAAGAATGACTATGTTTATGTGGGGAGTATTAATTCTTTCATGCATGTGGCTCATGATAAGAATGTTTTATGTCATAGTTATATTGTTAATTTTATTCATGATGCTACTGAAAGTTATTATGAGAGAGGGAAACATGGTTTTATGTATCTCAACAAAATTAAGTTTCCCCTCTTTATGTTGAAAGTCTTGAAGTTGCACTTGTTTTGCTTTTCTATGCTTGTTGCCTTGTGCTTTCATGACTTGTTTCTTTATAAGATTCCTATGCATAGGAAGTGGGTTAGACTTAAATGTGTTTTGAATTTGCTTCTTGATGCTCTTTTTTACTTCAATTCATATTTCTTATATGAGCATCTTCTCAAACTATCATGCCTAACTTAAAGGCGTTAAAGAAAAGTACTTATTGGGAGATAACACAAAAGTTTTAGATGAGTCTTGGAAGTTATTATTACTTCAGTAATAACCGCTCCTTATCCTTTTTATTTGCTTTTTGTGCCAAGAGTACCCTCTAATGAGACAGAAGTAATGATTGGAAAGTTGCTGTCCTGAAACAGATTTCTGTGCTTCGCCGTAAAAATTCGTGTAAAATCTCTGTACGCCCTTTTGAGACGTGAATTTTTGTGCTTCTGCCCCAGGTTGTTATCTAACTTTCTTTAGTTCAACACTTTTCGATTTGAGCAACAGAAGGTCTTCTAACAAATTCGTCTTTACCTGCTGGTCTGTTTTGACAGATTTCTTCCATTATTTGCATTTGCTTCTTGTTGGTTCCTTTTTGAGTTCTTTTGAGGAATTGAGCTTTTTGAGGGAAGTGCTACAGTATATTGTGTTTTAATGGAAATTTTATTGGTGTTGAAACTGAACCCAAAGACTTATTATCTTGAGTGCACTAATGTTGCTAATAAAGATTGTGTGAAGTTTTGTATGAAGGAAAAATTTCAGGTATATGGAAGGAATGAGTAATGAGATGAAGAATTTAATAAAGCTCAAGCTTGGGGATGCCACGCGTGTCACCCCAAGAAATATCCAAGAAGTACAAGCGTCAAAGCTTGGGGATGCCCAAGGCATCCCCTTCTTCATCAATAAAAGTCCTAGGTTTCTTCCAAACACTTTGTTTTTATTGTTTCATGCATAGTTGTGTTGTTCTTGGAGCATCTTCGTTTTTGTTTTTGGTTTTTTGTTTGCTTGGTTTTCTTAGTTTGCTTGAATAAATTGGTTGGACCCCCCTCTTTCATGCATTGGTTTTCAAATAGTTTGGTTTGGATTGGAAAGAGTAGGAAAGTTCATGCTTAAGTGGGAAAAAAGAGTTTGTTTTTGACTGTGGCCTATGCTTTGTCATGCCATGCTTGATATTGTTTTGGTTTTATGCTTAGTGATTTTTGCTGTAGCATGACATGTTATAAACAATTGATATTGCTTAATGTGCCTTGGAAGGATCATGTGTTTTTTAGCATATTAAAGCATAGTATTGTGGTATTCTCCTTTGATGCTTTATTTGGGTTAACTTGGCACATGCTCACACCATGTTATGACTATCCCAAGTCCCCATAGCCTTTACGATCCTTTAGTTTTCAACTTGTAGTATCACTTTATGCTTTGATCAATTATGTTTTGTCGCTCTACATGATTATGGCCATTATTGCTCTCTTAGTTGGTCGCTCAGTCTTTTGCTAGCATCCATAACCAAGTATGAGTTTCACTCATTCATCCAACTCCTAAAATAAAGTTATTCCAAAGAGTCCACCATACTTACCTATTAGCATTTGCTATTCCAAGTATATTCATGCTTTTGTTTACCTTCCGAATTAAACTTGTTATGTGAAAGTTAGTGATTAAAGCTCTCACGAACTTGATGGCACACTTTACTTTTCTTGCCCTTAATAAACTTGAACCATTCTGTCATCTATGTTGTATATGCTTGCACTTATTTGTTGGGGATTAGCAGAACCATGCTGTCATGGGAAACGCTTTCAACATTGCACTTGTACTTTGTACCTAGTTGATATCATGCTCTTTTGTCTATGGATGTCATCGATGTGAAATGAAAGGGGAGCTTGTAAGTCCATGGAGTTATGTATATGTGTTAGAGAAACGCCTGGGCCGCTGGTCTAATCCATGTTGTCATGGTGGAAACTTGCAGCGTAACCATAATGAGTTGTCTATGATGCATTCTTCTTATAAAAAAAGAGTCAGGTATTGAGAAAAAAGAGAAAAAGAAAAGAGAAAAAGAGATATATGAAAAGAGGAAAGAGAGAAAAAAGCACCATATTCCCATGGTAAATAAGAAGATTGCTGAGATGCTCGCTGTCTGTTTGCCTTGTCATTTTGATACGGGGATTCTTCCGTGTCATCGGGCAAGGGGTACCCCATTGGCAGTTCTCTACGATACACATGTACTTACGATGACAAGAACTTACCGGTGACTAAACTTGAGTAGCATGAGGAGCGGCCCTCGTATTCAAGGGACATGAGATTTCCAACTTATACTTTGTCAAGCATACACTCCATAGTTTGTTCACTTTAACCTTAATCACTTCAAGATGCTTATGATAGGGACAATGAGAGATGAAAGCTAGTAAGTACCATAATTTTTGGAAGCTCTTTATGAGACTTGAATCCCTGCTTTCTTCTATGAAGGCCTTTCTTTTACTTTTATGTTGAGTCTCCACCTTCTATCTTTATGCATCTATTGAGAGAGCATAGTGGCCATTCTTAGTTTAATGTGCATTGTCCCAAGACTTGTTGATTGATGCATAATTTTTATATTGCTTGTTCTTAAACTATTTGTATCTAGTCACTCTTATGAACTTTGAAGGTGTCCTATGCATTTATGTTTGCTACTCTATGAGGGACAAGCTGAATGCCACTATGCTATGTTTCTTTATGTGAAACAAACAAACATCTTTCAAAGCATTGTTATTCATGAATCTTTTGTTTGTATCCTTTCATGTTACAACATAGTTGCTATGTCTTATTGTTAGAACTTTATCTTGTTGGAGATATGCCCAAGAGGCAATAATAAAGTGGTTATTATTATATCTTTATGTTTATGATCAATGTTTACATCCCATGCTATAATTGTATTAACCGGAAACATTAATACTTGTGTGTATTGTAAACATAAGAGAGTCCCTAGTAAGCCTCTTGTTGAACTAGCTTGTTGATTGATTGATGATCATGGTTTCCTGATCATGGACATAAGGATGTGATTAATAACAAGGTTATATCATTAGGAGAATGATATGATGGACACACACCCATAGTAAGCGTAGCATTAGATCAAGTCATTAAGTTCGTATTGCTGTAAGCTTTTAAATGCATAGTAACCTAATCCTTCGACCATGAGGTTGTGTTAATCACCATCACCGGATGGGTACTTCGATGACATCAAACACCGCTTCGTAACTGGGTGGTCATAAAGGTGTCATTGGGTATTCTGAAAGTATGTGTTGAAGTGCATGGACCAAGATTGGGATTTGTCCATCCATATGACGGATAGATATGCTATGGGCCCTCTCGGTGGAATGTCATCTAGTTAGCTTGCAAGCATGTGACTGGGTCACAAGCGATGACATATCACGGAACGAGTAAAGAGTACTTATCAGTAACGAGGTAGAACTAGGTATGGAGATACCGACGATCAAACCTCGGATAAGTATAGTATCGTGAGACAAAGGGAATTGGTTTCGTATGTAAGTAGTTCAATCGATCGCGAAGTCATCGTTGAGTATGTGGGAGCCATTATGGATCTCCATGTCCCGCAGATGTGTCTCTATATTGATTTCGTATGTAAGTGGTTCAATCATTAAGTGCATTGATAGGAGATGTGTCTCTATCATGTCTACATATTCACGAACCGTAGGGTGACACACTTAAGGTTCGAAGTTGTTTTAAGTAGATATGGAATGTGCGTTGGAGACCGAATGTTGTTCGGAGTCTCGGATTGGATTCGGGACATCACGAGGAGATCTGGAATGGTCCGGAGAATAAGATTCATATATAGGGGATCATTTTCTGAGTTAGGAAATGTTCCAGAGTGTTTGTATGAGGATTCTAGATGGTTTCGGAATGTTCCGGAAGGTTCTAGAAGATTTCTTGGAGTTTGCTTGAAAACCAAGGAAGGGATCAAGGAGTCCTGGTGGGTCAAGACTAGGAGTCGTGGGGGAGGAGGACTCCTCACCCCACTCCCCAACCCGCCGGCCATAGAGGAAGGGGAGTCCTACAAGGACTCCCCCTCCCCAAGGCGCCTTCCCCCCCTTAAATAGAAGGGCAGGGGCGCCCCCTCTTGCTCTCCTCTCATAACTCCCAATCTCTGCCGCCTCTCTCCTCCACCTTTCTTCTGCACAGGCATAGGCGAAGCCCTGCAGAATTCTCTACTCCACCACCACCACCACACCGTCGTGCTGCTGGGATTCCGTGGAGAAGATCTACTACCTCCGCTGCTCGTTGGAACGGGGAGAGGAAGGTCTGCTTCGACTCCGCACGTGTGACCGACTGCGGAAGCGCTGCCGAAACGCGGCGCCGGAAGGATCGTCCACTTGACCGACTGCGGAAGCGCTGCCAGAACGCGACGCCGGAAGGATCGTCCACACGATCTTGAGATCGGCAAGTGATCGACTACATCAACCACGAGATCTAATCTCGTTAACGCTTTCGGATCTACGAGGGTTAGTTCCTATCTATCTCATTGCACATGTCTAATAGATTAGATCTTGGCTTTTATCTAGATTAGATCTGGGTTTTGGTTGTTCTCGCGGTAGAAAATTTTTGTTTTCCATGCTACGAACCCATCATATCTTTCATGCTATGTTGAAGTACTATGATCCCAGCTATCAAATGTTTACAAATACTTTGATCAAGTTTATGATGGTGCATGTCACCTAAAAAATTATTGTTTCTTTTTATCACCTACCTACTCGAGGACGAGCAGGAGTTAAGCTTGGGGATGTTCTACTGCAAGTACTTGTCAAGTACACATCAATAACATGTATATCACATATACCTTTGTTTGCCTTTCCAGCCTTCTTGTCCGCCAAATACTTCAGGCAGTTGCGCTTCCAATGGCCAGTCCCCTTACAATAGTAGCACTCAGTATCAGACTTAGGGCCAGCCCAGGATTTCTTTTTAGGCGCAGCAACATATTTGCCGCCCTTCTTTCCCTTCTATTTACCCTTCTTGTATTTCTTGAAATCGGTGGTCCTATTGATCATCAACACTTGATGTTCTTTCCTAATATCCACTTCTACAGTCTTAAGCATTGACAGAAGCTCGGGGAGAGACTTCTTCATGCCCTGCATGTTATAGTTCATCACGAAGCTCTTGTAGCTAGGTGGCAGAGATTGGAGAACATGATGTATGACTAAGTCAATGGGAATCGTTATTCCCAAGGACACAAGCTTATCGGCGTACCCAGACATTTTGAGTACGTTCTCACTTACGGAATTGTTCTCTTCCATCATGCAGCTAAAGAAATTTTCTGAAGCATTATAACTCTCTACGGCAGCATGGGTATCGAAAATCATTTTCAATTCACCCATGGTATCGAAGGCATTGCAATTTTCGAAATGCTTTCGAAGTTCTGGCTCTAGCCCGTACAGTATGCCGCAATGAACTAAGTTGTGGTCCTCCTGACGAGTCAAATAGACATTCTTTTCCTTGTTAGGGGCATCAGGAGCTGGTGGGGGGCCTAGCGGTGCTTCTAGAACATATTGATTTTGTGCAGCAGAGAGGAGAATCCTCCAATTCATGGCCCAGTTGGTAAAGTTGCTACCATTCGCAGCAAGTTTCTCTTTCTCCATGAATACATTGAAATTAAAAGCAGGTGATGCCATCTACAACAGAATTTTTAAAGTTTATTTGGACTAAGTTTATGATAGATTGAGTTTAACTAAACTCCCACTCAAAAACAACATCCCTCGTGTCTTTTTGGTGATTACATGAACCAAATTCACTACACCAAGTCCTATCATCACGTGAGTTGGTGTAGCTTCAAAGGCGAGCATCTATATGGGCATCATATCAGCTATATGACTCATGCTTAACCTTTCGGTCCATGTTCTGAGGCCATGTCTGTACATGCTAGGCTCGCCAAGTAAGAACCTTAGTACTCGCGTGTGTAAAACTATCTTACACCCGTTGTATGAAAGCGCAGAGTCGAGTACACCCGATCATCTCGTGATGTCTCGAATCACGATCCATAGAACGGTGCATACTTAAGGAAGAACACATTTTTATCTTGATACTAAAATGAGGGGTCATCTTATAATGCTCCTAAAATACCAAACAAGCAATATAAGATGCAAACATTATATGTGTAAAGTGAAATGATATGGTTCTTGCACTTGATCACTAGCATATGCATCGTGGTATGATCTTTACCATTCCTTTGTGTGTAAGGTCAAGGTATATGGAACTTACACGTTAGGTGTGTTGTAAGAGTGTCAACTATACATCAACTTACAACATTACCATATCATGACACAGGCCCAACAACGATCTAAACTAGACGCCTCTAATTTATCAATTGCAAGTTTTTACGTGGCTTAGGGCTTTCGAAGATAGAAACATTCTTACCTACGAACATGGAAACACAACAATGATAACCAAATTATTAGAAACTCGTTGTAAATCAGATATTGACTATAGTAGGAGAGACAGACACCCGCTAGACACTTATGCAAAACTAGTTGCATGTCAGTCGTGGAACCGGTCTCATGTGCGGTGACATGTAAAGTTGGTCCGGGCCACTTCATCCCACTATGCCACCAATATCCAAAATACATAGAAGATGCAATAACATGATCATCACCGCCCACATACTCTTATGTGTTCTACCCGTGCAAAGCACCTACGCATAGATCAGGCTCTGATACCACTGGAGGGTTCGCATCATAGAAAACATAAATTTTCCTACGATGTGAACTATTATATGCCAAGATCTATCTACTAGATACAAGCAACGGGTGGATATACATCCATAGAGAACATACCCTCGAATACAACAAAGCTTTGTTAACGAGATGGAACTCGTGGATGATGTAGTCATTCGCTTGCCGATCTCAAGATTGTGTGGAAGTCCTAGCGCCGCAAACCAGCAGCGCATCTGCACTCGCACACACGTTCAGGCCACCGAACAACCTCCGCCTCCTTTCTCCAGCGATGCAGCAACTCCTTCTAGATGAAATGCCACCAGGAACATGTATCTCGCTAATCCGAGACCATGGGGGAATAATACTAGAGGGGGGCAAAGATCCTTCACGAGGAGGTGTAAGGAAGGAGTGAGAGGGGGCCTTTTATAGGAGGAAGGGGGTACCCCTACCCATGGTCCGCGCCCCATAGAGGGTGACCCCTCACCTCCCCCATTCATGTGGTGGTAACCCCCTCCACATAAATTTGCCCCTTAACATTCCCCTTTAAAGTCTTCACTTTAAATGCATTAAATTTCTCCAAATTTAATGCTCTCTCATTTAATAAAACTCTTTTATTAATTTTATTCAGAATTTTGTTAATTACTTTAATTAACAAACATTTACATAAAACCCCCTACAATATTTCAATATTACATGCAAAACCAATTTCAGCAATTTCACGCGAAACAGTTTTGGTGTCTATTGAAATAATTCCAGTGCTTTGCAATTCTTTCGTCTGAAACATATTTGCTCCAAATGGTGTTGGTATCCCTTAAGTGTGTCACCCTATGGTTCATGAATAATGCAGACATGATCGAGACCCCTCTCAGATCAATAATCAGAAGCGGGACCTGGAGATCCATACTAACTCCTACACATTCAACGATGACTTCTGTGATCGTGAGAACCTTTAACGCTAGTAACTAAATCCCTTTGTCTCGCGATATATTACATGTCCGAGATTCGATCATCGGTATCTCCATACCTAGTTTGATCTCCTTACCGACATGTACTCTTTTCTCATTCCCGTGATATAACATTCTAGTGATCTCATCACTTGCTTGCAAGCTAACCAATGTGATATCACCGAGAGGGCCCAGAGTATATATATCCATCATTGGGATGGACAAATCTCACTCTAGATCCATGAGCCTCTACATAACACTTTCGTAGTACTGAACCCACCTTTATAATCACCCTTTCATAGTGTGAAGTTTGATGTTATCAAGATACTCTTCCAGTGTTAGTGATTAACATGATCTCATGGTCTAAGGACTAGGATTACTTCGTTAGATGTTATAGCAACATAAACACAATGATTTTGATCATAATGCTATACTTTGGATGAATGTTCATCACATCATTCCACTAATGTTGTGACCTCGTTATTAACAACATCCAATGTCCATGATCAGGAAACCTTGATCATATTGTTAATCAACGAGCTAGTTTATAAGAGAGGCATAACTAGGAACTTTCCTTTTGTTTATTAAACACATATGTATTAATGTTTCCAAATTAATACAATTATAGCATGCAAAATAAACATCTATCATATACTTGGAATATATATAATAAAAACTTTACTATTGCCTCTCAGGGCATATTCCCTTCAGTCTCCCACTTACACTAGACTCAATAATCTAGTTATATAGTGATAAATCTAACACCCATGGAGTTCTGGTGTTGATCATGTTTTGCTCTAGGGAGACTTTTAGTCAACAGATCTACTATATTGAGATCTGTATGTACTTTACAAATCTTTATATCTCCATCCTTGACATGCTCACGGATGGAGTGAAACCGGCGCTTAATATGCTTGGAATTCTTGTGAGACCTTAGTTCCTTTGCGTTGGCTATGGCTCCATTGTTGTCACAATATATCACCATTGGATCCAACGCACTAGGAACCACACCCAGTTCGGTAATGAACTCCTTCATCCAAACTGCTTCATGTTCTTCTTCTAAAGCAGCAATATATTCCGCCTCTATTGTTGACCTTGTCACCACGGGTTGTTTGGATTTCCTCCAACTAACTGCTACTCCGTTCATGAGAAATATGTATCCGGATTGAGACTTAGATACATCCGGATGAGTGTCAAAGCTAGCGTTGACATAACAATTAGCGACCAGCTCTTCTTCACCTCCGTATACAAGAAACATTTCCTTAGTTCTTCTCAAGTACTTAAGGATATTCTTGACTTGCTATCCAGTGTTCCAAACATGGATCAGATTGGTACCTATTAGTCAAACTAATAGCATGTGCCACATCCAGTCTTGTACATAGCATGGCGTACATTATAGATCCTATGGTTGAAGCATAGGGGATATTATCCATTATCTCTCTTTTTTCCGCCGTAGCCGGATTTTGAGTCGTACTCAATGTCTTGCCTTGCAACATAGCTAAGAGCCCCTTCTTACTTTCGTCCATTTTAAACTTCTTTAAAATCTTATCAAGGTATGTACTCTATGATAGCCCTATTAGGCGTCTCGATCTATCTCTATATATCTTTATGCCTAATATATATGACGCTTCACCAAGGTCCTTCATAGAAAATTTGTTGTTTAGATAACTTTTAACACCGTTTAAAATATCTATATCATTTCCAATCAATAATATGTCATCCACATATAATATCAGAAATGCCACATTGCTCCCACTCACTTTCTTGTAAACAAGCCTCTCCATAAATTTGGACAAATCAAAACTCTTTGATCACCTCATCAAAGCGGAGATTCCAACTCCGGGATGCTTGCTTCAGTCCATAGATGGATCGCTGAAGCTTGCAAACCTTGTTATCTTGCTTAGGATCTACAAAACCCTTTGGTTGTATCATATACAACTCTTCTTCAGTATTACCATTGAGGAACGCGGTTTTGACATCCATCTTCCATATTTCATAATCGAAATATGCAGCAATTGCTAACATAATCCTAAATGATTTTAGCATCGCTACAGGAGAGAATGTCTCATCGTAGTCAACTCCTTGAATTTGTTGAAACCCTCTTGCGACAAGTCGAGCTTTATAGACAGTTACATTACTATCAACATCAGTTTTTCTTTTGAAAATCCATTTATTCTCAAAGGCTTTCGATCGTGAGGTAAGTCCACCAAGGTCCAAACCTGGTTTTCGTACATGGATTCCATCTCGGATTGCATGGCTTCTAGCCATTTGTTGGAATCCGGGCTCATCGTTGCTTCTTCATACGTCGCAGACTCATCATTTGTTGGAATCCGGATTGCATGGTGTTCCTCAAGCTGGACTTCCAGAAGGCGTACGATAGGTTGGACTGGGCGTTCCTTAGATAGGTCCTTCGGAGGAGAGGATTTGATGATAGGATGATTGGCTGGATAATGCAGTTCTTCATGAGTGGTTCTTCTGCTATTAATGTCAACGGGGAGGTGGGCCCCCTTTTTCAGACCCACATGCGGGGTTTGGTAAGGGGACCCGATCTCCTCATGTTGTTTGACTGAGTAGTGGATGCCCTTGCAGAGATTTTGGATTGGACCAAAAACGTTGGCCACATATTGGGTGCGGTAGGGAATCTAATCCCAGGAGGGGGGATCACCCACCTCTAGTATGCGGATGATACTATGATCAGGGTTGAGGGCTCGAAGCTCGATATCATTAACCTAAAGTTCCCTCTCCTTTGCTTTGAATCCATGTCAGGGCTCAAGATCAACTTCGACAAGAGCGAGGTTATGGTATTGGGCTTCTCTGATGAGGAGAGGCATCACATTGCCGATAACCTCAATTGCAGTCTTATGGAGTTTCCTATCACATATCTGGGGATGCCCATTAGAGACACTAGATCATTGATTAAGGATCTGGCTCCCTTGGTCCCTCGAGTCCGCTCTAAGGCTAAACCCTGGCGAGCGTGACTCACGATGAAAGGGAGTAAGACGGTCCTGATCAATTCATGTGTTTCTAGTCTCACCATGTATCAAATGGGGCTATATCTCCTGCCTAAGGGAACCCACGTGTACTTTGGTAAGGAGTTGTCCAGGTTCTTTTGGGTAGCGAGGGATGGCCACCAGAAGTACCACATGGTGAAATGGGCAGATATTTGTGCCCCCAAGATCCTTGGGGGCCTAGGGATTTTATACTCTTGCTGGTTTAATGTGGCCTTGATGCTCAAATGGATGTGGCGCATTCTCTAGTATGAGGGTGGTTTGTGGCTACAACTCATTAAGGCCAAATATCTAAGGGGAAGACCTTGGCCTGTGAGTGTAGGGAGGGCTCCCAATTTTGGCGAGCCATCCAGAACATCAAACATATGACCAGGAGAGGGACTTCTTTCACTATAGGTGACGGCTGAGAGACCCTCTCACTACTAGGAAACTAGCTATAGATAGAAATGGTTTCCGTGGCTCCTATAAAAGTGCATGCTCCACATAATTAATTATGTGACGCATATAGACACATGCGCCACAGAAATATGGCAATTATGTGGCGCATGCGCCACACAAATATGTGTTTATGTGGCGCATATTTTCCCGTGTGCCACAGAAACTGATGATTCTGTGGCGCATATACATATATACGCCACCGAAATTTGATGAGATCCAACCAACTAAGGGGGGACACAATTATGTGGCGCATATGTCTATATGCGCCACAGAAAGTGATGACCCCCCCCCCTTGGGTCGCCTTTTTAGTTTTGTAAAAAATAAATAAAAATGATAAAAACTTAAAAAAAACCCTTTGATATGTAGTTATATTTTGGGCTATAGTTGTAAGAAAATTAAAAAACATAAATTTTGATGTATTTTACAAAAAAAAAGGTCATGGCACGGTAAAACGACCATAACTTTTGCAGACGATATCGAAAAAAATGTTTAACCTATCAAAACGATCGTCTCGAAATTTTCTACTCGAATTCAACAACCAAAGGCTATTCTAGATTTTACAAAATTCCCAAATTCAAAAAGAGTAAAAAGTTATGGCCGAAAAAAGATTTTTGCTACAAAAAATAAAAAAGGGGAGACAATTTTGTGGCGCATATGTCCAAGATGCGCCATAGAATTTTTGGGCTGGATTTGAATTTTGAATCCCGCTGGCGCTCCTTCTCCCTCTCTTTTATCCTTTACTCCACCTCTCCTCCATACTTCTCCTCCCTCCACTTCTCCTCTCCTTCTCCTCCTCTTCTCCTCCCTCATCCTCCTCCTCCACCTTCGGCCTTGGCCTCCTCCTCCTCCACCCCGACGACCTCCTCCTCCTCCACCACCTCCGGCAACCACCTCCTATGGTGACCTCCTCCACCGACGAGGATGACCACCTCTGGCGACCTCCTTCTCCTCCTCCGGCGACCTCCTCCTCCAGCGACCAGCTCCTCCTCCGGCGGCCTCCTCCTCCACCATCTTCGGTGACCCCCTCCTCCACCCACTTCTGGCGACCACCCTCCTCCATCGACCTCCATCCTAGCCCGTCTTCTGTGACCCCCACTTCCGGCCACGGACACGGCCTCTGACAAAATTCCGGTGAAATTCTGGAGGTTGGGGCCGTGCTAGATGCAGATCTAGATCTAGCCCTTTTTGAAATTTGAAAAAAAAAATTGTGGCGCATATTGGCTATATGTGCCACAGAAATTTGAGATATGGTCCGCTTTTTTTTGGAATTTGAAAAAAAAATATGTGGCACATATTGGCAATATGCACCACAGAAATTTGAGATCTGGCCCACTTTTTTGGAATTTGAAAAAACATTCTGTGGCCACATAAATCGCATATCAATATGCGCCACAGAAATAAAATTTAGTGGCGACGTAACAATGGCGCATCTAATATGCGCCACAGAATTCAAAAAACGTGCGTCACTGATAAACTTTTTTCAAGTAGTGTCTTCTGACTGGATCCTTGGATCTAGGGGACTCCTCTATGTCAGGAGTTCTCGACCCTTTTTGCCATCTGCGCAAATCCTATGTTGTTAGTGGCTGAGGCGGAGCAAGGGGCAGCTGGAACATTCCCGTTCTGGCGAACCTTTAGTGATGCCGAAGCGGCTGACTTCGGGAGTCTACGGGGTGCTCTTCCTCCATCCCTTTCATCTGGAAGGAATGGGGTGTCGTGGCGCCAGTCTCCTTCGGGAGCCTTTTCGGTCAGTTTGGCGTACATAACTCTCTTCTAGGGTCCGGAGCTCCCATGGACGTCCCACCTTTGGAAAGCCCCCATACCCCTGAGTCAAAGGATTTCTTGTGGCAGCTGCTACGGGATCGCCTCCCCTCGAGGGTAGAGGTGGCGAAGCGGAATGGCCCTGGCAATGAGCTATGCCCATTATGTGGTATACCGGAGACCTGTGCTCACATAATGTTCACGGGCCCTGCCGCTCAGTTTCTGTGGAGCTTTATCCGAGAGGCACTGGGCCGTGCCTGGCAGTCCCAGGATCTTGGTGAGTTCATAGAGACGGAGGCAAACCAGCCGGGAGGGAGATGCCACCTCTTCTGGCTAGTGTTTGCAGCCCCTCACCTGGACCTATTGGAACATTCGTAATAAAATGGTGACATAGAAGATTTTCCCGCGGCGGACGTCTGTCTCTGTTTTTGCTTTCTTGGCTTACCTCCAGCAGTGATACCCGCTTTCTAGGCAGAGGGATAGGGAGCACCTGGACGGCTCCTGGTGACGTTGAGAGCAGTGCGCTTGACAGCGGCTGTTCCCGAGGAACCGCCATAGGGGCGCTCTCTCATCCTTTTTTTGGTTTTTCTCTTTGGGCATGGATGTGCTGTGGCCCTAGCATTCTTGGACTTTCTTTTTTCTTGTTTGGCCGTGTCGATGCCCGTATGACTGTTAAACTTTATACTTAATTGTGGATTTATCTATAAAGTGGGGCAAAAGATTGATTCGAGAGAAATAACAAATTACACTGTTATCAGTAGCTATGCATGGGAAGAGGATGTGAGTTCAAGATGGAGCGAGATGGTTGGAGAATGTTTATGCATGCATCCTTGATTATACGTCCTTTTTTTTAGACCACACAATATTTTTTTCATGCATGTGGTACGACGGCTACACCTCACTCTCTCTCTCCCATTCATTAGTCATTAATTTATTTTCCAAGCCTAAATTTAAAAGTACATTGCATATTGGAATAATTACTAAAATAACAATCTAGTTGGTTAGGAGGGTGGTTGTACCCTAGGCCACCAGAGTTCAAACCCTAGGTTTAACACTGTGTGTTACATAAAAGACGGGATATTCTTTTAGTAGGAGGCGCCCGTCGACAGCGAGGCGCCCGTGATGACTTCGTCAATCTCAAAATCTGATCCGCCGGCTCAGTCTCTCTGAGGTGCTCATAGGGGTAGGATATGCATGTGTGCGTTCATAGGGTGAGTGCATGTACATATTGTGAGCGTTTCGGGTGTTTCTCAAAAAAAAATTAGCAAAAAAAAAAATTTCTGAAACACAATGAAACATTGTGATTTACAATGGAACCCATCGAAACGATATTAAATTGTTTGCTATCTACTATACATTTTTGGTTACATTAAGTCTTGGCTTGTTCCAGCATGCAGGAAGGAACATAACCAAACAACAGTTGCTGACTCAACACAGTACGTCCTAATTTCGCTAGTTCGTGAGCAACCATGTTGCCTGTGCGGTTGACCTTTAAGAAAATGGCAGCGGGTATAGATCTAATTGGATTTTTTATGTCTTCAACAGTCCCTGATATTGCAGATTTGCTTCTGATATCAGAATTCAGTTCTGAGATAAGAGCTGCACAATCACTCTCCATCTGAATGGGACCAGCATAGTGCGGTAGAACAGCCTGTAATGCATACAACCCGACGGTTATATCGGCAGATTCAGCAGATGCACATTGAGATATGATGCCCCAAGCTGATAAAAGAACATCATCACCCTCATTAGGGATATTAAAACCGAGTCAAAAAGGAGGCCTCCCACGAACTGGGCAGTTTTGGCCATCCAATCGTGTCCCCACGTCATTCTGGTCGTTGGATGATCCTCAGCTCCCGCGTGGGCCAAATTATCCCTTAGGGACGCTTCTCTGGACATCAAAAGTCTTTCTGTGCTTAATTGGGCTGGAATGTCTATCTATTTTTGCCCGTTCTACTCCACCTTTCGACAACCGGGTCTCCTCGTACGGAACCACCGGATTTTTTTTGAAGAGGACACATACGGCAGCAGACTCCAATGGTGGTCTGATAGGTTGGTTCTATTTCTGCTTGTTCTAGCTCAGCTGCTTACATTCTATTTCTTCCTGGTGATTGGTCGAATTTTCATCTGGTTGGTTTTGTTGGACTTAGTATTACCAATGGCTGTTGGGCAGGTGAGTTCCTCAATTACATCACTAATTTCACTTAATAGTATACGCCTTATTATTATAAATGTTTGCCATTGCTATACTTATATCCATGTCACTTGCACCATTATAAATTGTCTAAGGCCGATCGCGGTGACATAGCGGGAGAATATGCTCCGAACTCTGCGCCACTGCTGTTTGTTTTCATAGGGCTCGGATTTGGCCCGTTTGAGTTGATTTCTACACCGTTTTGGCTGATTTCTTCAGCATTAGACTGGTGTGCTTCTTTTGCAACTCAAAGGTACTGATTCTAAAATTATGACAGTATATATAAATTATTCTTATTTTTGTGTGTCAGTGAAATAGTTAATCAAGGCATATCCAGAACAATATCGTCGTTTCTATTTTGACGCCATCTTACTTTTTGAAAATGTTGGCATGTCTCTTTAGTTCTATGATGTAGTTAAGGATGTATTTTACAGTATTACACGTGCGTCAATTCCTTTCTCACTACAATGATTCACGTTTTTTTATTCAGTTTCTTTCCCATATTTGATGTCATCATTCGTGAAAAAAACAATCAGAACAGAAGAACAATATTAAGGATTACAAAAAATTAATAATTATAAAAATAATTTGAACAATGTAGAACATTCACATATCACACATATTCTCTCTTTGTTGACTCCCCATGCTATCCTTCCAATAAACCACTAATAAACCTATGAAGAATTTTAGCTTAAAATGCAAATGAAATTCACCATATAGGGGTACATGCAAGTTGCTCTTATCAGAGCATACATTATGAAATATAGTCCAAAACATGACTCGATACTTTGGAACATGTTATCGAATATATTTTCATCAATTCATAACAATCTATTCTCCTAATGGACGGGCACGGCAACGCGTGTCTACATGATCTAGTTACTAAGTACAACTCCCTAGGATCCAACACCTAATTCGTCAGTGAAACCTGCATCAAAGTTTAGTTTGGCCTAATACATTTATCAGGCGCATCTAACACATCGTTAAAATGTTGTGCAACAAAAAAAATAAAGTTCACGGTGAAACAAAATGCTTCAGAATTTAATTTCACTAGGTGTCACAATTTTTTACAAAGTTTTATCAGGTTTCACAAGTCAATTTTCAATTGTTCTCAAAATATATTCAATATTGGTCTTGATTTAAATCTCTCTTCACTACGAACTCGGATATTTAAACAGTTTTTAAATCGGACTCCTAGCTTAAAACCTACATAATTTGGGGGGGGGGGGGGGGGGGGGGTGTCGTAGGACTAAAATTCTCACGCTCCGCTTTACAAGTCATTAAATTTTCAAAAGTTGTGTGGTGGTTAAGCTTTCCAGGAGTTCAACGATTCATTTAGCATAATTTCAATGATGGGTGGTTGCTTTCAGAAAAATGTCAGGGTGATGTGAACGCGTAACTTATTGAGCGGCCAGTCTCACATGACCGAATGAGTCAAATAAACTATTTGGCGTATAAAATAAATGAAATATGATCAAACAAAAAAAACATCCCCCTTAACCTTGTTTCCTTTTTTTACTTACCCATGGAATTCATTGTTGACTTGGTAGGTACCCGATCAAATGGCATTTCGTGTATCTATCCAGCATTGTATTCAACAATTGGAACCTTTCTGAAGTAATCGCCGCGTTGTCACCAGTGGACCTTTCATGGACCCCTGGCCTGCCGGGCTTGTATAGTCAGCAGTCAAATTTACGAAATCATCATCAGTATATGCCGACCGTGAAGAATTCGGTCACAGTTGACAAAGCTTATGAGTCCAAAGATGTAGTACTGTACTAGTATTATTCGACATGAGTTCATGTAGGTAGGGCCGATTTAGCGATCAACAACCAGATACACGTCGCCATTGACGGGGCCCAATCGAGCTTTCTAGTTAATTAATCATCTTCATATTATTCAGTTGCCGCAGGTATTAAACTTCCTGCTCGATTAATATATGCTCCTTTATAAAATAAAAATTTTAACTTCCTGCTCGTATTGGTCAGCAACTCAGCATGCAGGTGGGTGGCCGGTTTGCCTCTCTTGTAGAACCCCTGTTGCAAAAACTCAGTTTTCCCGATCCCGCTAGAATGCGATAGAGCTCGGAAATTATACAGGGTCATACCTAACCTTCATCGACCGCTGCAAGTTCTTCCGATGCCAAATGAGGAGAACTCTACAGTGGGCTGGTTCTTTTCAAGGGGGAGACCCCACCACTTGTTGCATTACTCGGAGCGACTTGGCAGGCCCAACTCTGGCCCATGGCAAGGTTGTGCGACTGCCAAGGGCCTAGGCCCGGGGGGCCAAAAATTTATCTGTAGGCAGCAGGCCCATGCGTTGAATTTTTTTTTAACCGCGTACGTCCTGGGCAGCTGGGCTGGGCCTCGATGTGGAGCATTGGCATATCAGTTTCCGATCGGGAGAGGGAGTCAGGGCAGGAGATCGATCTTGTGGCCTTCTAGAATTCCGATCGATCGATCGTGAAAACTTAAAGGTCGCGCGGGGCGGGGGGGTCGCCGTGACGCTGCTGCTCTCTCTCCGATCTCCATGACCAGACGTCCAGGCGAGGCGACCATGCCATGTCCGTGAGACCGTGACGCTGCTGCTCTCTCTAGTCTCTCCATTGGATTCCTTCTCGCCCAGGCGCCCAGCACTCCGTGATTCTGGTCTGCTGCTCTCTCTCCATCACAGGACATGCGCCTAGCTGCCCTCTGTAAGTTTACATCTTCTAATTAATCTCTCATCTAATTCTTCTAAGTTCTAATTAATCTCTCAATTAGTCATAGTCAATTAGGATTATAATTTTTAAGATTATAATATGTGATAGGTGTTACGATCGGGAAACAATTGTCGGGTGCTGCCAAAAAAAGGAAAAGAAAGAGAGAGAATCAGCTTATTGATTCACAAAGAAGTGCTTTAAATAAGTTTTTTCCAATAAAAAATAGTGTTGATGTCAACAATAATTATCAAAGGCAAGAATCTAATCTTGGAGAAGATGATGAGAATAATTCAAATATAGATCTTGAGGCCAATGAACAATCCCCGAAAAACGGTAAATAACTAACTAGCGTCAATTTTTCCAAGTGTAAATAAGTAACTAATTATAATATTTTATTTGCCATGCAGATGTTGATGTTGATGTTAATGTTAATGTTAATGAGGACAATAGGGGGAAGAACAAGATGCTTCTAGTGGTGATGAACAATCCTTGGAAAACGGTAAATAACTAACTAGCGTCAATTTTTCCAAGTATAAGTAAGTAACTAATTACAATCTTTTGTTTGCCATGCAGATACTTCTAATAGTGATGGACAAGATGATTCTCTTTCATCAATCTATGATCCTAGGACATGGGATAATCTTTATAATTGTAAAAGGGATATTTTAATTGAAAAGCCGCCTGTGAGAGAATTGGGTCTGGAGTTTCCTACGGATGACAAAGGTAGACATTTTTCTTATAAATACTACTCCATAAAGTTAGCCAATCGTGAGGTTGTTGATAGAAAGTGGTTGGTTTACTCCAAAGAGGTGGACAAAGTTTATTGTTTTTGCTGCAAGTTGTTCAAATCAAATAATAATAAGTCCTTGCTAGCATCTGATGGATTGATGGATTGGCAGCGTCTTAGTCCAAGACTCAAAGATCATGAGAAGCGTATTGAGCATTTGACAAACATGAATACATGGAATGAACTAAGGTTAAGGTTAAGCAAAAAGAAAACAATTGATGATGACATGCAACGGTTGGTTGCAAAAGAAAAAGTGCGTTGGCGACAGGTTTTGCAAAGAATAGTTGCTGTAGTGAAGTTTCTTGCAAAACATAATTTGGCCTTTCAGGGGTTAAATGAGAAATTGTGTCAAGATAGCAATGGAAATTTTCTAGGCACGGTTGAAATGATTGCTGAATTTGATCATGTGATGCAAGAACATATTAGGCGCATTCAAAACAATGAAATTCATCATCATTATCTTGGCCACAACATTCAAAATGAGTTGATCTCGCTCCTTGCCGATGCTGTGAGAAAGGTTATGTTAAAGATCATTAAGGATGCCAAGTATTTCTCTATTATCTTGGATTGTACCCCAGATGTGAGTCATGAAGAACAAGTGATGCTAATTGTGCGTTGTGTCAATATATCAACTGACATCCCGAGAGTGGAGGAGTTTTTCCTAGGATTAATAAAGGTTGATGACACATCAGGATTGAGTCTTTTAATGTATTGTTGGATATATTGGATGCTCTTGACTTGGATGTTGCTAATGTGAGAGGGCAAGGTTATGACAATGGTTCCAACATGAAGGGAAAAAGCAAGGTGTTCAAAATCGTTTGCTTACAGTAAACACGAAAACATTATACATGCCATGTGCATGTCATAGTTTGAATCTCACTCTTTGTGATATGGCGAAATCATGCGAACAAGCTATTTCATTCTTTGGTATTATCCAGCGTATATATATTTTGTTTGCACGTTCTACCAAGCGGTGGAAGATTTTGCTTGATATTGTTCCAAATATGACTCTCAAACCATTGTCAGATACTCGTTGGGAGAGTCGAATAAAGAGTGTGCAACCTATAAGGTTCCAAACTGCCCAAGTAAGACCAGCTTTGAAGAAACTAGTGGAGGCTTCTATTGATGATCCAACTATGGTTAGTGATGCTCAATCTTTGTACAAAGCACTTGAGAAATTTGAGACTTTAGTTGGTATGGTTATTTGGCATGAGGTTTTATTTTCTATAAATATAGTGAGCAAGAAGTTACAGAAAAAAATTGTGTGCATTGATGCTACTGTCAAACACATTGAAGGGGTCACTGAATTTTTTCAGAAGTTTAGAGTTGAAGGATTCAATACTAGCATTGAAAGTGCCAAAAACCTTGCATCTTCTATGGACATAGACCCAAAATTTCGTACAAAACGTCAAAGTAAAAGGAAGAAGCATTTTGATGAAATCAATGATGAAGAAGATGAATTGCAGTTGTTAGCTATTGAATCTTTCAGAGTTTCTTACTTTCTTGTCATTGTTGACACTGCAATTGCTTCATTGAATAGTCGATTTGAGCATCTGAGGAATTTGAAAAGGTGTTTGGTTTCTTATTCAACTCAAAGAATATGAATTCCATGGATGATAGTAATCTACGAAAATCTTGCACTACTTTTGCAGAAACTTTTACTCATAAGAATGTGTGTGATATCGATCTTGATGATTTTTTCTCTAAGTTAAAGATGTTGCAAGTAACTCTGCCAAATAATTTGATGTCAGCGGATGAGATTCTTCAATTTATTACAGCCGTCGATTGCTATCCAAATGTCTCAGTTGTCTATCAGATCCTTTTGACTTCACATGTGATTGTGGCCTCAGCTGAAAGAAGTTTCTCTAAAATAAAGCTACTGAAGAACTGTTTGAGGTCAACTATGTTACAAGACAGATTGAATGGCTTGGCTACGTGTTGTATTGAGAAGGATATATTGGACAACACTAATCTTGATAGTGTCCTCGATGATTTTGCATCTAGAAATGCACGAAGAAGCTTTTTTCGAAGTGCTGAAGCTTAATTGTCGATGATCTCTGTTTTTTTAGGTATTCGCTAGCATGAAATACTTGTTATGTTTTTCTACCGTTTTCATTTTTTCTATCTAAATATCCCAATGCTTTAGTGCTTGACAATTATTTATAGACATCTTGACTATGAACATGTGGTTATATGCTTTTAAATGTTTTGCAAGTGAAATTAGCACATATATTGTCTATATATCTAGTTATACGGTACGTATATATATATATATATTGTCATTAGGGGCCCTTTTGTCGACTTCGCCCAAGGGCCCTGAAAAATATAGAGCCGGCCCTGCGACTTGGCAGTCATATCATCCGTAAAAATAAAGGAAAGAGGGGGCAAGGGGATTAAGAGAAGGTTACATCAGGAGAAACAAAGAAATTACATGGCAGCCGACAAGATGCGCGCCCTAAGCATGCCAAGCTGCCCACCGACAGGGATCTTATATTTGCACCTCCAAATTGCAAGGGCATTGGAGGTCCTGTGGAGGACGGTTCCCGCCGAGGAGGTATTGGCGTTGAACACGAGGTCGTTCCGGGCCTTTCAAAGTGACCAGAGAATAGCAGCAACACCGGCATGCCGAATGTGGGATGACACACCAAGGAGAGGAGGCAAGTTCAAGATGGAGAAGCCATCAGCCGGGATAGAGACACCCAAACGTCCCCACACCTCGGCTGCGAGCGAACAGTCAAAGAAGAGATGTCTCCCCTTCTCGGCAGAGGGACAAGTTGCACACAAAGCCGATGGTGCACAATTCTTGTAGAAGAGGTTGGAGCGCGTGTTGAGGCGGTCGATGTCAGCGTGGTATGAGAAGATCTTGACCTTCACGACAAGATGGAGGTCCTAGGCTTTGTCAGCCGAGACATCATCGTAGTGGTGCGGGGAGAGCATGCGGTAAGCTTCCCGCGAGCTGAACGGAGGTCTCGAAGGAGAGTCGATGAAGCGGCATTCTTGACCAGAGATGAGAGCGGCGGCGTCCACAATGGAGCGGACGGCACATAGCTCCCTCTATGTAGCAATTCTCAGCCTCAGCTGCAGCGAGAGGTCCAAGGAGGCGACCGTGGCGATAGTAGCGTTGCGCCTAGTAACATGAGAGAAAAACGTAGGGTACCGCTCGGCCAATGGCTTGTTGGGTAGACACTTGTCGAACCAGAAGGCAGTGGTAGCGCTGGTCGCCACCTCGACGTGGGTGATGGCACGGTAGAGCGGAAGGCAATCCTGCATGATTTTGTCGAGAAAGGAGGGAGTAGAAGTCACATCACCGAGGTCACGCCCAGAATGCTGCCACAACTTGTCTTTCCCAGGTAGAGAGTCAGTTTGGTGGAGTTTGTGAACGAAATTAAGGATAAAACACATGTGGGTGGAGATCCTGTTGAATCTGTCCGGTTGAATCCTACAGGAATTGGAGGCTACAAGATTTTTTCTTGAAAGAGTGTTTGAATCGCATGAAAGGCAAAGGAATCTGTCCAGTTGATCCTAGATGAAGTGAAGCCTGCAGTATTTTTTCTTGAGGAGTGTTTGAATCGCAGGAACGACAAAGAAATTGTAACATGAGGTTTGAGTGGATGAAAATTTTCCTCCAAAGCATAGTGCACTGCAATCCTATGGAAAAATTTATTAAGAATGTAATCCTACATACCAAACGATGCACAAAGGAAAAAATTCTAAGGATCAAACAAGCCCTTAAGCTACCAAATATCTTTTGATGCTTTCTTGATGTCTACTATTAATATGCGTAAAATCTTTCATTGAATTCATATTAGTCGAGACATGCATATTAGCTGACATTAGTTGTTTAGAGTGTCATACTTACCTATGAACTTAGAATACATAAACCATCTAAAGTTACCATATCCCTAGATTTGTGAATAACAATTTCAGTAAAATCAAAACTCATGCAGAGGAGAAGGGACCAAACCACTTGGCAACCTAAGTAAATTAAATCGTCTTGTGCTATATCTGCTTCTGTCGGTTTCTTGATATGGGACATTGATAAGATGCTAGTTTTCACATATGGTGTTTTTTCTTCCGTTTTTACCTCAGTTTTGGGAACTTTCTAGAAGGTTCCAACTGGTTTCCTATTTAATCTTGGTTACCTGTTTTTTCTGTTGGTTTTTCTTTTTATTCCCTTTTTTATTTTTTTCATTGTTTTTATTTATTTTTCTGATTTTCTTTTTTTACTTTATGTTTTATATTTTTTATTTTGAAAATTGTTCAATTTTAAAACATTAAATTTTGAAAACCGTTAGATTTTAAAAATGTTTGCTTGTAAGAAATGTTCAATTTTAAAACAAAATAGATTAAAAAATGTTTTTTAGAAGAAAAGGAAAAAACTAAAATTAAAAAAATGGAAAAAAAACATGTACCTTTTGTTGGGCCGTGTTGGAGCGGCTCATGAAGATCCTGCTTGTCAGAAAACGACTTGGTCAGAAAACGATCAGTCGGTTTTGGTCCATCAGCTGAGGAGCGTAAAATTATGGTGCGCATCAGCGAGGTGTTGTACCAGGAGGAGATCTGGGTGAAACAGCGGGCCAGAGTGAACTAGCTTAAGGCAGGGGATCGTAACACTGCCTTTTTTTCACGCTCAGATGGCAAGAAGGAAAAGGGCAAATAATATTACTAGCTTGCAGCGTGCTGATGGTTCTTGGTGTGAAGGGCAGGATGAAACTAACTTGGAAATTCAGTCCTTCTACCAACATTTATACACATCACAAGGGGCGCCTGTGATGGAGGAGTTGCTCGGTTTTGTACAAGCAAAAGTTTCTGATGATAGGGAGTTATCTTTGGACGAGGAATTCACAGAGGAGGAAGTGAAATGTGCTTTATTCCAAAGACACCCATAAGGCGTCGGGTGTGGATGGTTTTACAGCTGGTTTTTACCAGCGCCACTGGGACCTTCTGCGTGAAGATTTGGTGGCAGCAGTTTTGGGTATTTTGAATGGAGGGGATTTACTTGCATCGCTCAACAATACAACGATTGTACTTATCCCTAAGGTGAGAAATCCCCAGTCCATATCTCAATTCCGACCGATCTCTTTGTGTACAGTGCTTTACAAGATTTGTACAAAGACTATAGCAAATCGCATGAGACCGGCAATGGAGGAGGTCATTAGTGTGGAGCAAAGTGCGTTTGTCCCAGGGCGGTTGATCACTGATAACACTCGGGTGGCTTTCGAGTGCATCCACATGATGAGGAGGAAGAAGAAAGGGAAGAAGGGGTTGTGTGCGGTTAAACTTGATATGATGAAAGCATACGACCGGGTTGAGTGGCCTTTCCTTCAAGCGATTATGCATAAGCTTGGCTTCCCACTGAGGTTGATCAGGCTAATTATGAGTGTGTTATGTCGGTTCAATTCTTTGTGAAGGTCAATGGTATCTTTCCAACCGTCACGAGGCTTGCGCCAAGGTGACCCAATGTCACCGTATTTATTCCTCTTATGTGGAGAGGGACTTTCGGCATTGCTGAATTCTTTTAATCTAGGCTATATTGACAAAGGTATGAGGGTGTGCACCCGGGCCCCTTGGATCACACATCTACTTTTCGCCGATGATAGCTTGATATTTATGAACGCATGTGAGGCCAGTGCGGTGAGGTTGAATCAAATTCTGCATATTTACAACCAAGCTTCCGGCCAGCAAGTCAATAGAAGCAAGAGCTCCATTTATTTCAGTCCATGTACGTCTGATGATCAAAGGGAAAAGGTAAAACATTTACTTAATATTTCAATTGAAGCTTTTTGCGAGAAGTATTTGGGTCTCCCTACTACGGTTGGGAGGATTACCGATGAAGCCTTTAAGTATATTACCGAAAGTGTTAGAGGACATATGAACGGCTGGGCTGAAAAATTCCTAGCCTACCCGGGGAAGGAGATACTACTAAAGTCGGTTATTCAGGCTAAGGCGAATCATAGCATGAGATGTTTTGAGCTCTCCAAAGGGTCGTGCCAAAAATTGGTGTCGTTGATGGCAAGATTCTGGTGGAGCGGTAATCTTGACAAGCGGTCGATGCATTGGACCGCCTGGGACAAGCTTGCGGTGCCAAAGGAGAAGGGGGGCATGGGCTTCCGGGACATGCATGCTTTCAATCTGGCGCTCCTAGGCAAGCAAGGCTGGCGCTTATTAACCTGTCCGAACTCCCCGTGTGCTCAGGTACTCAAGGGCAGGTATTACCCAGACCGAGATTTCATGGAGGCGACAGCTCCAAGAGCTGCGTCACGGACATGGAGAGCAATTCTAGCTGGTTGAGGAGCTCTCCAGCCGGGACTCATTAAGCGGATTGGAACGGGAGATACAGTGTCCATCTGGCAAGATAATTGGATCCCAAAGCTGCGTACTTTGAGGCTGATGGGACGTTTGATAGATACGGATGTTATGACAGTGGACGAGCTTATCACTGCTGATCACCAGTGGGATGTGGCGAAGGTTCAATCCATATTTTTGGCATCCTATGCGGAAGCCATTTTACAGATTCCTTTGAGAATGCGTGTAGGTGAGGATAGGCTTGCATGGGCCAAGGAGAAATCGGGTGAGTACACTGTTGGCTCACAGCTCGAGTACGTTGTCCTCGTCAGTGGGCGAGGCTGACATGTGGAAGAAACTATGGAAGATCATAATAGTTTCCAAGGTGCGCACCTTTTAGTGGAGAGTTATCAAAGGTTTTATGCCTGACTATATATACAAAACTGCTAATGAGAATCTTATGCATGCACTCATCGAGTGCTCTCATGCCCATATGTTTTGGAATGCGGCGAAGGAGATCTTGAATCTGAATTTCCCGTGCCTCCATCCACATACTTGGGCAAAGGATATTATTTGTGATGCTTGGATCATAGAAGAGGATAGACCGCAGATTATTACCATTATGTACTCTATCTGGCTATCTCGGAATAAATGGACACATGGCGAAGTGGGTTTCAATCCAACGTCGGCTATGGAATTTGTGAGGGACACGCTACTGTCCTTGGAGTTGCCGCCGGCCTTGCAAAGGGCCTCCCTGTCTCGCCCTGAAGGTAAATGGCATCGCCCACCAGACGGGGTTGTCAAAATAAACTTTGATGGTGCTCTTGCAGCAGAGATGAAGGATTAGTAGGAGGAGGGGGTGTTGCTCGTGATAGCAGTACCTTCCTGGGAGCATGGTGCAAGGTGTATCCAGGTCTACTGGTCCCCCTGGCGATTGAAGCTTCTGCACTCCAGGATGCAGTTGTGTTTGCGGAACATAAACAGTTCACAAGAGTTGCTTTCGAGATGGACTGTTCTGAGTTAGTCCGCATTTGGAAACTGGGCACGAAAGATCGTTCGTCGGTCTCCCCTATCTTAAATGATATTCACGAGTTAAGTTTGAATTTCAAACTTTTTAGTTTAAGTTTTGCGCGCCGTTCAGCTAACTCTGTGGCTCACAATTGTGCCAAGTATGCTTGCACGACTGGGATGTCACATAGCTGGCTAACGGTTCACCCACCTTTTTTAGCTCACAGCATTGCTGCTGATTGTAACTCTATGATTATTGAGTAATAAAGCCCGCGATTTACACCCAAAAAAAAAAGATCCTGCTTGTGGAGGGACAGTTTGGTCCTGCTTAAAGCGGTAAATAGGAGCTCCCGGTGGCTCCCCTGGCCCTTACACCAAATCTAAGGGGTTGATCCTGGACTTTTTTTACGGTGGTCAGAGCTTAATTAAGTTGGGTCTTTTCAATTCTTCTCTAGTATGTGATGATAGATCTGAATTGTGTTGGACCGAAATCCCTTACACCTGTTGCATCCCGGTTCAAACCATGGGGCCTTAATTTTTTTCTTTGCAATAAAACTCATGTCCTACTTCCATCTTTTAACCGTAATTGTTCAGTACATTTTTATCGACAAATTATTATTTTGCCAACAAATACATCGGAACTTTGAAATATGCAGTTTATAATTTCGACCATGGAATGGTGGCGGCACAACAAGTCGACGAAGATGATCGATTTGGAATAGCGATGTCCATTTTTTTTCTCACCATACATACGATGCGATAAGGGATGGTCTCTTTCTGGATACCCTAAAGCTGGCGATACCATTTTGGCATTTTCTAGAAATTACATGATGGAGCAAGCAGCTGACTCGTCGTAGATGACCATCTGTGGCACCGGCGGGCAATGGTAGCAACCAGGATAACACTGTGGCGGCAGCTGCGGCTTCTTCTCCTCGGGCTTCTTCTCCTCCGGTTTCTTGGCCTTCACTTCCTCCACCTGCAGGATCACGGCCTGGCCAACCTTCCTGCGCAGGCAACTGACGAGGCAGACCAGATCGACGACGTCGCCGACCACCTCCAGTCGGTCTGTGTAGTCCCCGGTTATTGCTACCGAGATCACCCCTGCACGCACCCATATCGGTTAAAAGACAGTTGTTCTTTTGTTTTTTGACAGTAAAGACAGTTGTTCTGGGTACTTGAGTTACAGTGACAACAACGTTGGCATTTCGACCAAAAGCATATGTACACCACGAGAAAAGACAAGAACTAGAGAGGCATATGTATGTATGTATGTATGTATGTATGTATGTATGTATGTATGTATACCGGTTGCCCTCGCGGCGAGCTCCATGGCTTTGGCCCCGCACTTGTCGCACGGCATGCTCACCATGATAACAATCTTTTGCTGCACCAACAAGGACAGAAAAATCTACTAACTTATCATCGTTAATCATGCACACTTGCTTCAGATCGACCCAGACTGCTAAACCTGCTGATTAAACAAGCGGTACGACAAGTAATGAAAACTGATGCCTCTTACGGTCTTACCTTCATTTATAAGAGTATATACCCGATGCATTGACCAAACTTGCAGATCTCCCGCGCTTTTATAGACGCGCGGAGGCGGAGCGAACTATCAACCGCTATGGGACCTCGCGCCCTACTACTAGGCGCCAACGCCATGGCCCTTGGAGTCGTCTCTCCGTGGCCCAGTGGACAGCTACGGGCGGGCCGTGGAAATCCGGCGGCCGCAGTGAGTTGTCTGTTGTCTCGTCAGGCCGGCGCGCATGCCGCTGCCACTTGCTAGCCCAATGGGCGGGCGATCGAGTTGACTTGTGGTGGCGTGCGTAGGCGAACAGCTCTGAGATGGCAAACACGTTCGAGGGCGACGCTGGACGAGCAGACCAGCAGCGGTCTTGGTTCCGCTTAGCGTGGAATCGGTCGTGGAGTGTGATCATGTGCGAGCTATATACAGTTTTAGTCCCACAACTTGCACCGAATGAGCACTTTAGTCCCACATCTTGCAAAGTGAACAAAATTAGTCCTACAACTTACAGTCTGGGAGCAAAATAGTCCAATTCGACCAAATTTGACCGAATTCGTCGGTGAAGATCTTTTAAAAACCATCCTGGCCTCAGTTTCGTCTAAGAACATGATCGACCGAAGGCGGCCCGTAGGACAACGTTGTTGGCTAGCGCGGAAATGAGCTCGCCGACGTTGATGGCTTGGCCGGCGTTCTTGGCGACGGTGAGGACAAGTGATGTAGATCCCTCGCGGACGGCGAGCCACGAGACGTTGCGGCGGTCAATGAAGAGCTTGACCGCGCTGAATTTGCGTACCTAGCGCCAGAAGTGGCCATAGTGGCCGAACGCCATGTCAACGCAGTTGTAGGTCAGGTACGCGATGGCGGTGCTTGCCGGTCGGTTGGAGAAGGCGATGTCCTGGACGTGGAGAACCACGCGCGCGTACTCGGGGCGTTGACACCACCATCGTGTGGACATTTTTTTTTAGGGTACCACCACCACCGTGTGGACATGGCCGAGCAGGAGGTGGAATAGGCCCGTCATGGCTGCCATTGCTGCAGCTAGCTAGCTTAAGGTGCTCGGTGGGAATTAATAGATTAAGGGCTGATGCTGCGAGAAATTTGTGAAGAATGGGATACTATTTATAGTCTGAAAATCATGGCTCAAGGACTGATCGGTTGTACATCATACGCCAGGTGATCTAACAATGTCTTCCTAGAAGTCCTCCAAGATGGTATCTATGCGAGAAAACTCATGAACACTGGTCGTGCCAAAAGTTGCCATACAGAGGGGGTCGAGTAAGCTCATGGCGCCGAAGTGACCGGTGTGCTTGGTGCGCATGCCGATCACATGTCGGATGTTGAGGCGACAGCTGGCCGCGATTTGTCGAGCTCCTCCTCCTGCTCGAGCACGATAACAGTGTTGAGCCCCATAGTGCGGGTGATGAGGGCGAGTCGAGATGTACTCGAGGTCCTTGTATCCGTTGCAGATGAGCAGGGTGCCGGGGGTGTCGGGGGTGCCGCGCGCGGCGAGGCAGCTCATAGTGAGCAGCAGCAGCTCCAGCTTGGAGCCGGCTTCGAGGCTGAAGCCGAAGGGCGCGCTGAACTCGACGATGTCCTCGACTGTCCCGGTTGCACTTGACAGGTTACACGCCCTAGTACCTCCCGCCGTAGCCCGTGGAGCTGATGGCGTAGCTGAAGGCCGCTTTGAGGGTCTTGACGCCGTGCGCAGCACGTCAGTGAAGTGCATGACCAGCGGTAGCGAAAGGCCGAAGCCGTGGGCAGCCCTGGCGAAGACCTTGGCGAGGTCGATCTCCTAGCCGGGCAGCATGGCTGCGCCATGGCGCATGGAAACGTCGCTGTTATCGTTGACAAAGAAGTAGGGCGGCCCCCAGCTGTCGGACGTTGTAGAGCGCTGAGGGGAGATCGGCGGACCAGGCAAGGTTTTCTGCCGAAGTCAAGAAGACATTGGCGGGGCACAACCGCGCACGTGTAGCACATGCTCGTCCAGTGTTTTTTAAGATCTTCACCGACCCCGCGCGTGCCAGGACCTATTAACAACGCCAAAACTCGTTTCTGGACTGAAACGCTAAAGCACGTGATCGTGATGGCGCATGCGTGACCAAATTTGTTCAAATTCACCGAAATTCGGTTGAATTGGACTAATTTGCTCCGTGTTGCAAGTTGTGGGACTAGTTTTGCTCATTTTACAAGATGTGGGACTAAAGTGTTCCTAAGGTGCAAGTTGTGAGACTAAAAATGCATATACCTCATCATGTGCTGAGGAAAACTTCCCTGCTTGCTGTATACAAACAGGTGAGTGAGACTGAGAGAGTGACTGAGACCACTCGACTGCTTTGCATGGCACAGGGAAGGCTGGTTGGGATGCACAACAGCAAGTGATTTCGAGTAACAATATGTGAATGTATCGTGGAACTGAGGTGTAGTAAGACTAGACCTTTCAAGAATGAACGAAGGGACATATTACTCCCTCCGTACTCCCTGGAAGTAAGTGACTCTGATTTGTAGATTTATACGTATCTAAACGTGTTGTACTGTGTATACATATGAATTTAGACAAATTCTAGTAAATAGCTGAAATCAATTCTCATAAGGATATTTTTTTTATTTGCGGGTAAAGCATGAACTTTATTGCTCAGATAGGGTTACACAACGGTCTAGTTCAAGCCTCCGAACAAGATATTCAGGCCCGACATGAACCAAGTCTTAGAGCATCTCTAATGGTGCCCTTAAAAGGGCCAAACCCATGAAATTCTGGCGAGAATACGGGCTCTGGGCCGAGAGGCCGAGCTAACCGAGCCCGTAAAGACCCCGGCCCGTATTCTTTTTTCACGCCCCCTCCCCCCCCCCCCCCCCCCCCCTTGAACCACCCTCCGCAACCCCTACAAGTAGTGTGCATGCAAGGGGATACGGGTTCCAACCCGCACGCCGCCGCACAGCAAACCCTACCCCCCCCGCCATCACCGTGCAGGCCAACCTCCTCCGGCAAACGAATCAGGCCACGACAGTTACGGATCGACGACGGCGCCCTCGCCATGTCAATGCTGCACGGTGGATGAGGGCAGTGAGGAGGCCGTAGCGGCGGAGGAGGAGGTGGTAGCCGGTGGCCGCTCCCGTGGTCATCCCTGCATCCCTGCTCCGACGAGGCAGCCGCGAAGCTAGTGCGATCCATCGGGGCCAAGCGTCGGGCGGCGCGTCGCTGGACAAACAGGGGTCTACGGCCGCCCCCTCGCTGGCGCTCTATGTGGCAGGCCTTCCCAAAGCGGAGGCGTTGCGAGCTCTCCTACCCCCTTCCGGCGAGGCGTCGTCCTCGTCCTCTTAATCGTGCCCGAAGCGGATGTGCCGCGGCGACGAGGAAGAGATGGATCAGCTGCTGCGCGCTCGCTCGATCTCCCCCATGTTTAATTTTTTTATGATTTTGATGTATTTTGTATGAACTACTTGATCTGCCGACGAACTAGTGCATTTGTGCGTTAATTTTCTCGCCGAAGTTTTTAAAATTCGAATTTGCGGGTTGATTTCACGGGTTCCGATCTGCGTCGATGAACTCGAACCTGTAAATCACGAGTATAGCAGCATGTACTCGGGATTTACAGGCTAGGTGTTTAAGGGCTCCATTAGAGATGCTCTTAGAATGGCGTTCCAATCTAGCTAAATTTGCCAGATGACGACTAAGTACTAACCCTAACCTTTCTATGTTCCACCTTTCCTTGTTGAGTTTGTGTCAAATATTAGTGTACGAATTGTCTTACGTTTGGACTTGTGTCGTATTGTGGATTAGTATTAGAGTCGGACTCTTGTAGTCTAGACCTCAGGGGCGGAGCTCCCAGTAGGGCAAGGTAGGGCAACTTTAGATGTGCATATTTTTTCTGAATAATTTGAGTGGTCATACGTGGAAAACGGAGTTCGTATAAGAAAGTTATGCTGAACACTGCCCAAAACTGATTCCAAAGTAAAATAAAGACTAGGTGTAGTTTAGTTTTAAACCGACACTTTCTCTAGCCGTCACTGCTAGGCCTCCTACGTAATATGGGGTTCCACAAAATATAACCTATGACAATTTGATAACAGCAGGCGCGCAAGGGGAGATGGCGGCTTGCACCGGCGACCAAGGAGCCGATGTAGAGGTATCAGTAGGGAGGAACACTCATAGTCATGCCCACAGAGTAAGCTAGTCGCTGAAATGCATTCACAATCCTCGATGTCGGCACCGTGTCATGTGAATTGTTGTCCTCCATAGATCAATTGGTCGCCTATGATGGTAACAAGTGATATCAGAACCGGTTAAGGCACTTCTTGTTGATCTAGAGGAATTTGGTCTATCAGGAAGGCGAGAAGCACGTGGTCCAGGTTGGAGCTCAGTCGTCTGGGAAAGCGTGAACTCGACATCTATCGAGTATGATTGGTTATCTACAATGGGCCTGAGTTTGTGTGGGTTAGATACTTAGTAGATCTTGGCCAAGACCGTAGATGCTCAACATGGTGATAGCAGGAAGGCGTGTGGTAAGCACAGTACATGACTACATACCAGTACACTAGTGGTTAGACATGTGGTTTGGCAAGTGTGCGGAGGTTGTGAAGTAATGTTGGCGAGTATTATGTTCAAGTTGGTGAATTTTTTATCACACTACAAAAATATCTTCCGTACCCGACAATTTTTTGGGACGACACAAGCAAAAAGCAGCTGCAAAAGTTGGCTACTCGACAGATGGGCAATCACGACACTATTTTTTCGTGGTGGAAACTTATACGCCATAGAAGACACAATACCGGCACATATATGTGTCATTCTAGGTGGCACACAAGATCGCCGCTTTTTCATGCAACGCTTGGGTAACAATGGCATTCCCTCATTGCGCCGTCTATTGCAAGCATTGTTAATTTTGGTCGTACGCTGGAGAATGATCAAGCACAACATGCTAACTGTTTAGGCTTTTGTAGATAACAAGTGTGACCCATGACTGCCCACCAGGGTCTGGTCCTTTATGCTGGAGATCGGCGTATGAACCTTTTATGCAAATTCGGCCCACCTGACTGGCCACACTTGTTCTACATCCCATAAACCAAACCCTAGATCTCAGCAACTGCATTTCATGTTTTCTATATAATACAGGGAACCCTTAGTCCCCACTCTATAAACTCCACTCTCTCCGTACGGCGCCAAGCTCGGTAAGGTCAACCCTAGTTATGAACATAGTCATTTCAGAAAATATTTTGGAAAGTTCTCACCACCTTCCATCTCTGCTTCTAATTGTCCTCCGAGCATAAGGTAACTTCGTCTTTATCATCTCATCTACAGACCGATATGGTGTCTAATATATCTTTTCTTGTTTTTTCTCACTTTGTTGCATATTTTATTTTTCTAATCAATTTGTTTTCTCGTTCAGATCCACGGCAGGATGGCGGGCTCGCCGATGTGGCAACCAGAGTATCGGCCTCGCGGGATGGCGGTCTCGTTGTTGCGGCCGTCACAGTACTGGGCTCGCTGCTGCGGCCTTCACAATTCTAGGCCCAGAGCATGGTGGGCATGTCACTTCGGTGGATGGCATGTTGGCACAACAGTTACATAGGTAGGGAGCACAATAGAGAGGCGCTCGAGAATAGGTGGTACAATTAGTGGAGAAATTCATGATTTCTCCTTTTGTTCCTATGATGGGACAAAAATATATATTGTAAGTTTCTCCACTTATCCTTCGTAGTTTAATTTTCTCTTCTTTTTGACTTGTAATGGAAATAGAGAGGGGCCTAAATCTGTAGTGAAAATAAAATATATCATATTTTCAAGTTTAATGGTATGACCATATTAAAAAAATTATACTGATTGAGATTAATATTAATTTGTCGCCGAATGGTATACCAAACATGGCAGAATACTATATATGTCACGACACTAACATAATGCATCGCAGTCTACTATACTGAGGTGAATCCATGTCTGGTGCCACGGTAGCGCTAGCTCGGCGGATAACGCCAAAAAGGCACACGATGTCCACTTTTCCCGACACAGTTATCCTTGGCCCGCGCCAGCGCGAGAGCGGAAGCTAGGTGTGTGCCAGGGACCATGGTCCATGTTGTAGTACTAGGTCAAGTGATGGACAGGAGTGAGCCATGATGAATTTATGAAAATGGTGATGAGACAACTGTTGAATTGACTCAAGGTGACAAAAAACAGTAAAATTTCTTCAAGTTGGTAGCACTACATATATAGTTGGATTTAGATGGATATAGGGTTGCCACACAATGTAACCTACAATTACTTGATAGTAGCAGACACGCAAGGGGATCCAGCAGCTTATATGTCGGTGACCAAGGCGGCCAGTGCAGAGGTATTAGAGGGGAGAGCGCAAGTAGTCATGCCCCGTCGAGTAGACGAGTATGCTGAACCATATTAACAAATCTCGGTATTGTCATCATGTTGTGTGATTTTTTTTCCTTGATAGATCATGACGGTAACAACTATGTCCATGTTTACTAAGGAACAAACTCTATCCATGGAACATAAGATCAAGCAGAGGAGCACGGTCCAATCTTGGAGAGGTCACCATAGAAACTAGCTCCGCATGCAAGTTAGACCACTGAATTTATCATTACGAACAAGCGTCGCAAGATAATTCTTTAGATGATTTACCATGACCGTTGTGTCATTCGAACAAAAAACACGTAAAAGAAGATAACCGACGTCCCATAGGAGGCGTGTTTGGTAGCCCGCATGAAGTCAGGGCAGCCCCGTAAGCAATGAAATTGGGCCAATGTGTTGTCTTCCTATCCTCTATGTTGTGGCCCGCAGGAACCTCAAAGCACCCTCAAGGTAGGCCTAGAAAAACTGTCGAATCAACAGTTTGGGGGGGGGGGCAGGCTGCGTGCATGCATGAACAAGGGAATTTGGTTCACTTAGGTATGTGTTGCTTCCTCTCACTTTCCTTCATCTCATTCCTCTCATATTCCTCAATCTTCTTGATGACCCACAAGTATAGGGGGTGTATCGCAATATTTTCGATAAGTAAGAGTGTCGAACCCAACAAGGAGCAGAAGGTGTTGGCTAGTGGTATGGATCAGGAATTCTCTGCAAATACTTAGCAAACGGATTTTTAGCGGTTTTTGATAAAGCGAGTAAACAAAGTACGAGTAAATAAAAGACAGTAGGAATAAATGCAGCAAGTGGCCTAATCCTTTATGCAGCAAAGGACAAGTCGATTGTATTACTTAATATGACCAAACGTTCTCGATGACACATGGGAAGACTGTCAAGTGATTTCGCTTCATATAGTTGATTTAATCTTCTTTAACTTGCTAAGTGTTGTGTGGGTGAACCTGTGCTAATGTACCGACCTTCCTATGACTAATACATACTTGTGATTATACCCCTTGCAAACATCCATAAGTACAAGAAAGTAATTAAGGTAGAAACATAACCACAGCTTTAAACTCTAAGACCATTACGTCCCTTATGCAATGGTTTCCTACGGGGGTTCAGGTTTCTGTCACTCCGGCAACCCCTATGATTAGTAGCCAAATGCAAAATGCATTCCCCTAAGCCCATATAGGTGAAGTGTCATGTAGTCGACGTTCACATGACACCACTAGAAGAAGTATACCACAACTTAAATATCAAACCATTGAATCTTTCTAACACAACTCCACTGCTAACAACATGACTTCTCCCATGTCCTCAAGAACAAAACAAACTACTCACAAGACATCATATAGATCATGATCAGAGATGGAATAATGATGTATAACAATCTGAACATAAACAATAATTCAATGGTTCACTCAATAGCATCAACTATAAAGAGTAATCAACACTGGGAAAGTTTCCCCTAAGAAGTATGCAAGATTCAACTCAATTGTTACAGCGATATGGAGATGGTGATGAGGGTGCTAATGATGATGGTGGTGGTGGTGATGGTGATGATGATCCCGATGAAGTCCAGCTTGATGGTGGTGTTGATGGCGACGATCTCCCCTCTCCAGGAAGGTATTCCCCCTGCAGAAATCTATCTGCCGGAGAGATCTTTCTCTCTCGGTGTTTTCCGCCCCGCAGAGGCGGCGGAATCTTTTTGTGATCGCTCCCCGAGTCTTAGGGTTTCGGGAGGAATATATACGCCAGAGGGGAGAGCTAGAGGTGGGCCAGGGCGGCCACACCACCTGGTGGCGTGGCCTAGGGTGGCCCGCGCCAGGCGGTGGTGTGGCCCTCCTGTGGCCCATCTCCACTCCCTCTTCTGGCAGCCTTCGTCTTCTGGAAAAATAGGATTTTCTGTATATTTTTTCCAGATTTTCTGATCTTCGCGAATTTTGCCTCCAAACAGCACCTTTTCCATCAGAATCCTGACTGCAGTGGTCCATGCTCCAAAAGTCATCAACCATGCAAAAATAGATGAAATAACATAAGTATCACCTCTTAATATGAAATATATCAATGAATAACAATGAATTATGACATAGAATGGTGATACAAAATGGACGTATCAACTCCCCCCAAGCTTAGACTTCGCTTGTCCCCAAGCGAAACTGAGCTTAATAAACATGACCTCAGGTTTATGGAGTGAAGAGTCGATAAAACAATACGGACAAGAAGTATCACATTCATCAATACATAGATCATAATAGAAGACAACTCACTATTATATAACTCAACATGCAATGAGTAAAGAAAACACAATAAAGATACATAAAGTGAATCATAATTGGTAATGGCAAACTTAGCTCTTGGTCGAATAATAGTTGATAATTTGCTGGAGTTCACAAATAACTGGTTTTTCAATGATAGCTTTCAAAGTAGTAATCACCAAGATAAAAGCAATGTGCAAAACAAGGAACATAAGAAACATGATTGAATAAATCATCATATGAATGAATGAAACACAACAACTCAAAATACTTGCTGAGATAGAAGGGAATAGGTTGACTGACTCAACTTAAAAAGTAAAAGAAAGACCCTTCGCAGAGGGAAGCAGGGATTTCAAGTTTCATAAAGAGCTCCCAAAAATTATGATACTTATTAGCTTTCAGCTCTCATTACCCATATCATAGGCATCTTTAGGTGATTAAGGTTAAAGTGACACAACTAAGAGGATATGCTTGACAAGTTATAAGTTGAAATCTCATGCCCCTTACTTATGAGTACCGAACCTCGTGCTACTCAACTTCAGTCACGAGTAAGCTCTTGTCATTGTAAATACATCTGTATCATTGAGAACCGCCAGCGGGGTACCCCTTGCACATGATACATGAGCTATCCCATAATCAAAATGACAAGGCAAGCAGACAATGAGCATCTCAGCGATCTTTTTATTTGCTATTTTTATAGGTTTTTATTGAGGATGCTTCATAGAATGCTCACTATAGTTATGCTGCAAGTTTCCACCATGATTAGGCATGGCTTAGGCTAGCGGCCCAGGCGTTTCTCTAACACATACATAAACTCCATGATCTTACAAGTTCCCCTTTTATTTCACACCGCCGGGATCCATAGGCAAAATAATCATGATATCAACTAGGTATAAAGTACCAGTGAAGTGCTGAAAGCGTTCCCCATGATACATGGTTCTGCTAACTTCAACTCATAAAGCGCAAGCATATACACAACAAAGAAGGACCCAATGGTTCAAGTTCATTAGATGCAAGAAAGTAAGGTGTGCCGTCAAGTTCGTGAGAGCTTTAATCACTAATTTTCACATAACAAGTTTAATTTGGAAGGTAGACAAAACAAGAATTTACTTGGAATAGCAATAATGCTAATATGTAGGTATGGTGGACACAAATGGCATAGGTTTTGGTTTAAGGATTGGATGCACGAGAAGAATTCCCTCTCAGTACAGGTTTTTGGCTAGCAAGGCTGGGTAGCAAGTATAAGAGTTGAAGGAAACAAACAAACATACAAGTGATAAAAACAAACATGCAATCTTCCTTGGAAGCACAAAAGATCTTAACTAGAGAATACTAAACTTATGAGCAAATCAAGAAAGAAAGATGATGAAATTATATTTCTTTAGAGTACATTTATCTTTTTCATTCAATTCTCAAAAATAGTGTTGCTACTGACCGAGCCAGGTTTGCCAAAACCAACTAGATTAACTCGATGATCCCAAAGTGATACCACTACTAACAACACGATCAATCATATAACCATGAATTGAAAACTAATAAAAGGTATGCAAAAGAGTAAATGATAGAACTTCTCATCAATATTCCATAGAGGCAACTCACACCAAGGGATACATATGTAACGAGAGAGGGGACACTTCCATAATGCAAACCATCCTACATGATAACTTCTCTATTCATGATATGACTCTACTAAAAAGGTAAAAAGATAGAAGATAGTGATGTGATACCGCGGCACTCCCCCAAGCTTGGAACAAACCAAGGGGATGCCAAACCTGATGACGAATTACTCCTTCGGTGGTGGTGGTATTCTCTTGATGAGCTCTTTGATTAGTTTCCTCAAATCCTCGATCTCAATAGTGAGATTGCGAATAAGCTACGAGTTTTGCTTAATGCGGCTCATGATCATGTCGGGTTGCGAGTTCCAGCTCTTGTGATTCTTTCCCCACTCTTCCTCCTTGAAGTCTTCTTTTCCTCCATGGCTAGAACGAGGCAAATCCCAATTGGAGGGTAATTTATCCTTGGGCATATTCTGGTATTGATGCTCATGGATAAGGGTGTGGAAAGGATTCTTGGCGCGCGGAGGAAGTGACCAGGGATCTGAACGGTGATGAGGAGGCTTCTCTCCAATTGACATAGTCCTGGAAGGGTTTGCCACCACTCTAATGCTTTCAATGGTTGTGCCGGTGTGCTTTGCCTCCTCTTCATCTTCACTCTTGATCTCCTTCTCCTGCCCGGGGTCTTGGAGATCTTCCTTCATAGGCTCCTTCCCCTTATCCTTGGCGGACACCATTGTGCTTCTAAACTTTCAAGAATAGTTCCTGGCAGAAACATATCGAAACAACAACACGACAAAAACACGATATACTAACCTCGGAAGATCCAGGAGATTATATATTACGAAGTTTCAAAACAAAAGGAAGGTACTGGGAGAAAACGGGTCAGAGACGGAGTCCAGAGTGGACACACCACCTGGTGGCGCGGCCAGGGGTGGGCCCACGCCACAGGGTGGTGTGAGCCACCCTGGCTCCATTTCCGTCCCTCTTTCGCTTTGTAGCTTTTCTTATTGACTAAAAACTGCAAAAATATAGTTTGATAGTATTTTCGCGTAACTTTTCTTACCAGAACTGTTACCTATTTGAAAACAGACTCTGCAGGTCTCTAAATTTGGTATCTAGTAGATTCTTTTGGAGTCACCACTTGAATAACATCAATATCTTCATCTTCATACACTTATTAATTGAATCATGAAACCTTTCACTTCCTCATTACACCATTATCTCCACTACCTGGAAATTTCTTTCACACAAAACTTCACACAGTTCTCATTAGCAACATTAGTATAAGTGAAGTGATAAAACCTTTTGAGTCCACTTTCAACTGAAAACCATCAAAACATAAGCTACTGTAGCAACTCCTTCCGAAAACCCAAAAAGAATTCAAAAAGGAAATTGATTAAAGAAGCAAATGCAAGAGTGGCAAAAATTGTCAAAACAAACGAGCAGGTAAAGATCAATTTTTTCGAAAATCTTCTGTTGCTCAAATCAAAAAGTGCAAAACTAACGAAAGTTAAATAACAACCTGGGGCAGAAGCACAAACAATTACAGCTCAATCCGACAGACAGAGATCTCTCACGAATTTTTACGGTGAAGCACAAAAATCTGTTTCGGGACAGGAACTTCCCCAAATCTTACTTCTCTCTCATTAGAGGTTGATCTTGACACAAAAACCAAACAAAAAGGATAAGGAGAGGTTATTACCGAAGTAATAACTTCCAAGACTCAAAGAAAAAGAAAAGCAAACTGAAAGCAAAAATAAATTAGGTTGTCTCCCAAAAATCTCTTTCTTTATAGCCATTAAGATGGCAGTATAATTTTGAAGATGCTCACATAGGAATATGAATTGAAGTGAAAGAGAGCATTAAGAAGCAAAAAATACACACATTTAAGTCTAAGCCACTTCCTATGCAAGGGAATTTTGAAAACAAACAAGTTGTTAAAACTAGAGGCTACAAGCATAAGAAGGCAAAAGGAGTGCAACATAAAAACTTTCAGCATAAAACGAGGAAACCTAATATTATTGAGATACATAAGAACAATTTTCCCTCTCTCATAGTAACTTTCAGTATCATGCATAAACTTAACAATATAACTATCACAAGGGCTATCATATCCATGATCACTTATTCTAGCCGAAAACACAGGAATACTAGCTCTCATAACACTACTTTATGGGACAATATTAGAGGTATCCATACAAAGGATAGTGTGTCCCTCTTCTACATATTTGGTGACAAAGTTTTTCACATTTGCTATTATAGGTTCATCAACCATATGTTTATCAGGTTCAACAGCTTTATTTGTACTTTCATTAACCATACTAACTATCATAGAATGTTCCTTTATCTTAACTGGGAAATGCATTTTCTCAATGTAAGGTTTAGGTAAAACATGATTAGCTATATAAACTTCATTATTTCTTACAGAAACACTCTTAGCAACATCTTTATAAGGTTCATGATACTTATTCCACTTCTTTTTAGGCACTTCAATGTAGGAAGCAAAAACTTAAAATAAGAAGCAATAGCTTGAGAGTCTAGACCATAAGGATTTTTAATATTTTAAAAGTCATCAGTTCCAATAAAAGATTCAATGCATTCATAATCATAATTTATACCTGACTTTCTTCCTTTGTCATTCTCCCAAGCCTCAACATTATCTTGAATACGATCTAGAAGATCCCATTTAGCTTCTTCTTCCATACGAGTGAATGATCCAGCACAAGAAGCATCCAATAAATCCTTATCATGTAGAGGGAGCCTTGCATAAAAGTTATTGATAATAATATTGTTAGGGAGCTCATGAATGGGACATTTGAGCATTAGTAACTTCAATCTCCCCCAAGCTTGAGCTGTACTCTCTCCATTAAGAGGCCAAAAGTTATATATTTGATTCCGATCTTTATGAATCTCGCTAGGAGGATAAAACTTTGAGTAAAAGAGAGGTACTATTTTCTCCCATTCAAGAGCTTGACCATTCTTCAGTAGCTTATACCATTCATCAGCTCTTCCTTTCAGTGATAATGAGAATAAATTCTTCTTAACTTGATATGTAGTAATACCTACACACTTGAACAACCCGCATAATTCGTGTATAAAGAGTAAATGATCACCGGGATGGACAGTTCCATCCCCAACATAGTAGGTATCCATAACACGATCAATAATTCTTGTAGGTATTTTGAAAACATCATTCTCAGCAGGTGGTGGTTCATCTACTACCTTAATAGTGGTAGTAGCATTACCAAATAAGAAACTCAGCAAATTATCCATAACGAAAATAAAGCAACTAATAGAAGTAAACAATACTCAGAGTAGAAGTTTCCTTTACCAGTTCCACTCTCTAATAGCGCTTCACTCCCCGGCAACGGTGCCAGAAAATAGTCTTGATGACCCACAAGTATAGGGGGTGTATCGCAGTATTTTCGATAAGTAAGAGTGTCAAACCCAACGAGGAGAAGAAGGTGCTGGCTAGTGGTATGGATCAGAAATTCTCTGCAAATACTTAGCAAACGGATTTTTAGGGGTTTTTGATAAAGCAAGTAACCAAAGTACGAGTAAATAAAAGACAGTAGGAATAAATGCAGCAAGTGGCCCAATCCTTTATGCAGCAAAGGACAAGCCGGTTGTATTACTTAAGATCACCAAATGTTCTCGAGGACACATGGGAAGACTGTCAAGTGCTTTCGCTTCATATAGTTGATTTAATCTTCTTTAGCTTGCTAAGTGTTGTGTGGGTGAACCTGTGCTAATGTACCGACCTTGCTAGGACTAATACATACTTGTGATTATACTCCTTACAAACATCCGTAAGTACAAGAAAGTAATTAAGGTAGAAACATAACCACAGCTTTAAACTCTAAGACCCTTACGTCCCTTGTGCAATGGTTTCCTAACTGGGGTTCAGGTTTGTGTCACTCCGGTAACCCCTACGATTAGTAGCCAAATACACAATGCATTCCCCTAAGCCCATATAGGTGAAGTGTCATATAGTCGACGTTCACATGACACCACTAGAAGAAGTACACCACAACTTAAATATCAAACCATTGAATCTTTCTCAACACAACTCCACTACTAACAACATGACTTTTCCCATGTCCTCAAGAACAAAACGAACTACTCACAAGACATCATATAGATCATGATCAGAGATGGAATAATGATGTATAACAATCTGAACATAAACAGTAATTCAATGGTTCACTCAATAGCATCAACTACAAAGAGTAATCAACACCGGGAAAGTTTCCCTTAAGAACTATGCAAGATTCAACTCAATTGTTACAGCGATATGGAGATGGTGATGAGGGTGCTGATGATGATGATGATGATGGTGGTGGTGGTGATGGTGATGATGATCCCGATGAAGTCCAGCTTGATGGTGGTGTTGATGGCGACGATCTCCCCTCTCCAGGAAGGTATTCCCCCTGCAGAAATCTATCTGCCGGAGAGATCTTTCTCTCTCGGTGTTTTCCGCCCCGCAGAGGCGGCGGAATCTTTTTGTGATCGCTCCCCGAGTCTTAGGGTTTCGGGAGGAATATATACGCCAGAGGGGAGAGCTAGAGGTGGGCCAGGGCGGCCACACCACCTGGTGGCACGACCTAGGGTGGCCCGCGCCAGGGGTGGTGTGGGCCCCTGTGGCCCATCTCCACTCCCTCTTCTGGTAGCCTTCGTCTTCTAGAAAAATAGGATTTTCCGTATATTTTTCCGGATTTTGTGATCTTCGCGAATTTTGCCTCCAAAAAACACTTTTTCCATCAGAATCCTGACTGCAGCGGTCCATGCTCCAAAAGTCATCAACCATGGAAAAATAGATGAAATAACATAAGTATCACCTCTTAATATGAAATATGTCAATGAATAACAGTGAATATTACATATAATAGTGATGCAAAATGGACGTGCATGCATGCCGTGCAGTCATCTAACAACTCTCTTTCTGATACAAAATGTTCGACGCTAATTTGTACCAGAATTAAGCTAGGACTGCAACGATAAGCCCTACATATATTCATCTATGGAGTTGGTCATTTGATGGACCAAATGTATATACATGAAAGTACACGTACATTCATCAAAGTACTCAGGTACTTAATTATGATCGGCCGGCTCACAGCTGCAGCGTGTCGTATACGCGTGCACGGCCGGTCTACTTGATCGCCTGGCCGGACGGTCGGGCATTCACGTACGTGGTGGACACTGATGCATGTAACGAATTTTACTTTGGCCAGCGAACGAACCCTCGAACGGCCGCGGTTCCATCGGAGAGCTAGCGTGCGCGGGGCGATGAGATAAGCATCAAAGTCCCGAAGTTTGAGCACCCATCGATATCCGTTTCCGTCGCCCGCTGGTCTATAAAAGGTACATACACACACGCTCACGAGGGACGGACGAACACACCCGGAGGAGAGACGTAGACTCGGAGAAGGCATGACTCGTACTTGTGGACGCCAAGATACGCGTAGCCAGAGGAGAAGAGGATATCGTATCCAAGAAGTCAAGTTCAGCTCTTCCACACACCACAAACGATCCATCTAATCCCCATACATCTACCCACACTCCCAAAATTCCATACACAACCCAAGCCGGCGGAACACGTCGGGAGCAAGGAGGGGAGCCCATGGAGCTTGCTAATGGTGAGAATCACGGTTGAATCTCTCTCCTTCTCTTTTTTTTCCTACAGCACACGAGCATGCAACCCACACGGTGAGCGCATGGAGCCGGCATGCAACTCGCGGCCAAGACGGCGCCAGATCCTAGCTGCCAGCGCGTGCCTCGGCAACACCTTCGCCGACACTAGCTGCCAGCTTGCAGGCCGGCGCCATCCCCAGGGCGCCGAAGACGACGACGTCGGGGCTGCCGGCATGCAGCCCGGCACCCTCTCTACGACACCCATGATGGCGACGTTGAGGTTGCTGGCGTGCAGCCCGACGCCTTCTCTCCAGGACCCCCAAGATGGCGACGTCAGGGCAGCCGGCGTGCAGCGCCGCCAAGACGGCGATGTCGGGGCTGCGGGCGTGCAGCCCGGAACCTCTCTCCATGGCGCCCATGACGACGGCGATGAGCTGCCGGCGTTTAGCCCGGCGCTCTCCCTCTCCATGGCGCCCAAGACGACGCCGGGGCTGCCGGCGTGCAGCCCGGCGCCCTCTCCACGACACCCGAGATGGCGACGTCGGGGCAGCCAGCGTGCAGCGACGCCAAGACGGCGATGTCGGGGCTGCTGGCGTGCAGCCCGGCGCCTTCTCTAGGACACCCCAAGACGGCGACATCTCTATCCCGGCGAGCCATTCCGAAGCCAATGGTGTCGGGGTGCCGGCATGCAGGCCCGGCCCTCTCTCCACTTCACCCGAGCGGCGCCGATGGTGTCGAGGATCCCGAAGTGCAGCCTGGTGCCAAGACGGCGGTCTCAAAGGCGAACGGCGGCTGCCTTCTTCGTCTCGACGGCGCCATCTCCATCAACGCTAGACGTGCCGAAGACGGCGGGGCTGCCGGCGTTTAAGCCTGTGCCATCTCCATATCTCCGCCGCCACCGAGATAACGGCCTCGAGGGCGCGCGGATGCACGTGGTGTGCAACCCGGCGCCGTCTCCATCTACGCCACTGCCAAGACGACGGCCTCGAGGGCGTGCAGCCCGACGCCATCTCCATCTCCCCACCGAGACGACGGCCTCGAGGGCGTGCGGATGCCGGCGTGAAGCCCGGCGCCATCTCCATCTCCCCACCAAGACGACGGCCCCGAGGGCGTGCGGCTGCCGGCGTGTAGCCCGGTGCCATCTCCATCTCCGCCGCCACTCCAAAGGCGCCAGCCTCGAGGGTGCGTGGACGCTGGCGTTCAGGTCCGCAGGCGCGCAGCTGACAGCGAGCGGCCTACCCCCGACAAGGTCCTACCGAGAACCAACAGGTGGCCTTGGTTTCCTCAAAATAGGCCGGCGACAATGAGGACGACGCAGTTCAGGCGGGCGGGGAGTACTGCTCAAGCGGAGGACACCTCGGGCGTGCACGCTCTCATCTTCTCAAACCATGGAGGCGCGGCGCCATCAAGGCCGTCCACGGCTGTACGCTGCACTCTCGGGAAGCTGGTTGTCCGGAAGTGCGTTGCGCGAGAAGAGGCGCCTGCATTCAAGCATCGCACACATGAGCTAGCTAGCGTCAAGTGCTTTTTAGCATGCAAGCATGGCTCGTGTGTGCATGCCCACTTCAAGGCTGCATGCGTGCCTAGGACGGCATGCTTGCTCTAGTGGTGCACTCCATGGCACGGGCACACACACTCAAGCTGCATCCGTGCTCCCGGGATTGCACCTCACACATCTGAACCGGTTGAGCCGTCTGCATCGTGGCACACCACATGACGCAGCCTGATGGCTTCACAGCTTCCCACACGCATTGTCACCACCGACCCGAGAGCTGCCTAATGCTGGGTGGTACTCGTGCTACCGGCGACATGGGGTTGGCAGGAGACCACCCTTTCCAAGACGGAGCAAAATGCGAGACGACGCCTTCGACACCACTTCTCCGCGAGCTCGTGAGACGGTGTCTCGGTCACGACGACTGCCGTGAACTCGGCGTCGGACCGAGACGAGGCGCCGACCACGCTCGCTACGCCGACTCGTACGCGTGCGTTGGATTCACACTGACGCCGATCTCCATCGACACTTACTCCCGCGAGGCATACCCCTTGCGCACCCCGACAAGGCTGCTGGTCATCGAGAAGTCCTAGCTGAGCGGACCCATGTTACTTCAACTCCAACTACATTGACGCCGTCAAAGACCGACGAGGAATGACGGCGAGGGCGGGTGTGGCCGGAGCGAAGGCCACGCTACTCGCGGCGCGTGTACCGACGAGGACACGGGCTCTGCCGCCGCCCACCCACACACATCACCACCACATCATGCATGGAGAACGTGAAGCAAAGACGACGAAGACGACCACGCAGCTTAATCGGAGGTGTCCCGCGGCGTAACCCGCGGGAGTAATTAACCGGGTGCCTTCCGAGGCCCCGGGAACCAGGCTGGCCGCGCAAGCAGGCCACAGAGCGCATTGTATTAGGGACCGTGTACTTTGTTTCTCCAAAAGAGATTAATAAAATGCATCTTCCCTACCTTTTCTTTTGTGTACTACGGTACACTGGCACGTCCGCGCTTTTTTTTCTTTACCCGGCGCATGAGAAAAACGCGCTATTATATTCTTTCCCAAAGTAGCACCCTTCTATTCCCCAGACGTTTTTCTTGTGTCAAACACAAACAAATAGCCATGTCACCAAAGATTTCCTTGATTTCATAATTTTTTAAAGTTTTATCTCTCAAAGAGTTAACCCGCTTGACAATCCGGTTTCACTGTTGGCTTTCTCGTGACGAGATCTTCGAAACTAAATCTCATGTTGGTATATTTCGATAATATTAGACATATATTTATATTAGAATAGGACTCTATAGTCGGTTTACCAAAACCCTAGGCCGGCTGGCTCTTGTCTTATGTATTTTCTGTAATCTTGATCAAACCAATACAAGTTATTATTCTCCCAAACTATCATGGTATTAGATGACTAGGTTTTCCGCACCTAGCATGGCCCCACCACCACAACCTCTGTTGCCACCATCAGCTCCTCTCTGGACCACAGCAGAAGCCCGCACCACCGACGTGCCACCCTCCTCTCCTCCGCCCTCCTCAGTTACCCAAAAAAATCCCCTCCAACTAGTCTCAATTTCTCTAGAAGATACAATCTCCGATGTCTCTTCCTTCGTACCAATTATCTGAGATCTTGTCCTCCACAACTATTAATTATTGGCGCCATCTATTTCATTTCATCTAGGTCGATGCAGCCTTCACAATCATGTTGATTCGGCCTCGGTGCCTCGACCGGCCGATTCCCGTTGGGTCAAGGACGATCTCGCGATCATCCAATGGCTTCGCTGCCCGTCTACATGGCTTCGCCCTCGCCGTACATGCATGTGTCACCCTACATGTACAGTGCCCCTACAACACTTCCGTACACGCCCGCGCCTTCGCCTCCAACCTACATGCCTACGCCATCGACCTCAACTGCTCCACCAAGCTGGGATCAAGCCACCTTCATCGCGACCATCAACAATTTTACACTCAACAATCACGAAAGTATGGATTGGATTTTTAATTCTGGTGCATCCTCGCACATGTCTTCAATATGATTTTTTTGTCAGCTTGTTCTTCTTCGCTTTTTTCTTCCATAATCATTGGAGATGGCTCTTCAATCCCATATCTTGCACCGGCCACTTCTACATCTCTAATCCAAACAACAATTTCATTCTCCAAAATATTCTCGTTGCTCCTTCTTTAATCAAAAATCTTATTTCTATTCGACAATTTACTATTGACAACAACGTTTTTTTGGAATTTGACCTTTTTGGTTTATCTGTGAAGGATCTGAAAACAGCGTAGGTTCTCGCTCGCTACTAAAGTTCGGGTGATCTCTCTCCTCTATATGGCGCTCCATATTCCACACCTCGAGCCATGCTCGCCTCCGTCGATCTCTGGCACCGTCGGCTAGGACACCCCAATAAAAATACGTTGTCGTCTTTACATCAAGATTTTTGTATCCCTAGTAATAATTCGAGTACTTACTATGATTATTCTCTTTGTAATGCCTGTCAATGCGGCAAACATGTTAGATTACCCTTCGGCATCTCCTCTACCTCTAGTTCTTTTCTGTTTGAATTGTTACATTGTGATCTACGGACATTTCCAATACCTAGTATTTCGGGTTTTAAATATTATCTAATTATTGTTGATGGTTACTCTCAATATATTTGGATATTTGCTCTTCGTGCCAAATCAGATGTTCACACTATTTTTATTAATTTTTGACAATATGTTCAAACCCACTTTGGTCTTATTACTCGCTTCATCCAACGTGACAATGGTAGAGCATTTGATAACACACAAAATAGATCCTTCTTTCTCTCTCAAGAAATTCTTCTCCGTTTTTCCTGTTCCTACACATTTTCCAAAACGGTAAAGCTAAACGTTCTCTTCGATCTATTAATAACATCTTACGTACTCTATTAATCCAAGCATCCCTTCCACCACATTTTTGGGCTGAAGCCCTACGCATATCCACTTACCTTCTAAATATTCGACTAACCAAAACTTGTCCTCTTTACACCCCCTTTCGATCCTTTTTTCTTCACCATCTTGATTACTCTGAATTGTGTGTCTTCGGCTATCTATGCTTTCCAAACACCACCTCTACCGCTCCTCACAAACTAACCCCTCGATCCCTACCCTGCGTTTATCTTGGTCCCTCTGACGATCACAAAGGCTCTCGTTGTTTTGATCCAGCATATGGCCGTGTGCTTATCTCTCGCCATGTTGTCTTCAACAAAACCACTTTTCCCTATGTCACCACATGAGCATATCCACCCCCCCCCCCCAACAACAACACCCACACACCATATGGGCAACGCCCTACTCTTAATAACTTACTCTGCCAAAACCCCTTCCGCGACAGAAAAATCATCTGTCATGAGCCCACGACAGCTTACCTTGCCACCTTCCTCTGCCGCCATCTCTATCGCATCTCGTGCCGTGGCAGAGATGCCACCTGCCACTAGCCCACGGCAGCCGCCGCAACACATTCTCCTGTCACGGCAGACAACTCTGAATCTTCCTTATCTCATACTAGTTCACACCAAAAGTCTCATCTCTCGTCCATCTCCCCTGCACCTATAGTTCCTCCTAATGACGTTCCTATTCCTATCACTAAAAATGATCATGTCATGTGCACTCGCGGCAAGAAGGGTTTTCATATTCCACGTCGACGTCTCAATCTCACCGCTACACCCACTATTTCACCTATTCCTACATCTTACAAACGAGCCATTCTTGATCCTGAAATTGATGTTCATCTTCAATAACACATGAACTCTTGTTCCTAAACCATCGGGTACCAATTTTGTTTCTGGCAAATGGGTATTCTGTCACAAATACAACTCTGATAGCACTCTACAAAGCATGTTGGGTTTGTCAAGGATTTTCTCAGCAACATGGCATCGACTTTGATGAGACTTTTTCTCCTGTTGTGAAACCAAGTACCATTCGCATTGTTCTTAGTCTAGTTGTTTCTTCCACTTGGCCAATTCATCAACTCGACGTTAAGGATGTTTTTCTTCATGGGACACTGAATGAGTTTGTCTATTGTCAACAACCCTCGGGCTTTGAGGATCCTTCACGCCCTGATCTTGTATGTCTTCTTCACAAATCCTTGTATGGTATCAAGCAATCTCCTCGAGCATGGTTTCACCGTTTTGCCACCTTCATTCAAACCATCAGCTTTATTACCTCTAAATCTGATTCCTATCTTTTCATATTTCGCTCCACCACCCACACTGCATATTTACTTCTTTATGTTGATGATATCATTCTTACTGCATCCTCTGATTCTTTCTTAACACATATTATCTCTCTTCTTCATCATGAATTTTCTATGACTAACTTAGGTCCATTGCACCATTTTCTTGGCATCACCGCTTCTCGCACTTCTTCCACTCTTTTTCTATCCCAACGTCAATACATCATGGATCTCTTGTCTCGTGCTGGAATGCTCGACTACCAGCCCTGCCATACTCTGGCTGAAGTTGGCACCAAACTATCAGCTGATGGTGATCCCGTTCCCGATCCCACCTTCTATCGTAGTCTCATTGCTGCTCTACAGTATGCCACTTTTACATGCCCTGATATTTCCTATTCCGTTTATCAAGCTTGGCTCTTTATGCATGACCCTCGTACACCTCATCTCTCTCATGTCAAAAAGATTCTTCGATATCTCAAAGGCACTCTTGATCATGGATTACTACTAAATTCTTCTTATCCCACAACCTTGATAGTTTATTCTGATGTAGACTGGGCAGGTTGTCCAGATACTCGACAATCCACATTCGGATTTTGTGTTTATTTGGGTGATAATCTTGTTTCTTGGTCTTCGAAAAGTAAGGTAACGGTTTCCAGGCTTTGGCTGAAGAAGAATACAGGGCAGTTGCACATGTTGTAGCTGAAGCCGTTTGGATTCGCCAATTGCTTGCTAAACTTCATCAACCCATAAAGCATGCCACCATTGTCTACTGTGACAACATCTGCGCGGCATATATGGCCTCCAATCCAGTGCAACATCGGCGTACAAAGCACATAGATATTGATATTCACTTTATTCGAGAGAAAGTGGCTCTTGGAGAAGTCCGTGTTGTTCACGTCCTAACAAGTGCCCAATTCGCTGATATATTCACAAAGGGACTTCATGCATCTTCAGTCATCATCATTCGCTCCTGTCTCAACATTGTGGCGCCCGACATTGACATTGCGGGGAGGGGGGTATTAGACAGTATATGTATTAAACTAGGACTCTATATTTGGTTTACCAAAAGCCTAGGCCGGCCGGCTCTTGTCCTATATATTATTTGTAATCTTGATCAAATTGATACAAGTTATCATTCTCCCAAACTATCAGAGAACTTTTTTTGTGAACAATTGCTAGGTTATTATCACGTAGTTGTCAGTTATCACTACTTAGTTGTCTAATCAAGAAAGATAACTTTTTATCGGTATCTGCGAGATTGTTTCACAAATATTTGCGGAATTACGCACTACTTAATTATTGTATTGAAACAAGTTACCTGTCAGTAGTTGCCACATTGTTATCACATGCTTGCTATCATATACTTATCAGATTATTCACTACTTAGTTGTCGGGTTAAAAATAAATCGTCATTATCCATCGATGCAATCGAGCCTTGAAATATATCCAACAACTAACAGACGATATCGCTTGCTACATAGACAGATTATTGTAAAACATGTAAAACTTTAGCTATAAAAATACACAATTATTATGTTAACCGTTTATAGTTAATATGGCAACCATGGTAACGTAATCTAGCAACTGAACCGATAAAAAATATTCATCAAAACATAGCAACATGATATCTAGTTTTGAAGCCATTTTCGAGACAAACTCGGTGGTGAAAACGAATCGTTAATCGGATTAACAGATTAGAAGATCAATTATTTTAGATTTTTTAGTTTTAGTAGTTAATGTCATGATTTCAGTACCGCGTGATAAGGGCTCTCCTGCGGCGCTTCTTATTGGAATTTCCCAGGTTTAATAATTCAGTGGAGACTAATTTATTTCATGTTAAAATTCCAGGACTTTATTCAGAATAAACCGCTCCTGCACTATCGGCTTGATAGCTCGTAGTGAGGAAACCAGGGATCGAGTCCATCCAACAGTTGGTTACATTCGGTGTACAAGCTGAATACCAAAATGGTGCTACAAAAAGATAAAAACAATTAGGCTAGCCCTTCGATTTCTGAGAGAAATGGTGCTACCACTGAGCGACAGACAGCACGCAAGTCCCAGAGATTAACAACCTCCAAAGCAGTCCACTTCGATCGCCACTCGTGTAAAACCTCAGAGCTTCGCAAAAATAACACCATCATGGAGATATATAGATTCAGCTATAAGAGGATCCATGATACCCGAATATGGCTTGCTCCAAGCTCCGATGAAGCAAATCGACGATCTTGCGATCCCTCCTGCTCCACCCATTAGTGTATCTATAGAGATACCAGCATCTGTATTAATTTTCACCCAATAAACATCAGGAAGCCTCCACCCATGTCCTGGCAAGATCATAGCCTCATACCTAGGGAGATCAAGCACAACCAATGCCTCCCGCATCATTTTCATGGACCGAATTGGGTCCAGCTTTCTTTGTCATGTACCACATTGTTCCGAGAAGTCCAAATCGCCCACATTACCGTGATCCTTGGATGGTCCTCCTCATAAAACATCGGATCACATAAAGTGTCCTTGGCCCAAGTAGAAGGATGGAGCTCTTGCAGGTTTAGCTCAAGCTAGATTCTTGTTGCCTCCAACCAGAACCTTTGTGCATGGATGCACTATATTAACGCATGCATCATATCCTCGCTTGCATCCAGACACACTTTGCAGTGAGCTAGTGGCACAATGTGGCGATGATGTAGTGTGCTTTCTATAGGAAAGATGTCACGCAGTACCCACCACCAAACCACCCTCACATTAGGAGCCACTTGTAGTTTCCACATCTGTTTATCCGAATTTAGAAGTCTCGGTAACCATCCCTTCCGCTAGAGTCCAATACCCATTACGCGTCATCAGTGATCGGTACGCATATTTGATAGTGTGCATGCCTGTCTTCTCTAAACCCCAGGCACAGAAGTCTTCACCACCAGCATTCCTCAGCGGAATGTTTAAGATAGCATCCGCCTCCGATGCAGTAAAATTCCTTCTAACCAAATTAGTTTTCCAATGCCCGGTTAAAAACAATCCAAATTCCGAAACCGCATTCCTCCTTTGCTCTTTGGTGTAGTGAGATGATCCCACGCTATCCAATGCATGGCTCGGCGATCAATAGAGCTACTCCACTAGTACCTCGTCATGCACGAAATCAGCTGCTTGCAAACCTTCTTAGAGAGCAGAAAATAGCACATAGTGTATAGAGGGATTGCCTGTATTACAGATTTCATAAAAACTTCCCTCCCTGCACACGACACCATCCTTTGAGATCCACCATTTAGCTTGCTACGAATTCTCTCACCCAGGCGGTCAAAGGTACCACTCGTAATGCGGCCAACAGTAGTGGGTAGCCCCAGATAACGCTCATTAAAAGCCTCCATTGTAATGCCCATTTGAATTTTCAGAGATTGATGAATTGCAAGAGCTGTATTCGGGCTGAAATAAATTGAGCTCTTCTCTCTATTAACACTCTGCCCCGGGCAATTCTCATAGATCCTCGGAATATTGTCTAACCTCTGTGCACTCAACACATTTACTTTCATGAAAATGAGATTGTCATCAATGAACAGCAAGTGATTTATCCACGGTCATCGAGGGCTTACCCTAATTCCTCTGTCCACGGTATCACCACAAAGGAAATTCAGCAGAGCAGTGAAGCCTTCAGAGCACAACAGAAACAAAAAAGGCGACATGGGATCCCCTTGTCTAGCCCCCTTGGATGGAGCAAAGTACGGCAACATCTCCCCATATCACGCACAGCAAACCTCACTGTGGAGACTGTGCAAAGTCTGTTTGCGTGTTAACGGCCGGTCATGGTAGGATACGAGTGGATTGTGGAAGTATCTTACTGACGTGCAGTAAATGATCGTTCTTCCTCTGAAAAAACTGTTAATTTTGTTAGAACTGTTATTAATTTTTTATTTAGCTTCTGTTCTGTGTATTTCTGTAGCACTAATTTGTTGTTTTCCAGTGATGACACAATAATCATCCTTCCTTGGACTCCCAGTACGCTGTACCCACTCGCATGCCAATAATCATCGCCTACCATAAATTGGTCAGTCTTATGCTGACTACTCAGTTTAGATGAATAGGAGAAAATAGTTAAACACCAGATTGACATGTTATCACTGTTGCCGTTCCATCGTTGTTCACTCTACAAACAGCGATAAGATGACGTGGTTTGATGCCATGTACGAGGAATGTGAACACACACGCGTAGTTGCACCTCGACTCGGATTTTCAGTTGCTATAAGATTTCGTAATTTAAGTTACACTTTTGGTTACACTTACACTGGTCTTGGAAATCTCCCATGTTTATGAACAAACAATTGGCGTATCAAGTTTCAGGAAAAAGAGAACGATTCACCAGAAGTCGCCGCAAGAACAAGATCCTCCTCTGAAATGGTGGAATCTGTTGGCGTCTCGGACTACGATTTCTCTTTCGAAGAGCTTCGACACTAGTTTGGTGAACTCGTGGCAGTCGCCGCACACTCTGAGGTTCTTGGCGATCCTTAGAGGCGTACCTGGACGGGTGGTGATCAAACCAAACGTGATGGCAAGCCTCTCGCTGTGCCTGTGCAGCACATCCACCTTCTCTTCTTCGCTAACATCATGCAGCACAAACCTTGTATCCTCAACGTACCCGCCTTCTTTTCTCAGTTTTTCTGTTACTTCGGTGAGTTTGAGATGGATTCTCTCCGCATCTCTGTGTGAATGATCCCTTGCGGTGAAAGTGTGGACGTTGTTTCCAATCTCAATCCAGCTGCAGGCCGGATCTTTCCTCAGCCCACGTTCTGAAATCCTGGCTCTGACCTCCTTGGCATTGCTCCACTTGCCCATCTCAGCAAAAACATTTGACACAAGGACATAATTGCCTGGGTTATCTGGTTCCAACTCAAGAAGCTTATTGGCTGCAACCATAGCAAGCTCATGGTTCTTGTGCACATGACATGCCCCGAGGAGTGCACACCACACCACCGATGTTGGTTCCAAAGGCATAGACTTGATGAACTCATAGGCCTCCTCTGTCTGGCCTGAGCGGCCAAGAAGATCGACCACACAAGCATAGTGTTCCTGCCATGGCTCTAATCTGTATGTTGTCATCATCATATCTAGATAACATTTGCCCTCATCGACAAGCTTTGAATGACTGCAAGCATACAGCAGAGCAAGAAATGAAACATGATCAGGAGCAACACCAGTTTCTACCATTCTCTTGAAAAGGTCTATAGCTTGCTTTCCATGACCATGCATCCCAGCAGCGTTGATAACCACTGTCCAGAGAACCACGTCTTTACATTTCGCCCCATTGAATACTCTGAGAGCATTGCCCATGCTTCCACAACCAGAATACATATCTACCAGAGAACTAATGATGGCACCTTCCATGCGAAAATTTCTTCTGATGAGAAAGCCATGAACTTCCTTTCCTTTCGCCAAGGATGACAAATCAGCTATAGCCCCAAGAATACTTACTAGTGCTACAGAGTCAGGTTGAATATCTGTATTTTGCATCTCTGCAAACAAGGCCACAGCTTCATTTAACAGCCCGTTGTTTGTGTAACTGTTTATCATACTAGTCCACGTCACAATGTCCTTTTCCTTTACTGTTTCAAACATTTTAAGTGAATGGTAAACCTCTCCAGACTCTCCATATATATCTATAATTCGGTTCTTCTGTACCAAATCAAGCAAGTCATTTCTAAGAGCATAACAATGCAGTTGCTTTGCCAGCAAAATGCTTCTCAAACCACTGGATGCTTCTAAGATGCTTCCAATCATCATGGGATCCATCTTGATCCCCTCTTTCAGTGCTTCTCTAAATTTTTCAAGTGCCTCGAAATGCCGAGAACTCTGAGCATAACAAGTAATGACTGTAGTCCACGATATGTGGTCTTTGATCCTCATCCTGTCAAATACGCGGACAGCATACTCTAGGTAGCAACACTTCATGTACATATCCAGTAACGTATTTCCAACCTGAGTATCAGTATCGAGCCTCTGCTTTATAGCATATGCATGAACCTCTCTGCCTTTGATTAGCCAACCCAAGTGGCCCACTGCAGAACACAAGCTCACAACAGAGGCATGGTCAGGCTGAAAACCACATTCAAGCATTTCTCCAAGAAATTTGACAGCCTCAACATATAAACCATTTTGGACGTAACAGGACAGCATCGAGTTCCAGGATATGTAGTCTTTCTCATCAATCTCATGGAATACTCTTAGAGCACTATCCACACGACCACATTTTGTGTACATAACAAGCAAAGCATTGCGCTGGATACTAGCCTCGCTTCCGCACTTCAGAAGTGCTGCATGTAGCTCCCTGCCAAGATTCAGCTGAGCTAGCTCTGTACAGACCTGTAGAACCCCAACGGCTGTGTAAGAATTCATGCTTAAACCAGCTCTCTGCATCCCTCGAAACAAGTTGAGAGCTTTCAAGAACATCCCATTCTGCAGACAACCTGATATCACTGAATTCCATGACGCGACATCCCTCCCGTCGTGCAGCCACTCAAACACCCGTACCGCAGAATCCAGCATGACGCACCTGGCATACATTGCGATGAGCGCATTGGCCACGAGGGTGCTCACATCAAGCCCGCTCTTCACCGCCAGCCCGTGCACCTCACGCCCGCAGCGCCCATCCCCTGCCACCCCGCACGCCTTGAGCACCGATGCGAGCGTGCACCCATCAGGCGTCACACCCAAGGCCGCAGACCTCCGCATCGCCTGGTACACGCCCAAGGCTTCAGCAGCGCTCCCGGACAACAGGTACGCGCCGATGAGCGCGTTCCAGGAGAAGACTGTCCGCACAGGCATTCCATCGAACAGGCGGCGGGCGTCCTCGACCCGCCCGCACTTGCCATACACGAAGAGCAGCTTTGTGGCGACGAAGCCGTCGTCGCCATCCAGAGAACCGGCAGCCACGGCATGCGCGTGGACCTGGACGCCCTGCGCGGCCGCCTTCTTGGCCGCGACGAGGTCGAGGACCAAGCCGTAGTGGTCCTGGGGAGGGGGGCTGCCCCGGGAAGTGAGCAGACGGAGGGCTTCCCGCAGGTTGCCTTCCTTGCATAGCTGCTTCAAAGAGGTGTGGTCGGGAGACGAGAAGGCGGATGGAGTGGGTGAGAACCTGTTGTAGGGAATTGGTGGGAGGGAGAGCACGGTGGTGGCCATGGAGGCTCTTTGGAGCCGAACGCTCATGTCAGTGTCATGACGAAACAGTAGCGTGGATTAGAATTCCGAGTTTTTTTTAGGGATTTTATTCATCAACAACAACCAAAGGTACAATGCGGTGGACTGATATAATTTATGGTTTTCCTTTTGGGTACATATGATACTTTTCCTAATCACTCGTATACTCATGCTATGGTAATGGTAATTGTACTTATTGTCCTCGTAATCTTTTTGTTGCTATTTTATATACTCCCACCCTTTCAAAATATAAAATATAAGATGTTTTAGCTTTATAAAACTAATGAATCTAGACCCTTTTAGTGTAGATTCACTACGAACCTCTCCGAACCTACGTACTAAAAGGAATCTAGATATATTAGTTTTAAAAAGCTAAAACATTTTATATTTGAAACGGGGGAATACATGTGAATTGCATTTTTGTGCCCGCAAGATTGTTCATGATATACTTCATTAATAGAGAAGTTTCAAGTCCTTACTCTCAAGCTATGAATTTTATTCGAAAATGTCCTTTTAGTTTATCATTAAAATCTATTATGATAGACATATATGGTCTCAAATTGGTTTGTGCTCACAATATGTTTGATTTTTTTGAAAATGGACGCTTTATTACTCATAAGTAATGTTTACACCCGGTCTCTGCATAGTTAGGATGCATACAGCCGATCAAACCATAGTACATGACAGTAATGTAAGTAGTCCAACATTACAAATAACACTATCATAGAAAACGTCATCGAGCTATGGAGGATCGATTCGCAAATCACGCGGCCATCCATGTTGAGAGAAAATATCCCTCGCCGTGTCCTCCAATCGCGTACACCCCTCCACAAACAAGTCGTGAAACTCCATACGTCGTAGAGTAGTCCATGAACGAAGGATAGACGTGGCCGGATTGCAGGTTAGAAGACACAATGTTATTAAAAATCTTGTCATTTCTACATAGTCATAGCAACCAAATAATGACAAGCGCTCCCGCCCTAAACAAAGTCTTGTATTTATCATCAATCTCATGCAACCAGTTAATAAATATGTTGGCAACCGACCGTGGGGGGATAAACCAGAGGCTACTTGGATGAATGACCATATAGAGCGAGCAAATTTACAATGAAAAAGAATAAATGTCGAATTGTGTCATCATGATGACAAAAAACGCATTGTGTACTTCCATGTCAATTCCTTTTTATAAGATTACCTTTTGTGGGAATGACTCTGAAAGGACATTTATTGTCCTACTCAGTTTTGGTGTTTGTTAATAACTTGAGGACCATTTTTACCATGTGCTAATGGTGTCAGGTTAATCTATCGAAAAGTGAAAAGTCCACGGCAATAAGAAGTATCCCTGGCTGAAACAAAGGGTTCATGGAAGGTTCGGACCGAAATCTCTGGTCTAGACAACCCAGAGTCTCCGGTGTGATCCTCAAAACCAGGTCCGTGCAAGACAGTATAGGGGTCCGGAGATGGACCGGAATCTTCGGTGTGAGACAGGCCAAAATCTCCGGTGTGTAAAGACCGAGTCTCCGGTGTTCCCAACCAGAGTTTCGGCACGAGTCTCCGGTGTGAAACTCAAAACCAGGTCCAGACCATTGTGTATAGGGGTTCGGAGATTGTCCGGAGATGGACCGGAATCTTCGGTGTGAGATAATTGCATACCGGAGTCTCTGGTGTGGTATTTCCTCAACAGGCAGAAAACGGTCTGAAAGGAGTGGTCATATAAATAGGGGACTTCATCCCCTACCTCTAGCTCCTCGTTTCAAAAAAGAAGAACACCCAAAGTTGAGCCACCAAATCAACAAGATCTCCACCTCCCAGCATCCAAAGTCCTTGATCTTTGGAGAATCAAAGGAGGAGGTCTTGATCTACATCTTCACTAAAAGAGATCTTCATTTCCCCTCATTCACTTGAGGGCCCCTTGCTCTAGTGTTTCATTGGAAACCCTAGGCCTTGATTTGCTTATGCAAGCTTGTGTTTGATTGTTGTGATAGCTTGCTTGCATTCGGGAGCCTCCAATTCAGTTGTGGATGTGTGCCTTGAACTTGTTGTGAAGGTGCCAGTTTCCACCTCGAAGGTTACCGATATAGTGCAAGAGTGAATTGATCACTTTGGGGTGAGGTTCACCGGAGAACAAGTGATGAGGGGTAACCTCGGCAATACCCATGGTGATGGACTTGGGGTTTCGTAGAAAAGAGAACGCTGGGGATTTCGTCGGATGTCAGGAAAACAATGAAGACAAAGTCTCCTGAATATTGGGAAAACACTCTATTACAAGTTGTCTTCTACATTTTGGTGTCCCCTCGCTTGGGCTTCTCCCGTCCTATATATAATAGGCCAAGTCTCAAAGCTATATGCGGATAAGTTTTATACACGCGTGATTACAATACCAACATAATGTCGGTTCGTAGTTGCTTTCCTAATACAGCAAAAAGTCTATGTCAGTTGCTTTCTTGGGCTTTTATCTGGAATCTACATGGGTCGCAGGCCTTTTACCCAATGTAGGGTAGCGAATAGTGAGCATTCGAATAATCATACCCATGTCAGTAGCCCCCGAGACTCTACCTGAATCCGCAGTTTTCAAGTTGAGTCTCAGAGTTTTCTTTCTTCTTTCTCTCATTATGTTTGATTTTATTTTTTGAAGGGATTTTGGTACAATGAGTCTAATGCTTCTAACGAATCAGGAATCAGTTAATTGCTCCTGGGCAAAAACAAGGTTGACCTACATCAAACTCAAGTCCCCAGGCTTGAATCCGGAATTTGATGCTGGTGTAATATAGTTTGAACCGGTGAGGTCTTACCGAATACTGAATTCCAGTTTTCTATTTTTTATCGGGTACCCAACGTGTCCGTTGGGATTTTGCATCGTATCGTTGATATGGATTTTTACTGGCAGAGCGCATTCTTGTGCGATTACCAGGCCACACAGGACAAATCCTGGGGTCTTACCTTCATGTTTTTGAACACGGCATTCAGATTTTTTCTCGCGTCTGAGCGTGATCAAGGGTTTTTGGATTTATTGACGGTTGGCCTGCTGGGACACAAATGTTTCTGATTATATCAGATATTTTTATTATTTTATACTATCTCCCGATGGGAGTAACACCTTTTTTTTAGGATACACTAGTGTAAAACTCAAAAGGTCTTTGCAATTTGTCAATGCACTTTATACACAACGGAATTTCTATCGGGTGCGTGCTAGCGCTCCCGATGGGAGTAGCCCCCGAGGCTATATTCGGATGCCTGTATCTGGATATAGGCTCATAATTGCTGTTAGCTCGATGGAAAGCATCGATCTTTGGAAAAAAGATTAAGATACAAATAACTTCTCTTTATATACAAGGCAAAAATCGACGATATATTATTCTTTTGAGCGGATGGCTATTTTAGCCATTTCTCCTGGACATCTTGGCTTAATAAGCCGAACTGTAACTCTTATCATTTTGCAAATAATCTTATGCATAAAAGCATCGTAGATGTGCTATGTTCCATGGATTTGAGTAATTTATTCATGTCTTCTTGTCTTGTAGTCGATATGCTCCTCTAGGAATAACTTATGTGATGATGTATGGTCCTTACCATGGTGATTCTAGCTTCTTGTGGACATCTTGCTTGAGGCGAAGAACTAGGTCCCCTACCGCAAAGGACCTAGGACGCAATCTTCTACTATGGTAATTGCGCAGGTTTTGCTGGTACATAGTTGCTCTTTGGAGGGCTTCGTCTCGAGCTTCATCAAGCACATCCACATCATCTTCAAATGCTTCTCTTGATTCCTCTTCATTATATGCAACTACTCTTGGCGATTCGTGTGATACTTCAACTGGAAGCACGGCTTCCGCACTGTGGACCAAAAAGAAAGGAGTCTCTTGTGTTGAATTATTTGGAGTTGTACGTAAACTCCATAACACGGATGGTAATTCATCCACCCATGCTCCTTTTGCTATGCCAAGTGGTGCCAGTAGTCTCTTTTTGAGTCCAACGGTAACTAGTCCGTTGGCTTTTTTGACCTGTCCATTTGTTTGTGGGTGAGCTACCAAAGTGTATCTTATTTTGATGCCCATCTCCTGGCAGTACTCCTTGAACTCATTAGAAGTGAAGTTGGTACCATTATCCGTGATGATGCTGTTCGGTACGCCAAACCGAAATACTATGGATTTGATAAAATTCACAGCCGAAGTTCCATCTTGGGTGGTGAAAGGCATTGTTTCAATCCATTTAGTGAATTTGTCGACTGCTACTAGCAGAAAGACGTGTCCTCCTGGCGATGATTTGTGAAGTTTTCCCACCATGTCGAGTCCCCACTGAGCGAAAGGCCAAGCCAAGGGTATGGGATTCAGCTCAGCGGCTGGTGCTCCAGGCTTTGTTGTGAATCGTTGGCATGCTTCACATGTTCTGACAATGTCTTTTGCATCTTGTACTGCAGTGAGCCAATAAAATCCTGCCCTGCATGCTTTTGCAGCAATTGCTCGACTACTAGCATGGTGACCACAGACTCCTTCATGTATATCTTTGAGTATAATTTTTCCTTCTTCGGGTGTTACGCAACGTTGCAACACACCCTAAATATTTCTTTTGTATAGTTCTCCTTTGATTATCCTGAAAGCCTTCGATCGTCGGGTGATTCGCCAAGCTTCTATCACATCCTCTAGTAGTTCCCCCTTAGTCATATATGTTATATATGGCTGCATCCAAGTTGGTTCAATTAGCATGACCTCTTTGATTTCTTGTTCTTTTTCTTTGATGGCCTCTTCTATGTTCTTGGTTTCTGAAGGAGCCCCCGACTCTTCTTGTGGATGCTTATTTTTCCCTGTTTTTGGTGCTACGACTTCCAAGACTCTTTTCGCTTTCATTGATCGCTCCACTATCTCCTCCCAAAAAACTCCTAGTGGTATTGGTAAACACAATGTTCCGATGTTTGCTAGATTGTCGGTTTCCTCATTGCTTGCTCTTGCTATATGTGATACTTCACACCCATCAAATTGAGCCTCCATGATGCCATATAAGTCATGATAAGCAACCATATTTTCGCTGACAGCATCACATTTATTCATTGCCTACTGTGCCACGAGATTGAAATCTCCGAAGATTTTGAGGCGAGTTGCACCACAAGCTTTGGCTATCCGCATGCCATGCAATAGGGCCTCGTATTCCGCTTCGTTATTAGATGCGTTTGTAAAGCTCATCCGAAGAATATAGCGCATTTTGTCGCCTTGAGGTGATATTAGTACGACTCCTTCTCCTGCTCCCTCCATTCTTTTTGATCCATCAAAGTACATTGTCCATGTGCTAGAAAAGTCTAGTGGACCTGCACATTCCAATTCCGTCCACTATGTAATGAAATCTGGCAGAACTTGTGACTTAATTGCTTTGCGCTTCTCATAAGTGATATCCCGAGGGGATAATTGGATGCCCCATAGAGAAACACACCCAGTTGCTTCTAGATTGTTGAGGATGCTTGACAAAGGTGACTCGTTGAGCACTACGACTGGGTGCTCCGAAAAATAGTGGTGTAGCTTTCGTGCTGTCATAAATACCCCGTATGCTAGTTTCTAATAGTATGGATACCTTTGTTTAGATGGCGATAAAACCTCGCTCAGGAAGTAATCTGGTCTCTACACGCCGTGGGTTTTTCCTTCTTCGGGTTGCTCTACGATCAGGACCGGGCTGACCACTTGATGTGTGGCAGCAATGTAAAGGAGTATATGTTCCTTCTCTTTTGGTGATACGACGACAGGAGATGTCGAAAGTGTTCTTTTAAGATCTTCGAAGGCACACTAAGCTTCTTCCGTCCATTCGAATTTTTTTGATTTCCGCATAAGGGCATAGAATGGTAGCGCCTTTTCTCCTAATCTTGCGATAAAACGACTTAGAGCCGCCACTCGTCCCGCCAGTTGCTGTACACCACGAAGATTTGTTGGTTTCTTCATTGTGAGGATTGCTTGTATTTTGTCAGGATTAGCCTCGATTCCTCTAGCTGATACCAAATATCCGAGGAGTTGCCTTGCTGGGACTCCAAAGGAACATTTCTTCAGATTCAGTGTGATGCTAAACCTGTCGAGATTTCTAAATGTTTCTTCTAGGTCCTTTATCAACACAAATCCTTGACCTGTGGTAACTATGACATCATCAATATATACTTGCACGTTTGTGACTATTTGACTCCCCAGGCACTTCTGCATCATCCGCTAATATGTTGTTCCAGCTTTCTTTAGGCCAAACGACATTGTTGTGTAGCAGAATACGCCATAAGGCGTGATAAATGCCATTTTCTCCTGATCTTCTTCCTTCATCCTGATCTGGTGGTAACCTGAGTAAGCGTCCAAGAAAGAAAGATGTTCGCATCCCATGGCTGCATCAATGATTTGGTCGATTCGCGGCAATGGGAAGTGATCTTTTGGACAGTGTTTGTTCAACGCAGTAAAGTCGATGCGTTCTGTAGTGTTTTTCTTCGGAACACATACTAGGTTTGCAAGCCACTCTGATTTTGTTAATTCTTTGATAAAATTGGCATCGGTTAAGCGATGGAGCTTCTTTCCAATGGCCCTGCGTTTTGGTTCTACGAAGCATCGAAGCGGTTGTTTTACTGGCTTCGCCTTTGGATCTAAATTTAGTGTGTGCTCAGCGAGTTCCCTGGGGATTCCCGGCATGTCAGAAGGTAGCCATGCAAAAATCTCCTAGTGTTCATGGAGGAACTCGATGAGCGCACTTTCCTATGCAGGATCAAGGTTAGAAGCCACAAATGTTGTTTTCATCGGGTCAACGGGGTGGATCTGTACTTCTTTTGTGTCCTTTGCCGTGTCAAAAGCCTGATCGGGACTGACACGTGCTACCTCTAGAGATTGTTCGTTTGCGGAACTTTTGAGTTGCTCGAACAGTGTTGCCATCCTGAAAGATTCAGAAATTTTGTTGAACTCTCGATCACAGCTATCCGCACGTGTGAAGCTTCCTTGCACCATGATAATTCCCTTTGGTGCTGACATTTTCATTACTAAATATGCGTAATGTGGTACTGCCATGAATCGTGCAAAGACTGGTCGTCCCAGGATTGCATGGTATTGTGATGGTCAATCCATGACTTTGAATTCGAGTTTTTCTCGCCTGAAATTTATTTTGGAACCAAAAACAACGTCAAAAAGAAACTTTTCCTAAAGGAATTTCGGCTTTACCTAGTACTATTCCGTGGAAAGAGGTTTCTGTTGGAGCGAGATTATCCAGGGGTAGCCTATTGTTCGCAATATTTTTGCATAGATCAAATTTATGCTACTCCCTGCATCCATGAAGACCTTGCTCATGTCGAATCCGCCAATTTGTGCTTCTACTATCAGGGCTGAATGTCCTGGTCGTGGGACCCAGAGTGGGTGATCTGCTCTGCTGAATTTGATTTCTTGCTCTGACCAATGGAGATATTCGGGTGTGGCTGATGTTGATGTTTCTTCCATATTTATTTGTCTTGTGATGAGCTTCTGAATTCTGTTGGGTGGATGCCCTTTCTGAATCATAGACATTGTTCCTTTTGATCTGGGGTACTCGTTGTTTTGATCATTTGAGTTTTGTGGTGGTGCAACTGGTGGTAGTGCACCGGGCGTGGATGTGTATCCTCGATTTGCTGCTTCGGCTGCCTTTGCGTTGCATAACTCCTGTATCTTCAGGAATGTTCGGCAGTCTTTCATCAGGTGATTGGATTGTCGCCTGCCTGTTGAGTCGACGTAAAAATGCATATTACATGGTCCTTCCAACATTTGTATTGCGGACATAGGTGGGTCCCATGCTCTTGGCTGATATCGCTGTGCGGACTGGCTTCCTCCGACGTCGTCCCTGTTTTGTCGGTATCCGCCATTATTGTCGTTGCTTCTATTGTTACCTTCACCCGAAAAACCTGCTGCGATGTAACTTGGTCCTGTGTTCCCATCATTGTTCCTTCGTCTTCTATCATTGCCGCGTTTATCCCTATCTTCTTCGGGTGGCCGCGCGCGCTTATTATGTAGCGCATATTCTCCATCAGCCTAGAGGTTTGCTATTTCCATCAACTGTGATACTATCTTTAGTTTTACCCGTCCCAGCTCTTCTATGAATTCTCGGCGACGCAGGCCGTCGTTGAAGGCGTCAATGGCCCTTTCGTCGGATATGGATTCAACTGAGTTTTTTATAATATTCCATCTCTATATGAACGCTCTTATTAACTCTCCAGGTTTTTGCTTGCATGCTCGCAACTGCTCCAAGGATGCTGGTCTTTTGAATGTAGAATGGAAATGTCGGATGAACTTATCTTCCAGGTCGTTCCAGCTACTAATTGAATCTTTGGGTAGCTGCTTCAGCCATGATCTTGCGGCACCAGTGAGGTGTAGTTGTAGACTTTGCATTGCAGTAGTTGTGGTGCCGCCCTGTAATTTAACGGTGGCTAGATAGTCTTCTAACCAAGCTTCGGGTGCTTGGAGTCCATCGTATTTATGTCGGTCGTGTGGAAGTTTGAAGTCTTTGGGTACTGAAGCTTTGTGAATCCTCTGTGTAAAACTGCTAGCCCCGCATAGCCCATGGTCATCTTCGTCATCTCCATCTTGATATCGTTGGGTGCGGCTTTTGTCTTTGGGTCCGCTACTCCTATGCTAGGTATTGTTGTTTCTTGTGCTGCTTCGTGGCTCGGACCCTACGAGGTGCGCCTGGTGTGGTGATTGCGATCGCCGGGTGTGCCCTGCTTGCCGAGGTCTATTTTGACGGCGTGGGGACCTTTGTGTGAGTCCTTGTTCTGCTTCCGCGAGTGAGGCTCCTACCATGCCAAGGTTCATCAGAGCGGAGCAGTGGAGGGCCGCGCGCGGATCGTCGGGTGCGGGTTGAGTGGTGATCAGATATGTTTGCATGGCCACAATGGCTGCCTGAGCTGTTTTTGCCTTAATGTTTCCCGCTTGATCGATCGACATGAATGATAAGTCGAGGTCTCAGATGATTCCACTTCTGTCTGCTTCAGGGATATTCTGTAATCGAGATGTCGCCCTTCTTGGTGGTGTTGCTCCTGTCACACTCCTTGACCCTCGTGTAGAGATTAGTTGGGCCCGTCGTAAACTCGATTCATTGGCTAGCCTTTTTCTTTCATCGAGTTGTCTTTGCATCCGGAGTAGGTCTCTCTTCTTGTGGTGGAGCAAATATTGGTACACCAGTAGATCCTCATGTGAAGCATCTGCCGTCATTGGGACTGCTCCCAAATTTTCCTCTCTTGCTTTTTGCCATGCCGACGCTGGTAGTTGAAGTCCTGGTCTCTCTTCTGTGTGTGGTTCTCCGTGTCTCTCTTCTGTCTGCAGTTTCTCCTCCATTTCCGTGTTCTCCTCCGTTGTTGTGTTCTCCTTCGTTGTCGTGGTTTCCTGCATGGTCATGTGAGAAAATATCATTGGGGTTTATGATAGGATTACCGTTTTCGTCGCGTGGCATTGAAGTATCTCCGTTGATCATGTACACTTGGTGGCGTGTTATATGTGGCCTGACTGTGTCGCCTTTTTCTTCTGCGGGTGCGTTGGTAGTACTCCAAGATCATAGTTCTGGATAAATTTTCGCCATGCTTTCTTCAAAATCGACGTTCTCATTGCTTTCTGCGGGTTCTGAGTTTGTTGGGTTTTCTCCGTGTGGTGAGATTGATTGACCACCTTATTTTTCTGTTTCGATTTGAGCTGTGATGTCTGTGAGGGGTCCAACGAGCGATGATGGTACTATTATAGGTGTGGCCTTTCCCACCGACGGTTCTGATGCGATCAGGGCCGAAGGGTGTGATTCCTGCATGTTGTCTCCTTGGAAGTGGAGGCTTCCAATTATTAGATCAGATCCGCCATTTAAATTAGCGGGTACTACTACAAGGGTGGGTGGGTGTGGATCTGCTTTCGTCGAGTTGACGCTTGGTGGAGAGATTTCCGCCGAATCCGTGTTTCCAACGTTCATGTTTCCCACAGGCAGTGCTAATTGACGAGGGGTATCCTCAGCAATGCCCATGCTGATGGACTTGGGGTTTCGCGGAAAAGAGAACGATGGGGATTTCGTCGAATGTTAGGAAAACAATGAAGACAAAGTCGCCTAAATATTGGGAAAACACTCTATTACAAGTTGTCTTCTAGATTTTGGTGTCCCCTCGCTTGGGCTTCTCCCGTCCTATATATATTAGGACGGGTCTCAAAGCTGTATGCGGATAAGTTTCATACACGCGTGATTACAATACCAACATAATGTCGGTTCATAGTTTCTTTCCTAATACAACAAAAAGTCTCTGTCGGTTGCTTCCTTGGGATTTTATCTGGAATCTCCATGGGTCGTAGGCCTTTTACCCAATGTAGGGGTAGCGAATAGTGAGCATCCGAATAATCATACCCATGTCAACAAGGGAGGCTGATACATCCAAAACGTATCTACTTTCCCGAATCCAATGTTAGGAACCGAAGGCCCCGAAGTGACAATAATCGGGATAACCAGAGGGAATGGTTGTGATATGAGGATCACGTGTGTTCACGGAGTGTTAATGCTTTGCTCCAGTGCTCTATTAAAAGCAGCACCTTAATTGCCAGTAGATTCCCTTAAGGCCCCGCTGCAAACGGGCTGGCAGGACAAAAGATGTTGTGCAAGTTCTCATTACGAGCACATATGACTGTATATGGAACACATGCCTATGATTATTTAGTACTTGGATGCTTTACATTATTTATCTGCAAATGCCCTATATCTTGATTGTTATATGAATTGTCTTGTCCATGCAATGCCCATCCATCCATCCCTATGCCTACCGCGCTTTAATCCTACTGTTTACTGCAATTGTTACTACTGTCTTTACTTTTACTACTGCTTTTACTTTGCTATTGCTATTACAAAACTGCTGCTACTAATAAACTACTGCGAGCAAGATTGTTTCCAGGTGCAGCTGAATTGACAACTCAGTTGTTAAGGCCTGTAAATATTCTTTGGCTCCCGTTGTGTCGAATCAATAAATTGGGTTTTACTTCCCTTCAAGACTGTTGCGATCCCCTATACTTGTGGGTCATCAAGACTATTTTCTGGCGCCGTTGCCGGGGATCATGGCTCTATTTATCAAGTTTACTTGGAATCACTATTGTTCGCTGCTATTCATTCATCATGGGTAAATCTCGTGATGGAAAGGTTCCTATATTACCATCCACTACAAGGAGAGGTACAGTTCTGAACACCTCTGTTGCTCTTGATTCACCATCTGTGATGAGTAAGCTCCTCACACCACCACCACATACACATGCTACACATACTGTTACTTCTGCTGAATCTGAAACTTCTGATACTTATGATGTTGCTTCTACTGTGCTTGATAAGAGTGGTTCATTAGGTCCTTTCCTAGATGCTACGATTGCTAGAACTATAGCTGGAAATACTGAAACTCCTAATGAAGATACTACTACACCTGTCAGTTCACTTGAGTCTAGAGAGAGCTATGATATTGAAGACGGATAAATATAAATGACCGATGAATTTATTAAAGAATGCCAAAACACTCATGGTAGGAGTGCTATTAAGAGTCTTCTCAAGAAACATACTATTAGACCTAAATTGTCTCCTAATGCTAAGTTTTCTACATCTCCCATAAACATTAAAGATAAGGATTATGATTTCTCTCTTGATTTATCTTACATAACCATTGTTGAGAAAGAACCTTTTTGTGGGACTAAAAATGAAAGTGTTGTAGCACATATGACTGAGCTTTCCATGAGTGGCCAATTTTCTGATGATATTAAGATGCACACCTACTTTGTTGCTAAAATTTTCCCCTTTTCACTGAAAGGAGAGGCTAAAGCTTGGTTTAATAATTTACCTCCTGGATGTACTAATAGCCATGATTGCTTGATTGATACTTTCTTTGAGAAATATTTCCCTCCTAGTGCTAGACATGCCATTCCACAGGAACTTTTTGATTTTAAACAAGGAAAAAGTAGATATTGCCTGAATCATGGTCAAGGTTTTGTGTTTTGATTCATGCACAGCATGTGTGTCTATTACCTAAAAATGAGCTTCTTGATATATATTATAATGGACTAACTAAAGAATCTAGGACATACCTGGATAGTTGTGCTGATTATGTTTTCAGGAAGAGAACTCGCAAAGAATCTGAGGAATTAATGGCTAAGATAAGCAAGAATCATGATGACTGGACTTCACCTGAGTCAACTACACCTGAGTTACCAGTGCCTGAGCCAACACCAACACCAAATAAGAGGGGAGTGATTGAACTAAATGATGAAGTGATGAAGGAAGCTAAGAAATGTCTTAAGGAGAAGGGTATTAAAGCTGAAGATGTGAAGAATCTACCTCCTATAGAAGAATTATGTAAGCCAATATCCCACTCATCCACTATTGAGGTACACTCCCTCCAACATTTTGATGAAGGTGATATTCCTTATTCTAAACGTACTGATCAATGCTTAGAAGAATTTGATATCTTTATCGTAAAGCAAGATAATTTTAACAAAAGAGTGCAAAATCATTTGATGGAAAACTCTAGAGCTATTATTGAGTTAAAGGATATTGTGGAAAGAACCTCCAATGATGTTAAAATGCTTGTTAAACACTTCCAAATGGTTCAAACTCAAATTGATCAGCTTATTAAGGTACAAAAAGATTTGATAGTTAATGTTTCTAAATAAAAACATGCTTATGAAATTAGAACTAGAAGCGGCGCTACCACCTAGGATCCTCTATATCCTGAGGGGCATCCTAAAAGGATTGAGCAGGATTCTCAACAACCTAAAAATAGAGGTACTTCTTCTAAGAGAAAGAAAAAGAAACATAAAACAGTTGTAGAATCTTCTGAACCTAATAAAGATCCTAATAGTATATCTGTCTCTGATGCTGAAACTGAGACTGGTGATGAGAAAAATGATGCTCCTCATAAAGAAGAAATTGAAGAAGAACCTGAAAGGAAAACTAAGAATGCTAAGTACACTAAGGAAGATTTTGTTGCTAATAAACATGGTAGTGAAAGAGAGCCCTGGGTTCAAAAACCAATGCCTTTCCCTGATAAGAAACACAAGTCAAAGGAAGACGAACACTATAATAAGTTTTGTGAGTGGATGAAACCTTTATTTTTGCAAATTCCTTTAACTGATGCTATTAAATTACCTCCTTATTCAAAGTATATGAAGGATATTGTCTCTAATAAAAGGAAGATCCCTAATGAGGAAATTTCTACTTTACTTGCTAATTATTCCTTTAATGGTAAGGTTCCAAAGAAACTTGGAGACCAAGGGATTCCAACTACTCCATATTCTATTAAAAATAATTATGTTAGAACTACTTTGTGTGATTTGGGAGCAGGTAGTGTTATGCCTTTTTCTCTCTACAAAAGACTTCAATTGGAGAAACTAATACCAACTGATATATCTTTGAAAATGGCTGATAAATCTACTACTATTCTTGTTGGTATATGTGAGGATGTACCTGTTCAAGTGGCTCATAATTGCTTGATATTAACTGGCTTTGTTGTGCTTGAAATGCCTGAAGATGATAATATGTCTCTTATTCTTGGGAGACCTTTTCTTAATACTGCAGGTGCTGTCATTAATTGTAATCAAGGAAAGGTAACTTTTAATGTTAATGACAAGGAGCATATTGTCTATTTCCCCAAGAAGATTGTTAAGACTTATGGTTTAAATTCAATTGAAAATATTGAGGGCATCCAAGTTGGAGAAATATATTGTCCCATACCACGAGAAAACTATGAAATTATTATGATTGGGACCATTGCTATCAAGGTTGACGTAACATAATCATTTAGTGGAATACAAAGTTTTGTTTCATATAAAATTATTTGGTAACAAGACCTGATAAACCTTGTTAACAAAGGGATTTTAATGAACTAAACAATGTTTTCACCATGATTATCTTTGCTTACTTTTATTTTATCCATTTCAATTTTTGCTTTCACTTAGCTTACTTTTCTATTGCTAGTTGCTTGCATATTAGAGTGTTTTAGAACTTATGAAGTTTTAGTTTTGTTTTGTCATTGCATCACTCCAAAATTATCTTTCTGCCAGAAAATTATACATCAATACTTGAAAATTGCTAAAAAAAATAAAGTGTCTCAAAAAAATCCAGAAAATTCATATTAAATTTATACGTCAAAAAGGGGCAGAGAAGTACCCAGAGTGACCCAGGGGGCCCACCAGGTAGGCACACCACCTGGTGGCGCGGCCACTCCAGGGGCGCGCCTGGCCATGGTGTGGGCCACCCCTGGCCCTCCACTTACTCTCCCTCCTGCCACTCCTTTCTCTCTCCCAAGAAAACACCAGTTCATTGCTCAAACCTGTGTTCTTGGTGTTATTGCTCGTGATTTTCGATCTCCTTGCTCAGCCCATCTTTGTTGCTAAGATTTGGAGCATTTGATCTCCGGTTTGTGACTCCTCCGCTTGCCCAAGTAGATTTGTTATTAGTTGATTATATCTTGAGTATTTTGCTACTGTAGGTGACAGGTTATGTGAGCTTGCATGCTTGTTCAATGCTTAGAGAAATTGTTTTGATACATGTTTAGGCCTCTTACAAGTCCCTATAAGTAGTTCCATTCATTATGTAATCACTTGTATGATGGTTGCCTAAAATTTCAGAAAAAGGAGAGATGAACAATCATACTTTTGGGGAAGTATTTGAGAGAGACACACTCAGGAGGGCAAGGCCTTCAAGATCAGAATCTCAATTTAGGCCATCATATAATGAAGATCTTGATGGGTTCGTAGCATGGAAAACAAAAAATTTCTACCGCAAGAACGAACAAAACCCAGATCTAATCTAGATAAAAGCCAAGATCTAATCTATTAGACATGAGCAACGAGATAGATAGGAACTAACCCTCGTAGATCCGAAAGCGTTAACGAGATTGGATCTCGTGGTTGATGTAGTCGATCACTTGCCGATCTCAAGATCGTGTGGACGATCCTTCCGACGTCGCGTTCCAGCAACGCTTCTACAGTCGGTCAAGTGGACGATCCTTCCGGCGCCGCGATTCGGCGGCGCTTCCGCAGTCGGTCACACGTGCGGAGTCGAAGCAGACCTTCCTCTCCCCGTTCCAGCGAGCAGTGGAGGTAGTAGATTTTCTCCACGGAACCCCAGCAGCACGACAGCGTGGTGGTGGTGGTGGAGTAGAGAATTCTGCAGGGCTTCGCCTATGCCTGTGCAGAAGAAAGGTGGAGGAGAGAGGCGGCAGAGATTGGGAGTTATGGGAGAGGGGCAAGAGGGGGCGCCCCTGCCCTTCTATTTAAGGGGGGGAAGGCGCCTTGGGGAGGGGGAGTCCTTGTAGGACTCCCCTTCCTCTATGGCCGGCGGGTTGGGGAGTGGCGGGAGAGGTCCTCCTCCCCCACGACTCCTAGTCTTGACCCACCAGGACTCCTTGATCCCTTCCTTGGTTTTCAAGCAAACTCCAAGAAACCTTCTAGAACCTTCCGGAACATTCCAAAACCTTCTAGAATCCTCATACAAACACTCTGGAACATTTCCTAACTCAGAAAATGATCCCCTATATATGAATCTTATTCTCCGGACCATTCCAGATCTCCTCGTGATGTCCCGAATCCAATCCGAGACTCCGAACAACATTCGGTCTCCAACGCACATTCCATATCTACTTAAAACAACTTCGAACCTTAAGTGTGTCACCCTACGGTTCGTGAATATGCAGACATGACAGAGACACATCTCCTATCAATAACCATCAGCGGGACCTAGAGATCCATAATGGCTCCCACATACTCAACGATGACTTCACGATCGATTGAACCACTTACATACGAAACCAATTCCCTTTGTCACGCGATACTATACTTATCCGAGGTTTGATCGTCAGCATCTCCATACCTAGTTCTACCTCGTTACTGATAAGTACTCTTTACTCGTTCCGTGATATGTCATCCCTTGTGACCCAGTCACATGCTTGCAAGCTAACTAGATGACATTCCACCGAGAGGGCCCAGAGCATATCTATCCGTCATATGGATGGACAAATCCCAATCTTGGTTCATGCGCTTCAACACATACTTTCAGAATACCCAATGACAGCTTTATGACCACCCAGTTACGAAGCGGTGTTTGATGTCATCAAAGTACCCATTCGGTGATGGTGATTAACACAACCTCATGGTCGAAGGATTAGGTTACTATGCATTTAAAAGCTTACAGCAATACGGACTTTAATGGCTTGATCTTATGCTACGCTTACTATGGGTGTATGTCCATCACATCATTCTCCTAATGATATAACCTTGTTATTAATCACATCCTTATGTCTATGATCAGGAAACCATGATCATCAATCAATCAACACGCTAGTTCAACAAGAGGCTTACTAGGGACTCTTATATGTTTACAAAACACACATGTATTAGTGTTTCCTAATAATACAATTATAGCATGGGGTGTACACATTCATCATAAACACAAAGATATAATAATAATCACTTTTATTATTGCCTCTTGGGCATATCTCCAACAGTCTCCCACTTGCACTAGAGTCAATAATCTAGATTACATGGTAATATACCGAACACCCATGGTGTTCTGGTGTTGGTCATGCTTTGCCCTAGGGAGAGGTTTAGTCAACGGATCTGCCACATTCAGATCAGTGTGTACTTTGCAAATCTTTATGTCACCTTCTCGGACATACTCACAAATAGCGTGAAAACATAGCTTGATGTGCTTCAGCTTGCTATGTGACCTTGGCTCCTGTGCATTAGCTATGGCACATGTGTTGTCATAGTAGATGGCCATCGGGTCCAACGCACTGGGAACCACGCCAAGTTCAGTTATGAATTCCTTCATCCAAACGGCTTCTTGTGCAGCCTCCGAAGCAGCTATGTATTCCGATTCAGTTGAAGATTTCGCCACAACGCTTTGCTTCGTACTCCTCCAGCTCACTGCAGCACCATTCAAAATAAATACGTATCCCGACTGTGACTTCGAGTCATCCGGATCGGTGTTCCAACTAGCATCGGTGTAACCGTTTACAACAAGCTGTTCATCACCTCCATAAGAAAGAACCATATCCTTAGTCCTATTTAGGTACTTTAGGATATTCTTGACCGCTGTCCAGTGCTCCATTCCAGGATCACTTTGATTTCTGCTAGTCAAACTAACATCATGTGCTATATCCGGTCTTGTACACAGCATGGCATACATGATAGAACCTATGGCCGAGGCATAGGGAATATTATTCATTTTCTCTCTATCTTCTGCCATAGCTGGACTTTGAGTTTTACTCCAGGTCTTACCTGACAACATGGGCACAAACCCTTTCTTGCTATCTTCCATTCTAAACTTCTTTAGAACTTTGTCCAAGTATGTACTTTGTGAAAGCGCTATTAGGCGTCTTGATCTATCTCTATAAATCTTGATACCTAGAATGTATGCCGCTTCGCCAAGATCCTTTATTGAAAAACTATTATTCAAATAGGTTTTGATGCTATTAAGAAGTTCTATATTATTCCCAATCAACAATATGTCATCTACATATAGTACTAGGAATGCTACAGAGCTCCCACTCACTTTCTTGTAAATACAAGCTTCTCCATAAGTTTGTATAAACCCAAAATTTTTGATTACTTTATCAAAATGTTGATTCCAACTCCGGGATGCTTGCTTCAGTCCATAAATGGAGCGCTGAAGCTTTCATACCTTGTCAGCATCTTTAGGATCGACAAAACCCTTGGGTTGTACCATATACAACTCTTCCTCAATGTCACCATTAAGGAACGTTGTTTTGACATCCATCTGCCAAATCTCATAATCGAAATGTGCAGCAATTGCTAACAAAATCCTCACAGACTTTAGCTTCGCTACTGGTGAGAAAGTCTCATCATAGTCAACTCCTTGAATTTGTCGGAACCCTTTCGCGACAAGTCGAGCTTTATAGACGGTAACATTGCCATCAACATCTGTTTTTCTCTTGAAAATCCATTTGTTCTCGACAGCCTTACGGCCATCCGGTAAGTCCACCAAAGTCCACACTTGGTTTTCGTACATGGATCCCATTTCGGATTTCATGGCTTCTAGCCATTTGTCGGAATCTGGGCTCACCATAGCTTCTTCATATGTCGCAGGGTCATCAGTGTTGTCCACCAACATGACGTTCAAGGCAGAGTCATACCAATCGGGAGTGGTACGAACCCTCGTTGACCTGCAAGGTTCAGCAGTAACTTCGTTTGAAGTTTCATGATCATTATCATTAGCTTCCTCTCCAATTGGTGAAGGCGGCACAAAAACATCTTCCGGTGTTGCGCTACTCTCAAATCCGAGAGAAGGTTCAATAACCTCATCGAGTTCTACTTTCCTTCCAGTCACCTCCTTCGAGAGAAACTCCTTCTCAAGAAAGGATCCATTCTTTGCAACGAAAACTTTGCCTTCGGATCTATGATAGAAGGTATACCCAATTGTTTCTTTAGGGTATCCTATGAAGACGCATTTCTCCGCTTTGGGTTCTAGCTTATCAGGTTGTAACTTCTTTACATATGCTTCGCAACCCCAAATTTTAAGGAACGACAACTTAGGTTTCTTACCAAACCACAATTCGTACGGTGTCATTTCAACGGATTTAGATGGTGCCCTATTTAAAGTGAATGCGGCTGTCTCTAATGCATAGCCCCAAAACGATAGCGGTAAATCTGTAAGAGACATCATAGACCGAACCATATCTAAGAGAGTTCGATTACGACGTTCGGACACACCATTACGCTGTGGTGTTCCCGGCGGTGTCAACTGTGAAAGTATTCCACATTTCTTTAAATGCATGCCAAACTCATAACTCAGATATTCACCTCCGCGGTCAGAACGCAGAAACTTAATCTTCTTGTTACGATGATTCTCCACTTCACTTTGAAATTCCCTAAACTTCTCGAAAGTTTCGGACTTATGCTTCATAAAGTAGACATACCCATATCTACTCAAGTCATCCGTGAAAGTGAGAACATAACGATATCCACCACGCGATGCTACACTCATTGGTCCGCACACATTGGTATGTATTATTTCCAATAAGTCTGTAGCTCGCTCCATTGTACCAGAGAATGGAGTCTTAGTCATTTTTCCCATTAGACATGCTTCGCATCTTTCAAGTGATTCAAGAAGTCCATCTGAATGGAGTTTCTTCATACGCTTCACTCCAATGTGACCAAGTCGATAGTGCCAGATGTATGTAGAATTATCATTCAATTTTACTCGTTTAGCATCTATGTTGTGAACTCGTGTATCACTACCATCGAGATTCAGTAAGAATAAACCATTCATCTCAGGTGCATTACCATAAAAGATATTACTCATATAAATTGAACAACCTTTATTCTCGGACTTAAAAGAGTAACCGTCTCGCAATAAACAGGATCCATATATAATGTTCATGCTTAACGCAGGCACCAAATAACAATTATTCAAATTTAAAACTAATCCCGAAGGTAGATGTAGAGGGAGCGTGCCGACGACGATCACATCAACCTTGGAGCCATTTCCAACGCGCATCGTCATCTCGTCTCTTGCCAGTCTTCGTTTATTCCGCAGCTCCTGTTTCGAGTTACAAATATGAGCAACCGAACCAGTATCAAATACCCAGGCACTACTACGATTACTAGTAAGATACACATCTATAACACATATATCAAATATACCTTTCTTCTTGATGTTGCCGTTCTTCAGATCCGCCAGGTACTTGGGGCAGTTATGCTTCCAGTGACCAGCACCCTTGCAGTAGAAGCACTCAGTTTCAGGCTTAGGACCAGCCTTGGGCTTCTTAGCAGGTGCGGCAGCTTTCTTGTCGTCCTTCTTGAAGTTGCCCTTGTTCTTAGGCTTGCCCTGTCTCTTGAAATTGGTGGTCTTATTGACCATCAACACTTGGTGCTCCTTTTTGATCTCCACTTCAGCAGTTTTCAGCATGGACGACAGTTCAGGCAACGTCTTGTTCATGCAGTGCATGTTGTAGTTCATCACAAAGTTCTTGTAACCTGGTGGCAGTGATGGAAGGAGACGGTGAATCCCCAATTCATTAGGAATCGATATTCGCAACTCTTGGAGCTTCATTGCGTACCCAGACATGGTGAGCACGTGCTCGCTAACGGAGCTTCCTTCTTCCATCTTACAGTTAAAGAACTTTTCAGAGGCCTCATAGCTCTCCATGGCCGCGCGAGTCTCAAAAATTAGCCTGAGCTCCTTAATGATCTCGAACGGGGCGTGGTGCTCAAAACGCTTTTGGAGCTCCGATTCTAAACCGTACAGGATGGCACACTGAACTGTGGAGTAATGATTTTTCCGAGTGGCGAAAACATTCTTTTCGTCATCGGTGGCATTATCTGCAGGTGGGTCACCTAGCGGTGCATCGAGCACATAGGTCAACTGACCAGCCCTGAGGACGATCTTCAGTCCACGGAACCAGTCCGTGAAATTGCTTCCATTGTTTTTAAGCTTTTCTTTCTCTAGGAACGCATTGAAATTGATGGAGGGGGTCGCCATAATCTACAACAATTTGCAAGTAGTTTAGACTAAGTTTATGATAAATTGAGTTCAAATTTAATTCTTAAACTAACTAGGTGAACTCCCACTCAAAACAACATCCCTCACATTGTCTTAGTGATTACACGAACCAAGTCCACTACACCAAGTCCGATCTTCACGAGAGAAGATGTAGTTTCATTGGCGAACAATCTTCATGTTCATCATATCATTTATATGACTCATGCTCTACCTTTCGGTATTCCGTGTTCCGAGACCATGTCTGTACATGCTAGGCTCGTCAAGACAACCTTAGTTTCCGCATGTGTAAATCTGGCTTGCACCCGTTGTATGCACACGTAGAATCTATCACATCCGATCATCACGAGATGCTTCGAAACGAAGAGTCTTAGCAACGGTGCCAACTAAGGGTGAACACTTTATTACTTGATATTTAGTGAGAGGGATCATCTTATAATGCTACCGTCGCGATCTAAGCAATACAAGATGCATAAAGGATTAACATCACAGGCAATTCATAATTAGTGTGATATGATATGGCCTTTTCTTCTTGCGCCTTTGATCTCCATCTCCAAAGCACGAACATGATCTCCATCATCACCAGCAGTGCGTCAAGGTCAGTGGCGCCGCTTCATGGTTGTCCATCATCACCAGCAACTATTACAACTACTTGGAATAAAGCTATTACAAGATGAATAGACACGCAGGTCTTAACAGAATTAAAGACAACCATTAGGCTCCTGCCGGTTGCCATATTACAACAAGGATCATTGCATACATCAAATACAATCACAATCACATGATGGCCATATCACATCACAAAACCCCTGCAAAAACAAGTTAGACGCCTCTAATTTTCTTTGCAAGTTTTACGTGGTTTGGGGCTTTCGCATAAGACCGATCTTACCTACGAACAAGGACCACAACGTTGATACAAGTGTTGTCAAGATGCTCATTGTAAATTGAATCTTAACTATGGTTGGAGAGACAGACACCCGCAAAGCCACTTGTGCAAAGCAAGTTGCACGTCAAGCGTGGAGCAAGTCTCATGTGCGATGGCATGTAATGTTAGCCCGAGCCGCTTCATCCCACCATGCCGCAAGACGCAAAGTACACGCTAAGACACCGACAAAAAAAGCATCAACGCCCACAAAAACATTGTGTTCTACTCGTGCAACAGATCTACGCATAGACGGCTCTGATACCACGGATGGGTTCGTAGCATGGAAAACAAAAAATTTCTACCGCAAGAACGAACAAAACCCAGATCTAATCTAGATAAAAGCCAAGATCTAATCTATTAGACATGAGCAACGAGATAGATAGGAACTAACCCTCGTAGATCCGAAAGCGTTCACGAGATTGGATCTCGTGGTTGATGTAGTCGATCACTTGCCGATCTCAAGGTCGAGTGGACGATCCTTCCGGCGTCGCGTTCCAGCAGTGCTTCCGCAGTCGGTCAAGTGGACGATCCTTCCGGCGCCGCAATTCGGCAGCGCTTCCGCAGTCGGTCACACGTGCGGAGTCGAAGCAGACCTTCCTCTCCCCGTTCCAGCGAGCAGCGGAGGTAGTAGATTTTCTCCACGGAATCCCAGCAGCACGACGGCGTGGTGGTGGTGGTGGAGTAGAGAATTCTGCAGGGCTTCGCCTATGCCTGTGCAGAAGAAAGGTGGAGGAGAGAGGCGGCAGAGATTGGGAGTTATGGGAGAGGGGCAAGAGGGGGCGCCCCTGCCCTTTTATTTAAGGGGGGGAAGGCGCCTTGGGGAGGGGGAGTCCTTGTAGGACTCCCCTTCCTCTATGGCCGGCGGGTTGGGGAGTGGCGGGAGGAGTCCTCCCCCACGACTCCTAGTCTTGACCCACCAGGACTCCTTGATCCCTTCCTTGGTTTTCAAGCAAACTCCAAGAAACCTTCTAGAACCTTCTGGAACATTCCGAAACCTTCTAGAATCCTCATACAAACACTCCGGAACATTTCCTAACTCAGAAAATGATCCCCTATATATGAATCTTATTCTCCGGACCATTCCGGATCTCCTCGTGATGTCCCGAATCCAATCCGAGACTCCGAACAACATTCGGTCTCCAACGCACATTCCATATCTACTTAAAACAACTTCGAACCTTAAGTGTGTCACCCTACGGTTCGTGAATATGCAGACATGACAGAGACACATCTCCTATCAATAACCATCAGCGGGACCTGGAGATCCATAATGGCTCCCACATACTCAACGATGGCTTCGCGATCGATTGAACCACTTACATACGAAACCAATTCCCTTTGTCACGCGGTACTATACTTATCCGAGGTTTGATCGTCAGCATCTCCATACCTAGTTCTACCTCGTTACTGATAAGTACTCTTTGCTTGTTCCGTGATATGTCATCCCTTGTGACCCAGTCACATGCTTGCAAGCTAACTAGATGACATTCCACCAAGAGGGCCCAGAGCATATCTATCCGTCATATGGACGGAAAAATCCCAATCTTGGTTCATGCGCTTCAACACATACTTTCAGAATACCCAATGACACCTTTATGACCACCCAGTTACGAAGCGGTGTTTGATGTCATCAAAGTACCCATCCGGTGATGGTGATTAACACAACCTCATGGTCGAAGGATTAGATTACTATGCATTTAAAAGCTTACAGCAATACGAACTTTAATGACTTGATCTTATGCTACGCTTACTATGGGTGTATGTCCATCACATCATTCTCCTAATGATATAACCTTGTTATTAATCACATCCTTATGTCTATGATCAGGAAACCATGATCATCAATCAATCAACAAGCTAGTTCAACAAGAGGCTTACTAGGGACTCTTATATGTTTACAAAACACACATGTATTAGTGTTTCCTAATAATACAATTATAGCATGGGATGTAAACATTCATCATAAACACAAAGATATAATAATAATCACTTTTATTATTGCCTCTTGGGCATATCTCCAACAGATCTTATTGCACGCGCTTTGGCAATTCAGGGGATGAGGGATATGCTCACCCATCCACCTTCCCTTGCTTTGCCTTTTTGCAAGTTGTAGGGATCCTTGATGATTTCCTACTTCTTCTTCAGAGGGTTGGTCTAACCACTTACATGCAGGATGAGAGTGAGAAATATGCAGTGTTCACCAAAACTTTTGTTGAAAGTTTCACTTTCACTAACACCCCTTATAGGTTAACCGTTTCATTCATAATATGCCTATTACCATGCCATTGGAAAGATTTCGCAGCATTATAGGCATAGGCATGACTTGGACAGTGAAGAAGATCCAAGGTCGACCCACTGATTTGCTGGAACTCTACCGAAGTGTGACAAATGACGATGACCGCACAGCTCAGCGTGAAAAGATAATGAACATTCAACTCCCAGCTCTTAGATATTTTGCTTACTGTCTTGCCACTAGCATTCTTGGTAGGGAAAACACTAGTAATATTTATAATTATCATTTCGCCTTTCTTGCTACTGCACTTAATAATGATACCAAGTACAATCTTGGTTCTCTCATTGCCCGTCGCTTAGCTGCTAGAGGACCCATTTATGGGGGCATTATTGCCACATGCATGGTCGTTGCGTTAGAACTTTCTGTTGATCCTAATGACATTGTGTTGACACCACAAAGGCTTGATCTTGCTGCTATGAAAACACATCACTTTGTTACTACTGACTCTAGTATCGAGAATTTAGATTATAGGATGTTGTTTACTGACAGAGACAAGAGGGAAATTCCTTTGCCACTATCCGCTTTGTTCAGTATTTGCAGGATGCCATGGTCATGTTCCAAGGAGGAGGTGGACGAGCATCTCTGCTTGCTTGGTTTCCATGGGCAGCACCAGGGGGATGTGCCCTCTTATGACTACTCTGCACACTACACTGGGGCGTCCTCGAGTTCATATCAGGATGAAGGCACTTCTTCGCCATATTATGGAGGCGCCCCTTCCTGGCTAGCTTGGGATTGATACCCACTTAGGCTAAAAGCCTAAGCTTGGAGGGAGGTATACCGACATCACACTCATCTACATATCATGTTCTGTTGGTACTTTGTACATCCATGTTTTGTTTTCTTTTTAGTTTTTGTTCTTGCTTTATTTCTGCTTTCCAAAACACAAAAAGACCAAAAATATTTTCGTTATTTCTCTTTGTTTGCTTTTTTATCTTTTAGCCTTGGTTTGCTTCTTCCTTTTGGCTTTGTTTTGATTATTCAAAAAAACCAAAAAGATTTCGCTTTGCTTGTCCTTCCCTTCGGTTCTTGCCTTTAAAAATCGAAAACCCAAAAATATTTGTTGTTCTTCTCTGGTTTTGTAAAGTTCATTGTAGGGTTCAGAGGTCCTCAGTGACTCCTTGGAAATTGGATTGATCTTATTATTCAAGTCACACAAGTGAAAGGCAATAATGATTTATGACATCTCGAGGTGTGGTAAGAGGCTGGTATGAACTCTATTTTTTTTCATTTTTGTACATATACTCATCATTGTGAGCATGCTTAGTCTGTTTATGTAAGGTGTATGTTATTTAATGGATACTTAGTGGTCCTTGCCTACTTATGATCAGTTCCAATCCATTATTACTTCGTAACATGTCATACAACTGTTTGTTTGCATTGTTCTATTCATAACTTGGTATGACATTATGGTGTCCTCCTCTGAATGTTCTATTTGAATCGACTTGGCACATGCTCACGCATGCCTATAACTAAACAAAAAGTAGCCTTGATGATTTATTCTGCCTCGGAGTTCTTGTGTCACTTTTATGCCACTATTAATTTTGTTTTGTTGCAAGCATGATTATGATAGTTACTGCTCTCTCGATTGTCGCACCCTTTCTATTGCTAGCCTTCACTTGTGCTGAGTACTTTACTCGTGCATCCAACTCCCTAAAACCAAATTTGTTAAAAAGAGTCCACCATATCTACCTATTAGCTCTATTGCTATTCCTTGCATATTTATTATGCTCTGTTTTCTTCCAATAAAAATATATGCTTGTTATGTAAAAATTAGTTAGCAAAGCTCTCATGAACTTGATGGCACACTTTACTTTCTTTCACTTAATAAACTTGAACCATTGTTCCCATCTATGTTGTGTATATGCTTGCGCTTTGTAAGCTGTGAATTAGCAGAACCATGCTATCATGTGGAACACTTTCAACATTGCACTTTATTTACTTGATATCATGTTCTTTTGCTTATGGATCCCGGCGGTGTGAAATGAAAGGGGAGCTTGTAAGGCTCATGGACTTCGTATATGTGTTAGAGAAACGCCTAGGCGGCTGGTCTAACCCATGCCTAATCATGGTGGAAACCTGTAGCGTAACCATAGTGAGCAATCTATGAAGCATCCCTTATATAAAAAAACCTATGCAAATAGGAAAGAAAAAAAAGAGGAAGAAAAGAAAAAAAAGAGAGCTATGCAAATAGGAAATAAAAGGATTGCTGAGATGCTCATTGTCTGCTTGCCTTGTCATTTTGATATGGGGAATCTTCCGTAACATCGGGCAAGGGGTACCCCGTTGGCAGTTCTCTATGATACGCATGTACTTACAATGACAAGAACTTACCTGTGACCAAACTTGAGTAGCATGAGGAACGGTACTTGTAAGTAAGGGCATGAGATTTTCAGCTTATAACTTGTCAAGAATATCCTCATATTTGATCACTTTAACCTTAATCACCTAAAGATGCTTATGATAGGGGCAATGAGAGCTCAAAGCTAATGAGTACCATACTTTCAACATTTGGAATTCTTTCAAACTTTTAAATATTTTTCTTTCACTTTTATGTTGAGTCACCATTTATTCTTTGAGCACCTTCTCGAGAGCATAGCTGTCATTCTTAGTGTAATGTGCTTGTCCTAAAACACGGTTAATGATGACATGGCTTTGACACTTGTATCTTTGATATGTTTATTTCTAGTCTTCACTTGAACTTCAGATGTGTCTTGGAATTTATGTCTTGCTCCAAAGAAAGGCAAGTGAGACACCACTTTATCATATCTTCTTATGAGCACTACAATCCTGCATATGCTTATGTGTCATGTTGCTTATTATTAATGAGTTGGAATCTCTTCATAGCTTGCATGACTACTAGGTAAACTTATTTGCATACTCTTTATTATGAATTGCCTAAGTATTTGATCATATGCTGAGAATATATACATCTTATGAAGCAAATGTGTTTGTGAATGTGTCTTTTATCGCTCTCAGTTTTCAACTGAATCGCTTGCAGACAAGCAATAAGCTAAGCTTGGGGGAGTTGATACGTCCAAAACGTATCTACTTTCCCGAACAATTTTGCTATTGTTTCTCCTCTAATTTGTGTGATTTGGATACAACTAATTAGAACTGACGCTGTTTTCAGCAGAATTGCTTTGGTATCTCGTTTTTGTGCAGGAAATCAACTTTCAGGAAAAATCCCGAAAAATATCACAAAACTCTTATTTTACTAGAAGACTCACGGAGCCAGAAGACGGGACGAAGAGGAGCCACGAGGGGCCCACACCCCCTGGCCATGCGGGCCAGGCTAGGCCACGCCAGGAGGGGTGTGGCCGCCTCGGACTTCGCCTTGACCTCTCCTTTCGCCTATAAAAGCCCTCTGACCTAAAACAGACGGGGGGTTCGACGTTTTTCCAGATAGAGTTCCGCTTCGCCGCCACCACCAGATACAGTGATTCGGAAACAGAAACTCCATTCTGGCACCCTGCTGGGACGGGGAATTGGAGGAGATCATTGCCATCATTATCATCATCGCTTCTCCATCAACCATCCATGATTCGCCCATCCATGAGTGAGTAATCCCCTGCTATAGGCTATGGGGATGGTAGGGATTGGATGAGATCGTTCATGTAATTGCATCAGATTGTTAGGGCATGGTGCCTAGTATCTATTATTAGTGCTTTTTGACTTTGTTGCAACTTGTTATGCTTAATTCTTGTCACTAGCGCCCGAGTGCCATGATTTCAGATCTGAACATGTTATTGATTCATGATGATATTATTGTTTATGATCTTACCCGCAAGTTGTATACACATATTGTTGTCCGTAACCGAAGGCCCCGAAGTGACAATAATCAGGATAATCGGAGGGAATGGCTGTGATATGAGGATCACGTGTGTTCACGGAGTGTTAATGCTTTGCTCTAGTGCTCTATTAAAAGGAGCACCTTAATTGCTAGTAGATTCCCTTGAGGCCTCGCTACAAACGGGCTGGCTGGACAAAGGATATTGTGCAAGTTCCCATTACGAGCACGTATGACTATATATGGAACACATGCCTATGATTATTTCATACTTGGATGATTTACCTTATTTATCTGCAAATGCCCTATATCTTGATTGTTATATGAATTTTCTTGTCCATGCAACGCCCGTCCATCCATCCCTATGCCTACCACGCTTTAATACTATTGTTTACTGCAATTGTTACTACTGTCTTTACTTTTACTACTGCTTTTACTTTGCTATTGTTATTACAAAACTGTTGTTACTGATAAACTACTGCGAGCAAGATTGTTTCCAGGTGCATCTGAATTGATAACTCAGTTGTTAAGGCTTATAAATATTCTTTGGCTCCCCTTGTGTCGAATCAATAAATTGGGTTTTACTTCCCTCGAAGACTATTGCGATCCCCTATACTTGTGGGTCATCAGAGACCTTTTGTGGTGTTGGTGGTTGAAAGAGTATGAGTTTGGCGGAATATGATGGATAAACTATTGAGCCTCATGGGCAAGTATATATAGGCGTACAAAGGATTATCTTGGAGTATGAGTCAAGTTAGGACTATACGTAAATAGATCCTAACTCTATCTAAACTACCATAAAACCATATATACCTAATACTCTAACACTTCCCCGCAGTCATAGAGGTAGCATCGTGAACAACTGGAACATCACGGACGGTCAGACTGGAGATAAACCGAAGTAGCATCCAGTAGGCTGACATCCTCCCGCAGTCCAAGTGGGAACGTCGTGGATGGTGTCGCAGCGCGGTAGCTTGGACTATAGAGGAAGCTGATGATGCTCAAGCGAGGTGGTATCCCTTGTGCCGATGTTGAGGGAGCCGAGAGCGTGAGGCGGTGCCATGGTCGAGATAGCCGTGCGATGGGTCGCCATAGTCGATGTCGTGGTCGGGGATGCCGGTGTCGAGGTAGACGCATGTGAAGCCGCATGCGCATAGCGCGCGAGGAGGATGATGGAGACACGTCGAGGCAGTCGTTGAGGGTGTCGATGCCAAAGTCGATGCACTCCGAGCCGTCGAGGACAAGGTGCGGCCATAGTTTTACCAGAACTAGGCGCACGTCGGGGACGAGTGCACACTCCGGTTTTGCCAGAACGGAGTATGCAAAGAAGAACTCGTCGGTGATGCGGTCGAGGCAGTCGTAGAGGGGTCGATGCCGAAGAAGACGTTGTTGAAGCCGATGAAGACGAGGCACCAATCCGAGCTTGCCAGACTCGGGAACTCATCGGGGACGAAGGCACTACCGGTGTTGCCAGTACCAGGCGTGCGGGGGAAGGGACCATCATGAACTTGCCGCCATGTCAGAAAGACTAGCAGAGGAAGCCTCTAGAGCGGTTGCAACGCGCAGAGCGGCGAAGGGAGACAGGTCGGTGCTGTCCGGCGGTTGTTGGAGTAGAGTAGCAGGTGGTGTAGTCGGGGATGACGCGATGACACTGGCGGCGAAGTTGTAGTGGACGAAGACGTAGAAGGCGGTGAAACCAGCGGTGGCCTGGGTTAGTCATGTTGGATGCCTAGAGTGGCGATGGGGTAGTCGGCGGGACCTACGACAGCGAGAGGGCGCCCTGCAGGTTACCTTGTGAAGTGCGGCGGCGGTGCTTGAAGTAGGCGAGGAAGACCTGGCGACGTGACGAAGACCATGTGCAGACGACGGTGATCCGTGCCATAGGAGATGGCGCAGTGAAAGCCGAGGCCGTCGATGCATGAGGACGGCGAACTAGACTGCGTGCAGCCACGCTACAACCTGAGGGGGTGGTATAGCTACAGGGCGCAAGTCAGTGCAGCGGCTGGGATACCACCAGCGACGTATACACCAAGGAAGGCGCGTTGGAAGCTGGTAGCGTGGACCAAAGGCGGCGGCGCTGTGGCCCAACGGGGCGACACAACGACAGCCCGTAGCTCGATCGGTGGTAGGCGCGTGCTCGGGGACGTGCCTGGCGTAGACAGACGCATGATCGGTTGATCAGACCGACGGTGCACCGTATGCGCTATGGTTTGGACGACGCGTAGATCGGAGTCGATTGCGGTGTTGTCGGTGAAGTTTCCGGACGATGATGACGAAGACGATCCGAGGGGGGATGGCCGTGGCAGCCTTCCAATGGAAGGCGTAGCAGCCGTCCGTGGTGCGCGACAGCCTGCCCTGAGGCCGCGGCAGCCTGCCGAGGCAGGCGCAACAACGGAGGAGGCAGGCGCACGAGCGCGGTGTAGATCCTCAATGCCGATGGTCAGAGTAGAGGTGCGGCGATGACGATGGCGGTGGGCGACTTAATCCGATCTAAGATCGGTAAACCAAAAAAGAACACCGGTCAAGAGATCAGAAAAAAGGACTTACAGGGCAGCCAATCATGGATCGGCGGACGAACCCTACATACGGATCGCGCGTCCCCCGACAGAGATCATGGAGATCGATCCCCCGCGGGCGGCGCGGCGGAAGCGTGCGGCTAGGGTTTGGACCGATTAGGCTGATACCATGAAAGAGTATGAGTTTGGAGGAATATGATGGATATATTATTGAGCCTCATGGGCGAGTATATATAGGCGTACAGAGGATTATCTTGGAGTACGAGTCAAGCTAGGACTGTACGTAAAAAGATCCTAACTCTATCTAAACTACCATAACAACCATATATACCTAATACTCTAACAGTGGTTTGAAACGACCCCCTCTCCAAACATAGATGTACTTCCCCTCAAAAGGAAGGAACTGTGGGAAATCATCCTTGTGTCTCCGCGTGCTCCGTTTCGGTTACCTTTATCCTTTACTACACTTTACTTATATCTTTCTCTTGCTTAGTTTGTTGTGCTTGTGTGACATATAGCTAAATTCACCTTAGTTTCATATCTAGAGAATTTACCTTTTGTGTCAAACCCTAAATTTAAATAGAAAATTTTGAAGTAGCACCTATTCTCCGCGTGTCTCCGCGTGCTCCGTTTCTTGTTAAGGAAAAGATAGCCTCACCACCTCCTTCTCAAGAGGAACCCCCTCCAATTCCGAAGGTGAACACTTTGGCTAAACCAATAGTTGAAGTAGTGGGGGATGAACATAATGCCACAAACTTCTCCACTAAAAAGGGCGATGGTAAGGAAGAGCACCATTTGGTTCCCGGTTGGTACTCTCCCGACCCTCTGATCCCTCATCCCCATATAAATAATAGAGGTGAACCACCTATGCTAGCTGCACATTCTTTTGCTCAATGGCAAGTTTTGATGAAATCTCATGTGCGCAGCTCTTGCATTGACTTGTGGAATATTATTGAAGAAGGACTCAAAATTGAGGATCCAACCAACTTGACAAGAAGAGAAGTGTTCAATAGTCAACTCCATGCCACCGCGTTGCACATGATTCAACTTGGTGTGGGGCCAAAAGATTTTCCTCACATTGAGCACCTCAACACCGCCAAGGAAGCTTGGGATGCTCTCATTGATTTGTTTGTTGGAAATGAGAGCATGAGAAGAAATCGATATGATTCCTTGAGCAATGAAGCCGAAGGCTTCTATATGAACGATGGTGAGGACCATGAAGACATGTATCAAAAACTCAAATCCACTGCCACCTCCTTTAGAAATGTTGGTGCCTCTCATGTGAATGATGCTTGGATAAAAAAGGAAGTATGTGAGTGCGCTCATGCCCTTCGAGCCCACCAACTTGAAGAGCCTCCAAGGAAGACACAACTACCATCTCATGACCTCCAATGAAGTTATGCAAGAGATATCCTCCTTCAAGGTTGCTGCCAAGAATGCCAAAGATGCCCGTGCTAGTGCCCTTGGAATGAGAAATGGTGTTAATCTTGCCTTGAAGGCCAAGGTTGTGGAGTATGAGGAAGAAGAAGGAAGTTATGAAGTACATGATATGAGCCACCCCAAAGATGTCAAGGTTCGTCATGGTGAATACATGGCCTTCGATGTAAGGAACTTCTGGAAAGATCCTGCTGATACGTTGTAAACATATCTATAATTTTTGATGTTCCATGCTTGTTTTATATCTACTTTCTTATGTTTTGTCCACACTTTGGAGTATTTTTATACACTTTATTGGACTAACCTATTAACAAGATGCCACAGTGCCAGCTGCCTGTTTTCTGCTGTTTTTGGTTCCAGGAAAGTCAGAAAATGAATATTCTCGGAATTGTACGGGACAAAAGCAAAAGTCAATATTTCATTGAGGGGGACACGGAGCCAGAAGATGAGATGGAGAGGGGGCAGAGGCCGGCCACACCACTTGGCCGCATGGCGAGGCCTAGTCCACGCAAGGGGGTGGTGTGGCCGCCTAGGGCACCCCCTCGGCCTCCCCTTTCGCCTATATATCACCTCCGATATAGAAACCCTAAGTACCCGATCAAAAATTCCACGAAAGAGTCTGTAGCCGCTGTCACCTCCATCCCTAGATCGGGAGGGGTATGAGCTCTTCCCGGCACCCTGTCGGAGGGGAGAATTCACCCTGGAGGCCTTCTTCATCACCATGACTGCCTCTGGTGTGATGCGTGAGTAGTTTATGCCTGGACAACGGGTACATGTAGTAGCTAGATGGTTGGTTCTTCTCCTTTGTGCTACCATGTTTAGATCTTGTGAGCTCCGTTCATGATCAAGATCATCTATTTGTAATCTTACATGTTGTGTTTGCGGGGATCCGATGGATATTGAGATGTTATTTCAGATTGATTATTGATTCTATCATGTCTTTGTTATTTGTGATCTTGCATGCTCTCCGTTGTTAGTAGCTATCTTGGCCGAGTAGATGCTAGCAACTCTAAGAGGGAGTATTTATGCTTGATAGTGGGTTCATGCCTCTAGTAATCTAGGGTAGTGACAGACATCTCGAAGGTACTACATGTGTTGTTGCTACTAGGGAGAAAACAACAATCCTTTGTTCATAGAACAATCATATTGTTTACTTTACACACAATGCTTAATGCAATTATATGTTGCTTGCAACTTAATACTGGAGGGGGTTCGGATGATAACCTAAAGGTGGATTATTAGTCATAGATGCAGTTGGATTACGGTCTATGTATAATGTTGTAATGCCCAATCAAATCTCATAGGAGTCAAGATGATTAGTATATGCATGTATGCTTTCTTGGTGTCTGTAAATTGCCCCACTGTAATTTGTTCACCCAACATGGCATCTATCTTAAGGAGAATCACCACTAGTGAACTATGGATCCTGGTCCTTTCTTTTACTATCAATCTACAATCTATTTTCTGTTTTCTGTTTACTTTCTGCAAGCAATTGCTATCTTCCACACAATACGTTTAATCCTTTGTTTTTAGCAAAACCGGTGAGATTGACAACCTCACTGTAAGTTGGGGGCAAAGTTCTATGGTTGTGTTGTGCAGGATTCCAAGTTGGAAACAACACCTTGGAGGTGTTTCCTTGCTCCTACTGGTTCGATAACCTTGGTTTCATAACTGAGGGAAAACTTGCTGTTGTGCTCATCATACCTTCCTCTTGGGGTTCCCCAACGAGCTTGATATATTTTGGGCCATCAAGCTATTTTTCTGGTGCCATTGCTGGGGAGTCAAGGACATCTTCAAAAGGGGATTCCCTCATAACAAATCTCTTTACTTTGTTTTATTTGTTTTGCTTAGTTTATTTTTTCTTTGTTTGCTTCTTTCTTTATCAAAAACACACACAAAATTAGTTGTACTAGTTTACTTTCTATATTAAAAACACAAAAAAATGACTACTCTTGAAAACACTAAGTTGTGTGACTTCACTAGCACCAACAACAATGGTTTCATGTGCACACCTATTGCTCCACTTGTTCCTGAAGCTACTTTCTTTGAAATTAAACCTGCTTTGCTTAATCTTGTTACGAGAGAACAATTTTCTGGAATTGGTACTGAAGATGCTGCTGCTCATCTTAATAACTTTGTTGAACTTTGTGAGATGCCGAAACATAGGGATATAGATGGAGATATTATTAAGCTTAAATTTTTTCCTTTCTCTTTGAGAGAAAAAGCTAAAGAATGGTTGCAATCCCTAACTAGAAATAGTATTGATTCTTGGACTAAATGCAAAGATGCTTTCATTGGAAAATACTATCCTCCTGCTAATACTATATCTATGAGAAGTGAAATAATGAAATTTAAACAATCTGATAATGAACATGTTGCTCAAGCTTGGGAAAGAATGAAATCTTTGGTAAATAATTGTCTCACTCATGGACTTACTGCTTGGATGATTATCCAAACCTTTTATGCAGGACTGAATTATTCTTCAAGAAATCTACTGGATTCTACTACTAGAGGTACCTTTATGACCATTACTTTGGGTGCTGCAACAAAGCTTCTTGATAATATGATGGTGAACTATTCTGAATGGCACACTGAGAGAGCTCCACAAGGTAAGAAGGTAAATTCTGTTGAAGAAACCTTCTCCTTGAGTGATAAAATTGATGTAATTATGTATATGCTTGTTAATAGGAAAGCCCATATTGATCCAAATAATGTTCCCTTAGCTTCTTTCGTTGCTCAAGAAGAGCAAATTGATGTGAACTTTATAAGAAATAATAATTTTAGCAACCATGCCTATAGGAATAATTTTGGTAATAATAACTATAGGCCATATCCTCCCAATAATGGTAATACTTATGGAAATTCCTACAACAATAATAGGAGTGCACCCTCTAAACTTGAAGTTATGCTTAAAGATTTTATTAGTCAACAAACTGCTTTCAATAAAACTATTGAGGAAAAACTCTCTAATGTCAAAATAAATATATCATCTTTGTCTGAAGCACAATCCTCTTTGATTAATAAAATGGCTACTAAACCTGAAACTATTGAAAATTCCTTTGCTGCTACTAATGCCATACAAGTTAGAATTGATGAAAATGTTAGACTATTAGCTGAATTGCATGCTAAGTGGGAAAGAGAAGAAGAAATTGCTAGAAATATTAGTATTTCTACTATCACTACCACTAATGTTGAAGCTAGTAAGCCCAATGGAACCTTTTCTAATAAAAATGCTGAAATTCTTCGGAATATGGGAAATAATAGCTCTACTACTTTAGATGATAATTATGATTTTGATCTTGATGGTTGCAACATCTCTAAAGTTATTATGTTCCTCCAAAAACTTGCTAAAATTCCTATTGCTAGTGCTATGAATATGGCCTTTACAAAACACATTACTGATGCTCTCATAAAAATTAAAGAAGAAAAGATGAAACATGAAGCTTCTATTCCTATGAAATTATAGGATGGTTGGGAACCCATCATTAATATCAAAGTGAATAATTTTGATCTCAAAGCTTTATGTGATCTTGATAGTAGTGTTTCTATTATGCCTAGAAAGATTTATGGAATGCTTGATTTGCCACCATTGGAAGATTGCTATTTAAATGTCCCACTTGATGATAATGCTAAAAAGAAACTCATGGGGAGTATTAATGATGTTCTTATTATGGTTAACAATGCCTATGTCCCCGTTGATTTCTATTTTTTGGATGTTGAATGCAATGCTTCTTGTCCTATTACTTTGGGAAGACCTTTTCTTAAAACTGTTGGTGCCATTATTGATATGAAAGAGGGCACCATTAAATATCCACTCCCACTCAAGAAAGGTATAGACCACTTCCCTATGAAGAGAGAGAAGATTCCTTTTTCCTCTCCTATTAAAAATAAATTTGGTCTTAATGCTTCTTCATTTGAGAATACTTGATTCTTTTCTTGCTTCTTATGCCTAACTTAAAGGCGTTAAAGAAAAGTACTTATTGGGAGATAACCCAAAAGTTTTAGTTGAGTCTTGGAAGTTATTTCTTCAGTAATAACCTCTCCTTATCCTTTGTATTTGCTTTTTGTGCCAAGAGTAACCTCTAATGAGAGAGAAGTAATGCTTGGGAAAGTTGCTATCCCGAAATAGATTTTTGTGCTTCACTATAAAAATTCATGTAAAATCTTTGTACGTCTGTTTGAGCTATAATTTTCTGTGCTTATGCCCCAGGTTGTTATACAGCTTTTGTTAGTTCAACACTTTTCGATTTGAGTAATAGAAGGTCTTCGAAAAAATTGGTTTTTACCTGTTGTTCTGTTTTGACAGATTTCTGCCATTATTTACGTTTGCTTCTTGTTGATTCCTTTTTGGGTTCCTTTTGGGGAATTGAGATTTTTGAGGGAAGTGCTACAGTAGCTTGTATTTTAATGGAAGTTTTACTTGTGTTATAACTGAACCAAAATACTTATTATCTTGAGTACACTAATGTTGCTAATAAAGATTGTGTGAAGTTTTGTATGAAGGAAAAATTTCAGGTGTTGGGAAAGAATGATGTAATGAGATGAAGAATGGACTAAAGCTTAATCTTGTGAATGCCACCCCATGTCAGCCCAATAAATATCTAAGGAGTACAAGCGTCAAAACTTGGGGATGCCCAAGGCATCCCCTTCTTCATCAATAAAATTTTCAGGTTTCTTCCAAATACTTCATTTTTATTGTTTCATGCATATTTGTGTTGTTCTTGGAGCATCTTCGTTTTTGTTTTTGGTTTTTGTTTGCTTAGTTTGCTTGAATAAATTGGTTGGACTCCCTCATTCATACATTAGTTTTCAAATAAGATTGGTCTGGATTGGAAAAGAGTGGGAAAGTTCATGCTTAAGTGGTAAAAAGAGCTTGTTTTGACTGTGGCCTATGCTTTGTCATGTCATGCTTGATATTGTTTTGGCTTTATGCTTAGTGATTTTTTCTGTAGCATGACATGTTATAAACAATTGAGATTGCTTAATGTGCCTTGAAAGAATCATGCGTTGTTTTAGCATATTAAAGCAAAGTATTGTGGTATTCTCCTTCGATGCTTTATTTGGGTTGACTTGGCGCATGCTCACACCATGTTATGACTATCCCAAGTCATCATAGCCTTTATGATTCTTTATTTTTCGACTTGTAATATCACTTTATGCTTTAATTAATGATGTTTTGTCGCTTTGCATGATTATGGCCATTATTGCTCTCTTAGTTGGTTGCTCCCAGTCTTTTGCTAGCCTCCATAACCAAGTATGAGTTCCACTCATGCATCCAACTCCAAATAAAACCAAGTTATTCCAGAGATTCCACCATACCTACCTATTAGCATTTGCTATTCCAAGTATATTCATGTTTTTATCTACCTTCCGAATTAAACTTGTTATGAGAAAACTAGTGATTAAAGCTCTCACGAACTTGATGGCACACTTTAATTTCTTGCACTTAATAATCTTGAACCATTGTGTCCATATTTGTTGCATATATGCTTGTGCTTTATAAGTTGAAGTTAGCAGAACCATGTATCATGGGGAACGCTTTCAATATTGCACTTATTATCTTGTTGATATCATGATTCTTTTGCTTATGGATCCCGACGGTGTGAAATAAAAGGGGAACTTGTAAGATCATGGAGTTTGTATGTGTGTTAAAGAAACACCTGGGCCGCTAGCCTAAGACATGCCTAATCATGGTGGAAACTTGCAGCATAACCATAATGAGCATTCTATGAAGGATCCTCAATAAAAACCTATGCAAATAGCAAATAAAAAGATCGTTGAGATGCTCATTGTCTACTTGCCTTGTCATTTTGATTATGGGATAGCTCATGTATCATGTGCAAGGGGTACCCCGTTGGTGGTTCTCTATGATACATATGTACTTACAGTGACAAGAGCTTACTCTTGACTGAAGTTGAGTAGCATGAGGTTCGGTACTCGTAAGTAAGGGGCATGAGATTTCAACTTATAACTTGTCAAGCATATCCTCTTAGTTGTGTCACTTTAACCTTAATCACCTAAAGATGCTTATGATAGGGGCAATGAGAGCTGAAAGGTAATAAGTACCATAATTTTTGGAAGCTCTTTATGAGACTTGAATCCATGCTTCCTTCTATGAAGGCCTTTCTTTTACTTTTATGTTGAGTCTCTATCTTCTATCTTTATGCACCTATTGAGAGAGCTTAGTGGCCATTCTTAGTTTAATGTGCATTGTCCCAAGACTTATTGATTGATGCATCACTTTGATATTGCTTGTTCTTAAACTATTTGTATCTAGTCACCCTTATGAACTTTGAAGGTGTCCTATGCATTTATGTTTTGCTACTCTATGAGGGACAAGCTGAATACCATTCTCATTATGTTTTCTTTATGTGAAACAAACAAACGTCTTTCAAAGCATTGTTATTCATGAATCTTTTGTTTGTGCCTTTTCATGTTACAACATAGTTGCTACGTCTCATTGTTAGAACTATATCTTTCATGCTATGTTAAAGTACTATGATCCCAGCTATTAATGTTTTACAAATACTTTGATCTAGTTTATGATGGTGCATGTCACCTAAAAAATTATTCTTTCTTTTTACCACTTACCTACTCGAGGACGAGCAGGAGTTAAGCTTGGGGATGTTGATACGTTGCAAACGTATCTATAATTTTTGATGTTCCATGCTTGTTTTATATCTACTTTCTTATGTTTTGTCCACACTTTGGAGTATTTTTATACACTTTCTTGGGCTAACCTATTAACAAGATGCCATAGTGCCAGCTGCCTGTTTTCTGCTATTTTTGGTTCCAGGAAAGTCAGAAAATGAATATTCTCGGAATTGGACAGGACAAAAGCCAAAGTCAATATTTCACCGAGGGAGACATGGAGCCAGAAGACGAGACAGAGAGAGGCCATAGGCCGGCCACACCACCTGGCTGCGCAGCCAAGCCTGGCCCGCACCAGGGGGTGGTGTGGCCGCCTAGGGCACTCCCTCGGCCTCCCCTTTCGCCTATATATCGCCTCCGATACAGAAACCCTAAGTACCCGATCAAAAATTCCACGAAAGAGTATGTAGCCGTCGTCATCTCCATCCCTAGATCGGGAGGGATCTGAAGCTCTTCCCGGCACCCTGTCGGAAGGCAGAATTCACCCTGGAGGCCTTCTTCATCACCATGACTTCCTACGATGTGATGCATGAGTAGTTCATCCTAGGACTACGGGTCCATGTAGTAGCTAGATGGTTGGTTCTTCTCCTTTGTGCTACCATGTTTAGATCTTGTGAGCTCCGTTCATGATCAAGATCATCTATTTGTAATCTTACATGTTGTGTTTGCGGGGATCCGATGGATATTGAGATGCTATTTCAGATTGATTATTGATTCTATCATGTCTTTGTTATTTGTGATCTTGCATGCTCTCCGTTGTTAGTAGCTATCTTGGCCGAGTAGATGCTAGCAACTCCAAGAGGGAGTATTTATGCTCGATAGTGGGTTCATGCCTCTAGTAATCTGGGGAAGTGACAGAAATATCTAAGGTACTAGATGTGTTGTTGCTACTAGGGAGAAAACAGCAATCCTTTGTTCATAGAACAATCGTATTGTTTACTTTATACGCAATGCTTAATGCAATTATCTGTTGCTTGCAACTTAATACTAGAGGGGGTTCGGATGATAACCTGAAGGTGGATTATTAGTCATAGATGTAGTTGGATTACGGTATATGTATAATGTTGTAATGCCCAATCAAATCTCATAGGATTCAAGATGATTAGTATATGCATGTATGCTTTCTCGGTGTCTGTCAATTGCCCCCTGTAATTTGTTCACCCAACATGTCATCTATCTTAAGGAGAATCACCACTAGTGAACTATGGATCTCGGTCCTTTCTTTTACTATCAATCTACAATCTATTTATTGTTTTCTGTTTAATTTCTGCAAGAAATTACTATCTTCCACACAATACGTTTACTCCTTTGTTTTCAGCAAAACCGGTGAGATTGACAACCTCACTGTAAATTGGGGGCAAAGTTCTGTGGTTGTGTTGTGCAGGATTCCAAGTTGGAAACAACACCTTGGAGGTGTTTCCTTGCTCCTACTTGTTTGATAACCTTGGTTTCATAACTGAGGGAAAACTTGTTGTTGTGCTAATCATACCTTCCTCTTGGGGTTCCCCAACGAGCTCGATATATTTTGGGCCATCACCCGCCAAGGCTAATATGGAGATGCAACGAAGAAACAACCCAAGTGGTAGAAAAGAGAATGGTTCAAGATTGAGAACTTACGTCAAATATGGTGACCGCTATCATTTTGTTGTTGAATGTCTTTATGAGAAGAGAGAAGATCATGGTGGTGTACTTATATTGAAGAAAAATTTAAAGGTCCATATCAAGAAGCCCTTCATCAAGAAGAATGCCACAAACAAGAAGTCAGCTGACATTGCTTTGATAGCACATGAAGAGTTCTCATCTGATGATGAAGATGAGGAAGAAGAAGAAATATCAAATGGTGTAGCAGCCATCGCCACCACATCTGCATCCACTTTCTCACTCTTCAACTCTCCAAATGAGAATATCTCCAACAAGAACGTCACTTGCCTTATGGCAAGAGCATCGGAGGTATCATCATCTCCTCTCTCCACCTCTATTATCAATGATGAATTGAATGATTATATAACTCTTGAGGTGAAGGAGGAATTAGTGCTTTTGATGATTATATGACTAACTTGCGAGGGGAGCACAAGAAACATTTTGTGAATCTCTTGAATCAAATTTCTCACACACAAGAGCTTCTTGATGAGAGATGCAAACTTGGGAGAGAGCACATACTTGAGATGCATACTCTAACTAATGCTCTAGAAGAAGAGCAAGAGACTAGGGAGTCTCTTAAATAAAAACTTGAAGGCATCGATGAAGCAAATGATCAAATTGTTGCTAAACTCATTAAGGAACGTGATAATGCCATTGCTAAGTATAAAAAGGATAAGATTGAGTTTGGTGTTGTTCATGACAAACTTGCCGAGGACTTCAAGAAGCTTTACAAGGCTCACAAGGCCTTGGAAAGTGAACCCTTGACTCTCACAAAGTCTTGTGAACAACTTCAAACTCAATTTACTATTGTTGCTTCACCTAGTATTTTCATTCCTTCTAGTAGTACAAATATCTTTGAGGAAAATGCTTGGTTAAAGGGGAGCTTGCAAAGGCCACCTTCCCCAAAGTAAACAAGTCTCTCAATGACCTTTTGAGTAAGCAAAGGTCAAATAATGAGAAAAGGGGAATTGGCTATGTGTCCAAAGCCAAGAACAATAACAACAAGAAGATGAAGGCCAAGCCCGCACAAGCAAAAGACAAGATCATTGTGGGTAGTAACACCACAAGTGGAAAAACTATGTCATAAGATGACTTTGCGGGAATTGGTAACCCTCACTATGTTTTAATGCGTGATTATTATGGTGATGTTTATGCACAATATGTTGGTCCACTTGATGGTTATATTTCTTGGTCTATTTGGGTTCCAAAGACCCTTGTCACTAACAAAAGAGGACCCATTGAAAAATGGGTACCTAAAAACTAGTTTGATCTCTTGTAGAACTATGCTCCGGTGGGTCAAGGTGGGTGCTTGATAGTGGATGCACAAGTCATATGATCAGAAGTAAGGCTATAATCACGGAGATAAGGCCGAATCATGATCAAATAACCATCGCATATGTCGATAAGTCAAGGTCTCAGGTAATGGGTCTTGGCAAGGTTGTGGTTGCACACAATACTACTCTCATGGACGTCATGCTTGTTTTGGACCCTTGGGTATAATTTACTTTTAGTCCATGCTCTTGGAAAGATGGGCTTTGCCTTCTTTATTAATAATTATATTGTGTTCTCTTGTGGAGCAAGACTCTAAAGGTCGCTTTCATTGGGTACGTCAAAAATGACTTGTATGTGGTGGACTTTTCGGGGAAAACCACTACAAGTGTGATGTGCCTATTCGGAAAGGCCGATGTGGGTTGGCTATGGCATCGCCGTCTAGCCCATGTCAATATGAGAACTTCGCAATGTCTCCACAAGGGTGGCCATATTGTTGGACTAAAAGAAATGTTTGTTTTGCCAAAGATCGTGTGTGAAGGGCTTGCGTTGAAGGAAAAATGCATGATTCTCCCTACAAACCCAATAACATCGCAAAGTCCAAAAGGATCTTGGAGCTCCTTCACGTCGATCTCTTTGGTCCTCCATCTCATGCGAGTCTTGGTGGGAAGAAATATTGTTTGGTGACTGTTGATGACTACTCAAGATATACATGGGTATATTTATTCAAGTTGAAGAGTGAGACCCAACAAAACTTCATCGACTTCGTCAATATTGTTCAACATCAATACAATTTCCCCGTGTTGGTGATAAGAAGCGACAACCCACCGAGCTCAAGAACTACACCTTGAATGGATTTCTTAGTGATGAGGGGATAAAACATCAATATTCCGCTGCATATACCCCTCAACAAAATGGTGTAGCTAATAGGAAGAACCGGAAATTAATGGATATGGCAAGTTCCATGTTGGTGGAGTTTAAGTCTCCATACAACTTTTGGGCTGAGGCAATCTCCACCACATGCCATGCATCGAACCGGCTCTACCTCCACAAAAAGTTGATCGAGACTCATATGAGATACTTACCGGTAACAAGCCCAACACTTCATACTTTCGGGTGTTTGGTAAGTGTTTCTATCTCATAAAAGGTTTCAGTTTGTCCAAATTTGATTCCAAAGCTTTAGAGGGTAATTTTGGCTATAGTCTCGATTCCCACACTTATATAATATATGATAAACACTATGGGATTGTCATAGAGTATTGTAGTGTGGTTTTCGAAGAATATGATGGCCCCCAAGCGGGGTGTGTTGATGTTTGTCATGTAGATGATGAAATACCTCAAGATTCCATAAGAAGAACGGGTGCGGGATTCATCTGCCCCATTGAGGAACCCCTTGTGGCGGATCAAGAAGAACTATGCTCTACTCAACTGGAGCCCTCATCTTCACAGCATCAACAAACTCCTATTGTTGAATCCAATGATGATGCAAGTCAAAGACAAGATGAGAACCCTCACTATGTTGATCAGGATGGAAGCTCTAAGCCAGATTATCTGGCCTCTCCATTGACGGGATTGTCCAACCTTGCGCAGTCAATTGCACAAGGCAGATTCATTGAGTCGTCTGCAAGATCATCTCGACGCCTCTCAAATTGTATGTCTGATCAAGACCAATATCAACATGTGCCTCATGATGATGAGAATGAACCCTCCGATGATCAAGGTCAAGGTGAAGGTCAAGACGAGGACCAAAATGATGAAGAGATCCCCACTAGAAACAACAAGGAGATCAAAACTTGCCGCAAAGCTAGAGTGGATAGAATGTTAGAAAGAAGAGACCACACTCTTGAGAATGTTCTTGGTCATCTAAGGAGTGGAATGTACACTTGAGCTCAATTGAAGCATTTTGGTGAGCATCAAGCTCATATATCCATGGTGAGCCCAAGAAAGTGTGGGGAGCTCTTGAAGATTCAGATTGTTTAGAAGCCATGCATAATGAGCTCAACAACTTCGAGAGAAACAAACTTTGGAAGTTAGTAGAAAATCCTAAAGAGTGTCACAATGTTATTGGCACTAAATGGATATTCAAGAACAAGCAAGATGAACATGGAATTGTTGTGAGGAACAAGGCAATATTGGTAGCTCAAGGGTTCTCTCAAATGGAAGGCATTGACTATGGAGATACCTATTCTCCCGTGGCTCGCCTTGAGTCCATCCGTATCCTTCTTGCATATGCTGCACATCATAACTTTAAATTTCAACAAATGGATGTGGAAAGTGCCTTTCTAAATGGACCATTGCAAGAGTTGGTTTATCTTAAGCAACCTTCGGGGTTCGAGGATCCCAACTTCCCAAATCACGTCTACAAGCTTGATAAGGTGCTCTATGGGCTTAAACAAGCTCCACACACGTGGTATTAACACCTTAGAGAGTTGTTGTTTGACCATGGGTTTGAAGTTGGGAAAATTGATCCCACTCTTTTTACTAAGAAAGTTAACGGGGAGCTTTTCGTTTGCGAAATATATGTTGATGGTATCATATTTGGTTCATCTAACAAAGCATTTAATGATGAATTCTCAAAGATTATGACTAACATGTTTAGGATGTCTATGATGGGAGAGTTGAGGTTATTCCTTGGTTTTGAGATCAAGCAAGTAAGAGGAGGAACCTTCTTCAAGTAAGCCAAGTATACTCAAGACATGCTCAAGAGGTTCAACATGAAAGAACTAAATAGAGATCCTAATCCCATGGCAACCAAGACTCATCTTGAACTAAATCCAAATGTAAAGATGTGGATCAAAAGGTATACCGGTCTATGATTGGTTCTTTGCTTTACCTTTGTGCATCTAGACCCGATATAGTGTTAAGTGTAGGTGTGTGTGCAAGATATCAAGCGGCTCCTGAAGAAAGCCACTTGATGGCGGTTAAAAGAATCTTTCAATATTTGGTCCATACCCAAACTATGGTGTGTGGTATCCTAGGGGCTCAACATTCTCTCTTTGTGGGTACATGGATTTGGATTGAGCTGGTAACAAGGATGATAGGAAATCAACCTCCGGGGCATGTCAATTTCTTTGTAGGTCCTTGGTGTGTTGGTCCTGTAAGAAGCAAAATTGTATATATCTCTCCACCGCCGAAGCCGAATATGTGGCAGCCGCTAGTGCATGCACTCAATTTTTATGGATGAGGTAAACTTTAAAGGAATATGGTGTCCATTGTGACAAAGTGCCTCTTTTATGTGATAGTGGAAGTGTTATAAATATTGCCTACAACCTGGTGGATCATACAGAATGAAGCATATTGAGATTCGTCATCATTTCATTAGAGATCATGTTGCCCGGGGAGATATTGAGCTATCTTATGTTTCAACCAAAGACCAACTTACCGATATTTTCATGAAGCCTCTTGATGAAGCAAGGTTTTGCTATTTGAGGAATGAGCTAAATATCATAGATTAATAGAGTTTTACTTGATCATCTTGCATACTCACGTATAAATTGATCCTTATTTGGTTTAGGTGTGGGCATGGAGATATGGGAGTGCGGTCCTAATCCATTGGGCTATCACTCCCTCCATAATGCCAAACATAACAATGTCATACTAGTTATATCATTTGTATGATAAGTGGGCTTCAATGACGAGTAGTGTTTATGAACTCAGGATATATCCTCGTGGTGTCATGACACATAGACTCAAACATGGTGGCTACGGCCGCCGACCCTCTCATTATGGAGAGGTTGCATCTCATTGAGAATTTGTGGGTCTTTTATCGGATTTGATTGCATATTCTCTTAGTCGGTTGTTTCATGGCTTTGCTTTCAATTCTCTTGCAGTTTATTATCTTCGTAGTATGATATCTTATCCCAAGCCTTATTCCCTTCCCTAAAACATGCTTTCTATCATATATGTCCTCATACAGTTAAACTGGCAGTTTTGGTCGAAGAGGGTCGGAGTTTTTGGTGTTTTCACACTAGAATCTCCGGTCAGTCCGGAGTTTCCGGTCCCACGGACCAGAGTCTCCGGTTTGAGACGGTTTCGGGCACTGAGTAAAGGGTGGCCAGGGTGAGAGAAACATCCAGTTTTCTTTCTTCCACCCCCGACCTCCCACAACTCACTGTCGCCTCCTCCTCCAAAATAACCGCCCTGTGGCCCTGGTGCCGCTGGGACCCACCGTGTCACCGGCCTCCTCCTCCCTATCCATCCTTGGACCATTCCCCACCAGTGGATTTACTCCATGGACGAATCTGGTACATTTTCCCTCACCATGAACCTAGTGTTCATCCCATTTGCCTCTTTTTGAGCAATGTACCAATTTCCTCCACTAGAACCTCGCTTTTGCGTGCACTCCTCTCATATTATCCCTGTTTCCTTGCTTGGTCTACTCGAAATCAGTCTCCCACAGCCTCCTTCGTGCAACCTGAACTTCGGACCGAAGTTTCCGGTCTCTCAGACCAGAGACTCCGGTGTGCTTTTTGCATAGACCGGAGATTTTGGTGTTGCACGTCGGAGACTCCGGTGTGGTTTACTTCTGGCACATCAAGCAAGGGTTGAGGATTTTGTCTTGAATCATGGACATATATGCTTATCTACAGGCTTTCCCCTGCCTCTATATTCTCAGGTGGCTCTGGTTCGCGTCGTGCACCTCGCACCAAGGCCAAGTCCAAAAGGAGGGTGCCTCAATATGATGGGACTAGCTCAGTTGTTGTTCCTTCTAGCCGAAGACAGTAGACCAGAGATGTTGCCATATGCAAAGGGAAGTTGAGCGCATTGAGGATAAAGCTCGTGCCAAGAGATCTAAGTATGACAACTTGTAGTCTTTAGCCAACACGTCAAAGAAATAATACCATGATATGCGCAAGATGAGGTTCTTTGACATGCCAAGTGATGACCCGTGCTATTGGAGGAGGGAGAAAAAAGTGTTCATGAAGGATATCTATCGCAAACTCACCAAGTCCCCGGTTTGTCCATAGAGGTATATGGACTTTTCCTACATGCGTGCAAATGAATATTTCATGAAGGCTCTTTGGATCATTGAGAAGCTTGGGCTACATGGTCTTATGGAGCTCCATGAGGACTACAACATTACCATTGTCCAACAATTTTATGTCACCATTGTATTTGATCATGATGAGGCAAGGACCATGACATGGATGACTGTTAACGTCCGCTGCACTACAAACTTCTATGATTTTGCTAGAGCCATTCACCAGACCTTCAGTGGCGTGTATGTTCCTATTGGTCACCGCATGCAGGATGCCGCTCTTGGCGAAGATACAGGCAAGCTTGCACCTCCCTATGGGAGTAATGCCACTGTTGGGGAGTCCAAGGGACTCAAGCCTCTCTACAATTTGTTGTTGAGGATCTTTCGCCACACCATTGCTCCTAGTGCGGGAAATGATGACGCTATTCGGGGCGGACTTGTAAACTTGCTCCATCATGCTCACAAAGTGGTTTGTGCTGGGCCTACTACTGAAGGATACACCATTGATGTTATGGACTTCACTTTTTAGGAGATGTATCATGCCATACTTTTCAAAAAATCTCCTCCATATGCAGCTCTTGTGATGAGACTCATCAAGACTCAGCCTCATGGTTCACCTCTTTACCTTCCTCCTAATCTTGAAGAACATGTTTCTGTGGCCCTCCAAAATAAAAGGAGGTTGGGTCCAACTCCTAGACAACACTATGCTAGTGAGGATGAAGAAATTTTTGAGGCAAAGCAGGCTCCCACTCCTCCAAGGGGCTCTAGAAGGAATACTGATTCCTATATTCCTATGCCATCTATCACTCACGAGTATTTCCAGGAAAAGGTCAAGAAGGCATCCTTTTGGGAGAATACGATGTGTTGCATGAACATGGATATTCGCAAAGAACAACAGCATCTTATAAAAGCAGAAACAGAATTGAGAAGCTTCTTAAGGAGATCAAGGCTCAAAGTGAAGAGGAAGAGTACAATGAGCATGGGGTTGAACCGTCTGAGGAATCATATCATACTCTCTCCTTTGGTGCATGGAACGCAAAGAACAAAAACCTAGTTGATTGGAAGACATTCTCTAAGATCATGTCTGGCTTTGGTTCTCAGGATGCATCCTCCTCCCGCCCTCATGGCAAAGGCCCCAAGGCTCCAGGTGGTGATGATGACTATGAGGAGTATGAAGAGGATGACGACGACGAGTGACTCCTTTGGGGCGCTAGCTTGGTATTTTCCCTTTTTGGTGTTTCGATGCCAAAGGGGGAGAAGATGTCTATTAGGATCATCCAGGATTTGCATGGGTTGGGCATTAGATTGCTTCTTATTTTCTTATGCCCTTTTATCTTAAAATTCAAACATTTGCTTTACTTGGTATGGTTCTTGTGAAACTATCTCCTTTGCATGTGGACATGCTATGCCTGGTTCGTTATTGTAATGGTAAAGACTCAAGTGGTAATCTCTCTACTCTATGCGAGCCTTTACCTTCTATTCCCTGATATGCGTTATAGTACATATATATATATATATTGTTGCACATCATCAGGGGAGCATAGTTATGTTCCTTTTTAAGAATATCATGCAAAACCTCTTATTTTCATCGAACACAAAAAAGGGGGAGATCGAAAGGAGATTTATTGTCCTACTCAGTTTTGGTGTTCGTTAACAACTTTAGGATCCTTTTTACTGTGTGCTAATGGTGTCAAGTTAATCTACTGAAAAGTGAAAAGTCCACGGAAAAAAGTATCCCTGGCTAAAACAAAGGGTTCATGGAAGGTTCAGACCAGAATCTTCGGTCTAGATAGTCCGGAGTCTCTGGTGTGATCCTCAAAACTAGGTCCGTGCCAGACATTATAGGGTCCGGAGATTGTTCGGAGATGGACCGAAATCTCTGGTGTGAGACAGGATGGATCTCCGGTGTGCAAAGACCGGAGTCTCCGGTGTTCCCAACTGGAATTTCTGCATGAGTCTCTCGTGTGAACCTCAAAACCAGGTCTGAACCATTCTGTATAGGGGTCCAGAGATTGTCTGGAGATGGACCAGAATCTTTGGTGTTAGATAATTGTAGACCATCTCCGGTGTGGTATTTCCCCAACGGGCAGAAAACAACCTGAAAGGAGTGGGCCTATAAATAGGGGACTTCATCCCCTACCTCTAGCAGCTCGTTTCAGAAAAGAAGAACACCCAAAGTTGAGCCACCAAATGAACAATATCTCCACCTCTAACCATCCAAAGTCCTTGACCTTTGGAGAATCGAAGGAGGAGGCCTTGATCTACATCTTCACCAAAAGAGATCTTCATTTCCCCCTTATTCACTTGAGAGCCCCTCGCTCTAGTGTTTCATTAAAAACCCTAGGCCTTGATTCGGTTCTTACAAGCTTGTCTTTGATTGTTGTGACACCTTGCTTGCATTCGGAAGCCTCCAATTCATTTGTGGATGTGTTCCTCGAACTTGTTGTAAAGGTGCCGGTTTCCACCTCAAAGGTTACCGATATAGTGGAAGAGTGAATCAATCCCTTTGGGGTGAGGTTCACCGGAGAACAAGGGAGGCATTTTGTGGTGTTGGTGGTTTGAAACCACCCCCTCTCCAAACATAAACATACTTCCCCTCAAAAGGAAGGAACTGCAGGAAATCATCCTTGTGTCTCCGCATGCCCCATTTTAGTTACCTTTATCCTTTACTGCACTTTACTTATATCTTGCTATTGCTTAGTTAGTTGTGCTTGTGTGACATATAGGTAAATTCACCTTAGTTGCATCTCTAGAAAATTTACCTTTTGTCCCAAACCCTAAATTGAGAAGGAGTAAAATTTGAAGTTGCACCTATTCACCCCCCCCTCTAGGTGCCCATACGATCCTTTCAGACTCCCTTACGAAGATACCATGCAAATATCTTCATCTTTAGGGGTATCTTCATCTTCCAAATTTTACTATGATTATCGACCGGAATATCATGTTGTATCAAAGCTCTATACATTGAATCAACTGAAAATTTACCACTCTCTAGTAATTTCCATTTGAATTCAACTACACCATCTGACAACTGTATCATGGATAATCGTAGTAAAAGATTGTTCGAATATATCAATCGAGGGTCGATGAGGTTTCTTCTAAAAGCCACATTCGGGGGATTAGATTCCATTACTATGGATAGTGTATCCCCTTTATGCCTAACAATCGAATATAGAGCTGGATATTGTTCGTGAAGGGAAGTTTGGCCAAACCACTTATCTTTCCAGAATCTAATATGTGACCCATCCTTGATATAAAAAGCACCAAAACGGAAAAAATGTTTTTTGGACGCCATGAGTCCAGCCCAAAAGTGTGAATCACTAGGTTTCCAAACCACTTAAGACATAGCTTTCAAGCCAACATATTTCCTCTATAGAATGGTTTGCTAGACCCCATCTGCTGTAAGTAGTTTGAATAGCCATTTACCCAGAAGCACGGTATTTTTGACTTGCAAATCGTGTATTCCAAGACCACCATATTTTTTCGGTCGGCAAACCACATTACATCTGGCAAGTCGATATTTCATCTTTTCACTACCCCCCGCCAAAAGAATCTTGAGCAGAAATAATCCACTTTATTCAATACACCTTTTGGTAGCTAGAAAAACAAGATCAGATATAGTATCATGTTGGTGAGTACTGAATTTATGAGTACAAATCTTCCCCTAAGGGATAATAATTTACCTTTCCAACTATTTAGACATTTTTGTAGTCTTTCCTCTACGAGTTTTCATTCAGCAATTGTGAGACGCCGGAAATGAATCGGAATTCCGAGATAGTTAATTGGAAATTGCCCCTGCCCACATCCGAATAGATCAGCATATAGGTAGGCCTTGTTTTGAGCCTCGCCAAAACAATACAAATCACTCTTATGGAAGTTAATTTTTAATCCAGAAAGTTGCTCAAATGTTGAAAGTATTAACTTCAGATTCTTTGCTTTCTCCAGATCATGTTCCATAAATAAGATTGTATCATTGGCATATTGAAGAATAGAAAGTCCACCATCAATAAAATGTGGAAATAATCCTTCAATTTGGCCATCTACCTTAGCTCTCTCGATCAGGATAGCCAACACATCAGCCACTATATTAAATAGTATAGGTGATAATGGATCCCCTATCTTAGTCCCTTCTTGGTCTAGAAGTAATTGTCAGTGCCATCGTTTGCTTTTATGGAAACACTACTACTAGAGACAAAATAATCAATGAGAGCACGCTACTCTTCAGAAAAACCTTTCATGTGGTGTGTTTGCTGAAGGAAAGACCAATTAACTTTATCATATGCCTTCTTAGTCAATCTTGAAAATTACACCATTTAGCTTTTTTAGTGTAGTTCGTGAATTGTTTCATACAGGATTACTACGCCATCTATGATGTTTCTTCCTTGCATGAAACCATTTGAGAAGGGAGGACAACATGTCCAACCACTGAATTTAGCCTAATCATGGCAAATTTTGTGAATATTTTAAAACTAACGTTAAGAAGGCGGATTTGACGATACCGCCGTATACGTTTTGCATTATTAACCTTAGGTAGTAAAACTATATTGCCAAAATTTAGTCTAAAAAGATCAAGTTGATTGACCCGCAGAAACCAAACAAATCCATCAGGTCCTCCTGGATGACTTCCCAAATTTTTTGGTAAAATTCTAGTGGGAAACCATCAAGCCCTGGCGCTTTGTTATGCTCTATTTGAAAAACAATTTTGTTGACCTCCTCCTCTGTATAAAAAGCGGTTACAAAGGTGTTTTCCTCAATAGAAACTTGTGGGATATCCACGGTTTGGGACTCATCCATAGAAAAAGAATTTACCGGAGGTGCCCCAAATAAGGTTTTGTAATAACTTGTAATATAAGATTTTAGTTGTTTCTGTCCCTCAATCATACACTCATGCTGAATCAGGGAGTGAATAAATTTCTTCTTATGCTTGCCATTGGCAACAACATGGAAGTATCTTGTATTCACATATCCTTCTAGAATGAGTTGCGCTTTATAGCGTTGGTACCACTTGAGTTCCTCTTCTCATAGTAGTCGTGCGATCTCCACATTTGATTGGCTTTTAAGCTCAATCTCTTGTACAGATAATGGCCTGACTTCCGCAGAAGCCTCTAAGTCATTAATAATATATGAACGACGCATTTTTCTTTTTTAAGGATTCTAGCAGTATGTATAGCCCAACCTCGAAGGAACTTGCGTTGAGCACGCATTTTACTATTCCATCGTTGTATAGGTGTTTGACCACTAACAGGTTTCTACCAAATAGCCTTCACCATCTCATGGAAACCATCACGATCATCCAACCAAGTTCAAATTTAAAATCATGCTTAGATTTTCGTGGCTGCAGTCCAACTGATAAAAGTAAAGGAGCATAACCGACAAAGCATCAGTACGCTCTAGAGCACGAATAGTTTCCATAGGGAATTTCTCTTCCCATTCGATAACCATAAGCACTCTATCTAATTTTTCATATGTTGGCTCCGGAAGACTATTATCCCAAGTAAACTGTCTTCCTAACATGGTAACCTCTCTTAAGTCCAAATTGTTTATAACAACATTAAACAGGAAAGGCCAATGTTCGTCAAAACGGCCCCGATTTTTCTCATGATGAAATCTTAGCAAATTGAAACCACCACCTATGAGAATAGGATATGGATTGTCCTTTGCCAGATTCACCAACTCACGTAAAAAATCAAATATATAGACATCTTGGGTGGCCCCATAAACAGTGACTAGAGACCATGTGAAATCCTCAACTTTATTACGTGTATGGAGTTTGATTAAAAAATCTCCAACCGAACTAGCTAAGATTTTTATAGTCTCATCTCATGAAGAAACTAGCCTAGCATGTGAAATGCAATAATGCCTAAAGTGGAACGAACACCCATGAAGAAATGCATACGGTTGAATTTGATCGCTGCCCTTACTTACATTGTGCACATGCATTTTGAGATACTTGGGCATAATGTATGCTATGCTTTATAAAATTTATACCATTGTGCTCCTATTAAAGAAGTTCTCTATAATTTATGACACATATCTTATCAATTGATGATAATTGACTGTGAAAGTTAAATCACACGGAAGAAAGAGACGACATAAGTAGACACCGAGGGAACAATACTACCCAATGTTATTCCAGCTGTTTCATATTACTCCACATATAAGATTTGGTAAAAATTGAACTTTACAAAGTTTGACTAATCATATATAAAAAAATTATCGGTGTCTATAAAATCAAATAAATATTATCAAAAGATTGACCTTGTGCAATCGTAATATATGGAGCAATAGTATCTCTACAAGCGCTCCCAATAGGGCAATTAGGACGTTGGACACAAAAACAACCTCCACTGGAATGCCCAATAACCCAAAAGTGCACGACACAACTCAATAACTTGTTCGACACTCCCATGCCGGCTCCGACCAATAGGGTCAGGAGTGTGAGCACCGCCAGAAGTTGTCACGGAGAAAACCTACAGCCGGCCAACACTAGCAATGACTGACATTGGTATGCCAGATGAGCACCTACCTTTATCCTACCTGGCTCGGCCCAATGGTAGGCCCACATGATGTGTCTTGCATATGGAACTCCTCCAAATACATATGTTTTGACAATGTTCACAAGTTTTGCCAAGCGGTGGTGGTAGTTTGGACTGACATATTTTTGAGAGCACAGAATGAAATACACAAATCATATCCTGGCATAAAATGCAGTGAGAGGACTTCTTAGGATGCTTGGAAGTATTAATTGAATGCATTGGGATGAAAGAATTGTTCATTTGCTTGGCAAGAGTTGTTCAAATGCAGTCATACTATAGAGTGTAGTCTAGTACTTAAAGCTATGGTAGATTATGACCTATTGATTTGGCATGCTTTTTTGGCATGACGGGATGTCAGAATGACATCAACGTGCTGCAGGCCATAGCGCTCTTTGTGTTTACTAGACTAGCTAAAGGCTATGCTCCAAAACGCAACTATGAGATCAATGTCCTTTTGTAATCCAAAGGGTACTACCTAACCGAATGTATCAATCCAAAATGGCTGGACATTGTGAAGACAATACCTACCCTACAAGTTAGAAACAATATTGGTTTGTTTTGTGCTAGGTTCTAGAAATGATATCGGACGGGCATTTGGTATACTCCAAGCTCGTTTTGATATTGTTTGGTATCCTGCTCTTACCTGATCAATATCTTAGAAGTGGGAGGTCATTAGTTATTGTGTCATCATGTACAACATGATCATCGACAGTGAGCGTGCTGCTCCAGTGAATGGCAATCATCCTTATGAGTGCCAGTTCCCTTTTGCCGAAGTTGATCACCAGATGTCAGCCGAGCTTGCCGATTTTCTCGTCATGCATGCGAAAATCGGTGAAGAATTTGTCCATTGTCAACTGTAAGATGATTAATAGAACGTTTATGGAGGTTCAAATGGAACTCTTTCAGAGTCGCGATATACTCCCTCCGTTTCATATTACTCGGTATGTTAGGTATAGTCAAAGTCAAGCTTGATAATATTTGACTAAGTATAGATAAATATTAACATTTATATTACCAAATATATATAATATGATAGTATATTTCACATTGTCCCTATTGGATTGATTTGATATGGTAATTATTAATATATTTTTCTATATAATGGGTCCAACTTTATAGAGTTTGACCTTGACCAAATCTAGCGTGCAGAGTAATATGAAACAGAGGGAGTTGTAGAAATTCTCAGATTTTAATTTATCTAAATTTTTATATTTATATTTAGATTATTGTGAAAGTAAATTATATGTTTAAAACTATGCTACATGGTTACATTTTAGGTTGAAATATCGTTGTATTCGCTTAAATGTAGCCAAAAATTTACTGGGACTAACATTTCATTGTCCTCACTAGACAGACATAATATGTAAACAACTATGCTGACGTTTGCGCTTGTCCAATACCGTTGGCAGATGACCTAGGGAAGACACATTTAAGAGCATGTTCAATAGTATAGCCAATTAATGGCTATACGAATTTGACATGTTATTTATAGCCATTATCTATATTGTTCGTATAATAGTGTTGGTTGTAAGGTTGACTATTACATTTTTGTTGTGTACACTTATCTCTGTCTTCATATTTATTGCAATTGCCTAGGAGCACACGTAGAGACGGGCTCCTACTCCATTTATCTCAAAACTGGATGCATATAGTTTTTGTCAAAATCAAACTTTTTAAAATTTATGATACTTATAATGGCTAACCAGTATTGTTAGGACCATTATATAATGTATCTTCATATGGTATGCATTTGATATTGTAGATATTGATAATTTTCTCTACATAGTTGGTAAAATTTTAAATTTATTGACTCTGACCAAAAACTATATGCAACCTAATTTAGATAGAGCGAGTACATTAGAACTGCTCCCCTCATTTTGTATGTCTCTCTTTCGTATAGAAAAAAAGTGCCACATAGATGGCTATAAGAGTTTTATTGTACTTGGTCCAATATTGAATGGAGGGAGTATTTAATAAAAATAATGCTAGTGAAAGTAGAGTGAAGATTTGGTGCACATGCATAAGTGATCCTGGTTTCAAAAAAATCGAAAATCATATTTTTAAGTTTAAAAAATCCGGGACATAGCCAGTGATTTATCTCACAGACATGCAAAATACTAATTTAAAATAATTTGTATTATGAGCTACATAAAAGTGACAAAAGTGTGGATCTGGGTATGAGTATGCATAGTTTTATATCCCTAAATTCTATCAGATTTTTATTTTTGTGTAGCCCACAATATTAAGAATTCAACCTATGTTTTTCATGCTTGTAGAATACATCGTGAACCATTGGCGTACGAAGGGGTAGGGCCAGGTGGGTCGTGGCCCCAAGAGAATTCTATGAAAATGTTAGTATACCACTTATATTTGTGGCCCGGTTCACATTTTCTCTACTATATCGACGAAACGAATCCAGCGAGGAGCATCAAGCGACTAGAGCCTTCCCTTCTGTAGTGGCACAGTTTCGTATCGACTCCCTCTAATAGAAAGAAAGAATAGGAAAAAAAGAAGACGACCTAGCTTCGGTGACCGTCACCTCCGACCTCCTTCCCCGGCCGCCCAGATATCGACTGTAGATGCCCACTCTGTTCCCGCTTGGCTCCTTGCCACTCTCCTAATTCTCGCTAGCTCAGGCCAGCGCGAGAGGCATTGCCGAAGACTGAGCTTGTAGAAGCAAGATTCCAGAAGGTATGTTTTTCTTACCGAATAATCCCACTAGGCCCTCTAGCGAGTTACAAAATAACCTCCTTTTCCTTGAATTTAATCTCTTAAAGGCTTAAAGTTAGTACATCAAATCGCTTGTTTTTTGTGCTACCGTCAATTTAATGTTTATAATTATCGGTTTATTTTTATAAATGCCAGCCAATAGTTACATAGCTTATATAATTATATGATAATGTTATAATTTAATGGAAATTTGTTGATGTACCTTAATTCCGCATCTCTGGTCCAATCTAATACCGGGAGTGAGACTGAAACTGAATATGCAACACCATATTCACCATCACCCCAACAGCTGTAAAAGTAAATGGTGGCGCGCAACATCCACACCCCTAGTAACTGGACTACCGGGAGCGTTGCTATAGCTAACGCCGCCTTGGTGCTCCACGTCGTCATAGTACTTGAACGCTAGGAAGATGGTTTCATCGAGGCCGTGCGCCTCAGCGAACTCCTTCTAGCCACAACATAGGTACATCTGCCTGTCACCGTCAAAATACACTTTGACGCGCCAGCTGACACAACTGATTTCCTCCACATATCGACTTCATAGGATTGTTGGCGGTCGAGCATCTCCGTGAATGTTTGGGGGGAGAAACTCCATCTCCCGCGAACTATTACTGGGAGCACGGGAAATGCAGCCATACCGTTGAATGGTCATTGCTAAAGACGTGGAGTAAATACAATGCCACAACTCATGTACAACTAGTGTCACTCGGCCAAAAAAATGCGCCACTAATTTATACGACCGGTCAAATACATGGGTCCCCTGATATTGGGGCCAATGGCAACCAACCTTCAACGCCACCAGGAGTACGTTAGTGGGACGAGCGTGATTTTCCTACGCCGCTGAGATTGTCAAGGACTTACATACGAAACGGTGCGCCACCAATTCATTGTCTCCTATAAGACATATCCCAGTACTGTAAAATCTAGTGATTTTTTCAAGTGCCTACCCTCCAGTTTTTTTCCTGTGTTTCTCACTGGTGTAAACCATACCCAAAATTTATTTTAGCTTTTCTAAAGGTTATAAATATGGATTTGGAAAAAATTTCAGACGAAGGGAGCAATGAAGCTCGGAGAGCCAAAATAGACTTTCCGGTCAAAGTACTCCTAGTATAGTGTCTACGTGGCCATTTGTTAGTCTTGTTGTTCGACATTTGTCTACTGATGAGGTGCACCTCGACACGGCGCCCACCTCTGCTTCTAGAACCTCTACAGAAACCACCACGCGTCGCTTAAACCTCCCTTCATCACCGCTTTCCTCTGCTCCGACCAACCCCGCAGTTCCATTTTCCCACCGCCCTCACCGACAGGAAATACAGATGGATCCCAGCGCCCCCAACTCCGGCGGCGACCAGGACGCCTCCACCCCGACCAACACCACCGTGACCCTCCCGCCGCTCACCCTCCGCGACGTGCCCCGGCTCACCTCCTCGCCCTCCGCCGCCGCCGCCACGATCCCCAATCCCATCTCCGGCCACCCCTACTTCAACCCGCCCCCCACCTTCTACATCTCCCCGGGGGACGTCTCCCTCCGCCACGCCTTCTTCGACCTCGCCACCGGCCACCCGAACCCGCTCGTCGCCTACCGCCGCGCGGGCCCGCGCGGGTGCCTCGCCGTCGACCCTGCCCGCGCCCGCGCCGCGCTCGTCACCTGCGGGGGGCTCTGCCCGGGACTCAACACCGTGCTGCGGGAGCTCGTCGTCGGGCTTCACGAGCTCTACGGCGTCCGCGACGTCTTCGGCGTCGCCGCGGGGTACCGCGGCTTCTACGGCGGGGACGATGACCACGTGAGGCTGGACCCGGCCGCCGTGGACGGCTGGCACAAGAAGGGCGGCACCGCGCTCAAGACGACCCGAGGTGGCTTCGATCTCAACAAGATCGTGGACGGCATCGTCGCGCGCGGTTATACGCAGGTGAGGGCAAGCGCAAAAGCAGCTTCAGATTTTTACTACATACAGTGATGCTTTGCTTTGCAAGCTCAAGATGATCTGTGCTCAGTTAATTGACGGGGGTGAGCTTTATGCACTGAATGCTTAACCATTATAAGTGATTTAAGATTATATATAATCAGCTGGACTTGCTCTAATCTATACTGAATTTGTCTTTCAGTTTTCAGTGATGATCAATGTATTATGATTTGAGGTACCATAATATATAACCTATAAAGCACACCCTTAAATTAGAGTTGTGGTATTGAAGAAAAGTTCAATAAGGCTCATGCCTATGACTATCCATCTTGCTTAGGAGTAAGACTTCAGTGTGGTTTACCTATTATCGATTGTTCAAGTGCAGTGGAATCAAGTGTGATGGTTAACATGCCAATTGTTTTTGTCCTTCGTGTGTTGATCATACAACCTATCATATCCCCTTATTACAGGTCTATGCGATTGGTGGGGATGGAACCATGAGAGGAGCTGTGGCGATCTTTGAAGAGATTAAACGGCGTGGTTTGAGCATATCCATCACAGGGATCCCAAAAACTGTGGACAACGACATCGGCATCATAGACAGGTCATTTGGATTTCAAACTGCAGTGGAGATTGCTCAGCAGGCAATCGACGCGGCACATGTGGAGGCTGTGAGTGCTGTGAATGGCATCGGCCTTGTCAAACTGATGGGCAGGAGCACAGGCCACATTGCTCTTCATGCCACCCTGAGCAGCCGAGACGTTGACTGCTGTTTGATTCCTGAGATTGATTTCCATGTTGAAGGGAAGGGAGGCCTGTTTGAGTTTGTGTATGAAAGGATAAAGCAGAAGGGACATGCCGTCATCGTGGTCGCTGAAGGCTCTGGTCAGGAGTTGATTCCCCGCACCGACGAGCAGAAGCGAGAGCAGGATGAGTCGGGCAACATGTTGTTCCTTGATGTTGGCCCCTGGCTGAAATCTGAGCTGGGTAGATGGTGGAAGAAAGAGCACCCTGATGAGCTGTTCACTGTGAAGTATATCGATCCTACCTACATGATCCGTGCAGTCCCAGCAAATGCTACTGATAATCTGTACTGTACCCTGCTGGCGCATTCGGCGATCCATGGGATCATGGCTGGGTTCACCGGCTTCGTGCCTGGCCCGATAAATGGAAACTACAGCTACATACCTTTGGAGGATATCGCAGTGGCCAAGAACCCAGTGGATGTGAATGATCACAAATGGGCATGGGTTAGATCAGTCACAGACCAACCGGATTTCCTGAAGCCCTAAGACTTAAGACATCAAATTATGCGGAGTCCTAAGCGGATCTAACCCTCTCGAGTCTTGACACTGCTGAAATCGATCTAGTTGTTTCTCTTGTTATTTCGGTTCTTCAATAAGATATGAGCTAGTGTGTTCTCTCTGGTTTATCAGTCCGTGTGTACGTGTATGTCTGCAGAAGTTGTTGTACGTGTGTTATAAGTATGATTCTCATAAATACATTTGGTGGCATGAAATGGTGTTTGGAGGACTGAGGACAAAACAATGATCTTACTTCGATCTGGGACTTGTTTTCAGCAAGCACGTGGATTTATGTCACTAAAACGTTGTCTATTCTGGTGGATATTTTTTTACTCTATTGGCCTGCGTATGGTCAGGAATATATACAATTTGTTAGCAACTTAATCAATCAGGCCTATTAGCTCAGCTGGTTAGAGCGTCGTGCTAATAACGCGAAGGTCACAGGTTCGAGACCTGTATGGGCCAGAATTTGTATTTGTTTTTCAGTTTTTTATATTGTCCTTTTCAAAACATGGTAGTAGTACTATAAGGTCACAGGTATCTTTTTTTCTTTTTCGAAATATGGTAGTAGTACTATAAGTAAGGTATATTCAAAACGGGATTCCTGTTTATAGGACGATTGGCTGATGGTAAATTCTAACACTAGCAGTACTCTGTTGTGAGTTGATGTCTTTTTTTCCTCTGCCCACGGTGTGTTTCGAAAGTATAAGAGCGCTTTTCCAAGGTTTCAGTGATGCCCCGTACACATTCCACCGTCCTAATTTCCAGAACATATCAGTGGATATAATATAAGCCTGAGAGCCCAATTTTTTTTTCTACAGAATAGTAGTCCAGACAGCAGAGAACGTTACAGGGTGAGGTGAACCAGCCACCTCAGGTAATCACCGTTGGACAAAATATATCTACACCATGTACAGAGCAGATCACAGCTAGTCTTCAGTGGTTCTTCACTTCTTGCAAATCTCTTTTCTCACTCGCCACCATCGGTTGCAGTTGCAAGAACCCAGTCAGGATTCAGAGCAGATTGGCTCGATTTCAATCGGCAGACCTCTTGGGAACTCCACGTATGGGTGTGCCATCGGAACGTCATCGCCGTCGATTATCCATCTGCAGAGACCCAAATTTTTTTTCAAGGAACAGAACATAAAGGCCAGTTGACACTGTAAATACAGAGATTCAGAAAAAAATACGAAATGTATTGTCTACTGTCACGATCAGATAGCTGCACATATTAATGGACCTGCAGATTTGGTACCACTCCAACTTGCGTATCCTACTTATCGGAAACTCCATGCTGCCATGTCTGCACAGTGTGCGGTCGTCTGATACCATGTAGCCTTGTTGCTATGTGTTACTATTAGCATGATGATAGATGCATCGATCTATGCTCGTTCTGTTCTTGTGTCCCCTAATCAACGCGGTCCCGGCTGCGATAGTTTCAATCTAGTGCTGTTTTGCATTGAAAATAGGTTTCATGTTTTTTGTTCCTTTCATTTTTTTAGCTCTCACTGGATGTATCAGTGATTACCCAGGATTCGCCTAAATCTCAAAAATGAAATAAACCTGCAGTCTTGTTTTACCTGAAGTTGAGCACAAGGTGGTGAAGGAAGAAAGCAGCCTCTACTTTGGCAAGCTCCGATCCAGGGCAGAGCCGGGGGCCACCGCCGAACGGCGTAAACTTCTTGCTTGTCCCTTGGCTTGGTCCCTGTTGCATCAAATCAACTAGATAAGTCATACACATGAACTAGATCATTGCCTTCAATTCATCAAGGAAGCTAAGAAAATGAAGAAGCAAAGCCAAGGATGCTGGCTTTCAGTGAGCAAGGAATCATGGTTAGGACCATGTACAAAAGGCACCAGAGTCTCAGCCTAAAGCCTGCTTGGCATCTGGATACCAGCATAGTTGCAAGTAATTATGGCATATGGGTTAGTTGGACACTCACTAATTAAAGCTAGCAATTAGTTAGAGTTCACCCCTTTAAAGAAGATTCTCTCAAAGCTCCAGATAAGCTCTTCTTAATGGTGCTCTAACCTTTTCGTTGTATAAGATTATATATTATAAAGAAGTATATATTATGTCAAAGCTAAGCTTCCCGAGAATAATGAAGCTGCATGACCTAACTGCTCTTAATCATTATTCAGTAGATTTGTAAGGCTGAAAATGAGACATACAGTACCTCCCATCTGGAAGGCTGAAACTGTTGAGCATTTCCATGAAGCGAGGGGTTCAAATGAACAGCACTGAAAACAGGTAGGACCTTCCAGCCAGATGGAATCAGATACCCTGCAACAGAGCAAAAAACAGGGCCACTGCCTTTTAAGCATCTTGTATTAAAATCTAGGTGTTTTAGGAATAACAATGCTCACAAATCGGCAATAAAGGTGCAGCCGTCCCCCTTTGCCTGATCCATTATCATGTGCAATGGAATCTGCGAGGAAAGCATCAAGTTGGGTTTAAAACTACCTTTGTATCTGACATCTTTGAGAGCCTTCCTGTGGACAAACTTGACAATGTTTCCACATCTCAGCGCCTCATTGATAACCTGAAAGGACATCCACATATATGTATCATTGCACCATTCCTTCCAATTACTACAGAACAAATTAAGACCCTTCACTGTTCTTGCAAAGTGTTCTTTGCTCTAGTCAAAATTCCATATGTAGGCAGGAATATAGGTAATAAGGAGAAAAAACCAAATCTGGAGGGTCACACATTTGAGTAGATTGCTGATAATAGAAAAAGGGATCCCTGGTTACGAACCATCTACATATATCCTAAAACATGTAGTACTGAATGACCATCATCTTACATGTTGGGTATATTCCATCTTCTTGTAGTCCTCAGAGGTCAGGCTCTCCTCCTTGCCTTTGGTAGATCTTATGCCTTGATGCTCCCTCTGCATCCAAACACATTCATATATAGTTAGTGACAGCTTACCAACTGCCTGTGGCTTCACCATGAGAACAATGATGGGTGTACCTTCACTAGGTCCAGATCTGCAGCTGATTGCCCAAGGAAGTACACAACCATGGAAATCATGAGTGAGGTGGTCTCATATCCTCCTAGTAGGGAGTCCAGCACAAAGCTGACTTTCTCCTCATCAGAGAGCTCGTTGGTTGACAGGAGCACATTGAGGAAATCATCCTTCTTGCAGGAGCCAGCTTTTCTCCTCTCCTCAATAATGCCCTTCACAGTGCTTGATATCCTCTCTCTGGCCTGTGATCACCATACAAGAGAACCACCAGTGTTGGAACAGTAATATATCATGCGTGGCAAACTTAATTTGAACTTGGTAGCAGTAGTATAGATGTGTACTAGACTGCAACAGAGAAAAGAAAGAATAGATGTGTACTAGTTTCAGGTGCATCATGCATGGTAAAAGGTGAAGTTGTTTAAAAAGTAAAATTAATTACCTGGACAGCCTTGGCATAGGGGGTCCCTGGGATGCGGAGAGGGAAAGAGATGAGGCCCTTCATGAAGGTGAGGAAGTCCTCCAGTATCATGGCAGTGACTGGCTCCTCTGGTGACAGCCCCAGCACCTGCTTCACTATCACACTGAATGCAAACTGTGTTCACCCAGGAAAAAAAAGCCAAGAAAAAAAAGAACACGGTGAGTCAAAATCCACCTTTGAAAAGAACATTCATGCATCAAGCAAGTAAACAGCATGATGATGATGTAGGTATAGGTTACACGTGCAGAGATTTCCCTCCATGTTTCACGGGATCATGTCTCTAGTTTTCAATGACTGCGGTAACCAAACCAACCAACCTTTCTTGCCTCCTCGCAGAAGGTGATGTTCCTGGCCTTGCCATGCCATGACCCGACTATGTCCATGGCAATCCTCTCAATGTCACCAAGGTAGCTCGGCTTGAGCTTTGTGGAGGTGACTAGCGCCAGAGCGAGGTTCCTGAGCCTCTTGTGGTCCTCCCCCAGGACCACCAGCATGGAGGACTTGCCCAGTATGCCATGAATCGGCCTGGGGTAGCTGCACTGGAACAGCCTCTCCTCGTTCTGCAGGATGAAGTGGTTCAGCTCCTGGTCACAGGACACTATGGCCGGGGTGCAGAACAGATGGGACTTGAACACCCTCCCATACCTGCATCATCACCACCAGCAAACAATGTTAGCTGCCATCATCATAGCCTTTGCTAGTCTTCTCTGCTACCTTCCAAGAAAAACAATTCAGGAACAAGATTTTTACTGGCTTTTACACAAAACCTATATTATCACTTTCAGGTTCATGCATACCAGAGCCTTCGAGTAAGAATAAAAGAAAAACAAACATGAAAAAGCTGCTGAGACAGGACAACATGCACAACATGCAACACTTTTTGCTGCCACATGAAGTAATGATAAACAATGCTACTACGTACTTAACTGCATAAATAAGAAGCAAAAATGTTACGGTGATTTTGATTACCTGGAGCAGCGATCCTCCAGGAAGGTGCCGAGTGAGTTGGAGGCATGAGGGGTGAGGAACCTGAGGGTCTCACCAACAAGGGGCCATCCGAAGCTGCCCCTGGGAGCCCTGGGATTCAGGAGCAAAGGCAGGAAGTGGCTCACCACCAGGGTCAGCAGCAAGGAGAGCAGGATCGCCGGAGCAGCCAGCACGAGTTCTCCCACCATCATCATACTCATACCACAACGGCAGCTGCACAGGCACCAGCAGTCCAGCACCACCCTTCCCTATGGTCTCATCTCACAAGCTGCATGGAGTCCGTCTATCTGTCTAAGCTATCATTCGCTTCCGGCCTCACCCTCTGTTTCTTTCTTCTCTCTCTGGAATGGAACGTGAGGGGGGAGGTTATATAGTGGTAGGAGCAACCGAGCGAGGGCAGGAAGGATCTTTGGCAAAGGGAGAGGGAAAGGAAAAATAAGGTTCCCTTTTCGTTTTCTTGCTTTGGCCTTGTTTATCTTTCAACTAGTAGTACCACTAGCAGTACTTGCTTCATCTCTGTTTTTACTGTGTGTGTATGTACTCATCTCCAATATGAATACACTGTATGCATGACTTTTATCAAGAAGGGGCTACGACTAGCTTAGGAGCATGGTCCCTTTACTAGCATCTAGGCTGCTGCTGCTCAAGGTGCAGTCAAACACGCAGGCAGAGAGAAAAATGTACTGTCTCGGGTTACATGCACGCATAGGACTTTGGTGCTAACTTTTGGGCGATAGCATGTCAAATATATCCTGGTTATCTGGTGCAAATCATTTTTACATTATTTTATTTTATTTTTTCCCAAAAGGGGAGTAAGACCTCAGCCTCCGTATCAGTCGATGCACACATCTTTTTATTAATATTTCATCAATTTAGGTTATTACAAACTCGAGGGTCGCTCAAAATTAACACATGAATCAACTAGTGAAAAATAAAAAGCATAGAAGTCTTAAACATCTTGTATACGACTGAAGATATCATGAGCGACTGTCAGCAAACGGTTGCATCTAGTAGCCATAGTATCTGCTGATCCTGCGGGGGAAGGAACACCCATAATTGGAATAACGTGTCACCATATGAATAACCTGAAAAACGTTATTTTGTGTGTGTTAAAAACAATATTGTTTCTGCATATTCGTCATATTAGTTGGGGTGCTAGAACATAAGTAAAGTTTACTATACGACACAACAAACGAGCAAAAGGACATGAGAAAAAAAAGGTACTCAATAGTCTCTTGTACCCCACAAAGGCAACATTTTGTACACCCCATCCAATTCCTTTTGGCTAAGTTACCCTTTGTTAGTAAAACCTTACTACTAAGGAACCACGTGATTTTTTTTATCATAATAGGGAATTTTAACTTTTACATGTATTTTTTAAGAAAATGTGTACGACCATTCATGAGATTTTCATACACAGATTTACTCAAAAAAAATTAGAGTCGGTTAATTTCCACATAAGTTTATCTTGGTTCGTTTGATAGTTGTAACATCATTAGTTTTTGGAATAAGTGCATCCAATACGACCGCTTGCTAGCTGTTATTGTCCTTCTGAAACTAATATTCAGTGGTACTTGACTTAATGCAGCTGCAACCAAAGCATTCTTCCATTGCACAATATTATACAAGGATGAATATTTTTGTGATGAAGGTGTATCGCCTATCCAAATATCCTCCCAAAACCTTGTAGCAGAGTCATTTCCAACTACAAAATGACCTCTATTAAGGAACTCACTTTTCACCCACATAAGCCCCTTCCAAAAGGGATAATCAGTTAGTTTTTTCCTAGGCTTCAACAGTGTCTTTTGAGTGAGGTAATTGTTGTGTAACAGCTCTTGCCACACCCTTCCTCATTAAGTAATTTATAGTCATTTACTCAATAAACACTTTTTTATTTCAAGCACCTTAATACCCATACCACCTTCATATTTCGGTCTACAAATTATATTTCATTTTGTTAACCTATATTTTAGTGTCGATTTCTTACCTCCTTCGAGATCTCTAGAAAAGATAACATAAACATAGGTAGACTTGTTAAAACAGAATTGATAAGAACTAAGCGATCACCATACGAAAGAAACTTGCACTTCCAGCATCCCAATTTTCCTTCTATTTGGCTCTCCACTAGATACTAATCTGGGTTTCTGATTTTTTTTGCATTGTATAGGTACACATGCATAGCTAAAAGGCAAGGAACCAGACTCACATCCAAAGATCTGTATGTATTGTTGTTCCTCTTATTTTGTCTTCCCAAAACAAAAGCAAAATCTCTTCTGTGGAAATTAAGTTTAAGACCATAAAGTTGTTCGAAGATATACAATATAAGCTTCATATTTGAAGCCTTCTGGACATCATGTTCCATGAATAAAATGGTATCATCCGTATATTGCAGAATAGAAACTCCTCCATCAACCAGATGAGGAATAAGGCTTCCCACATGTCCATCCTCTTTTACCCATGCAATGAGAATAGCCAACATGTGTGCATCGATATTGAAAGGCATACGAGACAACGGGCCCCCTTGCCTCAGAATTTTTCTTGTTTGATAGTAGTGTCCAATGTCATCATTGTATCTTTATCCCAACACTACCTCCTTACACAAACTGTTGAATTAACATGCATCACTCAGGTGCAAATCCTTTTATGTGCAAATCTTGTTGTAGGAAAAGATACAGTCTTCTTTTTTGGCGATGAAATGCGTTGGAAGGGCCGAGACCTCACTTAAATTTGACCTGACTTTGGCTTGAGATCTGTCATGTCTGATCATTGAAGCATAACACTCTCACATACAATTATATTTTTATGCTAAAACCGTTTATTCTCATGGTATGTTAAAACCGTTTAAAACCATCGCATCATATAAAAATCACCATTCCTCTCTTTTGCATACACAAAATATCTGGTAGGAGGGTATTCCTAAAAAAAGACCATCTCACGTAAGCAAATAGAGGTCAACGCTTGAGGCAAACGCAAAAAACACTTGCAACAAGGTGCCGGGATACACTTGGAATAGTTGTAGCATGTCACTAGTTCTTCGCAACAAACCAAAAATGACGTTTTAAAATTTTAAACATGTGTATTAAACACAATTTTTTTTTGAGAAAACGCAACTTTGCGTTTCATTATATTAAAAAGGTAGAATTTGTTACCCGACTCAAGTGAGGTTCTACATCAAACTTACCCATGTGTATTAAACATGTGAATTAAACACCAAACATTACAAATCACTAACAACAAATTTGAGTATCGAGCTTATGTACCTCCTTACCCAAGCCTAGTGTCATGGGGAATGCTCGTTTCTGGTTCAGCATGATCTCAACCTCGAGTTCATTCATGGCATCCACTCTACTACTTATGTTAGAATTAGTGGAGGAGAAGAGACATCATAGAGGCAAAACATCCATGAAGGAGTGGATGTGTATGTGCGGTACAAGGCGTGCGTGTGAGGTAAGTAGAAAGAGGTTGATGTGAACAAAAGAAAATAATAAAGTTAAGGCATTGCGGGTAAGAGGTAGCCAGCTGATAGGAATGATCGATGGAAACCAAGCCCATGCCACATGGATCCTTCAAAAATAGCAAAACCGGTATTCTGAAGCGTCAAAAATAAAATAAAAGGATTTTATTATAAAATATTCCATATATTGTTGTATCATGTTTCAGAAAAAAGGTAGGAAAATGATAAATTATGAAATTATCACTTTAATATCTCATAAATTTGATAGACACGAAAATGGGTAAATTATAACTGTATGCATTACATCTATGCATATAAAATCCAGGTGAACAAAAAACGTTTTGATAGAGCTTGTCAAAGTGATTGAAGTTCCACTTGAGCTGGTGATTGAAGTTCCACTTGTGCTAAAACTTTGAAATAACATTTGGTAAACTTATATGTTAGGAAGGATAGATGTAAGATTCGTAAATAAAAGTGAACCAACACACAAGACACTTGAATAAACAAATAACAACTTAATGCTTAACTTATCTTCTCTAAAACTCAATGAACACATGTGTTGAACAATTCTTAGCACATGTCCATTCCACCAAGACAAGATCAAGTCCATTTTTAACTTACCTTGTCTTATTATATCTTATCTTAAACCCCATTTCATCCTGCAACACTTGTGAATGACAAAAGTCAAGTAACACATAAACCATCCAAGTCTATAAACTAAACCTTGACGTACCTAAACACCAACTTATCTATTCTCTCTAATCAAGTTTTCTATCTTCTGAAACCAAGGATGAGAAATGTACTTAATACTAAGTGTTAAGTGACATCCTATGGATTGAACCTTAATAAGCACTCTTAAGAAACAAGTAAACATTCTACAACCTATATCAAGTTTAACCATTGTCAAGACCACATTATTACAATCAATTCACGTTGGGAGTTGATGATGCTATACTTTGACAATATCCATACTCAACTATATATCCTAGTTGATCTTAAGCAAGACAATACCTAAACTTTTTGACCACAAGCTAGTACCACTTTAGCTGGGAAAACTATAACTTCAACTACACTTTAGTTGTACTAAAACCTTGTTGACAACTCATTAGTATTGGGCTAGTGAGTAGCCAAATCTAGACAAGAAATTCATCTAAGCATCTTATTCAAGTAACCAGATCAACCATTTACTATTCTCTAGAGACTCATTCATCAAGCCATCTCATGTATCCAGTTCTTTTGATAAATTGAATTCGTACTTACTGCTGAGGGGAATTAAGTTGATGACCCATGAAAGATCACGGATGTCGCCTAGAGGGGGGGTTGAATAGGCGGTTTAAAACTTTTACGAGATGGGCTTAACAATGGTGGAATAAAACTAGTGTTTTCTTTTGTCAAGCACAAAGCCTAGATATACTAAGGTTCACATATGTGCACCAACAACTTATGCTAAGCAAGACAAGCAACAATGTGATAGCAATATAAATAACTTCAAGCACGAAGGCTATCACAATGTAAAGTGCATAAGTAAAGAGCTCGGGTATAGAGATAACCGAGGCATGCGGGGACGATGATATTTTACCGAGTTCCTCCCAACAAGGGAGTACGTCTTGTTGGAGGGGTGGGTGGTACTAAGACCCTATTCTCCCGAGCACCCACCACGCTTCAAACACCCGATCCACTATGGGACACTTGAGGGCGGTCACTGAACCCGTACAATATTGGGGCAATCTCCACAACTTAATTGGAGGCTCCCAATAATCACCACCAAGGCCAATATCTTGAGGAGATCTCCACAACTTAATTGAAGGCCCCAAGAACACGCCACAAAGGCCACACAATCATCTAGGGTTCTAAGAACCCAAGAGGGACATCTTCTTGATTTCACCAACCAAATCCTCCCGGGAGAACTCAAACCGATGCACCTAATGCAAAAGGCAAGAACACCACAAAGATGCTCCAATCCCTCACTCTCAAATTCCAACAAAGCTAAAAGCAATTGGGGGAATAAGAGAGGAAGAACAAAAGAGGAAATCCACAAAAGAAACCCAAGATCTAGATCCCAAGATGTTCCCCTCATATAGAGGAGAGATGGATTGGTGGAGTTGTAGATCTACATCTCCTCTTTCAAATCTCCCCAACAAGATTCAAGGAATATGGGAGAGATTGAGAGGAAAAGCAAGCTCTTAAAGGTAAAAAAACTGGAGGAGAGAGAGAGCAAGCTACCAGCCACTTGAGGAAGAAGGGGGCCTTTTTATAGGTGCCCCCACGACAAATAGCCGTTGCAGAACACTTATCCCGGAGTCTCCGGCCTTTAGGAACGGAGTCTACGGCCCCCAGGACCGGAGTCTCTAGGTTCCAAACTCTGGCCAGGACTCCGGGCAGCCTCCAGATGCTCTCTGTACCCCCCCCCCCCCCGGAGTCTCCGGGGTGCGAACCCCGGCGTCTCTGGCCCCCACAAAACTGGCAGAAACACCGATACGAAAACAATCATAACTTTTGCATTCAGACTCCGATTTTGATGATCTTGGGCTCATTTCGAAGAGGAAAACAAGCTATACAAGATTATACAGGGAACCATCATAGTCCAGCAAGGTAGAATAGAATAAAATGACGAAGGGATTAACCTATCTATAAAAGACAAACCGGTAAAACCTCCAAATCAAAAACGCAATAGAGAATGCATATGAAATCCGTTTTCGATGAACTTGAGCTTGTAATGAATGTTAACACAAGCTCGAAATCCTCTCATGGATAAGAACCAAATAAGAACCAAGAAAGATTATGCCAAGTATGCAAAGGTTTGAGTTCTATCCGAAAGATATGATCAAGTTACTCACTTGAGAGCCCCTCTTGATAGAACGGTTATCTATACTATAAACCGGTCTCCCAACAACAACATGAGACCGAAAAAAGGGAAAACCTATCAAAATAATACCTTTGCCTTGAGCAATCCACTTGAGCTCGATGTAGATGATCTTGTCCTTCTCAAGATGGACACCTTTCTTGATTGCTCTTCCTTGAGCTCGAATGATGAAGACTTGAAACATGCTCCCCCATACACCATGGGGAAACCTCTTATTTGACCTTGCCTTCATCGAACCATGATCACCGAGGATGGAAAGCTTCAAGCATGAGATCTTCTAGAGATGACGCATCTTGAGCTTGCACAACATTTCTTCTAACTCCAATTGGATGATGTCTTGAAGATACACATGAGGAACTCCATCTACTTCTTCAAGACACACTTGGTCTTATTTTCTTTTATCTTCTTCTTCTACAAGATTCCAATAGGCTCAAAGACCTTGGACAATGCTTCTTCTTCATTTCTTCTACCTTGAAGCCAACACATGCTCCAAGCAATGCCAATGGACAATTCCTACAAGTGTAACTTAATGCAAACATTAGTCCATAGAGATTGTCATTAATTACCAAAACCACACATGGGGGCCCACATGCTATTTCAACTCATACTCTATCTCAAGCTAGGGCATATATCTATTATGTCATCGTGATCTACAAGGGAAAGTCAACTCTATGCTTCCATGCATAGCAAGTCACTTAATTGTACCAAGATCATCATAGGAAGGAACCTATGATTAAAAGATGATTTCTCATATAATCTCTAAACCCTAAGAACCCAAGTGTTGAGATGATATATACCTTACTCACTCCGGTGAATCAAGTATATTATGTATTCACTAAACCTTAGTGTATGTGGAGAAGAATGTGATCACAAGTAACTAGGGAAATAAACCCTAAACTTTTCCTATGGTTAATAATACCAAAGGAGTTAAATAATTTTCTTGGGTAAAACACAAAAAGATGATCCTATGATTTTCATCAAAATAACACTTACCTAGAACCATTTTTGTTTAACTGAAGAAAATCTACTGAAACCATAAACTAAAAAATATATAACCGTCTTAACCAAAATTTGAGTTGTTTAAGATTTTATGAAGCATTTCCATAACACAAAGGAAATTCATTTGAGATTTATGTAAAGTAATAAACCTTAGTGATATTCCACACTTTAAGGACAAAGAATGGGGTAGAATATTTTATGTGTTCATCACATTGATGACCCACAAATATAGGGGGTGTATCACAGTATTTTCGATAAGTAAGAGTGTCGAACCCAACGAGGAGCAGAAGGTGCTGGCGAGTGACTTGGAGCAGGAATTCTCTGTAAATACTTAGCAAACGGATTTTTAGGGTTTTTTGACAATGCAAGTAAATAAAGTACGAGTAAATAAAGACAATAAGAATAAATGCAGCAAGTGGCCCAATCATTTCTTTAGCAAAGGACAAGCCGGTTGTATTACTTAGGATGACCAAACGTTCTCGAGGACACATGGGAATATCATCAAGTGCTTTCGCTTCATATAGTTGATTAATCTTATTTAGCTTGCTAAGTGTTGTGTGCGTGAACCTGTGCTAATGTACCGACGTTCCTAGGACTAATACATACTTGTGATTATACCCTTTGAAAGCATACGCAAGTACAAGAAAGTAATTGAGATAGAAATCTAACAATAGCTTTAAACTCTAAGACCCTGATGTCCCTTGTGCAATAGTTTCCTAACGGGGATTCAAGTTTCTGTCACTCCGGCAACCCCTACGATTAGTAGCCAAATACACAATGCATTCCCCTAGGCCCATATAGGTGAAGTGTTATGTAGTCGACGTTCACATGACACCACTAGAAGAAGTACACCACAACTTAAATATCAAACCATTGAATCTTTCTCAACACAATTCCACTACTAACAACATGACTTCTCCCATGTCCTCAAGAACTAAACAGACTACTCACAAGACATCATATGGATCATGATCAGAGATGAAATAAGGATGTGTAGCAATCTGAACATAAACAATAATTCAATGGTTCACTCAATAGCATCAACTACAAAGAGTAATCAACACCGGGAAAGTTTCTCCTAAGAACTATGCAAGATTCAACCCAATTGTTACAGTGTTATGATGGTGGTGCTGGTGAAGATGATGGTGGTGATGATGATGATGATCCCGGTGAAGTCCAGCTTGATGGTGGTGTTGATGGCGACGATCTCCCCTCTTCGGGAAGGAATTCCCCCATCAGAATTCTGTCTGCTGGAGAGATTTTTCTTTCTCAGTGTTTTCCGTCCCGCAGAGGAGGTGAAATCTTTCTGTGGTCACTCCCCGAGTCTTAGGGTTTTGGGAGGATAATATACGCCAGAGGGGAGAGCTGGGGTGGACTAGGGCGGCCACACCACCTGGTGGCCCGCGCCAGGGGGTGGTGTGGGCCCCCTGTGGCCCATCTCCACTCCCCCTTCTAGATATCTTCGTCTTCTAGAAAAATAGGATTTTCCATGTATTTTTCCGGATTTTCTGATCTTCGCGAATTTCGCGTCCAAAAAGCTCCTTTTTTATCAGAATCCTGACTGTAGCGGTCCATGCTCCAAAATTCATCAACCATACAAAAACAGATGAAATTACATAAGTATCATCTCGTAATATGAAATATATCAATGAATAACAGTAAATTATGATATAGAATGGTGATGCAAAATGGACGTATCACACATGAAGGAAATAAAATATACCGAAGCCATGTAAATATACAAGTGTTCAATATTCATTTTGAACAAAGGAACCATTTGGAAGTTTCAAATATTTTTCTTTCAAATAAATTATTCCCTATTCGAAAAGTAAACCTACCATTCTATTATAAGGAGTGTGATACAAAATCTCTGAAGTATATTTGTATCCAACCCTAATCCAAGAGAATATTTTGATAGTCCAAAATATTTCTTCTGGAAATTCCTTTGAAATGGTTAAGGTAGAGTTGAAAATCCCATATTAATTTGTGAGGAAAACACTACTCAAAATCATTTGCCAAAACAATACTAAGAGGTGGAAAATATCTTTGTGTCCTACTCATAATAATTCAATTATTCAAATAGTTCAAACCAGAACCAAATTCAAACCAAATTCCAAACAGAATTCATAAAAGGAAATTGAAAATAGAAATGGAAAATTGAAAATAAAAGAGAAGAAAAAACGTAGACAACCAACCTGGACCGCAACCTTTTCCTCGGCCTAGCAACCAGCACACAGAGCCATCCCAACCCGCCTAACTCCCACGTTTGTACATAAGTACGCATCAACATAGTTTTTTTTGCAAAACGACCAACATGGCCAGTGTCATCATCCCCGTTCCCGGCGCATCGCTATTGAGTTACCGCCTCAATGGCGTTTCTCCTATGCGACCATCGTGTCCATCTCATGCGCCGGAGCACTATAAATATCCCCGACCACCACCCCAGAGCCTCACTCCTCTCATACCCACCCTCCCTTTCAAGCTCTCGTCCTCAGCCTACTAGCGATACCCTAAAATGGGCATGTCGATGAGCCACCGCGAGGGAGATCCTCCTTCACCGCTGTGAAGCGTTGGTGCTCCAGCGAGTCCCTAATCAAATTATTACCGATGCTCGCTTGCTGGAAGGACTTGAGGCGGGCGAATCGAAGTCTTCTTCACCGGCGCATCTCGTCGGAATGCAATCGACATCTCCGGTTACATCTAGACTTCAAGTATTGGGTACTGACCCACTATGTGAGCGTGTGAGCCTTTAGAGCCTTTTATATTAACGTAGCTTAGTCTGTAGCAGTAGATTTGGTGGTTCGCCTAAGGGCACCGCCACACTAGCTTAGTGGAGTCATCGTCTCCGACGATGATTGGGTCTCGGGAGTAGCCCGTTCGACTTGCTATACTTCCAAGCATCGAATGCAACCACTAGATCATCCCAGAGAGTACGGTAGTGTAGTTTCGATCATCGCCGATGAGCGCTATCGCAGTAAGTGCTCGTCGCTGGTGACCATTAAGACCGTCATGTAGCTCATTAGAACCAAGTTAAATTGTGAATTGAATGATCCCTATCTTGTTCTATGAAGTGCCATAAAACAACATCGCCACCGTATTGCATTCCGTTGGTGTTGAGCCTCCGGTAGAGGTGGGCCCGTGGGTCAGTTGACCCAGTCCACTTGTCCAGTGTGGCAGTCGACATGGAGAAGGCCCACATGTTAGTGATTGACCCACTCCTCGGTGTTTGATCTGTTCACGTGTGTATAACATATTATCCACTTAGTAAATTCCAGAAAATAAGTACATATAATATATATAAATGTTCAAAAAATAAGATCTATTTATCTACACCATAATATGAAACACTTCTTGGGAACAAAAATCTAAAAAACAATAAAACCTTTACATATGCTTTAGCGAATTCAAATTAAAAATGATATTAAAAATAACCAACCCAAAATTTAAATGGGAATAAAATAGAACTTTGTATTACTAAATGAAAAAAAATCACCAATTCATTTCTTGACTTGTATAAAATCCAATAAAAACACCATTATGCTTTAAGTAACAAAAATAAATATTAATCAAAAACAACATTAAGATAAATTGATATAAAACATATGGAATTGCTTGAAAACATTATGCCTTGGATGGGGATGATTTTCATAATAATTTTCCATTCTAAAGTACTTGTTTGAAATAAAAGAAGAATTACACATTGCCATTTTCTCATTAAATAAAAAGAAGTACCTTAAAATAAATTATCAAAAATAAATACCTTAGAATTATTATCTTCCACTTAATAATAAACATGAAAAGCAATTCTTCCAAATCTCTAGTCGTAGATTTGAAGATAACAACTTAGAATATTAGAAGGGAGAGTGTAGGTCTTGAACTGGAACTCATTGCAATGGGTAGGCAGCGGTGTCACGGATAGACTATGATTGGGTAGTTTTTAGACTAGGCCTCAAATCATAGAATTTTGAACGGGAAAGATCGCTCAGATGTGAAATAAGGGTAAATATGTTTGTCAGTAAATCAGCACACCGCATGAGTGTATAAACGTGACATGTTACTCCTTGTTTTTGAAAAGAACTGCAAACGTAACGTGTAAAGATACTCCATGAAGTCCTGTAGAACACGTGAAAGCTGGTAGACATAGAATTTTATAGACTAAAACTTACCATTTTTGAAAACTCATTTTCGAAAACTATGCAAGCCTAAGATATGCAATTCACGACTAATCATCAAACACCTACATATTTAGAACTTCCTGAGTATGTTGTACTCAATCTATCTTCTTATCCCTTGCTAGACTTCGGTAAGTAGTTAAAGTCACCCCAATCCAAAAAGACAACAAAGGTGGATCACTACGGAGAACCAAGGAGCAAAGTAGTCGATGGTGTCAGATACTTCAGATCAATATGGTGGAGATCAAATTAAACATAGACGGGAATCAATTCACAACAATAGGAACCATACCCTTAGAGAATGTTGCTAGAGAAAATAGCCAGCCTTCAGTTATCGAGATAGTCCTAGAGGTAGATCTAGTGCTAGACTAGTCTACAAACTGCTTCTTTTGGATTTTGGTTTGAACAGAAACTTACCTGACGATCTCATTGTGTCATGGAAGTTCCCATGATCTTCTATAAAAATCTGTGAGATGAATACTATAGTCATACCTTGGACCTAATGTTTTTGTTGTCCTACCCTGGTAGGCGTAATATTCGTAGAAAGGTGTTCCGTGAGTGTTATGCTAATGACTTATGCACTACAACATGAAGTGTTGTGCTAGGTCACCGCAAGCACCAACACCCCTACACTAAGACGACAAACAGAAACAACTCGTCTATGTACAACTTATAGACACACTATTTCCACAAGGTGGGACACACGAGGGGCATTTGGGCCATGTCTCGGCCAACGTCAGGTACCTACATAGGAAGGCAATGACCATAGGACAAACCTAACCAATTTAACATCCAATCATTCACCAAAGAGAAGTCGGCAAGTAGAGGCAGGGCCTGGCCGGACCTGAGGAAGGTGTCATCTTTCAAGCTCCGACGATGATGTGCATTGCGCTCTATAGGCCTACACCCTAGGTAGCGGCAATGACTGATCCATCGTAACTTTAGGAACTCCACTCGCAACTTGGAAACATATGCAATGAAGGGATGAAACTAGGGCACCGTCGATACCCGCCCAGCAAGTCGAACCTATGTTTTCCCCCAGTTCGTGATGAGTACATAGAATATGGGGTAGCTCATGGAAGGCAAAGGCCAGCCCATGGGTACATGCTGGGCCAACGACAACGATATGAATCTGACAGGATCATGAAGACCAAAAGCACCTTGGAGTACAAGGCAATCGTATACCTTCCCTGGGTGCGCCAGCTAGTTTGTATCCCTGGGATTCCACTTGTAATCCGAACTGACACTTTGCAACCCTACCCCATCCATGTATATAAGAGGGGTATAGAGCACCCGAAAGGCACACTCAATTCATTACTGGGTACACATACACAAATCCACACCATAAACAGAGCTTACATAATTATCTCACTACAAAGGTATGTTTTTATCGTCGATGTTTTCTAGACCTGAACCTGTCTAAATCTTCTCTTTGTGCAAACCCCTTGGTTGTTCGTTTGTGCACCACTCCCATATTCATTATTGTGGGAAGTTTCTCTGACAATTCCCATAGAGGAAACGACATTGATAGGACCATGATAATTCCTCCATGGAGGAAATAACACCTGTGTGCATCGTAGATGTCCTCGTCATCATTGGCCTGACCTAAGCTAAGATGCCTTTACCGCCGGATGCAGCACTACCATCGCAGCCACGGTAGCCCGGCCATCACCGAAAGGTACCACAGTTGCTTCCCCGGCATGCGTGCTCCGCTAGGCGCGCGCGACGTCGAGGTAAGCTACCATGATTCGGTTGGAGGTCTCCTGACAATGAGAGAGGACGAGGAGATCAGGAGCCGCTGCCGTCGTCAGCAGAGCGAGCTCTTCCCGTTGGCCTCTTCTTCCTGCGGCGCCGGCAGGTAGGTAGGGGCGAGGGGAGATAGGATGGAGCGTCTAGGGTTCACCTAAGCCACCCTACGGAAGCGATGTGTTATGTCATGGCCCAAATATCCGTAACATAAAAAAGTCTAAAAAACATTATACATGTAGATTATATATCATGTCTGTCTTCGTAAATTTTATCATTTTGAGCTTCAATGTACACAAAAAAAGAAAATGCGTGGTTTAAAAGAATGTCATTTTACCTTTTTGTTAGCCACAAATTTGTTTTGTTTGTGTAGCTTACAGATTATGCATAATTATACCTGAGGATGGGTCAGAATTTGTTTACAAAAATCAAATGAATACCTGAGGATGGGTCAGATTGATGCTTGATGTCCTTACATTGTTTTCCCCATGCAGAACACCCTCGCTCAAACTGTCTCAAAAGTCAAAGCTACGTACTTCCAACACATGTTTAATCTCATTGTCCAAGGTCAACATGTAACTCTTCTTTCTTGGTCACACTCAACCAACTAGAAATCAGAGTAATTTATGCTCTATTTTCTGGTTGACTATAGTTGACTTTGCACATCTGCTACTCCGGGTGGATTCATCTGGTTGACTATAATTGGAGTACCAAGAGACTTGTCAACCACAGAAGCAACTTACAACTGGTGGAAATCTGACAACCGCTGCATCTCCCCACTAAGGTGTCAAGTACGATCCCACCAATTCCCACTTCTAGTTCATTTTCCAAAATCTATTGCACTAAATTTTAGAAAATAAACTAAAAGTGTGATTTTGGTGAGACCCCACATGACACCCTACTCCCCACCCTGGTAGTATATCTCATCGCAATTACTCCCTCTATTCAAATGAATAAGGCGCTCACTTTTTTAAGATTGGTCTTTACCAAGATTTAGTATATATAAAATATTTGATATATATATATTTAATACAATTCTAACAATGTCAATCATATGTACTCCCTCCGTCCACTAGTAGAAAATGGGCCTTTGGTTCGGGCCATTACCCCCGGCCGTGGCTGGGGCCGGGACTAATGGTCCGAACCAGACGCCCCGAGGAGGCCGAGGCACTATGTCCCGGTCCATAAGGAACCATTAGTCCCGGTTTGAGATACAAACCGGGACAAATGGGTCTGGGTCGACGCGCGTGCTCCTGGCAGAACCTTTAGTCCCGGTTTGTATCTCAAACCGGGACTAATGGCCTGGCCCTGTATATGCACCCAGCCCTCCACTCTCTCCTATTTTTTTCCTATGTGAGAGGTGGGTATAAACTTTGTGCTAACCTTTTTTCTTCATATACACTAGAGGTGTTCGGTGAAATGCCTATTAGAGAACTTGAGTTCACACAAGACAAAATATGATATGAGGTGCCAGAGCGACACTTAAGCTTTCTCCTCTTTGTTTTGAAGTGTCCTAAAAGGTTAGCAACTATTTTCTCGTTTTGACTGTGTGGTACTAATTTAAGCATCGTGATTGCGTTTGATATATATGCATGGTTGTATGATGCAGATGAGCCACCCATGGATGTACGGTGACCGATGCTCTGACGCTTACAGAGAAGGCGTGCGTTCTTTTTGCCTTGTGGCCGAGGCGAACAAGCGGCGGGATGGTTTTATGTGTTGTCCATGTGTTGAATGTCGGAATGAGTAGGCTCACACTTCCTCAAGAGTCATTCAGAGCCACCTGATTCGGTCCGGTTTCATGTCCGGCTATAATGTTTGCACCAAGCACGGAAAAAGAGGGGTTATGATGGAAGACGGCGATGAAGAAGAGAACGATGATGACAACTACCGATCTATGTTCCCTGAATACGATGATACCGTAGTTGAAGATAATGAAAAAGAAGGGGGTGAAGAACGGGAACCAGATGAGCCCGTTGATGATTTTGGTCGGGTTATTAGTGATGCAAGGCGAGACTTCGACACAGAAAATGAGAGGTTGCAGTTCGAGCAGATGTTACTGGACCACAACACATTTCTGTATCCAACTTGTAAAGATGGCCAGAAGAAGCTGGGTAGCACACTGGAATTGTTGAAGTGGAAGGCAGAGACCGATATGACTGACTCAAGATTTGAAAAGTTGCTGGTAATAATGAAGAAGCTGCTTCCAAGAAATAACCAATTGCCCTCCAGTACGTACGAAGCAAAGAAACTTGTCTGCCCTCTAGGATTAGACGTGCAGAAGATACATGCATGCCCTAATGACTGCATCCTCTACCGCAGTGAGAAGTACGAGAATATGGATAAATGCCCGGTATGCACTGCATTGCGGTATAAGATCAGAAAAGATGATCCTGGTGATGTTGAGGGCGAGGAACCCAGGAAGAGGGTTCCTGCCAAGGTGATGTGGTATGCTCCTATAATACCACGGTTGAAACGTTTGTTCAGAAATAAAGAGCATGCCAAGTTGGTGCAATGGCACATGGAAGACCGTAAGAAAGACGGGATGTTGAGGCACCCTGCTGATGGTCGCAGTGGAGAAAAATCGAGAGAGACTTCCCGGACTTTGCTGGTGACGCAAGGAACTTATGGTTTGGTCTAAGTACCGATGGCATGAATCCTTTTGGGGAGCAGAACTGCAGTCACATCACCTGGCCCGTGACTCTATGTATCTACAACCTTCCTCCTTGGTTGTGCATGAAGCGGAAGTTCATTATGATGCCAGTGCTCATCCAAGGCCCGAAGCAACCCGGCAACAACATTGATGTGTACCTAAGGCCATTAGTTGATGAACTTCTACAGTTGTGGGCCAAACCAGGTGTACGTGTGTGGGATGAGCACAAACAACAGGAATTTGACCTACAAGCGTTGCTGTTCGTAACCATCAATGATTGGCCTGCTCTTAGTAACATTTCAGGACAGACGAACAAAGGATACAATGCATGCACGCACTGTTTAGATGAGACTGAAAGTATATATCTCGATAAATGTAGAAAGAATGTGTACCCGCACAATCGTCATTTTCTTCCGCCCAGTCATCCCTTAAAGAAGAAAGGCAAGCATTTCAATGGCAAGGCAGAAACCCGGATGAAGCCTGTCCCCCATAGTGGTGCTGATGTATTTGGTATGGTCAAGGATTTGGATGTAATCTTTGGAAAGGGTCCTAGAGGACAACTTGTTCCGAAAGACCCTATTACCGGATACGCACCCATGTGGAAGAAGAAATCTATATTTTTGGAGCTACCCTATTGGAAAGTGCATGAGGTCCGCTCTGCAATCGACGTGATGCACCTGACGAAGAATCTTTGCGTGAATATTCTAGGCTTCCTAGGCTTGTATGGGAAGTCAAAAGATACCCCGGCAGCACGGGAGGACCAGCAACATCATAAAGGACGAGACGACAAGCATCCAGGGCAGTTTCAAGGGCTTGCCAGCTACGCTCTTACCAAAGAAGAGAAGGAAATCTTTTTTGAAGTCCTTTTCAGTATCAAGGTCCCGTCTGGCTTCTCATCGAATATAAAGTAAATAGTAAATATGAAAGAGAAAAAATTTCAAAACCTAAAGTCTCATGACATCCATGTGCTTATGACGCAATTGCTTCCGGTTGCATTGAGGGGAATTCTACCAGAAAATGTTCGACTAGCCATTGTGAAGGTATGTGCATTCCTCAATGCAATTTCTCAGAAGGTAATCAATCGAGAAAGTCTATCAGGATTACAGATTGATGTGGTCCAATGTCTGGTCAGCTTCGAGTTGTTGTTCCCGCCATCCTTCTTCAATATTATGACGCACCTCCTAGTTCACCTAGTTGAAGAGATTAGAATTCTCGGTCCTGTGTTTCTACACAATATGTTCCCCTTCGAGAGGTTCATGGGAGTCTTAAAGAAATATGTTCATAACCGTGCTAGGCCAGAAGGAAGCATCTCGAAGGGCTATGGAATAGAAGAGGTCATTGAGTTTTGTGTTGACTTTCTTCCTGACCTTAAGCCGATTGGTGTTCCTGAATCTCGGTATGAGGGGAGGATGACTAGAAAAGGCACACTAGGAAGGAAATCAATGGTATGTAGGTACGGGCATTCTTTCACTCAAGCACACTACACAGTTCTACACAATTCCACCATGGTGGCTCCGTATATCGAGAAACACAAGAATATTCTACGCTCTGAAAACCCGGGGAAGCTTGAAACCTTGATTAAAGGGGAACACGAGAAGTATTTTGGCAATTGGTTGCAGACACATCTCATGAATAACACCACTATTGGAGATGAGTTGTACTCGTTGGCCAGGTTACCATCTTCGACTATATGTACTTTCCAATGGTACGAGATAAATGGGAATACATTTTACACGATCGCCCAAGATAAAAAGAGCACCAACCAAAACAGTGGTGTCCGCTTTGATGCAACAGATGACAATGGGCAGATTGACACATATTATGGGTACATAGAGGAGATATGGGAACTTGACTATGGACCTACTTTTAAGGTCCCTTTGTTTCGGTGCAAATGGGTCAAGCTGACAGGAGGCGGGGTACATGTAGACGAAAAGTACGGCATCACAACAATGGATCTCAACAATCTTCCGTACATGGATCAACCATTCGTCCTGGCCAACGATGTGGCTCAGGTTTTCTATGTGAAGGACATGTCTACCAAACCGAGAAAAAGGAAAGATAAGCAAAAGAGTACAGAATACGATGAGCCAAAGCGCCACATAGTTCTTTCAGGGAAAAGAAACATCGAGGGAGTGGATGATAAGACAGACATGTCAGAAGATTACAATAAGTTTCATGAAATTCCGCCCTTCAAAGTGAAAACTGACCCAAGCATCCTGTTAAATGATAAAGATTCTCCATGGCTACGGTGCAGAAGAAAACCACAACACTAGATGTTGGTGATGTGTAATAATGTATTAAACCTTTTATTTGAGACATAAATCTATGTAATTAAACCTTTTATTTGAGACATAAATCTATGTAATGTATTAAACCTTTTATTTGAGACAGAGGTGGGAGCCGGTGGAAAGCGCGGGAACGCAGTGGCGCGGGAAACTTTTATCCCCGGGTGGGGGCTCAAACCGGGACAAAAGATGGGGGGGCCTTATCTGGGGGAGGCTTATCTGGGAGGGCCTTATCTGGGGGGTGGCTAACCTTTAGTACCGGCTGGTGGGTGCAACCGGGACTAAAGGTGGTTTTTGTGTCATCTAACAAAACTATCGGTGGGATAAGGACGCATGGGTAACCTTTAGTACTGGGTGGGGGCTCAAACCGGGACTAAAGCTGTCGGTAGGATAAGGACGCGTGGATGGACGCACTGCTCGATGAGATAAAGCATGTAGTGCATGACGCCCTGTCGGAGGAAGAAGACAAAGTAGAAGCGGCGCCGTGCCTATAAAAGGAGCATCGATACGCCATCGCAAGCAACTCAACAAGCCAATATGCATGGAGAGTTTCATCCCCATGGATGGAGGAAAGGGTTGGGAAATCTCCCGTGGCGAAACTTCTCGAAGATGCCCTTGGTGCACACGCTCTATGGCATCTTCGGAAGTTCCGCCTCGGAAAATATTTTCCTGCTAGCCCGTGAAAGACTCCATCTCCGCCTCCCTGGGGTTAGAGGTATGGTGGAAGCCATGGGATAGAGTGGAGAGAGGCGGCAGATATGAGTGTAGATGTGCTATGGCAACGACCAAGCCAACATGGATAGAGAGTTTCATCCCCATGGATGGAGGAAAGGGTTGGGAAATCTCCCGTGGCGGAATTTCTCGAAGATGCCCTTGGTGCACACGCCCTATGGCATTTTCGGAAGTTCCGCCTCGGAAAATATTTTCCTGCTAGCCCATGAAAGACTCCATCTCCGCCTCCCTGGGGTTAGAGGTATGGTGAAAGCCATGGGATAGAGTGGAGAGAGGCGGTAGATATGAGTCTAGATGTGCTATGGCAACGACCAAGCCTAAACCCTAAACCCTAAACCCTAAACCCTAAAGGGGCTACCCTCGTACGGAGAAAGCTACAGGGGTAGACGATCCGAGGCCCTGGGTCTAGGGTTTCGCCGAAGGAAGACCACCGGAGCGTCGGAATCACATGAAAATGGCAAAATGGTTAATAGTTTGACTAGTTAGAATAATTATTTTATAAAACAAAAAATGGATTTGAATCTCTGATTCAAATTCTAGCACTTTTTATGTTAAAAATATGCAAAATATAATAGTTAATGCATTTTTAAATTGGAAATGACAAAATGGTTATTAGTTTCACTAGTTAGAATAATTATTTTATAAAATAGAAAATAGATTTGGATTACTTATTCAAATTCAAAAACTTTTCATGTTCAAAATTTTCTCAAATTCATAAGTATGCAAAAACTGTATAATTCAAATGTTTAAAAAAATCTAATAGTTACAAATTGTAATATTTGAAAAAACAGGCGCCAACTTAGGCCCAGCGCGCACCCCAGAACACCATCCAGGACTAAAGGCTCTGCAGGCGAAAAGGCATCCAAAGCCTTTAGTCCCGGTGCGTGGCTGGAACCGGGACTAAAGACCCCCCCTTAGTCCCGGTTCCAGCCACGCACCGGGACTAAAGGGTGTGGGGGTATTTATTATGCCGCCTTCTTCCCTGGTCGAATCCATCGACCGAAGCGAGGAGCTAGCACTACGCCGCCAGGCTGCCGAAATTTACCTCGCTACCTTGCCGCCCGTCCGCGTACCCCGCGCGCCGTGTTGCCGCGCCGCTCCGTCGCCTCTCGAGACGCGCGCTCGTCCGCCCCGTTGCTGGGAGGTAATCCGTCCCCCCACCGCGCGCTCTGCCTCCTCTCCGTCGCCGGCCCCAGCGAGCCCCACGCGCTGCCTCCATCCCCCTAGCGAGGCCGGGCGGCGCCCCGCGACCGGCGAGCCCGGCGAGCCCCAGCGAGCCGCTCTGCCTCCTCTCTTGTATTTTTTATTTGTATATTAATTAATTCAGAATTATTACTAGTAATGGATAGAATTATTACTAGTATTTCTAGTGTATTTTTTTGTATTACTAGTATCTTTTTTGTAATAGATAGATAAAATTATTACTAGTATTACTAATATGTTTTTTGTAATAGATAGATAGAATTATTACTAGTATTTTTTGTATCTTTTTTATATTTCTAGTGTATGTTTTTTTATTAATTTCGAGTATAGTATATATTAATTTCTAGTATAGTATATATTTCTAGTATAGTATATATTAATTTCTAGTGTATGTTTTTTTATTTCTTGTATGTTTTTTATATTGTAATATTTATTACTAGTATATAAATATAGTATATATATATATGTTTGTGTATATATATTTATTACTAGTAATAATATATATAGTAGTATATTATATAGTATGTAGTATTATAGTGTCGATTGAGACAGAGAAGCATCAGTGCTAAATAAAGATAAGCTAAAGAAATAACTACCCTAAGTCCGGTAGTGCTTGTGGGCCCCTCGGACTTAGGGTTAGGGTGGTGGTGCTCGCGGGCCACCGGACTTAGGGTTAGGGTGGTGGTGCTCGCGGGCCACCGAACTTAGGGTTAGGGTGGTAGTGCTCCCGGGCCCCCGGACTTAGGGTTAGGGTGGTAGTGCTCGTGGGCCCCCGGACTTAGGGTTAGGGTGGTGGTGCTCGCGGGCCCCCGGAGATAGGGTTAGGGTGGTGGTGCTCGCGGGCCACCCTGACTTAGGGTTAGGGTGGTGGTGCTCGCGGGCCCCCGGAGATAGGGTTAGGGTGGAGGTGTCGCGGGCCGCCTAGACTTAGGGTTAGGGTTAGGGCATCACTAGAATTTTGCTATTGTTTAGTATTATTGTAGCAAATTGCGTGTTCATATTATTGTTTAGTGTTATTTTATGCAGCAATATTGAATGAAAAAATGTTATTGTGTGCATTTTGTAGAAAACTATGGATCCAATCCAGAGAGACCTAGCACAGGAAGAAATTCTCGAGGATATGATCAACGACACCCCTCATGTTGATCCACCCGAATCTTTGTCGATTTATCTGAACCCCTCCGATGATGGAGAGGAGGTCGACCGAAATGATCAAGGAGAAGCCGACGGCTCCGGTGGTGGAGAAGCCGACGACTCCGATGGTGGAGAAGCCGACGGCGAGGTATATATATGAAGTCTGGTGATCAGTAGATGCATTAACTGAGTTGTATATATATATAAATTGACGAATGTTTCTTCTCTTAGGCGTCCACATCGAGCAAAAAATATTCCAAACGAGGCCCGGCCAAAAAGTTGGACGCATCTACGCGTTATACAATTACGTGGGTATCACCACGGGGTGAACCGGTGGAACCCGAAAAGGCTAAAACTGTATTTAAACAACAATGCGGAGTTATGGTTAGGGATCGCATCCCGATCACCGTTCGAGAGTGGAATAAGACCAAAGGGGCGAAAGAGGGTGAGTATGTCTCCGACAGGTGCAAAGAGGGTCTTTGGAATGACCTCATGACACATTTCACCCTGCCAGAATGTGAGGATGATGCCGACACAGCTGCATTGAGGAAGAAAGTCAAGCAGTGGACTCTTACGAAGATGGCCGAACTATTCAAGAACTGGAAGAAAGCATTATGGCAAAAGTATCAGAAGACGAAGAAGACTCCTAAATTTGAATGCTATCTAACGAAGCAGCATGCTAACTGGGATGCATTTATGAAGTACAAGGAGTCACAACCTGCTATGGAAATGTCGGAAAAAAACAAGAAAAATGCCGCGATGAAGAAATATCACCATCACCTGGGGCCAGGGGGCTACGCGGCTGCCATGCCAAAGTGGGATGCTAAAGAGAATGAGCTGCTTGCTAAAGGGATCACTCTAGAACCAATACGCGAAGAATGGGATCTGAGGGCAAGGAATTGGTTCCTTGGGCATGGGAGTGAGTATGACGAAAGTACAGGGGACCTTATTTGCAGTGACGGGATTAGAATACCCCGGGATACATGGCAGAAAGTGGTGAAGGAGATTAAAGCGGGGACAACAAAGTTCCGTCCTGATAGAAAGACTTGCTGGCAAAGGTCCTCGGGAATGAGGAACGCGGAGGACGTGTACGAGGCCTTGGCCCTAGTTATACGTGGGAGATGGGGTTTCCCAAAGACAGAGATACTTATAGGAGCCGAGAGAGAGCAAAGAGGCGACGGCAGGAGGAGGAGGGAGACAAGTTCACCGAGTTGATAGGAACACTTCGAATGCATCAACAACAGATTGACAAACTTCGAGGAGCAGCGCGCCTGCAAGATCCTGTACTCAATATTGCCGCCGTCCCATCTCAGCGGAAAAGCAGCGTGGCTGAATCGGAGGTCCCTTCTGACGATGCACGTATGGTAGATGGCGGTCCTGGCTACCCCGTGGATGGAATCAAGGAGCAGGAATCTTGTGAGCTCCATCAGAAGGTGAAGAACCTATCCATCAAGGTGGCGGTCGGATGATCTTTACCTTGTCCACCTAGCGCACGCTGGCATGGCCGTGAGATTCCAGCTGGCTATGCTAAAGTTGGTGTGGATGAAATCGCAATGGGGTGGGACTCAATGGAGATTGACATCCCTGGACCTGAAGGTGAGAGGACACTCGGAGAAGTACTGGGTGGTATCATTCTATGGGACAAGAACAACATCAAGCTTCCAGGCTGGACGCCAAAGCCAACACCGCCTCCGAGTGGTCGCATGTCACCTTCACCTCCATCACCTCCAAGAAGCCCACCCCATGACTACGACCACCACAGCCCGAGTCCATCTCGATCTCCGCCGCAGCCTCCAATTAGTACTAAACGACGCAGGAGCCCAAAACGACAAATGTCGCCCCTCCCAAGAGTACCTCATAAGAATCTTTCTATCAGACCTTACGATCGTACTGACGAGGAAACTGACATGATCGTAAAGGCCGAATGTGTTGCGCAGCTTCAAAAGAAGAAACCCGAGCCCGCCCGGGTATACACCGAGAAGCAAAAAGCGTATGCACTTTCTTTTCTGAACACAAAATCGCAATATGACTTGCACCATAAGCCAGATGACTATCGACGCACACTTCAGAAGGAAGTGAAGAAGAGCAAATCAAGTAGAAGTGCAAGCGGGAGCAAATCATCAAGTCAAAGTGCAACCGGGAAAAGAAAGGACGTCCCCCAGCTCGGGGAACAGGCCGAAAAATCGACCCCACCCCTCAAGGTGGTATCCTATGACACTCCCCAGCAGGATATGGAAGAAGCTAAGAAGCTTGCGGCCGCTATGAATGTGACTGTTGAGGAATTGCTAGGTTCCCAGGACGACAAGTTACCCAAGGCTCAGGTAGTCCCTACATATGTCCCAGGGAAGCCTCTGGTCAGCTTTGAGCAGTTCCAACAACTGCCAACACAAATGCGGAGTTTACATAAATGGTACTTGAAAGCCGTAAAGGAGGAGAGAATAATGATCGTGGCGAAAGTCCCACATGACTACTACTTCCGAGAAGAAGAGGTCCATGTTGAGTTTCCAGAACTCTTCCAGTTATACACTTTCGACGCCCTCGACAAAAGTTCATGAGTTGCTATTGTCTGTAGTTGTTAAATTCATTGTCTATATATAAGTTGTTCATTTTTTTCAGTTGTTTAGTTCATTGCATGTAATTATCCTAATTATATCCTTTTGTACTCTATTATTATGCAGAATGAAGATCATGGAATGTAAAAGAAGGTCAATCTTCAGTGTTGGGTTCATTGACCCAGATAAAATACATTGTCGGACGCTAAAGGAAAAACCCGAGGACACACAGGAAAACCTTCTAAGGTTTCTAACGGAGCAAAATTTCTGTGACCACATACTGTTTCCTTACAATTTTGCGTGAGTGTCTTACTCTATTGTACACATTCTCTTTTGCTTACTCGATGTTAAGTGTAATTGATGAGTTACTGATATATATATAAACGTGTACAGTTTCCACTGGATTCTCATGGACATTCAACTTGATAAGGGAAGAGTTGAAGTCATGGACCCATTAAAGAGACCCCTGGAACAGTTTAGTGACATGCAGGACATGCTCTAGAGGTAATTTTCGCGCTATAGCGGTCTCTTTCATTGATTTCCTGAGATATCACGTAATAAATAACTCATTCATTTTCTTTACCGGGTAGGGTTTGGAACCAGTTCAAGAGTGCGGTTACGGGTGACTTTACTGAGAAGCTGACGTTTAAGCCGGTTTCGGTAAGTAGTAGGTGCATCTCTTTACTTCTAGTTTCAATACAATTATGATGCTAGATTATTATTTTGATTGAATTCTATTCTCGTAAAGTGCGCGAGGCAGCCACAGGGGACGAATCTATGTAGATTCTATGTTTGCGAGTTCATTCGCACGTTTACCAGTGAGCTGAATGATTATAGAGTCGATGTAAGCAATACATTCATAACATTATTTTTATTACCGTCACTTTTTGTTATCATGATTGATATTCATATTGATCTCCTTTTCTTATATAGTTCGAGAAAATGCGGGATCATCTCCTACCACAGCAACGCGTAGTAGCAATTGCTGAAGAACTGGTAGGATTCTTGATGAACGAGATGATAGATGACGCCGGAGAATTTAGTGTGAATAGGCGCCGATGATCCCCGACCGTGTAATTGAATAGACGGGCTCTAGTCCCGATAATTGTGATCTCCATGTGTAACTATCATGTATATATTTGTATGCTCGATCTTAAGAGAAGTTATCTTATGTATGCACGAACATGTACGGTATGTGGTAGCGTAGAAAACTATTTTGAAATGAAAAAAAAGAATACAAATTAAATTCTCTACCGCGGCAGAGAACCATTTTTCCCATTTCGTAATACGAACCGGTACTAATGGGTGGGCCTTTAGTCCCGTCCCTCCAGTCCCGGTTACCAGGACCGGGACTAAAGCCCCTTACGGGCCGGGACTGGAGGCCCGTTTTCCACTAGTGGTCCTAAAATAAGTGACTTGGGCTTGTCTAAATTTGCATGTATTTAGTCCTGACAAAACTAAATCACTTATTTTGGAACGGAGGGAGTACTACCTCTGTTCGGGATTATTAATCCCAAAGGCCAAGTTGCTAATACCAAGACACTTCATAACTCTTTTATTAATACATGCATGCACCAATAGTCTTACATGCATCAGAGAAGTGAGAGGAAAAAGAAAACATGCATTGGACGAGAGAGACTAATAAATGAGATAGCCCTTATATTCTCAAACAATATAAAAAAGCTCTCCGGACCTATAATCCCAAACAGAGGTAGTATATAATAGAGACATTATTGCGCAATCACATCAAAATGTGCATGCGCCGTACTCATACTAATGGTGGTACTTAACCAAGCACCGATAACCACATTTACCTTTGTGGGTTTTCTTTGCGAAATACTTCCTCCATCCGCAAATAAGTGGATGTTTAGAAATTTCAAGAAAAATTATGGGATGGAGTAGAAAGTGCATTGGAAATGTTATAGCCATGTTCTCTCTCATCTTTAATTCTCCCACCTCCAATAAGTCCATGTATAAAATGAAGAGACCATTTGCTAAATGTTAGTATAGGGCTTGATCTCCATGAAGCAATTTTTCCTACTTTAAAGTGCATTGAGAAGGTAGAAGTATTCTCTTTTCTGAACAAAATTTGGAGCCAAATGTACAGTTATTTGTGGACAGAGTGAAGGAAATATGCCCTGAGAGGCAATAATAAAGTTGTTATTATATATTCCTTGTATATGATAGATGTTTATTTTGCATGCTATAATTGTATTGATAGGAAACATCAATACATGTGTGTTTAATAAACAAAAAGGGTTCCTAGTTATGCCTCTCTTATAGACTAGCTTGTTGATTAACAAGATGATCAAAGTTTCCTGATCATGGACATTGGCTGTTGTTAATAACAAGGTCACAGCATTTGTGAAATGATGTGATGAACATTCATCCGAAGTATAGCATTATGATCAAGTCATTATGTTTATATTGCTATAACATCATACAAAGTAGTCTTAGTCCTTAGACCATGAGATCATGTTAATTGCTAACACCGGAAGAGTATCTTGATAACATCAAACGTCACACCGTAACAGGGTGACTATAAAGATGGGTTCAGTACTACGAAGGTGTTATGTTGAGGCTCATGGATCAAGAGTGGAATTTGTCAATCCAGATGACGGATAGATATACTCTGGACCCTCTCAGTGATATCACATTAAGATAGCTTGCAAGCAAGTGATGTGATCACTAGAATGTTATATCACGGGAACGAGAAAAGAGTGCATGTCGATAACGAGATCAAACTAGGTATTTGGATACCGATGATCGAATCTCGAACATGTATTATATCATGAGACAAAGGGATTAAATTGCTGACGTTAAAGGTTCTCACGATCACAGAAGTCATCGTTGAATGTGTAGGAGTCAGTATGGATCTCCAGGTCCCGCTTCTGATTATTGATCTGAGAGGAGTCTCAATCATGTCTGCATTATTCGCGAACCGTAGGGTGACACACTTAAGGGTTGCCGGACACCATTTAGGAGCACATATGTTCCAGACAAAAGGTTTGCAAAGTGCAGGAAATGTTTCGATAGAAACCGGAATTGTTTTGGGTGAATTTGCAGAAAGTGGTTCTGCATGTAATATTAAAATGTTGCAAGGGGTTTTATGTGAATGTTTGTTAATTAAAGTAATTAACAAAATTCTGAATAAAATAAATAAAAGAGTTTTATTAAATGAGAGAGCATTAAATTTGGAGAATTTAATGCATTTAAAGTGGAGACTTTAAAAGAGAATGTTAAGGGGCATTTTAATGTGGAGGGGTTACCACCACATGAATGGGGGAGGTGAGGGGTCACCCCCATGCGCCGGCCATGGAGAGAGGGGGCACCCCCCCTCCTCCTATAAAAGGCCACCCCTCTCCTCCTTCATCCTTACACCTCCTCGTGAAGGATCTCTCTCCCCCTCTAGATATTCCTCCATGGTCTCGGATTAGCGAGATACATGTTCCCGGTGGCCTTGCGTCTGGAAGGAGTTACTGCTTCCGCTGATTTGCTGGAGCGAGGAGGTGGAGGTTGTCCGGTGGCTTGAACGTGTGTGCGAGGACGGATGTGCTGCTGATTTGCGGCACTCGGACTTCCACACGATCTTGAGATCGGCAAGCGTACGACTATATCAACCACGAGTTCCTACTCGTTAACAAAAATCGTTTTCTTCGAGGGTAAGTTCTCTATGGATGTATGTCCACCCGTTGCTCTGTATCTAGTAGATAGATCTTGGCGTATAGTTCTCATCGTAGGAAATTTTTTGTTTTCTATGCTGCGGACCCAACAGTGGTATCAGAGCCTGATCTATGCGTAGGTGCTTTGCACGGGTAGTACACATATGTTTATATGTGGGCGATGATGATCATGTTATTGCATCTTTTATGTACTTTGGATATTGGTGGCATAGTGGGATGAAGCAGCCCGGACCAACCTTACAAGTCATCGTACATGAGACCGGTTCCACGACTGACATGCAACTTGTTTTGGATAAGTGGCTGGCGGGTGTCTGTCTCTCCTACTATAGTCAATATCTGATTTACAACGAGTTGCTAATAACTTGGTTATCCTCGTTGTGGTTCATGTTCGTAGGTAAGACCGGTTCTATCTCCGAAAGCCCTAAGCCACGTAAAACTTGCAATTGATAAATTAGAGGCGTCTAGTTTAGATCGTTGCTGGGCTAGTGTCTTGATATGGTATTATTGTAAGTAGATGTATGATAGATACTCTTACAACTCACTTAACGTGTAAGTTCCATAGACCTTGTCCTTACACACAAAGGAATGATAGAGATCATACCACGATGCAAATGATAGAGATCAAATGCATGGACCATATCACCTCACTTCACACATTAGATGTTAGCATCTTATATTGCTAGTTTGGCGCTTTTGGTAGCATTATAAGATGATCCCTCATTTAGATATCAAGATAAAATGTGTTCTTCCTTAAGTATGCACCGTTTTGTGGATCCTGTTTTGAGGAATCATGTGATGATCGGGTGTTCTCGACTCTACAATTTCATACAACGGGTGTAAGACAGTTTTACACACGCGAATACTAAGGTTCTTACTTGACGAGCCTAGCATGTACAGACATGGCCTCGGAACACGGACCGAAAGGTTAAGCATGAGTCATATAGTTGATATGATGCCTATATAGATACTCGCCTTTGAAGCTACACCGACTCACGTGATGATCGGACTTGGTGTAGTGGATTTGGTTCATGTAATCACCAAAAGGACACGAGGGATGCCATTTTTGAGTGGGAGTTCATTAGTAATTTGGATTAGTTGAACTCAATCTATCATAAAATTAGTCTAAATATATTTTACAAATTCTGTTGTAGATGGCACCACCTGCTTTTAATTTCAATGTGTTCATGGAGAAAGAGAAGCTTGCTGCGAATGGTAGCAACTTCACCAATTGGGCTATGAATTTGAGGATTCTCCTCACTGCTGCACAAAAGAAATATGTGCTAGAGGCGCCGCTAGGCCCCCCACCAGCTCCTGATGCCCCTGACGAGGAAAAGAACGTCTATATAACTCGTCAGGAGGACCACAACTTAGTTCATTGCGGCATACTGTATGGGCTAGAGCCAGAACTTCGAAAACGTTTCAAAAATGGCAATGCCTTTGATACCATGGGAGAATTGAAAATGATTTTCGATACCCATGCTGTCGTAGAGAGTTATAATGCTTCTGAAAAGTTCTTTAGCTGCATGATGGAAGAGAACAGCTCCGTTAGTGAGCACGTACTCAAAATGTCTGGGTACGCCGATAAGCTTGTGTCCTTGGGAATAACGATTCCCATTGACTTAGGCATACATCATGTTCTCCAATCTCTGCCACCTAGCTACAAGAGCTTCGTGATGAACTATGATATGCAGGGCATGAAGAAGTCTCTTCCCGAGCTTCTGTCAATGCTTAAGACTGCAGAAGTGGAGATTAGGAAAGAACATCAAGTGTTGATGATCAATAAGACCACCGGTTTCAAGAAGGACAAGAAACGCAAGCAGAAGGGAAAGAAGGGCGGCAAATATGTTGCTGCGCCTGAAAAGAAACCCCGAGCTGGCCTAAGTCTGCACCGAGTGCTACTATTGCAAGGGGACTGGCCATTGGAAGCGCAACTGCCCCAAGTATTTGGCAGGCAAGAAGGCCGGCAAGGCAAACAAAGGTATATATGATATACATGTTATTGATGTGTACTTGGCTAGTACTCGCAGTAGCACCTAGGTATTTGATACGGGATCGGTTGCAAATATATGTAACTCGGTTTAGGGGCTGCGGAACAAGCGACAACTAGCAAGGGATGAGGTCACGATGCGGGTCGGCAATGGATCAAGAGTTGATGTGATTGCCGTCGGAACGCTGCCTCTCCATATGCCATCGGGATTAGTTATAAACCTGAATAATTGTTATTTAGTGCCTGCACTGAGCATGAACATTGTATCCGGATCATGTTTGATGCAAAGTGGTTATTTGTTTAAATCTGAAAACAATGGTTGTTCGATTTATATGAATAATATCTTTTATGGTCATGCACCTGTGTTGAATGGTTTATTTCTATTGGATCTCGATAGTAGTATTACGCATATTCACAATGTTGATGCTAAAAGGATTAAACTTGATAATGATATATCTACATATATGTGGCACTGCCGTCTAGGTCATATTGGCGTTAAACGCATGAAGAAACTCCATTCTGATGGACTTTTGGAATGACTTGATTTTGAATCATTTGATACATGTGAGCCATGCCTTATGGGCAAGATGACTAGAACGCCGTTTTCCGGTTCAATGGAACGGGCGACAGATTTATTGGAAATCATACATACTGATGTGTGTGGACCAATGAGTGTGTCGGCGCAAGGTGGATATCGTTATTTTGTTACTTTCACGGATGATTTAAGTAGATATGGGTATATCTATTTGATGAAACACAAGTCTGAAACTTTTGAAAAGTTTAAGGAATTTCAGAATGAAGTGGAAAATCATCGTAATAGAAAGATCAAATTTCTACAGTCTGACCGTGGAGGAGAGTATCTAAAGTTATGAGTTTAGCACACACATGAAAGATTGTGGAATAGTTTCACAACTCACGCCTGCCGGAACACCATAACGTAATGGTGTGTCAGAACGTCGTAATCGTACTTTATTGGATATGGTTCGATCTATGATGTCTCTGACTGACTTGCCACTGTCATTTTGGGGTTATGCACTGGAAACCGCTACATTCACTTTAAATAGGGCACCATCTAAATCCGTTGAAAAGACATCGTATGAATTATGGTTTGGAAACAAACCTAAGCTGTCATTTCTTAAAGTTTGGGGATGTGATGTTTATGTGAAGAAACTTCAACCGGATAAACTCGAACCCAAAGCGGAAAAATGCGTCTTCATAGGATACCCTAAGGAAACGATTGGGTATACCTTCTATCACAGATACGAGGGCAAGGTCTTTGTTGCCAAGAATGGATCCTTTCTTGAGAAGGAGTTTCTCGCGAAAGGTGTGAGTAGTCGGAAGGTAGAACTCGAAGAGGTTATTGAACCTTCTCTTCATGAAATGGCGAGTAGCGCAGCACCGGAAGTTGTTTCGGAGTTGACTTCACCTAATGAAGAGAGAGCTAATGATATTGATCATGAAACTCCGGAAGAGGACACTACCGAACCTCGCAGGTCAAGCAGGACACGTGCAGCTCCTGAACTGTACGGCAATCCTGTTATGAATTTCATGATTGATGAAATAGATGACCCTGCGACGTATGAAGAAGCGATGATGAGCCCTGATTCCAACAAATGGCTAAAAGCCATGAAATCCGAGATGGAATCCATGTACGAAAACCAGGTTTGGACCTTGGTGGACTTACCTCACGATCGAAAGGCCGTTGAGAATAAATGGATTTTCAAAAGAAAAGCTGATGTTGATGGTAATGTAACCATCTATAAGGCTCAATTTGTTGCAAAGGGGTTTCGACAAATTCAAGGAGTTGACTACAATGAGACATTCTCTCCCGTAGCGATGCTTAAGTCGGTTAGGATTATGTTAGCAATTGCTGCATATTTCGATATGGCAGATGGATGTCAAAACTGCGTTCCTCAATGGTAATATTGAAGAAGAGTTGTATATGATACAACCAAAGGGTTTTGTCGATCCTAAGGATGCTGATAAGGTGTGCAAACTTCAGCTATCCATCTATGGACTGAAGCAAGCATCCCGGAGTTGGAATCTCCGCTTTGATGAGGTGATCAAAGAGTTTGGATTTGTCCAAACTTATGGAGAGGCTTGTATTTACAAGAAAGTGAGTGGGAGCAATGTGGCATTTCTGATATTATATGTGGATGACATATTATTGATTGGAAATGATATAGATCTTTTAAACAGTGTTAAAAGTTATCTAAACAGCAAATTTCAATAAAGGACCTTGGTGAAGCTTCATATATATTAGGCATTAAAATCTATAGAGATAGATCAAGACGCCTAATTGGGCTATCGCAGAGTACATACCTTGATAAGATATTAAAGAAGTTTAATATGGACGAAAGTAAGAAGGGGTTCTTACCTATGTTGCAAGGCAAGACATTGAGTAAGACTCAAAGTCCGGCTACGGCGGAAGAAAGAGAAATGATGGATAAGATCCCCTATGCCTCGGCCATAGGCTCTATAATGTATGCCATGCTATGTACAAGACCGGATGTGGCACATGCTATTAGTTTGACTAGTAGGTACCAATCTGATCCAGGTTCGGAACACTAGATAGCGGTAAAGAACATCCTCAAGTACTTGAGAAGAACTAAGGATATGCTTCTTATATACGGAGGTGAAGAAGAGCTAGTCGCTAAGTGTTATGTCGATGCTAGCTTTGACACTGATCCGGATGACTCTAAGTCTCAATCCGGATACGTATTTCTCTTGAACGGAGCAGCAGTTAGTTGGAGGAGTTCCAAACAACCTGTGGTGGCTGGATCAACAACGGAGGCGGAATATGTTGCTGCTTCAGAAGCGGCGCAGGAGGCAGTTTGGATGAAAGAGTTCATTACAGAACTGGGTGTGGTTCCCAGTGCGTTGGACCCAATGGTGATCTATTGTGACAACAATGGAGCCATAGCCAACGCAAAGGAACCAAGGTCTCACAAGAATTCCAAACATATTAAGCGCCGGTTTCACTCCATCCGCGAGCATGTCAAGGATGGAGATATAAAGATTTATAAAGTGCACACGGACCTAAATATAGCAGATCCGTTGACTAAAGTACTCCCTAGGGCAAAACATGATCAACACCAGAACTCCATGGGTGTTAGATTTATCACTATGTGAACTAGATTATTGTCTCTAGTGCAAGTGGGAGACTGAAGGAAATATGCCTTGAGAGGCAATAAAAAAGTTGTTATTATATATTCCTTGTATATGATAGATGTTTATTTTGCATGCTATAATTGTATTGATAGGAAACATCAATACATGTGTGTTTAATAAACAAAAGGGGTTCCTAGTTATGCCTCTCTTATAGACTAGCTTGTTGATTAACAAGATGATCAAAGTTTCCTGATCATGGACATTGGATGTTGTTAATAACAAGGTCACAACATTTGTGAAATGATGTGATGAACATTCATCCGAAGTATAGCATTGCGATCAAGTCATTATGTTTATATTGGTATAACATCATACAAAGTAGTCTTAGTCCTTAGACCATGAGATCATCTTAATTGCTAACACCGAAAGAGTATCTTGATAACATCAAACGTCACACCGTAACAGGGTGACTATAAAGATGGGTTCAGTACTACGAAGGTGTTATGTTGAGGCTCATGGATCAAGAGTGGAATTTTTCAATATAGATGACGGATAGATATACTCTGGGCCCTCTCAGTGATATCACATTAAGATAGCTTGCAAGCAAGTGATGTGATCACTAGAATGTTATATCACGGGAACGAGAAAAGAGTGCATGTCGATAACGAGATCAAACTAGGTATTTGGATACCGATGATCGAATCTCGAACATGTATTATATCATGAGACAAAGGGATTAAATTGCTGACGTTAAAGGTTCTCACGATCACAGAAGTCATCGTTGAATGTGTAGGAGTCAGTATGGATCTCCAGGTCCCGCTTCTGATTATTGATCTGAGAGGAGTCTCAATCATGTCTGCATTATTCGCGAACCGTAGGGTGACACACTTAAGGGTTGCCGGACACCATTTAGGAGCACATATGTTCCAGACAAAAGGTTTGCAAAGTGCAGGAAATGTTTCGATAGAAACCGGAATTGTTTCGGGTGAATTTGCAGAAAGTGGTTCTGCATGTAATATTAAAATGTTGCAAGGGGTTTTATGTGAATGTTTGTTAATTAAAGTAATTAACAAAATTCTGAATAAAATAAATAAAAGAGTTTTATTAAATGAGAGAGCATTAAATTTGGAGAAATTTAATGCATTTAAAGTGGAGACTTTAAAAGAGAATGTTAAGGGGCATTTTAATGTGGAGGGGTTACCACCACATGAATGGGGGAGGTGAGGGGTCACCCCCATGCGCCGGCCATGGAGAGAGGGGGCACCCCCCCCTCCTCCTATAAAAGGCCACCCCTCTCCTCCTTCATCCTTACACCTCCTCGTGAAGGATCTCTCTCCCCCTCTAGATATTCCTCCATGGTCTCGGATTAGCGAGATACATGTTCCCGGTGGCCTTGCGTCTGGAAGGAGTTACTGCTTCCGCTGATTTGCTGGAGCGAGGAGGTGGAGGTTGTCCGGTGGCTTGAACGTGTGTGCGAGGACGGATGCGCTGCTGATTTGCGGCGCTCGGACTTCCACACGATCTTGAGATCGGCAAGCGTACGACTACATCAACCACGAGTTCCTACTCGTTCACAAAACTCGTTTTCTTCGAGGGTAAGTTCTCTATGGATGTATGTCCACCTGTTGCTCTGTATCTAGTAGATAGATCTTGGCGTATAGTTCTCATCGTAGGAATTTTTTTGTTTTCTATGCTGCGGACCCAACACAGAGGGAGTAGCATCTTAACTAAAATGTTACTATATTACAATGGTGTGTTGTTCGCTCGTCCTCTCTCAATGTATCACCAAGGAATAATTCAAGTAGTAATAATGATTTAAATATTAGAGCAAATACAAAGTTGACAAAAGCAAGCTATAATGGTTTAAATATTATATTTTGCTGGGCTGGGGAGAGACAGAAGAGAAGCTAGTTGTAGGATAAGCATAGACTCCTAGTCACTTCATGAGCAGCTAAAGAATAAGACTCCTAGTCACTTCGTGAGAGCATAATGTGGATCATGTATGACTAAACTTTGGACGATCATCTTTCAATAAAAGGCTCTGTGCATCAACTGATGCGGAGGCCAGTGTTTCGCTCTCTATTTCGGAAAAAAGTATGACTAAACTATTAGTATTTTTATAACTGACTACTCCTACAAGTATATTGGCTATAAGGTTTGACTATAAATAGAATGACAATATGCTAGAGCCAGAAGCTAGGTCTATTATTGTCCTTGTGAAAGGGTAATTGCCCCTATGTGTGGTTTGGTGATTAATGACAATCCCTATGGACTAATGTTTTCATTGAGTTTTATATGAAGGAATATTCCATAGGTCATGCTTGTAGTCCATATGTTGGATTCAAGTATGGATGCCATGAAGATAAAGATATACCTTGAGTTTTGGCATCAAGATCATCGAATTGAAGATAAGAATATGATTTGTTCAAGATCTTGAGAGTGTGATCTCAATAGAAGAATTCAAGATATGGCTCTAAGCCGGTGTCATGATAGCCTCATTAGTTGAGCTATGGTTGAATAAGATTTAGAGCATGTAATCAAATGAATAATTCCTTATGTACCTCAAGATATTGAGATGGAGCATGAGAAGACTCTTGGTTGACCAATGCAAAGAGTGAAGAGTGATTTCAAGTTGGTCAACGCATGAAGCATAAATAATGTACCACATGGATCTTGTGGTGTGGTAAGCCTTGTCATTTATGCATCATGAACTAACCCATTATATATGTTCCTTTGTGGTTTATATATGGTATAGGTATCTTTCCATGGGCTTGCTTCAAAAGTGAAGATCTCGATAGCCCATGAGAGGATGGCATCAAGTGGTGATCGCCATCAAGGTTGAGAAGGGCAAGTTCAAGATAAGCATCTCGAGAAGATCATTTTCTTGAAGCTTGCCGTCCTTTTTGGTGATAATAGACATGTGAAGACGTGTCTTAATGAAGCTATCTCATAGTGGTTTATGGGGGAGCAAATTATGAGTCCTCATGAAGCAACAATGATCAAGTGGTGCATTCCGGCTTGGATGGAGCTTGAAGCGTTGTCATCAAGATCAAGCGGGATGCGCAAGACAAAGGTATGGCCTTGCTAGGTTTTCCTTTTTCCGGTCTCAAGGTGGTTGTTGGGAGACCGGGTTATAGGATAGATAGCCGCACTATTAAGAGGGGCTCTCGGTTAGGTAACGTGATCACATCGTCATAGGGAGCTCAATCCTTTGCATACTTTGCATCTTCCTATTTTGTTGCTTCTTGGTATTTTCTCTATGTGAGGTTCTTGAGCTTGTTGCTAGCTCTTCAACAAGTCCAAGTTCAACGAAAACGGAATTCGTATGCATCTTATATGGCGTTTTCGAGTTTGAAGGTTTTACCAGTTCTTCTTATAGGGAGGCTCCATGCCTTTCCTCATTTGGTTCTACCTTCATTTGTTGGACTATGATGTTTTCATGCACCATATTGTAGAGCTTGTTGTCCTCGTCAAAACAAACCCAAGATCATCGGAATCGAAGTCCGGATGCAAAAGTTATTGCGTTTTTCGTGAAGTCAGTTTCATCCCGGTTGTGGATCCGGTTCAACCGAGCCCCACACCGGACGGTCGGTTGACCGGATCTCAGACCGGGTTTTCCGGTTTTCGCGACCGAGTCTATTCCGGGTTGGCATATAGAAGTATTTCGGTTTGTAGTCCGGTCCACCGGCCTGGGAACCGAGTTGTCCGGTTCTGGGGCCGGTCCAACCGAACTTCAAACCGGGTTCGCGCTGTTTCCTCCCAATGGCCATATTTGATTTCCCCTATAAAAGGGGGTTCTTCCCCCAACGTTTTTGGGTGTTCTTGACCACGAAATTGACCTCCATTGTTGAACCTCTTGAGCTTGCTTCCTCTCCCTTCCCTCCTATGATTCTTGCATCTTTTTGAGGGCTTTGGAAGAGGAGATCTAGATCTACAATCCCCACCAATCAATTCCTCCTCTAAGTGAGGGGAACCCATTGGATCTAGATCTTGGAGTCATTGGTTGACTTCCACCATTGTTCTTCCTCTCTAATTCCTCCCTAGCACTTGTTGCTTTGGTGGGATTTGAGAGTGAGGGATTTGAATGCCCTTGGTGTTCTTGCTTTGCATTCTTGCATAAGTGTTGAGCTCTCCACTACGATTTGTTCAAGTGAGAGACCGTGAGCTTGTTGCTCTTGGAGGGTGACCTCCTAGTTGGCTTGGCGGTTGGTGCCGTGGTGTCCTCTTCGTGGAAGATTGTGAAGAGACCCGGGCTTCTCCTTCGTGGAGCTTGTGAAGTGGTTGTGGAGCTTGCCATCTCCGGAGTGGAGAAAAAGCTAGCCATAAGGAAAGGGCCTATTCCTTCGTGGGATAGACTCGGAGAAGAAGGTGAGCCTTCGTGGCGTTGGGAAATCCTTCTTGGAATCACACACCTCTCCAACGTGACGTACCTTACTTGTAAGGGAACACGGGAATACATCTTCGTCTTCACGTGCCTCGGTTATCTCTACCCGAGCTTACTTTCCTTGTGATAGCCATCGAGCTTGAAGTACTTATATCTTGCTTATCACTTGTGGTATATTTATCTTGTGCTATCTTGCTTAGCTTATCTTGTTGTTGGTGCACTTAGTTGAGCCTAGTGTATTAGGTTTTGTGTTTGTAAAATAAACGTTAGTTTAATTTCGCATTCTATCAAGCCAAAACCGTAATAGTTTTGAAATTGCCTATTCACGCCCCTCTAGGCGACATCTCTATCCTTTCACCTTGATTTGAGTAAAATGCATCAAACTAGCAAACCAATCCATAGATTGGTGACTAGGAGGGTGGTTGTACCTCCAGCCCACCAGAATTCAAACCCCAGGTTTGGTACTGTGTGTTGTATAAAATTCGGAATATTCTTTCAGTAGAAGGCGACGTTCCCGTCGACAGCGAGGCGCCTGTGGTGACTTCGTCAAACTCAAGACCCGATCCGTCGCTCGGTCTCTCGGAGGTGCTCATATAGGTAGGGTATACGTGTGTACGTTCGTAGGTGGGTGCATGTACGTGTTGTGAGCTTCTATGATTGTACTGTGTTTATAAAAAAATACATCGGCAGACGGTCAAACCTTTCCTTTACCCTGGCAGAGTACCTAGGTAAATGTCTAAACGACTATACTTTACCTACCAATAACCAAAGTCAGAAGAGCGGCTCAGAGTTTCGAGAAGCAAAAGGGAGGCACTGAGTCTGAGATTTTTACTGGGGGTGTACAACTTGCGGCAGCACATCCAGATGTACTCGTAGCATGCAGCCAGCTTGACCAAAGGACCCGATGACATGACATGAGCAACTGTTGGAGAAAATATATTCCTTGAGAGGAGGAGGTGGTGGTGGGTAACATATTTAAGGAGCCGCACGAGTGGCATCGATTGCAGTACAGATTGGTCCACCTTAGCCTTATCGATGAGGTGCTCACAAACAGCAGCAAATTGAGAAGCTAGTGTATGTTATTTTCGTCCAAGTTGGTCAGATCTAGCCTTGCCTTTCTCCTCCCTCACTTCTTGTATTAACCTTTATTTTCTTTGCTTTGGCTTGATCATGATCTGGTTATTTAGTTGATAGATGGGGCTTTATCCGCAAGAACGGAGCATGAGGCATAATAGCTCTATTTATAAATATTTTATTAAGTGATAGTAGGAATACCTGTTCTTAGAGAACAGGGTTATACTCCCCTTTTTGAAAAAAAAATACTTGTTCTTGATTGTTGCTTTTGTGGTTTAGGTTCATCCGATACGCCCTGTTTATTTTGCTATTTTATTACTACAATAGTAGGATTACTTCTAATTATTGTGATGTAGGTTCTTATGTCCCTACATACAAAGGGTCCCTTTTATTTAAAGGATTTTGTAGAAGGAGGATTGAAATCCTTACGAATATTTCTATGTGTTTTTTTAATTTGTAAGACTGAATTTATATATTTTTTCATTGAGATTTCTTAGCACTATATTCTCATTTACACAACCCTATTGGAATTCATATAAAAAATATATTGGAATTCATCTTGTCACAATTGCTCCCCTATTTCAATGAATAAAACTCTCACTTTTTAAGATTGGTCTTTGAGCATAAATTATTCCTGTATATATAAAATATTTGATATATAAGGAATGTATTTTTCAATACGAATCTAACAATATCAACTATGGTCCAATCAATCAACTTTTGGTGTAAAACAATTACATAGAATTATTCCCACGTTTGTTTTCCGTTCGTGCCTGTCGGAATCATATGAATCCTCTAATTAGGCATTGCGCTATATAAATGCAGTAAATCTTTTAGGTGGAAAATTCATCCTTAAAAACCACTATGTATTTATTTATCTATCTGAATCTGATGAACAACGGTGACCACGTCAGATTGGTAGAACGATGAGCAGCACATGACGTACGTAGAAGCCAGTTGCGCGCAGCTCGACTAGATACCTCCTCTCCGCTAATTGCTTCAGAATTACGACTGAGCTACTATATGAATAAACACGAGTAGATTAGATGAGTAGACATAGGACCTCTTGATGCTTTAGCGTACATTTAGCCTGATATGATGCCTTTTTCTAGTGTTATTTATGGCTGCAATGCGGCTTGCATCCTCTGTTTATTCTCCACTTCTCTGGCGGCTGGCCTAATTTTCCTGTAATCAAACATAATCAGCCATCCTTCGCCATGGCATGTGCCTATATGGGTGCTCCGCTGCATATTCCTCTTATATATCTTTTCAGGGTCACAGAAAAACCTTAAATAATATGTTGACATATGCAAAGGTATGGAGTAGTGTATGGTTCCTCGCTCCTCCCAAAATTACCACGACAGGCTGGTCCGGCGGTCCTGGTCCTCGCTCCCCACCATACTAAACTAAACCCTCGTCGTGTTAACTTGGTCGTACCTCCTCCTCCTCTGTTGCCGACGCAGTGTGGTGGATATTTTTTCTTTCTCGGTGAAGCATGTGGGGTTGGCTTAAGCTTTGACCAAACCTGTGCCAGTGGGCGTGGTGGTGTGTGTCGTCTGTTGTCCTGCCCGATCGATCGATCGGTCGATCGAGATGCCCGTGCGCCCGTGCGCCCGTGCGCCTTGTCCCTTTGCCCCGCCCGTATCTTCATGTGGATTTGTGGCGGTGGGGCGCATCCACCCATCCAGCGCTACCTCCAGGGGACGAGATTTGGACCGAGCCGCGGATTACATACTAATTAATCGCAGTTTCTTGTCTTCCTCGCAGTCAGCATGCGGTGTTAGAGCATCTCCACTCGTTCGGCGTTTCGCAGTAAAATTCGGCGCTATTTAGATATAACTTTCAACTTGAGAAGGGTCGGTTTCTCACTGGCGTTTCTAGTCGTGGTTCCCAGACTAGACAAAGTCGGTGATATTTCGGCTCAATTCACATAGTTCGGCATAAATATGATTAAAGTGCAATATTCAGCATAGTTCAACATGAAATTTATCGCAAATTCGGCATAGTTCTCCATAGATTGAAATACAACATAGTTTGGCCAAATCATGTTCGGTACAGCTGCTATGGGTTGCCCTTGCGTAGCCATATGTTCCCTTCGCCGAGCCTCCACGCTGCAGTCTGCGTGTATAGCCGGGCCAGGGAGGTGAGGATCTGCATGTGCTTTTCATCTTCGGCGGTTGTGGTGGTCTCTTCTTCCAGCAACAGAGCGAACATCTCCTCGTCGTCGGAGCCCATTGTCGAACCGGAAAACGCCGAACACTTCGCGCGCGAGGTGGGTGGGAGCTCTCGGAACGATGCCGAGCTACGGCGAAGGCTGGAGAAGGCGAAACAAGGCTTAGGTCGAGGGAAAGGGATGAGGCGGCAGTGGCGGCGGCGGAACTTTCTGTAGGCGTGGTTTCGGCTGGGCGGGGTGAGGCTTCGCCGTCGATGATATGGCGACGACGGCAGCTGGGAGAACGCTCTGCGCCGAGAGAGAGCCGAATCGTGGTGGGGAATGGGTTGTGTCGTCGACAGGGTTGGCCCACCATGTTTTCACTTTATATGGTGTTCCCGGCACTTCGGGTTCAGCCTGGGAACCCTAGATGTAAAATGGGCCAAATCCGACGAAAAGTGGGCGTTTGTAAACGCGACTGGACGATTTTTTGTCGTCCAGGTGAAAAAATGTCCTGGAAAGACCCTCTTGGGAATGCTAGTGGAGATAGCTCTTAGGACATCTCCACCAGGTCGACCCAACCCGTCCCGGCGCGTCCGAACCCGTCCGTGCGGATGCGCTAATCTTGCGCGGCGCCGTAGCAGCACGACGCATCCGTCCCGATGTGTCCGGCTCGAACCATCCGTGCATCTAATTTGCGTGACCGTTGGATCGGCCCGGACACACGCGGGGCATGGGCGTGTCCTCCGCGCGCTAGTGTCCCACCCGCCAGCAACAGACGCAACAGCGGCACCGATTTAGACGCAACCACGACACCGATTCAGACGTAAAGGCCACGACAATGATTCAGAGTCGATGGAAGAAGGCTGACCAGCGGTAGCCTGTGCCATCAATGGCAACGAGACGACACACTGGCTGACTGGACGCTTCAATGCCGTCTCTTCACCTCCGCACCGACATCCGACGTCGGGCCTTTTTTAACTTGCCGCCCACGGCAAATTGCTACGACACCACACCATTCTCTCCCTCCTCCTCCTTTCCGTTCTCCACTACCATGTAGCTACCCATGGCCGGCGGCGAAGGATTGAGGGGAGGGCGTCCTGGTCGTGGACGTCGAGGGAGGCGCGGAGGATGCGGCTAAGCCAGCGCGTCACCACACTCTCCCTCAACATCGTCGTCGCCCGACGAGGTCGACCCAGGCATACAATTCGCGGTGGCCATCCACTTCGGCATGCCGAGTGACAGGCTCCTCCTGCCCCCGCAAGTTCGTGACCCTAGTCGGCGACCCACCGCCCCCGCTCATCATCCTGCGGGCGAACGGTTTCATGACCACCAGGTACCCGGTCAATCTGTAGTTCGACCACCTCGGCCAGTTGTACCTCGGCGACAGCTGGAAGAGCTTCGCCCGCGCGCACCAGATCGAAGTGGACAACATCGTCGTGTTCAAGTAGGACGGCGAAGGAAGACTCGGCATCAGCGTCTTCGACGACAACATGTGTCGTAGATGGTACCGCCTGATCTCCGACTCTGAATCCGACACTTACGAGTAGGTTTAGGCTGTGCGCGCGCCATGTACTATGTATCGATGAAGGTATTGGCCAACGAAAAGCTTTATTCAAGTCCTAGAACTTTTGTTACAAGCATACCACTTGCACGCCTACACACCTAAACGGATCAGAGACACCATTCATCATTTTTTTTGAGATTGTATACATATTTCATTAGATCAAAGTCGAGTACACCAATACGTGCACACAGGCTAGAACAGTCCAGAAGGACACGTAGATCCGTACGAATTGCAGTAATAACCCTAAGAAGCAAAAAATGACAAAGAAACCCCTAGGGAACACTGCACCAGATCCAGTCCGCTGCTCGACTCCGGCGTTGCCACGGCGAGCACCAAGAGAGGAAGAGATGGAGTCCACAAAGCCCGAGATCAACGCAGCTCCATCGCCACATGGCTTTCTGAACCTCAATAGTGGAGCACCCGAAGTGCTCACCTTGTCGATGGGGCTCGTCGATCGGAGACCATCCCCAAGCTCATCGTCGATCAGCAGATCCGGTCCACCCCGTCGACCATGTCGAGGGAAAGAGCTAGATTCACCTGCCGTACACCACCAGTCCTGCACGGATCTCCGCATCAAACAGACCACCACCAGCCACACCCGACCGGCAGCAATCTCTCCACTACGCCTTCCCCTATCTTCCCGAAGGCGCTAGAGGAGACGCCGGCGTGACGCGGTCGAAGAAGGGGAACAAAACTCCCCAGCGAGATCCTCACCGTCGTCTCGATGATCTCGCCTAGGAACCCTAACTCCGCGGCTCCTCGAAGTCACATCACGGTGACCACGAGGCGGTGGCCTGGAAGAAATTATTCATGGTGGCGGCGTTGACACCGACCGAGTGCCGCCCACAAACCCTAACCTACGCCTATCTACACGCTGACCAGAAAGCAACGGGGCTTCCCCCATCCTACCGTCGTCGGAACAATGATAGGAGGGAGAGGAAGCCCCCTCCTTCGGCGGTGGCGGATGGAAGGAAACGGGGCTCCTCCCTTTTCGGATCTCGCTCTACTGTAGCGAAGAGGAGGGGAAAGGGAAAGCAGAAGAAGATAATGAACCGTCATTGAGAGACCGAATGATCGCCCGCTGCGTCTGCTCTTCCTCTTTAGGACGGTCGAGGCGGGCACACAGGGAAGCATCGTCGGGATTGGCCCGCACCGCTTCTCGAAGGTCGGCCCGCACCAATGCGAGCTGGTCCCGTCGCCGGTGCTCTGGCAGGAAGACGCGTTCTACCACCTACATCGTGAAAGGCTCGGCGGTGGTCACATGGCGGTTGTAGAATAGCGACGCGGCGGGGGGCGCAGCGTGTATATCTGCGGGTGCCCCGGAATTGGAGGCAGCAACACGTCCGATTCCTCCGGTAGGTCCGAACACCACGACGGCAACATGCACTCTAGGGGCGGTGGGATTTCTGGGCAATTGTCACGGCCTCTAGATCGACGACGAGGAAGGCCAGGCATGGCGGCGTGGGGAGGTAGGGTTGGTTTCTACCTACATCGGCTGACCTCCCCTTTTGATGGACGCGCCTGGACGCGGCGGTAAACGCTTAGAAGAGGCGGGAATCGGCGCGAAACGGCTGGAAGAAAGCCGGCAGGCGGCGGGAACGATCTAGATATACATGGGCGCCGGCGTCTGTGACGGGCCTTTTGCAGGTGCGGATATTTGGATCGTGCCGCTGTGCGCGGTTGTCCGGACAGGTAGGACGGAGGGAATATTACGTTCCGGACGCAGATCTGGTAGTAGTACAAACAATAGAATGAGTGAACTTGTGTCACGTAGTACAAAATCAGTGTCGACAGAGAGTCGGTCACCGTGCACGAACGGTATGCACGCACGCACGCACGCACGCACGCAACCAAGGGTGGCTATAATGTGACATGATTTGCGCAGCGGTACTAGCTAGCGTACCCTGATGTCTCGAAAAAGCGATTTCTTTCTCCAGGAGAGAAGCGCTCCCCCTGTTTTCTTTCCGAAAAACAGGAAAAGCGGTTTCTGTGCATTTGGCATTCGACCAAGGCGGCAGAGGAGGGGGTCAAGGTCAAATCCAATCAACCCCCCATGCAGATGCAGGGCAGCAGAGGCGAGTGGTTTCTGTCTGTCCCAGATTTCAATTCTCTACCATGGCCTCGCCTCATCACGGGAGGACGGACAGGCAGGCCAGGCCTAGGCAGGCCTAGGCCTGGAGCGCTGCTGCCCGACTGTGCCTAGTTTTCTGCGTGCTGGGCGCACGAGGCGCCTCGGGGCCCGTGCCCCTGTCTGGCTGGCGCGCCCCTCGAGTCGGCACGCACGCACGGGGACGCAGTAGTACTAGTACGTGGCGCCCAGGCTCTGTCGTCCTCTGACCATCTTTCGCCTCCGCTCGTGTGCATGCGTGAGTGGAATGCGTACGTGCGTGCGTGACTGTGGGGGACTGACTCATTGGTTGGGATTCGCATCTGCAGCTAGCGGTAGCGGTAGCCGCACGCACGCACGGGCGGGGCCCTTTGACTGACCTCCATCATCATCGTCGTCATCATGGCTCGCCGCACCCGCACGAGGGCCGCATTCATGTCACCACCATCGATATTCATGTCAGTCTCGGTCCATCCAAGAGCTACCAATGCCATGCGTGCGTCCAGCGCCTTGACCAAGCCCGTACGTGCGCCCCCAATTGGGCTGTGGCACGGCTCCCCCACCCTGCCCGGAAATACTCGCTCGCACCCACAAATACTACGGCTTCCAAATTCCAACTTCCAAGCCATCGAGACGTGAGACCAAGGGAGGCGGAGCCCTCGGGTGTGGCGACACAGCGGAAAGCTCATTATTGCTCGATATTACACCGTGGGACATGGATACTCAATGATCCCGGCGTCAATAGTAAATTCAGACCAAAAATAAAAACTCCCACGGTACTATATATGAGTATTAAATTAAGTAAAAAAATATACAGTGCGTAGGTGCGTGCGTGCTAAATTTCGTACTGAAAGTCCAAACTATATATATCTTATGCAGAAATGAAAAAGCTCAGAGTAAACAGTACGAAAGAAACTCCTTTTTTTGAAAAAATTTGGGAACTTAAAGTTCGGAAAGCTTGGTAACTTAGAAGCAGGATAAAGTCGGGAATACGCAGGTTCTGAAAATTCACATCTCCAACGTCGCGAGCTAAATTTTGTCCGATTTTATCTGTGTTTTGTTGCTCTACGGTCCGCGAGTGCACGCTGCAGCCACACACGACCCATCGGTTCAATAAATTTGGACACCAATGCTCTGGTCGGACGCGTCACCAACCAAGCGTGTGTCCTCCTCGCTCGCACGGTCCAGCTTGGAAGCGATCCAACGGTCTTCGTGGCTAATTTTTTTAATCAATTTTATGAATGAAACACGAAATTGGTTATTTCGGAAACTAGCGCGGCCTCGGAGACCCGTGCCCCAACAAGGACCTTTCTGTGTACGACATCATCGGTGTACGAGGCCCCGACTAAGCCTACTTTCCACTAGACGCTTGAGCAATCAGTTGTGCTTTTCAATGCTGTGCATACCACTGGTCAGGGGCTCAAACCCTGTAAGGTCCTCGTCGGGGCACGGGTCTCCGAGGCCGCGCTAGGTTCCAAAATTACCAATTTCGTGTATTATTCGTGAAATTGATTAAAAATGTATTATTTAAAAAAATAGCGCCTCCGTGTGTCTTACACCTGCGATGGCGTTGGCTGCTCACGTTCAGAAGGCTGACCGGTCCAGCAGCCATGGTCATCAATGTCGGCTACGCTGCGTTGTCTCAACTCCTGCGCCGGCATTTTTGCCAAAGTCGCTGGAGCCTGCTCTAACATTGGTGGCTAAGGCTTCTTATATTGGTCATGTGGACGTCTCTCCCAACACACCCTCGTTTGTGCCATAGCCCACCCCCTTCGCCCTAGCTTGCGTCAATGAAGATGTCGTCCTGGATGAAGAAGGGCACCAATGACCACGAGGCGTGCTCATCCTCGGGTCGTCACCGCCGTTGCTGCCTCTACCACGCGCCAGAGCGGTACCGGTCAGAAGCCATCGTAACCAACCACCGCCTCCACAATCGGAAGGTTTCGTGGGCCCAGTGGCGGCTATACCCGCGGCGTGACCCAAACGACGGGAACACGGCCGCTAGTACGTGCTGGTACACGACTACATCCGGAGGTGGGACGAGGGGGATCCATGCGATCACCATGACGTCCCCGTCCCTAGAGGCTAGCACGTCAACATCGATAGGGTGTCTATGCCACCTCCGCCGGCTAACATACCGACGCTGGATGCGGAAATACAACGGCACATTAAGCAGATCATGTCGGTGCTGTGCCACAACTGATGTGGGGTCTCCACGACAATGACCATGGTTGATGGACTTGGGTATTCGGGAAGAAAGAGTGTGTTGGTGACTTCGTTGGATAATAAACAAGAGGGAGACACGATTTACCTAGGTTCACGCCCCCGAAGAGTAATACCGTACTTCCTGCTTATTTGTTCTTGATTGATGATGCTGATGATGAAGGTTACAATGTCGCCGAGATGACTAGGATTGTGCAGATTCGATCTAGCGTAAGCTATGGTGCTATAATGGTGGATCTCCTCTGTGGCGGCCCCTCCTAGCTTTTATATATGGAGAGGCTAGGTATCAAATAGCGTCTTAGTCGGTTATAGGTTGATTACTATCTATAGAGTTTCCTAATTAGGATCTTCTTTTTATTCAACACGCCCGGGGTCGGTATCTTCATGGGCTTCGTAGTAGCCAATTTTCCCTGGGCTTTATCGACCTTAGCAGATCATCATGTGAGCCTCCTGTTGGGCCGAACCAGGTAGGCTAGAGGTAGGTGCCCACTGTGGCATACATATGTCAATGATCGCCAGTACCACTACAAGGACTTCTAGGCTAAGTTCCTTGCCTGGGAGCATGATGCATGGCGAGCGATCTCATACCAGGGCGATTTCCACCCGGGGCAAGAATATGGCAACCTGCCCCACTCACTTCGACGACGAGGACCCCGACGATAAGGAGGAGGACGTCAACGACAATGGAACATCCGTCGTCGTGAAGGAGGAGGGCGGGGTCGCCCTCTCGCCAGGCAACTACGAGGAGGCGAGTGTGCCATAAAGCTTTCCAAGATGGACGTGGATATCAATTACACCTGGGCATGGCATACCAATAGGGTCCTCGGTGCCTAGATAATTCTGGTAGAAAGAAATGTTCTCGTAGGTCAGGAAGCCCTTATCTATGCTTCCATCTAGACATGCCCTATTGAGAACAAAGCCTTTGATGATTCCATTCATCCTTTCAAACGACAACATCTTGTGCATGAATATCAGCCCTAGATGGATGATATCATCCACGACATGGACTAGCAGATTCACCATGATGTCAAAGAATGCGGGCAGGAAGTAAATCTCAATCTCACATAGTATCACCAAGATCTCTTCATGTAGCCTTGCGAGCTACTGGACGCGGATCGACTTCTAAGAGAAGACATCGAAAAAGTTGCAGAGGCTAAACAACGTCTCACAGACGTGCTTGTCCATTATCCTTCGGATCACCATGGGAAGTATCTATGTCATAAACATGTGATAGTTGTGGGACTTCATCCTGCTAAGCCTCTATTTTACTTCGTCTATATATCTGCTTATCTTCCCCAACTAACCATAAGGAACTTTTCACTCCTAGGAGGCACTTGATAAACCGCTCGATCTTCTTCTGACTTAGAGTGGAGCGGGAAGGGGCAGTAATAGTTGTACTTCTTGGCCCCTTTGCCCCTACGGTGACATTTGGTATCCTTTTTATGATCATCATCGTTGTCGGCACGTCTTCCCTAAAGTTCTTACCTGATGCCTAGATGTTTTAGGTTGTATGTTGCTTTCGGCCTATCTTTGGTCCTCTTCGGCATGTTGATCAGGGTGCCAACGAGACTCTCGCACATGTTATTCATGATGTGCATGACTTCAAGGCTATGGGGAATGTGGAGGATTTTCCAGTACAACAGGTCCTAGAAAATAGACCTCGCTTTTCATACATTCAGTAGTGGCTTCAGCCTCTTTCACTTCTTTCCCGACTTAGGGCACTTTTTCAATTTTTCAACAACTCGTCGATTTCTTCACCGCTCCTTGGAGAGGGGACTATTCTGGGCTTGGCTTTACCATAGAACAGATCTCCGCATTTTCACCACGGGTCATTTTAACACCCCAAAAATATTAACCAAGATTATCAAGTTCTAATCACCCAAGTTTAGGGTTAACAAAAACTTTTATTATTAAAATTAATATGAGTGTATGTGTGATTTGCATTAGTGTAGGATTGAGTGCAATTGCCATGTTTGATTGCTACAAATGATAAGGAATGGTTTAAAGATGAATACTACATCATCTAGGCCAATTACAAACAAAATCAAAAGAAAAGAAAACCAAATATGAATCATATAAGAAAATGGTCATTTTGACCAAAATTACCCACTAGACCACTTTGAGTGTTCCTAGTAAAGAATTTCTAATAGAAACTTTCCCAATTCTTTTCACCCCTTGCTAGAACAAGTAAAAGTGAACCCAATCCCACTGACATGGGTATACCCTACAGGTACTCAAGCTTGGTATATACGGTCTGAATACAGCAGAGGCCCACGGTGTCGCCAAGGCCCAAATGAAGAGCTCGAGTAACTTACGGACTCTCGATTGCTTGAAGAACAAGAAGAAGCTAAAGATAGAAAGTTCAAAGGGAAAACCCTAACCTGTAACTGACTCGACCTGCTACCCGAGACCTAGCCTATCTATATAAAGGCTAGGAGGGGCGGCGAGGAGGACACACGCAACCCTAGTTTCCACAACCCTCGCCAGATTGCATCTGCGCACCATTGTAATCCTAGATTCCTTCAATAATTCCACGAGCAGACAAGCAGGAGTAGGGACCTCTACGAGGCCTGAACCTGCGTAAATCTTTGAGTCCCCTGTGTGCTTGTTTGCTAGCCGATAGATGTCTCCAGCGCTCCCTCCTCCAAAACCCAAGTCCATAACAATGGGCATTGATGAGTTAAACCCTCGTCAATTGGCGCCGTCTGTGGGAATTGGGGGTGCTGATGTTGCGGCTTCTTCACCCCCATCAACCGCGATCTACAACTCCGCAACAGCGGAGATTCGCCAGCTCTTCGGCGCATTCGACTTCACCGTCCACACGCCAGCCACTCGCCCGCCTTTCGAATCCGTGGGTGACGGAATCAGCCTAGCGATCAGGAGCTTCCGCTTCCAAGTTGGTCAGATGGGCACGCTTCGCATGCCTGACCAGCTGACAATACCGTCGATTTCTCCAGCATCGTGGTTCCCTCTGTCGATCGGCACCCTCAGCGAGCTCAACGTCCCGGCAATAGCTGGGAGCACGGACAGCGACAACAGTCGTGAATCCGATCTGGGCGATCTAGCAACCAAAGATGGAGCCTACGACTCCGGATCTGAAAGTTGCGGGAGCAGCAGCTTCCCCAATCACTTCATGTGCGCCGTCATCAACGCGGGCGACACCTCCGCCAATCGCAACAACACGGGCAACCGTGGCAGTGAAACCGACCCACCAAACGGTGGCATACCCAATGGCGGCAACGATGGCAACGGTGCCCCCATTAACAACGGAGGAGCAATAGAACCACCAACCATGGTGAATGAAAACAGGGGAGAGCGCGTAGTAATCAGGCTCAACGACAACGAGTGGGCCCGCTACTGAGAAGCCCTACGAGGCAACCACCTACCTCTCGACTCCCCGCAGAACATGCTGATGGGCTACCATTGGCTTCTGAAGGAGGAATACAGGCGCCAAGTGCATACACTCGCGCAACTCGAAGCGCACAAAAAGGCGGCAGACGAGTCGAGTCTTAGACGTGCTGGGCTCTCCTCCCATGGAGGATCCTCCTCAAAGGGCAACGAGCACATCGCAAACAAGAGGCGATCCCGGATAGCCCATCTCACCGAGCAAGAACGCATAGAAGATGCAAAGGTCCTCGACTTCAGCTCTATGACAGTCGACACATGGGGCAATGTGGTCCCAAAGACGCCGCAAGCTGCAGTGACAGCAGCCACCATGTACCTCCTCAACAACCAACCGCCAGCTGGAGATCCCCGGGCTGCCATGCACCGATCTACGATCGCGGGCTTGGGGCTAGTCGAGGCCGCCCTCGACAAGGAGCCAACACCGGAGCCGAAGAAAGGCAAACCCTAGCAAAATGCTATTCCTCGCCCTCCTCCAGCGATGATAGTCACGACCTGTCTCGACGCCGCCGCTCACGGCGACACGATCACAACTACGACGCGCGTGATGACATCACACAGCGCAAGATCGACAAGTCAAGGGCACGACATGCCCGATCGACTGACTCAGAAGACAAAGATGTGGAGCTCTGTGGCGCTAGATGCTTCAGTAGGGCCATCAAGCAAAAGCGAATTCCCAAGGGGTTTAAGCTCCCATCAGAGAACCCGAAATTTGATGGTCTGCAGGACCCGAAAATCTGGTTGGTAGACCACATCTCCTCCGTCAGGCTTCACGACGGAAGTTGAAGTACAGCCATGCAGTGCCTGCAACTACAGCTACATGGCGCCGCCCGAGCATGGCTCAACAACCTCCCACGTGGATCCATTCACAGTTGGGAAGAGCTGGTTTACAGCTTTGTGCGCAACTTCAAGGGCACCTACAAAAGGCCCGCATCAATCAAAGAGCTGAGGTGCTGCCAGCAAAGATCGGGCAAATCACTACGCTTGTACATCCAGAGGTGGTCCATAATCAAGAACTCCATAGAAAATATCTCAGAGGACCGCGCAATCGACGCATTCAACGGCGGCGTTCGCCGCATAGAGCTCAGGGAGGAGTTGGGCCGCTCGAAGCCAAAAACCATCGACCACCTGTTGGAAATCGCAAATCGGTGGGCTGACGGAGAAGATTCGGTGAAGAATCACATTCACTCCAATGAGGAAGCAGAACTCGAGCGCAGACGTGACCACCGAAGCAAACGGCGAATGCGCATCTATGACGACCGCGACGACGTCAACATGGTCGCAGCCGGCTACGCCGACAGGCGTGATGACAACCGCAACAACGGCTATCGCAGCGGGGGATACCGCGACTCCGAGAAAACCACACAAGTATGGCAGCGCCGCACTCGCGATGAAGCACCCGCCACGTCTGTGGAAGATAAGCTGTCCGGACCATGCACCGTGCACTTCTACATTGACAAGCATGACGGCAAAAAGAAATCCAGCCACCTCCTCAAAGACTGCCGCGAGTTCCTCAAACTCCATGAAGGCCTGGCTCGGATGAATCGTGATGCAGTCAACTAGGGCTACGGAGCCGCCCCAGGCGCTGTGGCCCAGGGAGCTCCTCCACCACCACCTGGACCATCGCCAAGCGCGGCCGCACCCGACCAACATCACGGAGGCGAGCCGTACCCACGGGCCATGGGCGCCATGATGATCCAAAAGGGTCGCCCCTCCAACCGGGTGAAAAAGGCCATCACTCGCCAAGTCAATCTAGCAACAAAGTCGCCACCATCTACCAATGAGTACCTTAGTAGAAGCGAGTCCTGCATCACCTTCGACAAGCGCGACCATACGCCCCAAGTACCTCGCCTAGGCCACTGTTCCCTCGTACTCGAGGCACAAATTGGAGGCTTCGATATGAGCCGCGTCTTCATGGACGGCGGAAGCGGCATCAACCTTATATTCGCGAGTACCTTGCGAGCAATGAGGATCCCTCTGACTTGCTTAGAGGCCTCAGACACAACATTCCACGACATCGTCCCAGGCAAGGGCGGGTATCCCCTTGGCAAAATTAACCTCGACGTCATCTTCGGCACCCCGAAAAACTTTCGGCGCGAGCGCATCGACTTCGAGGTCGTTGACTGGACCTCATAGTACCACTGCATCCTCGGACGTGTCGCGTTCGCTAGGTTCATGGAAGTGCCACACTACGCCTATCTGCAGATGAAAATGCCATGCCCCAATGGCGTCATCACAGTCAACGGGAGTTTCGAGAGGTCTGATAGTTGCGACAAGGAATTCAACATAATTTCCCAATCCTTCGGCATGCAGGAAGAACTTGCGAGATTAAAGGAGTCAACAGACAACAGTCTGCCTCCCCTAAGACGGCCAAGCTCATCGGACCTATCTTTCGACTCATCAGTGCACACAAAGAAAGTTCAGGTCCACCCATCGGATCCCGCCAAGACGTCCCTCATCGCCAACAACTTGAGTCCCACATAGGAACTCGCGCTCGTCGAATTCCTCCGTGAGCGCTGGAAATCTTCGCCTAGTGTCCTGCGGACATGCCAGGAGTTCCTAGAGAATTCGTTGAGCACGCACTAAATGTCAACCCAGACGCAAGGCCAGTCAAACAAACAATTCGGCGACTGTTTGAACCAAGAGCAAAGGCAGTTGGAATGGAGATCAACAGACTCCTCAACGCCAAATTTTTACGCGAGATCAAGGAAAGCACTTGGCTCGCCAACACGGTGCTAGTACCAAAGAAAGACACGGATATCCTGCGGATGTGCGTGGACTTCACCTCTCTGAATAAGCACTGCCCAAAGGATCACTTCCCGCTACCGCGAATTAACCAGATCATCGACTCCACTGTGGGATGTGAGCGCCTCTGCTTCCTGGACGCCTACTCAGGCTACAACCGGATTCGAATGAAGGAGGAAGATCAAGAAAAAACAGCGTTTACAACGCCTTTTGGCGTGTTCTGCTACAACATAATGCCCTTTGGGCTAAAGAACGCAAGAGCCACCTACCAGCGGTGCATGCAGGCTTGCCTCAAGAACCAACTTGGTCGCAACATCCAAGTTTATGTTGACGACATAGTAATCAAGACCAAAGAGGAAGCCTCACTAATCGACGATTTGCGCGAAACCTTCGCCAACCTCGATAGCTACCGGATCAAGCTCAATCTAGACAAATGCGCCTTTGGCGTACCATTTGGGCAATTACTCGGGTACCTTATCTCCGCGAGAGGGATCGAGGAGAACCCGAAGAAAATAAAAGCCATACTAGCCATGGAGAAGCCGAAGAACGTAAGGGGTGTCCAACAGCTGGCTGGGCGAATCGCAGCACTCAGTCGATTCATAAGTCGAATGGGCGAAAAGGCACTGCCGTTCTACCAACTCCTCCGCAAAGCTAACAAGTTCGAGTGGACCAACGAGGTACAGGAAGCATTTGAAGACCTCAAGCGCCTATTGTCCACCTCGCTAGTACTGGTGACCCCACGCGAAAGGGAACCACTGCTGCTGTACATCTCCACCACCAATCAGGTGGTAAGCACAGTGCTTGTAGTAGAATGAGCCGAGGAAAACAAAATCCACGGAGTACATCGTCCAGTCTACTACCTCAACGAGGTACTTACACCAACAAAACAGCGGTACCCGCACTACCAGAAGCTAGCATACAGCGTCTTCATGACCGCCCGGCGACTGCGCCACTACTTCCAGGAGCACCCAATCGTGGTAGTCAACGACGCCCCACTGGGACATATCCTCAATAATCCCGACGCCACTAGGTGAGTCGCTCTTTGGGGAATCGAGCTGTCTCCATGAGACATTACATATGAAAAGCGCGACGCGGTCAAGTCACAAGTTCTCCCTGACTTCCTTGTGCACTGGATGGAGAATCAGCTCCCTGAAAAACCAGATATGTCCTACCTCTGGACAATGCACTTCGATGGATCCAAGCGAAAGGACAGAGCTGGCGCAGGTGTCATATTGACATCGCCCCAGAGAGACAAGCTGAAATATATCCTGTGAATGCAGTTCACCGCCTCCAACAACGAAGCTGAATACGAGGCCCTATTGCACGGGATGCGGATGGCAAAAGCCTGCGGTGCCAAGAGGCTAATAATCTATGGCGACTCCAAGCTGGTCGTCAACCAGACAATGCATGAGTGTGACGCACTGAACGACAACATGATCGCCTACCGCGACCTCTACGACACACTCGAAGGGGACTTCGACGGTTGCGAGCTGCGGCACATAGGTCGCGAAAGCAATGAAGAGGCGGACACACTCGCCAACATAGGCTCTACCTGCGCCCCCATACCACCTGGGGTATTTCTCGAGCGCATCTGCGAACACTCCATCAAGCCAAAGGCCGCAGAGAAGAAAACAAGCGCAACAACAGACTCGAGGGCTGCGCCGCCCAATGAGCCAATGGCACTCGACGACCTGGAGCTGGACACAGGACTCGAAGGACCAATGAGCGTCATGATGATTGAGACATCCTGGACCCAACCATACATTACTTACCTCCTCAGCAAGCAGCTATCGGATGATCCGACTGACGCCCGACACATTGCACGGTGCTCCAAGGCATTCGCTATTATCAACGACGAACTATACAAGCGCAACATCACAGGAGTAGTCCAACGATGCGTCTCCACGGCCGATGGAAGGGCTGTTCTCCTCGACATCCATGAGGGGACCTGCGGGCACCATGCCGGTAGTCGCTCCCTCATAGCCAAAGCTCTACGAGCTGGATTCTACTAGCCTACGGCCATGCGGGACGCCAAGGACATCTTCCAAAAATGCAACGCTTGCCAGCGATTCGCGGACAAGCCGCATGCACCTGGCGCAGAGCTCCGGCCAATTCCATTGGCCTGGCCCTTCGCGCAATGGGGACTCGACATGGTTGGCAAACTCCCAAGGTCCTCACGAGGAGGATACGTCTACCTCTTAGTCGTAGTCGACAAATTCACCAAGTGGATAGAGGCCATGCCAGTGACTAATCAGTCAGGACACAGCGCAGTCAAATTCTTCGAGTCCATCGTCTACCGCTTCGGAGTGCCAGATAGCATCATCACAGACAACGGGACGAACTTCACATCTAAGGAGTTCCAAGAATTCTGCGAAAATCTTGGAATCAACATCAGCTATGCCTCCGTAGCACATCCGCAGACCAACGGTTAGGTCGAAAAAGCTAACGGGCTCGTCTGCGGCGGCATCAAGAAGCGACTCCTTAAGCCACTCGAACAGGCCACGGGCTGCTAGCCAGACGAGCTGCAATCGGTACTCTAGAGCCTACGCACAACTCCCAACAGCGCTATGGGATACACCCTGTTCTTCATGGTGCACAGAGCTGAAGCGGTGCTACCCACCGAAGTACGGTACAAAGCACCACGTGTGGTCGCTTACAGCGAGCAAGTGTCAACTCTTGCACTCGAAGATTTCGTCGACCTCCTTGACGAGGCAAGGGAATCGCCGTAGAAAGATCAATGATCTACCAGCAGAACCTGCGCAACTACCACAACAGGAGACTACGCCCCAGGACCTTTGTCGAAGGCGACCTAGTCCTGCGACTGAAACAGCAAGGGCATCTCAAGCTCGAGTCCCCCTGGGAGGGACCATACGTGATTACAGAAGTAATCCCAGGTGGCGCCTATCGCCTCAAAGATTTAGAGACAGGAGTCGTATACTCCAACCCTTGGAACGTCGCGCAGCTGCGACGCTTCTACCCTTAGTCATTTCTGTTTTTACATTGCAAATAAGGCTACTCATCCAAGGCTACTTAGCCACATATTGTACCTCGTACTATCCCGCGAATACATAAAGCTAAGTGCCCCGAAACTCTGTGTTTTCTTTTACTTTTTGCAAAGTATCCACTTGGGGGCTAAGTAGCCTTGGCTGAGTAGCCTTGTTTGCAATGTAAAAACACTATTCTATGTCTTAATTCACTATTATTCATTGATATATTTCTTATTTGAGAGGTGATACTTATGTTATTTCATCTGTTTTTTGCATGGTTGATGACTTTTGGAGCATGGACCGCTGCAGTCAGGATTCTGATGGAAAAGGTGCTGTTTGGAGGCAAAATTCGCGAAGATCAGAAAATCCGGGAAAATATACGAAAAATTCTATTTTTCTAGAAGACTCGGGATGCCAGAAGATGGAGTGGAGGTGGGCCACAGGGGTCCCACACCACCCCATGGCGCGGGCATGCCTAGGCCGCGCCAAGGAGTGGTGTGGCCACCCTAGCCCACTCCAGCCTCTCCCCTCTGGCGTATATCATCCCCACGAAACCCTAAGACTTGGGGAGCGACCACATAAAGATTCCGCCGCCTCTGCGGGGCGGAAAACACCGAGAGAGAAAGATCTCTCCGGCAGACAGATTTCTGCTGTGGGAATTCCTTCCCGGAGAGGGGAGATCGTCGCCATCAACACCACCATCAAGCTGGACTTCATCGGGATCATCATCATCACCACCACCATCATCACCATTAGCAACCTCATCACCATCTCCATATTGCTGTAACAATTGGTTGAATCTTGCATAGTTCATAGGGGAAACTTTACCAGTGTTGATTACTCTTTGTAGTTGATGCTATTGAGTGAACCATTGAATTATTGTCTATGTTCAAATTGTTATACATCATTATTTCATCTCTGATCATGATCCATATGATGTCTTGTGAGTAGTTCGTTTTGTTCTTGAGGACATGGGAGAAGTCTTGTTGTTAGTAGTGGAGTTGCGTTGAGAAAGATTTAATAGATTGTTACTTAAGTTGTGGTGTACTTCTTCTAGTGGTGTCATGTGAACGTCGACTACATGACACTTCACCTATATGGGCCTAGGGGAATGCATTGTGTATTTGGCTACTAATCGTAGGGGTTGCCGGAGTGACAGAAACCTGAACCCCCGTTAGGAAACCATTGCACAAGGGACGTAAGGGTCTTAGAGTTTAAAGCTGTGGTTAGGTTTCTACCTTAATTACTTTCTTGTACTTATGGATATTTGCAAGGGGGTTTAATCACAAGTACGTATTTAGTCTTGGATGGGGCGGTACATTAGCACAGGTTCACCCACACAACACTTAGCAAGCTAAAGAAGATTAATCGACTATATGAAGCGAAAGCACTTGACAGTCTTCCCATGTGTCCTCGAGAACGTTTGGTCATCTATAGAAATACAATCGGCTTGTCCTTTGCTGCATAAAGGATTGGGCCACTTGCTGCATTCATTCTTACTGTCTTTTATTTACTCGCACTTTGTTTACTTGCTTTATCGAAAACCCCTAAAAATCCGTTTGCTAAGTATTTGTAGAGAATTCCTGATCCATACCACTAGCCAGCACCTTCTGCTCCTCGTTGGGTTCGACACTCTTACTTATCGAAAATACTGCGATACACCCCCTATACTTGTGGGTCATCATGTATCTACTGATACTTTTGTTAATCTTGAATGCGCTCGAGTCTTTTGTCTATGCCTCGCCTTAGTCTTCTTATTGTCCCTTGTTTGACTTGTGATAGGGCACATCGAGTGATCCGTTGAGGGAACCTCAGGGTGGATGAGCTGTCTCTGCTCTCGCGACTCCGTGACCGCGCGAAGCAATTGGAGCGTGAATTACCCGTACTCCGCGGTAATACGGATGTATGGAAGTCGAAGGCAGAGAAGGCCGCCGCCCGAGAACAATATCTGTTAGGGGAAGTGGCGCAGCTGGGTGACCAATTCAACTGTTAGTTTTCTTCCTCCTTATCTTTTCCTTGTAGTCACTCGCAGTAGTTCCTGGTCTTCATGCTTTTGCCTTTGCTTGGTACAGTCGTCAGTGCGCGCCATCCGCAAGATGAGAAAGATAGGATTGCCATTCGCATGAATGATCTAACCCAGGAGCAGCTTCAGGCGAGTGGATACTTCTGGGTGGATCATGATCGCGCAATGGCACTGGCGACCCTGCAGGACCGTGCGTCGCAGGTGCTTCACTTACTGAAGAAGTCGCAGTCGTGCCTGAAGAATATTTATCGGACGATGTTCCTGCTGGACGTCGTCCTGTCAAGCCTGCTGGGCCTCCTTGTTAAATTCCAGGAATTGAGTGCAGTCCGTGAGTGTGTACGGCAACAGTTGGTGGTGGGTGCCGAGGCTGCTTTGTCATTGGTGCGACTACACATGCCTGATGTGGACGTCGCAGAAATTGCGGCCGGACCTCCAGCGCCGCCAACGGGTTTGACTTGGAACATGGTTCCGCACTATCTGGCGGTGGATCGCCCAATGGAGGAAATCGTCGACTTCTTCGAGGAGCAGACGAACGTCCCTTTGCTGCAACAATAGTTTGGTTCGTACCCTGCACATAGTTGTACCGGTGTTGTAAAGTTCATATATATGTTGTGTATAATTGATTAACATTGTCGTGTAAAAGAGCTTGTTAGCATGTATGCTTTGTGAGTGCGTTGCACTATGCAATTGCTGCACAAGTCAAGGAGTTGACTATGATGAGACTTTCTCACCAGTAGCGAAGCTAAAGTCTGTGAGGATTTTGTTAGCAATTGCTGCACATTTTGATTATGAGATTTGGTAGATGGATGTCAAAACGGCGTTCCTTAATGGTGACATTGAGGAAGAGTTGTATATGGTACAACCCAAGGGTTTTGTCGATCCTAAAGATGCTGACAAGGTATGCAAACTTCAGCGCTCCATTTATGGACTGAAGCAAGCATCCCGGAGTTGGAATCAACGTTTTGACAAAGTAATAAAAAACTTTGGATTTATACAAACTTATGGAGAAGCTTGTATTTACAAGAAAGTGAGTGGAAGCTCTGTAGCATTCCTAGTACTATATGTAGATGACATATTGTTGATTGGGAATGATATAGAACTTCTTAATAGCGTCAAAACCTATTTGAATAATAGTTTTTCAATGAAGGATCTTGGCGAAGTGGCATATATTCTAGGAATCAAGATTTATAGAGATAGATCAAGACGCCTAATAGCGCTTTCACAAAGTACATACTTGGACAAAGTTCTAAGAAGTTTAGAATGGAAGCTAGCAAGAAAGGGTTCGTGCCCATGTTGTCAGGTAAGACCTTGAGTAAGACTCAAAGTCCAGCTACGGCAGAAGATAGAGAGAAAATGAATAATATTCCCTATGCCTCAGCCATAGGTTCTATCATGTATGCCATGCTGTGTACAAGACCGGATATAGCACATGCTATTAGTTTGACTAGCAGATATCAAAGTGATCCTGGAATGGAGCACTGGACAGCGGTCAAAAATATCCTAAAGTACCTAAATAGGACTAAGGATATGGTTCTTTCTTATGGAGGTGATGAATAGCTTGTTGTAAACGGTTACACCGATCCGGATGACTCAAAGTCACAGTTGGGATACGTATTTATTTTGAATGGTGCTGCAGTGAGCTGGAGGAGTGCGAAGCAAAGCATTGTGGCGAAATCTTCAACTGAATCAGAATACATAGCTGCTTCGGAGGCTGCACAGGAAGCCGTTTGGATGAAGGAATTCATTACTGAACTTGGCGTGGTTCCCAGTGCGTTGGACCCGATGACCATCTACTGTGACAACACAGGTGCCATAGCTAATGCACAGGAGCCAAGGTCACATAGCAAGCTGAAGCACATCAAGCTACGTTTCCACGCTATTCGCGAGTATGTCCGAGATGGTGACATAAAGATTTGCAAAGTACACACTGATCTGAATGTGGCGGATCCGTTGACTAAAACTCTCCCTAGGGCAAAGCATGACCAACACCAGAACGCCATGGGTGTTCGGTATATTACCATGTAATCTAGATTATTGACTCTAGTGCAAGTGGGAGACTGTTGGAGATATGCCCAAGAGGCAATAATAAAAGTGATTATTATTATATCTTTGTGTTTATGATGAATGTTTACATCCCATGCTATAGTTGTATTATTAGGAAACACTAATACATGTGTGTTTTGTAAACCTAAGAGAGTCCCTAGTAAGCCTCTTGTTGAACTAGCTTGTTGATTAATTGATGATCATGGTTTCCTGATCATGGACATTAGGATGTGATTAATAACAAGGTTATATCATTAGGAGAATGATGTGATGGACACACACCCATAGTAAGAGTAGCATAAGATCAATTCATTAAGTTCATATTGCTGTAAGCTTTCAAATACATAGTAACCTAATCCTTCGACCATGAGGTTATGTTAATCACCATCACCGGATGGATACTTTGATAACATCAAATGCCGCTTCGTAACTGGGTGGTTATAAAGGTGTCATTGGGTATTCTGAAAGTATGTGTTGAAGCGCATGAACCAAGATTGGGATTTTTCCATCCATATGACGGATAGATATGCTCTGGGCCCTCTCGGTGGAATGTCATCTAGTTAGCTTGCAAGCATGTGACTAGGTCACAAGGGATGACATATCAAGGAACGAGTAAAGAGTACTTATCAGTAACGAGGTAGAACTAGGTATGGAGATACCGACGATCAAACCTCGGATAAGTAAAGTATCGCGTGACAAAGGGAATTGGTTTCGTATGTAAATGGTTCAATCGATCGCGAAGTCATCGTTGAGTATGTAGGAGCCATTATGGATCTCCAGGTCCCGCTGATGGTTATTGATAGGAGATGTGTCTCTATCATGTCTACATATTCACGAACCGTAGGGTGACACACTTAAGGTTCGAAGTTGTTTTAAGTAGATATGGAATATGTGTTGGAGACCGAATGTTGTTCGGAGTCTCGGATTGGATTCAGGACATCACGAGGAGATCCGGAATGGTCCGGAGAATAGGATTCATATATAGGAGATCATTTTTTGAGTTAGGAAATGTTTCGGAGTGTTTGTATGAGGATTCTAGAAGGTTTCGGAATGTTCTGGAAGGTTCTAGAAGATATCTTGGAGTTTTCTTGAAAATCAAGATAGGGATCAAGGAGTCCTGGTGGGTCAAGACAAGGAGTCGTGGGGGAGGAGGACTCCTCCCCCCACTCCCCAATCCGCCGGCCTAGAGGAGGGGAGTCCTACAAGGACTCCCCCTCCCCAAGGCGCCCTCCCCCCTTAAATAGAAGGGCAGGGGCGCCCCCTCCTCCCTTGCTCTCATAACTCCCAATCTCTGCCGCCTCTCTCCTCCACCTTTCTTCTGCACAGGCATAGGCGAAGCCCTGCAGAATTCTCTACTCCACCACCACCACCACGCCGTCGTGCTGCTGGGATTCCGTGGAGAAGATCTACTACCTCCGCTGCTCGCTGGAACGGGGATAGGAAGGTCTGCTTCGACTCCGCACGTGTGACCGTCTGCGGAAGCGCTGCCGAATCGCGGCGCCGGAAGGATCGTCAACTTGACCGACTGTGGAAGCGCTGCTAGAACGCGACGCCGGAAGGATCATCCACACGATCTTGAGATCGGCAAGTGATCAACTACATCAACCACGAGATCTAATCTCGTTAACGCTTTCGGATCTACGAGGGTTAGTTCCTATCTATCTCGTTGCTCATGTCTAATAGATTAGATCTTGGCTTTTATCTCGATTAGATCTGGGTTTTGTTCGTTCTTGCGGTAGAATTTTTTTGTTTTCCATGCTACGAACCCATCATAGTGATGCAAAATGGACGTATCAACTCCCCCCAAGCTTAGACTTCGCTTGTCCCCAAGCAAAACTGAGCTCAATAAACATGGCCTCAGGTTTATGGAGTGAAGAGTCGATAAAAGAATACGAACAAGAAGCATCACATTCATCAAATACATAGATCATAATAGAAGAAAACTCACTATTATATAACTCCACTTGCAATGAGTAAAGGAAACACAATAAAGATACATAGAGTAAATCATAATTGGTAATGGCAAACTGAGCTCTTGGTCGAAGAATAGTTGATAATTTGCTGGAGTTCACAAATAGCTGGTTTTTCAATGATAGCTTTCAAAGTAGTAAACATCAAGATAAGAGCAATGTGCAAAACAAGGAACATAAGAAACATGAATGCATAAATCATCATATGAATGAATGAAACACATCAACTCAAAATACTTGCTGAGATAGAAGGGAATAGGTTTACTGACTGAACTACAAAGTAAAAGAAAGGACCTTCAAAGTGGGAAGCAGGGATTGCAAGTCTCATAAAGAGCTCCCAAAAATTATGATACTTACTAGCTTTCAGCTCTCATTGCCCCTATCATAGGCATCTTTAGGTGATTAAGGTTAAAGTGATCAAAAATGAGGATATGCATTGACAAGTTGTAAGTTGAGAATCTCATGTCCCTTGAATACGAGGGCCGCTCCTCATGCTACTCAAGTTTAGTCACCGGTAATTTCTTGTCATCGTAAGCATATGTGTATCATAGAGAACTGCCAATGGGGTACCCCTTACCCGATGATACGGAAGAATCTCCATATCAAAATGACAAGGCAAGCAGACAACAAGTATCTCAACAATCTTCTTATTTACCATGGGAATATGGTGCTTTTTTCTCTCTTTCCTCTTTTCATAAAACTCTTTTTTTTCTTTTTCTCAATAGCTATCTCTCTCTTTTTTATAAGAAGAATGCTTCATAGATATCATTATGGTTACGCTACAGGTTTCCACCATGTCAGCATGGATTAGACCAGCGGCCCAGGCGTTTCTCTAACACACATGCATAACTCCATGGACTTACAAGCTCCCCTTTCATTTCACACCGACGACACATAGACAAAAGAACATGATATCAACTTGGTACAAGTACCAGTGCAATGTTGAAAGTGTTCCCCATGACAGCATGGTTCTGCTAATTCACAACTTACAAAGCGCAAGCATATACGCAACATAGGTGAGCACAATGGTTCAGGTTTATTAAGTGCAGGAAATAAAGTGTGCCATCAAGTTCGTGAGAGCTTTAATCACTAATTTTCACATAACAAGTTTAATTTGGGAGGTAGAGAAAACAAAATTTTACCTGGAATAGCAATAATGCTACTAGGTAGGTATGGTGGACACAAATGGCAAAGGTTTTGGTTTAAAGGAGTGGATGCACGAGAAGAATACCCTCTCAGTACAGGTTTTTGGCTAGCAAGGCTGGGCAGCAAGTATAAGAGTTGAAGGACACAACCAAACATACAAATGATAAAGACAAACATGCAATCTTCCTTGGAAGCACAAAAGATCTTAACTAGAGAATACTAGACTTATGAGCAAATAAAGAAAGAAGGATGATGAAATTATTTTTCTCTAGGGTACTTCTATCTTTTTCATTCAACTCTCAAAAATAGTGTTGCTACTGACCGAGCCAGGTTTGCCAAAACCAACTAAATTAACTCAATGATCCCAAAGTGCTACCAATACTAACAACAAGATCAATCATATAACCACGAATTGAAAACTAATATAAGCTATGCAAAAGAGTGGATGATAGAACTTCTCATTAATATTCCATAACGGAAACTCACACCAAGGGATACATATCTAACAAGAGAGGGGACACTTCCATAATGCAAACCATACTACATAATAACTCCTTTATTCATGATATGACTCTACTAATAAAGTAAAAAGATAGAAGATAGTGATATGATACCGCGGCACTCCCCCAAGCTTGGAACAAACCAAGGGGATGCCAAACCTGATGACGAATTACTCCTTTGGTGGTGGCGGTGTCCTCTCAATGAGCTCTCTAATAAGTTTCCCCAAGTCCTCAATCTCAAAGGTGAGATTACAAATAAGCTGCGAGTTTTGCTCAATGCGGCTCATGATCATGTCGGGTTGAGAATTCCAGCTCTTGCTATCCTTTCCCCACTCTTCCTCCTTGAAGTCTTCTTTTCCTGCATGGCTAGAACGAGGCAAATCCCAATTGGAGGCTAATTTCTCCTTGGGCATATTCTGGTATTGATGCTTATGGATAAGGGTATGGAAAGGATTCCTGGTGCCTGGAGGATGTGATCGTGTTGCCAAACTGTGATGAGGAGCTTCCCCCCTAGTCTGGATCCGTGCAGTCCTTCTGATCTTGGTAGGTTTCACCACTCCAATGCTTGCAATGGTGGTGCCGGTGTGTGGACTCTGGCCTTGCTCCTCTTCACCTTCACTCTTGATCTCTTTCTCCTTCCTGGGGTCTTGGAGATCTTCCTCCATATGTTCCTTCCCTTTATCCTTGGCGGACACCATTGTGCTTCTAAGCTTTCAAAGAGTATGTCCTAGCAGAAACAGATCGAAACAAAAACATGACGAAAATACGATATACGGACCTCGGGGGATCCGAGGGTTTATATATTACGAAGTTTCATATCAAAAGGAAGGTACTGGGAGAAAACGAGTCGGAGGCGGAGTCCTAGGTGGCCTCACCACCTGGTGGCGCGGCCAGGGGAGGGTCCGCGCCATGGGGTGGTGTGGGCCACCCTGGCTCTGTTTCCGTCCCTTTTTTCGCTTCGTAGCTTTCCTTATTGACTGAAAACTGCAAAAATATAGTTGGATTGTATTTTCACGGAACTTTTTTACCAGAACTGTTACCTATTTGAACACGGACTCTACAGGTCTCTGAATTTGGTATTTAGTGGATCCTTTCGGAGTCACCACTTGAATAACATCAATATCTTCATCTTCATACACTTATCTCTTGAGTCATAAAACCTTTCTCTTCCTTATTACACCATTATCTCCTCTTGGAAATTTCTTTCACACAAAACTTCACACAGTTCTCATTAGCAACATTAATATAAGTGAAGTGATAAAACCATTTGAGTCCAACTTCAACTGAAAACCATCAAAACATAAGCTACTGTAGCAACTCCTTCCGAACACCCAAAAAGAATTCAAAAAGGAAATCGAATAAAGAAGCAAATGCAAGATTGGCAAAATCTGTCAAAACAGACCAGCAGGCAAAGAACAATTTTTTCGAAAATCTTCTGTTGCTCAAATAAAAAAGTTCAAAACTAACGAAAGTTAAATAACAACTTGGGGCAGAAGCATAAAAAATTACAGATCAAACCGACATACAGATATCTCTCACGAATTTTTACAGTGAAGCACAAAAATCTGTTTTGGGACAGCAACTTCCCCAAATATTACTCATCTCTCATTAGAGGTTCATCTTGACACAAAAACCAAACAAAACGGATAAGGAGCGGTTATTACTGAAGTAATAACTTCCAAAACTCAAAGAAACAAAAAAAAACTAAAGCAAAAACAAATTGAGTTGTCTCCCATAAAGCTCTTTCTTTATAGCCATTAAGATGGGCATGCTAATTTTGAAGAAGCTCTCATAGGGATATGAATTGAAGTGAAAGAGAGCATTAATAAGGAAAAACACACACACATTTAAGTCTAGCCCACTTCCTATGCAAGGGGATTTTGTAAAAAAACAAGTTATTGAAACCAAAGGCAACTTTCATAAGAAGGCAAAAGAAGTGCAACATAAAAACTTTCAGCATAAAACGAGGAAACTTGATATTATTGAGATACACAAGAACACTTTTTACTCTCTCATAATAACTTTAAGTATCATGCATAAACTTAACAATATAGCTATCACAAGTACCATCATAGCAATGATCACTTACTCTAACAGAAAACACAGGAATACTAGCTCTCATAACACTACTATGTGAACCAATATTAGAGGTATCCTTGCAAAGGATAGTGTGTCCCTCTTTTTCATATTTAGTGACAAAGTCTTTCACATTTGCTATTATAGGTTCATCAATCATTTTTTTATCAGGTTCAACAGCTTTATTCATACTTTCATCTACCATACTAGCCATCATAGAATGTTCCTTTACCTTAACTGGGAAGAGCATTTTCTCAATATAAGGTTCAGGTAAAACATGATTAGCAGTATAAACTTCAGTATTTCTTGCAGGAACACTCTTAGCAATATCTTTATAAGGTTCATGATACTTATTCCACTTCTTTTTAGGCACTTCAATGTAGGAAGCAAAGGCCTTAAAATAAGAAGCAATAGCTTGAGAGTCTAGACCATAAGCATTTTTGATATTTTGAAAGTCATCAGTTCCCATAAAAGATTCAATGCATTCATAATAATAATTTATACCTGACTTTCTACCTTTGTCATTCTCCCAAGCTTCAGCATTGTCTTGAATACGATCTAGAAGGTCCCATTTAGCTTCTTCTTCCATACGAGTGAATGATCTAGCACAAGAAGCATCTAATATATCTTTATCATGTAGAGGGAGCCTTGCATAAAAGTTATTGATAATAATATTATTGGGGAGCTCATGAATGGGCCATTTGAGCATTAGTAACTTCAGTCTCCCCCAAGCTTGAGCTGTACTCTCTCCATCAAGAGGCCAAAAGTTGTATATTTGATTCCGATCTTTATGAATCTCACTAGGAGGATAAAACTTTAAATAAAAGAGAGGCACTATTTCCTCCCATTCCAGAGCTTGACCATTCTTCAGGAGCTTATACCATTCCTCAGCTCTTCCTTTCAGCGATAATGAGAATAACTTCTTCTTAACTTGATCTATAGTAATACCTGCACACTTGAACAACCCGCATAATTCGTGTATAAAGAGTAAATGATCACCGGGATGGACAGTTCCATCCCCAATCGAAGGTTTGATCCCCCAACTCCGATGACGACTCCTTCGGTAGCCGCATCTTCTTGCGGGAAGATGGCGCCACAACACTCACAGGAACGGCAGGTATCGGCGACTCAGCACCCATAGCCTCACCTCCTGAAGTCGAAGGAGAAGATGCATCTGAACCCTCGCTGCACAAACGCTTGCGAGTGTCTGGACCACTCGACTCGGGGGCTTCCTCCTCCATATTAGATGGGACGGTCGACTCCGACTCGTCCTCTTCCAAGGCTTCATGAGGGATAACCCCCAATCCTGCATACTGTAAACAATTTAGCACAAAGTCAAGAAACAGCAAAACAACAGTCGACAAACGAAGCTACTACGTAGCACAATTGTACCTCAGGAGGAGGGTTAGCAGCATCGAACGGAGGAACATCTGGATCATTAGGAAGCACATCCTTGGCGGTGTACTTGGTGACCAGTCGAACCCTTTTATCAACCTCACTCGCGGAAATGCCATCGGCAGATACACGAGTGACATCGTCCGTGCCAGCCCACTGGAACATAGGATGGACTCTGGCCTGTAGGGGCTGGATGCAGCAGCGCATGCATGTGCGAATGAGGGCGCAACCTCCCTCCTCTTTGCCCATGCGACTCTCGAGGTCACAGACGCGCTCGTATAGCACATCTGTCTCCGCAGACTCGTCGGGCATCACTACGTTCTTCCAGGAGCGCCTCCTGTTCCACGGCGTCGCGGGATCGAAGGGTGCGAGTCCGAAGTGGTCTCCGTCGGCCTTCAGGTCATGAATGTAAAACCACTTGTCCCTCCACCCTTGGACGGACGCGGTGAGTTTGATGTCAAAGTATGTGGCGGAAGAGTCGACGTGGATACCGCAGCCGCCTACATCATAGACTACGGAGCCAGATGCTGATTGACGCTTCAGCTTGAAGAGGCGCTTGAAGAGACCGAAGTGCGGCTCGATTCCACGCCAGCACTCTTAAAGAGTAATGTAGGAAGCTACATGGAGGATGGAGTTTGGGGATAGCTGATGGAGCTGGAGCCCGTAAAACAGAGAAGGCCCCTGAAGAAAGGATGCAGGGGCAACGAGAGACCGCGGATGATGAACGCTAGGAACATCACCTGAAAGCCGGCATGAGGAGAGGGGATTACCTCGCTGCCAGGGACGCGCGCGTCCGCGACTGCGGAAGACAAAATTCCGTCCTGGCCTAGAAGACGAAGCTCTGAAGACTTTATCACGGATGCGTGCCACGCACCATTGGTGATGCGAGTGCCCGTGCCTTTCTTTTTCCCAGTGGCGGCAGTGCTGGTGCCCGCAGCGGCGGAGCCACCCTTCTTCTTCGTAGCAACCGCGGCAGCGGTGGAATCGGCCACGGCACCTCCTTTCTTCTTCCCCATTCCGCGGTGGCGGTGTGACTGGAGGAAGTAGCTGGAAAATACGCGGAGCTGGTCTAGCGCCGTGAAGGAGAGGAGAGCAAAGAAGCAGAGGAGCAGCAACAATGGCGACATAGGCAAAGGCAGAAAAGAAGCAGATGTGAAAATTACCGTCGCTGCATCGCTACTTAACCCCCTTGAAGATGCAATCTAACGGCCAGGAAAAACCCTACCAGACACGTGGCATTCACCGCGCTTGACACGTGGAGAACCTGAAACGCGAACCGTCCCCCACTATGCACGGAAATCGAGGAGGCACAGCTAAAACAGAGATTACGCACGCCCGGTCAAATCAGCATCAGGAAATGGGACCCATCGCTCGTCACGTCCCGTCAAACTCGCTCACGCGGGCAACTGAGGTCATCATATCGTCAGCACTGACGTCATCCAAAACTACGCAGCAGAAGACTTCGACTACTTTAGTCCTTGCTCGAGTCTTCGACTCCACCAAGCACTCGGGGGCTACTCCCATAGGGAGCGCTGGTCGTGTACCCTACGATTTTCTTTTTCTTTTTACAGGAACATGCTAAATTAAAGCAAACCCAACCACTCGAATCCGCGGTTCGATTATGGACATGGGTTACTCCCAAAGGGAGCGCCGAAAACGAATTCGACTGAAACAAGCAACAAAAGACGACAGCAGTCGCAAAAGTTCTTTAGTCCCTGCTTGAGTCTTCGACTCAACCAGGCACTCGGGGGCTACTCCCATACGGAGCGCTGGTCGCGCACCCTATGGTTATTTGTACAATGTACTATATGTTGATAACATCCACACTCGAAGCTTATGGCGACACCGCCTCATATTCTTCCTACAAAGAGACTGCGTCTCCTAGATCACCCGAATCGTCTCCACGATGACAAAAATTCGGATGCCGCGCTTACAGCGTGAAGATAAGACCTGAATAAGGCCTGGCAACGCATTTGCTGTGCACTACCAGAAATATATCCGTGCCTACAGGTGCGATGAACATGCCTTGACGGACGCGTCGAGTGCTCACACCCATATACTGGAATTCGACTCCTATAAGACCTCCACGGCTTGAGATGAATTATACCAGCACTTTTCCGGATTCGAGTCCGGGGACTCAAGTTCGAGTAGATTGCGTTGTTTTACCCTAAGGTAGTTAACTGATACCGATACATCGGTTAAATCAGGCACACACATCAACAATCCCTATGACATACCAAAGCAGTCAAAAAGAACATACTCATTGATGCACTCGAAAGGCTTCATAAAGTATCTAGTCGAATCTGCGATTCCACTGGACACTCGGGGGCTACTGACATGGGTATACCCTACAGGTACTCGAGCTTGGTATATATGGTCTAAATACAGCAGAGGCCCACGGTGTCGCCAAGGCCCAAATGAAGAGCTCGAGTAACCTCCGGACTCTCGATTGCTTGAAGAACAAGAAGAAGCTAAAGATAGAAAGTTCAAAGGGGAAAACCCTAACCTGTAACCGACTCGACCTGCTACCAGAGACCTAGTCTATCTATATAAAGGCTAGGAGGGGGCGGCGAGGAGGACACAGGCAACCCTAGTTTCCACAACCCTCGCCAAATTGCATCTGCACACCATTGTAATCCTCGATTCCTTCAATAATTCCACGAGCAGACAAGCAGGAGTAGGGACCTCTATGAGGCCTGAACCTGGGTAAATCTTTGAGTCCCCTGTATGCTTGTTTGCTAGACGATAGATGTCTCCAGCGCTCCCTCCTTTTCCAAAACCCAAGTCCATAACAATGGGCATTGATGAGTTAAACCCTCGTCACACACTTTACAAACAAACAGAAACAATTTCCAAATCTATTTAAATGTCATTGCCAAATTGAATCAAATTCATATGCATAGATCACCATTTTTCAAAAACCACTCAAATCAATCCACCTTGGTAAACCCAAGCAACCAGAGACTACCAAGCATAAGATCAGACCACTCACCAAAATTCATCAAAAATTTCAAACCTTAAACTCATGCGGCCATTTGGTCGAGCACCTGGCAGACATAGAAAACACATGCCTAACTTCTATTGTTCTAAGCATTGATCACTCGCCACTACTGCCCCATTTCACTCTCTTGGTCTCCCCTAGCACCTAGCATTGAAGTGACACACTTCCCCTTTGCCGTTCGCTCCAGTGCCGCGCCGCCCGAAGCTCACCGTGCCGGCTGACCAAGAACCACTCGCCACAGCTAGCGTCACCCTCTCCCATGATGTCCAAGAGACAGGCAACAATCCACCGCCACCCTTTGTCCAACCCTCGACCGCAGGCAAGCCGTGGACCACCCGTGATCGTCGCGCCCATTTCTCTGCTGCCATGCCAAGAGCATGCCAGAGCGCCGCAGCCGACACACGCACACACACCGTGCCTCGCTCTCTCCGTGCATGCCCACGCTCACCGTGACCCTAGCTACCCCTAGACACGCCCATTCGCCACCGCGCGGATGATACGTCCAAAATGTATCTACTTTCCTGAACACTTTTGCTAGTATTTTTCCTCTAAACTTGTGTGATTTGGATACAACTAACATGGACTGACGGTGTTTTTAGCAGAATTACCTTGGTATCTAGTTTTTGTGCAGATAATCAACTATCGGGAAAAATCCTGGAAAATATGCCAAAAATCCTATTTCACCAAAGACTCACGGACCCAGAATACGAGACGGAGTGGGGCTGGGGCCTAGCCACACCACCTGGCCGCGCCAGGGGGTGGTCTGGCCACCCCATGCACCCCCTCGGTCTCCCCCTTCGCCTATAAGTTGCCTTCTGACCTAAAAACTCGGGGGGTTCGATGTTTTTCCAGAAAGAGTTCTGCTCCGCCGCTACCACCAGATCCCGCAAAACAGCACCAGAAACTCCGTTCTGGCACCCTGCCGGGACTGGGAATTGGAGGAGATCATCGCCTTCATCGCCACCATCGCTTCTCCATCGATCATCCATATTTCCCCCATCTATAAGTGAGTAATCCCCCGCTGTAGGCTATGGGGATGGTAGGGATTGGATGAGATTGTTCATGTAATGGCATAGGATTGTTAGGGCATGGTGCCTAGTATCTATTATTAGTACTATTTGACTTTGTTGCAACTTGTTATGCTTAATTCTTGTCAGTAGGGCCCGAGTGCCATGATTTAAGATCTGAACATGCTATTGATTCATTATGATAGTATTGTTTTTTGTCTTCCTGCAAGTTGTATACACATATTGTTGTCCGGAACCAATGGCCCCGAAGTGACATCAATCGGGATAACCGGAGGGAATGGCTTTGATGTGAGGATCACATGTGTTCACGGAGTGTTAATTCTTTGCTCCGGTGCTCTATTAAAAGGAGCACCTTAATTGTCAGTAGTTCCCTTGAGGCCCCGCTGCGAACAGGCTGGCAGGACAAAAGATGTTGCGCAAGTTCGCATTGCGAGCACGTATGACTATATATGGAACACATGGCTATGATTATTTAGTAGTTGGATGCTTTATCTTATTTATCTGCAATTGCCCTATGTCTTGATTGCTATGTGAATTGTCTTGTCCATGCAACGCCCGTCCATCCATCCCTATGTCTACCGCGCTTTAATCCTATTGTTTACTACAATTTTTTACTATTGTCTTTACTTTTACTACTGCTATTACTTTGCTATTGCTACTATTAAATTGTTGCTACTAATAAACTGCTGTGAGCAAGATTGTTTCCAGGTGCAACTGAATTGACAACTCAGTTGTTAAGGCTTATAAATATTCTTTGGCTCCCCTTGTGTCGAATCAATAAATTGGGTTTCACTTCCCTCGAAAATACTGCGATACACCCCCTATACTTGTGGGTCATCAGCAGACTGTAGCCACTATACGCCGTCTCGAACGCCACTGCTCCCACCTAGAGCACCGACTGTTCCCGACCATTCTCGACCGCCTCTTGCTGCGCCATAAAGCGCATGACCACCACCCCGAAGCACCGCGTCGACCCCTACCCTCAGCCACGCCGATAGCTCACTACAACAACGTCCCCAACGAGCCCGAGCCATGCCGCTCTGTCCCCATCGCTGGTGTATAAATAGAGGCCGCCCTAGCCTCAATTTGCCACACCATTCTACTCCCCTCTCTCTCAGACACCTCCCACACTTCTCCCCAGAGCAAGGCGAGCACCACATCACCAGAATTTAGCCGGAGTCCGCCGCTACAGAGGAAGAAGGAAGTCGTCGATTGGAGCCATCCCAGGAGCTGCCGTGACCACGCATCGAACTGCCATCGATGACAACCCCATTTTCCCCCATCGCCGACCCTAGATGGAGCCCTGGTGAGCCTCACATGACCCCCACCGCCGCGTTAGGGTTAGAATCTCGTCGGAGCCATTCGACGTAGACAATGGACCTCAGTTGTTAGATCATGTACTGTTCTAATAATACGGCTGAGATTGATAGATACCATTTCGGGTTCGATGAGCCACTGGCTAGTGAGACCCCCTATCAGCAGCCCGCTGCACCAGCGCAGTGCAGCTGGGACGGCCCGTTTAGTTTCCCGCGTAGAGCCTGTCAATTCAAATAAGCTTTTCCAATTTAGTTAAAACTAGATTCTGTCAGTAGATTCAAAAATCAAGTCAAAGAGATTCACTAAACCAAATTGCATGATTCCAATTTTGTTTGAAAGGTATTCAAATTATCTATCCTATCCAATTGGATTCAAACCATTTGAAATTATATATCACCTATACCAAAAATAACCAGACAGAGACTTTTCCAACTTCAAACCTTTTTCAAAAATCAACCATAAATGCTTTTGAGTTGATTCCAACTCTCAAAAATCACATTTGATAAGATCTGTCTGAATATATAAAAATATTTAGGTTTACCTGCAGTGATCTTGGACTAGTACTAAAAGAAGGCTAAATAGGAATTTCTAGTCACTTTAATTTTATTAAATAGTAATGTTAAACTTTATAGAATATGACCAACACTTTAGATCACATTCCCAAGTATTAGAATATGTGGTGATGATATGTGTCAACATGATCCCATATTTAAATTGGAGAATATTAAATCTGAAGTATTTCCAATGAGTAGAAATTACTTTTCTAAATTAAGAAAAATAAGACTATGTCTTTATTTCATATGATGATTGTGATGATGCTACATCATCTAGTGTGAACCTTAGTTTGCTAAATAGAAATAGTTAAGTATTGTTTGGTGATTGTTACCCCGTATTCATTTATAGCCGCTAGTACCGACCCGAGATACGAGGAGGAGGAGTACTATGAAGAAGATGAAAACTTCAACCACTGCAATACTCAAGGCAAGCTAACACTTGCAAGTTTCATAATGATGCAAGCTAGAACTATGCAAGTTAACACTTGCCAAATTCATAACCTATGCAAGATGCATTATGAATGCTTTGGTTATGCAACCTTGATTATACCAATCCCAAGTTTTACTTGCAAGCTTTATTCTTTTATCTTTACCAAAGTTCTTTACCTTTAGTTAGTGATTTATGATTATTGGTAAAATAGGATGGATACAATAAAGAATATAAAACTAGGCCTAACTAGTTATACTTAGATGTCATCAAAAGGCATAAAGCTAGAGTTGGCTAGTTACACTTGGTTAGCACCCCTCATTAGTGAATACCCTCAACTTTGGTGGCTAGTGCTAAGGATAAAAGTTGATCACTTTAGATGGGAATACTTGGTGAAAATGATTATGAAAACCTTGGAAGGGATGATTCATTCTATTGAAATGTTTTGACATGTGTTGAGAAACACAATGATTGATGATGAAAATGATGAGGCATGAGCCTTGGCCCTTTATAAAAACTGATGGTTGGGTTTGGATGCGATACCATTCCAATTTTACCGTACAACCACAATACTCGAATTGGGTAGGGCTTAACTAGAAGTTTAATGCCTTAGTATGGGTTCCCTTGCGGAAGAGGTTGAGTTGAGGCTACCTCGTGATGAATGTCCACCTATGCAGTGCCCAGGATGGTAGATGCCCATGGCTGGGAGGCCAAGCTCACAGGGGAGGTGCCTATACTAGAGTGTGTAATTGAAAGGTTATGATTGATTATCCGCATACTAAGTATGATGATTCAGGGTTATCCCTAACAGATGTATCGAATTTTGTGGTGAAAGTGTACCACCTCTACAGAGGGTCAAACTATTCGAATAGCCGCGTCTGCAGTCATGGATAGTTGGAGTGGCCATACTGTTTCGTTGTCAGATGTTTTCAAAAATGACTTACGAATTGAATTATGACTTTGACTTGACCACAACAGGATTGTGGACATGAAAACTAGGTTCCCACTTAAGTGATGTAGAACATTAAATTAGTTTCTTTACTTCTGAACTCAGTATGTAATAAACCTGGCTTTTTGCAAATAAACCTAGAGCTTAAGATTCCTACTAGAACTACCTTACTTGTTAGTGATAGTTTGCGAGTACTTAAAGAGTACTCATGCCTTTGTCCCTGGCTATTCCCGTGGCCAGACTATGAGGAGGACTACCAAGAAGATGGACAACAGGAGGTCTATGATAACTAGGATCATCTCCCATCGTCAGCATTGCCTGTGACTCTAAATATGGAGCCCCTACTACGTTTATTTTCCACTACTTGATTTGTATTAAGACTGGATCATGAGATCCTTTATTTGTAAGACCTTTATTATCGTTTGTAATGGATGATGTACTGTGGTACCAATTCTGTTATGTCTCGCAAAAATGGTAATCCTAGGATTGCGATGTATGGCATAACATGCATCTGGGATTAAAAATCCAGGTGTTGACAAGTTGGTATCAGAGCCAGGTTGACCATAGGAGACCCTAGTTAGAATGGACGCTTGAACCAAAAACTTAGTTTCAAAACAAAAGAAGCGAGTATTTATGAAAACCTATTCCCACTCTTACCCTTGATATTCTTTCAAAAAATTCATGTTCCTCAAAAATTCTTGCAATTCTACATAAAATTTGACACACTTGATCACCCCACTAACTTGCTCACCCTAAATTCTTATAGATGGAGGTCCAGTATTGCAAGTTCTACCAGCTGAACAACGGGGGCCACCTGATCTTTGAGAGGGATCTAGATGCACTGGCAGAGTATCTTGAGCGCCCACACCTGGAATTCTTCAGGGCGCAACTCAACGATCATGTAGGAGGAGATCTACAATGGTTGATAGTTGCAGATATCAGAGGCAAGATGGAAGCACCCACTTCGGAGAAGATCCAATTCAGCTTGAGGGAGAACAACTGGCTAGAGAGATTAGCGAGGGCTATGCATGAAGCTATTGCCTGTCTGTGTGGACAAAACATCAACCAGATCTAGGGAACTCGCTTTTCTCACTATGCATGGCGTGATTCTATGGGAATGCCCTTGGAGATGCCAGGACACCCGGAGCTGTAGCACCAGGTGGATAATCTTGAATTCATGTTGTATGATAGACAGAAGGAGTTGGACAACGCCCATGCCTACGCCAACCACAACCATGCCAAGGAGAACTATTCACTTCGTCGTCAGCGTGACAAGAAGGATCGTATCATAGATCGTCTTCGCAAGAAGGTGGCCACTCTCGAGGAGACCATCCGTGAACAGGAGATCCAGCTTGAAGCGAATGAGGAGGAAGGTGAAGATATCCAAGGAGATCTCTACTCTTACCTCAGTGATGGTGACGACTACCTGGAGGACGATGCCATGGAGTTCCACACTGATGATGATGATTTCGCCTTCATTGATGATGATTAGATGCACTTGAGCACTACAGTAGGAGTGAGTTGTATTGGTCCCACTGTATCGTAGTTTCACAGAATGGTTCTTAAAACCATTTGTTTTCTATTTGTCTTGTGGTGTGTGTTTGTATTGTGTGCTTTGAATGAATGAATGAGAGGAAGTTGTTAGTTTGCAAAAACTGAGTCAAACTCAAAGTTTAAAGTTTCTAAAAACAAGCCCATAAACCCTAGAAATTTCCCCCTTGTCTCATTATCTATCTCAATCTTCAGATGCCTCGCAGTAACCCCGGAGGAAGAAGTTCATCTCAGGACCCAATGCTATAGATTCTACAAATGTTAGTTTCTGACTGTGAAGCTAGTAGAGCCGAACGCCAAGCCAACCTAGCCACTCTTCAACATATAGCTCAAATGGCCCACAATAACCAAGGTCACGGAAACCAGGATAACCATGGATCCAAGCTCAAGAACTTTCAAAATACCAACCCACCTTTATTTAGTAAGTCTGAGGATCCCTTAGATGCTGATGATTGGCTGCAAACCATGGAGAACAATTTGGAGGTCACAGGAGTTAAAGCCAATGAAAAAGTACTATTTGCCACCCATTATCTAGCAGGTGATTGAAGAGCCTGGCGGAATAGCACCCGTACCATGAACGAAGGGCAAACGATGACTTGGGAAGCCTTCAAGATCAAGTTCATCCAGACCCATGTGCCCCAAGGTTTGGTCACTAGGATGAGGGATGTGTTCAGGGAATTGAAGCAAGGGAGAATTACTATGGTAGAATACCGTGACAAATTCTTATCCTTGGCTAGGTATGCCCCTAATGAGATTAGCACCAAAGCAAAGAAGAAAGAGAGGTTCCTAAATGGATTACATGGTGAGATGCAGACTGTGTTAGTCAACATCTGTTTTGTGGATCTAGAAGAACTAGTGGACTCTGCCATCCAGATGGAAGGAAAGATCAACCAAGCCAATGACAACCGTAAGCGTCGCATGATGCACAAGCCTGGATCCTACCATACACAGAAGTATCGCCCCAATCCGTCTGCAGGATATGCCCCAAGAAACAACATACCCCCTATGTCTCGTCCAAACTATCCCAATCGTGGCAGAGGAAACTTGAGGTCTGGAGGAAACCACAACAATAACCCTGACAACTCCAATAACTTCAACCGTGCACCTCCCAAGTCCAACAACAACAATACTGCCCCAATGAATAGAAGCAATGTTGTGCCTGTGGTAGGAAAAGACAAGTCTCTGATTACTTGCTTTGAATGTGGAGTCAAGGGTCACTACTCCAACGAGTGCCCCAAGAGGCTTGTAGCAACCACCAATGTGAATGCACCCGCTCAACAGCAACACCGTGTTCAGCCTGGAAGGAGATTAGCCCTAGGGAACTCGCTCAACCACAACGGCCATCTGTTCCACATGAATGCTGAAGAAGCTCAGGAAGCACCAAATGTCGTGCTAGGTATGTTTTCTATTAACTCAGTACTTGCAAGAGAGTTGTTTTATTCTGGAGCATCGCACTCGTTTGTTACAGAAGAATTTGCATATAGTAGTAAGATTCAACCAACAAAACTGAAGCATGTTATGATAGCTCCAATACCTGGTTCAACCACCAAAGCTAGAAAAAATTGCAAGGCAGTACCTATCAGAATCTATGGAATAGATTTTTATGCTAATCTAATAGTACTTGGAACCCAAGGTTTGGAAGTAGTACTAGGAATGGATTGGATGTCGAAACATAAAGGATTGATTGACTGTGCCAAGAAAGCCATAACCATGACCAGTAGCACTGGAATATCAGTAGAGCATGTATCTGAGACACTGCCCCGTCAATTCAAATGCAACAAGAGTCTAGCCCAACCAACCCTAGACCAAGTCAGAGTAGTCTGTGAATACCCCGACGTGTTCCCAGATGAATTGCTCGGTATGCCCCTAGATCGGGATATCAAGTTCATCATTGAACTAGTTCCTAGAACTGGACCCATAGCTCAGAGACCCTATAGTATGAACCCCTCTGAATTAGTGGAGCTAAAGAAACAACTTGATGCTATGTTGGAGAAAGGTCTAATTAAACCAAGCGCATCGCCATGCAGATCGCCTGTTTTGTTTGTGGATAAGAAAGATGGATGTAACTGTTTGTGCACGGATTACAGGAAGCTGAATGATGTCACCATCAAGAACAAGTACCCACTGCCGAAGATAGAGGATCTGTTTAACCAGTTGACTTGTGCCAGAGTGTTTCTAAGATTGATCTTAGAACTCGTTATCATCAACTCAAGATTCGTGCAATGGATATTCCAAAGACCGCCTTCACCACCAGATATGGATTGTATGAGTACACTGTCATGTCTTTTGGATTAACCAATGCCCCCGCTTATTTCATGAATCTCATGAATAAGATTTTTATGAACTTCCTGGATAAGTTTGTCGTTGTTTTTATCGATGATATTCTGATCTATTCCAAGTCAGAAGAAGACCATGAGCTACACCTGAGAACCATCCTTGAAACCCTTAGAGAACATCAGTTGAATGCTAAGTTTAGCAAATGTGATTTCTGGTTGAAGGAAGTAGGATTCCTACGACATATCATGTCGGTAGGAGGAATTGCTGTCGATCCCACCAAGATTAAGGATGTTGAAGAATGGAAAGCCCCAACCACCCAGATAGAAGTCCGCGCATTTCTTGGATTAGCCGGATACTACCGCAAGTTCGTTGAAGGATGTTTTTCTAGCATCACAAGACCGATGACCCAATTGTTGAAGAAATATTAGAAGTTTGAATGGACGGACAAATGTGAAGGAAGTTTTAAAGAGATCAAGAAGAGATTGATTTTAGCCCCAATTCTAATTATGCCGGATATCAAGAAGCCTTTTGATGTGTATTGTGATGCATCCAAGATTGGTCTCGGATGTGTGTTGATGCAAGAAGGCAAAGTCATAGCATATCTGTCTAAACAACTGAAGCAACATGAGCAAAACTACCCCACCCATGACTTAGAACTAGTAGCCGTAGTTTTAGCCTTCAAAACATGGCGTTATTACCTTATGGGTAAGCGGTATGAGATTTATTCGGATCACAAGAGTCTGAAGTATATCTTCACCCTGAAGGAGCTGAATATGAGGCAAAGGAGATGGATAGAGTTAATCAAGGATTCTGACCTTGACATTCACTATCACCCTGGCAAAGCCAATGTGGTAGCGGATGCTCTTAGCAGATTGCCATGTAGATAAACACCATGATTAAAGAAGCCCAACCAAGTTTGCATGAATAGTTGGAGCAGTTTAGAACGGAGCTAGTTACCGAAGGATTCCTAGCCAGTATTGAACTTCAACCCACTTTGATTTTCGGACCCGACATCCTACGAGAATCCTACGAGAAGCTGAAGAGAAGGTTCACGAAGTCTATGAGCATCTCAACACCACTCAATCCAGACAGAAGAGTTATGCTAAGAAGAGACGTCGAGACTTGACCTTCAATATCAGAGATTTTGTGTATCTCAAAGTATCACCCTTGAAAGGAATGCAGCATTTTCGTCTGAAAGGAAAGTTAGCCCCCATATATATTGGACCCTTCAAGATTTTGAATCGCCGAGGAGAAGTATCATATCAACTGGAACTGCCGGAGGAGATGTCATCCATACATGATGTGTTCCATATCTCGTTACTTCGCAAATGCCTAGAAGTTCCGGAGAAGACCGAAGTGTTCAAGAACATCGATCACCAAGCTATAGATATCAAAAGGACCTAACCTATCGAGAAGTACCCATTCGTATTTTGGAAGAAACCTTCAGAACCACCAGGACCCGGAGTATTAAGTTTCTCAAGATCCAGTGGAGCAACCATACTGAAGAAGAAGCTACTTGGGAGCGAGAAGATTACATTAGCACTGAGTTTCCAAATCTCTTAGTTCCTAGTTTTTCTTAAATCTCGGGACGAGATTTTGTTTAAGGAGGGAAGGTTTGTAACACCCCAAAAATATTAATCAAGATTATCAAGTTCTAATCACCCAAGTTTAGGGTTAACAAAAACTTTTATTATGAAAATTAATATGAGTGTATGTGTGATTCGCATTAGTGTAGGATTGAGTGCATTTGCCATGTTTGTTTGCTACAAATGATAAGGAATGGTTTAAAGATGAATACTACATCATCTAGGCCAATTACAAACAAAATCAAAAGAAGAAAACCAAATATGAATCATATAAGCAAATGGTCATTTTGACCAAAATTACCCACTAGACCAGTTTGAGTGTTCCTAGTAAAGAATTTCTAACATAAACTTTCCAAATTCTTTTCACCCCTTGCTAGACCAAGTAAAAGTGAACCCAAGCCCACTTTACAAACAAACAGAAAAATTTCCAAATCTATTTAAATGACATTGCCAAATTGAATCAAATTCATATGCATAGATCACCAATTTTCAAAAACCACTCAAATCAATCCACCTTGGCAAACCCAAGCAACCAGAGACTACCAAGCATAAGATCAGATCACTCACCAAAATTCATCAAAAATTTCAAACCTTAAACTCATGCGGCCATTTGGTAGAGCACCTGCCTAACTTCTACTGTTCTAAGCATTGATCACTCACCACTACTGCCCCATTTCACTCCCCTGGTCTCCCCCAACACCTAGCATTGCAGTGACACACTTCCCCCTTTGCCGTTCGCTCCAATGTCGTGCCGCCCGAAGCTCACCGTGCCGGCCGACCAAGAACCACTCGCCACAACCAGCGTCGCCCTCCCCCATGATGTCCAAGAGACAGGCAACCGTCCACCGCCACCCTCTGTCCAACCCTCGACCGCAGGCAAGCCGTGGACCACCCATGATCGTTGCACCCATTCCTCTGCTGCCACGCCGAGAGCGCGCCAGAGCGCCATAGTCGACACATGCACACACGTTGCGCCTCGCCCTCTCTGTGCGTGCCCACGCTCACCGTGACCCTAGCTACCCCCAGACACACCCGTTCGCTGCCGCACGGACCGTAGCCACTATACACCGTCGGGGACGCCGCCGCTCTCGCGCAGAGCACCGACTGTTCCCGACCATTCTCGACCGCCCCTTGCTGCGCCATCAAGCGCATGACCACCGCCCCAAAGCACCGCATCGACCCCTACCCTCAGCCACGTCGATAGCTCACTACAACGATGCCGCCGGACTCCGCCGCTACAGAGGAAGATGGAAGCCGTCGATTGGAGCCATCCAAGGAGCTACCGTGACAACGCCTTGAACCACCATCGACGAAAACCCCATTCGCCCCTATCACCGACCCTAGGTGGAGCCCTGGTGAGCCTCACACGACCCCCACCGCCGCGTTAGGGTTAGAATCTCACCGGAGCCATTCGACATAGACACTAAACCTCAGCTGTTAGATCATGTTCTAATCGTAAGGCTAAGATTGATAGATACCATTTGCAGGTTAGATGAGCCACTGACTACTGGGCCCCCTGTCAGCAGCCCGGTGCGCTAGTGCAGTACAGCTGGGCCGGCCCGTTTAGTTTCCCGCGCAGAGCTCGTCAATTCAAATAAGCTTTTTCCAATTTAGTTAAAACTAGATTTTATCAGTATACTCAAAAATCAATTCAAAGATATTCACTAAAACAAATTGCATGATTCCAATTTTGTTGAAAAGGTATTCAAATTATCTATCCAAGCCCGTTGGATTCAAACCATTTGAAATTATAGATCACTTATACCAAAAATAACTAGATAGAGACTTTTCCAACTTCAAACTTTTTTCAAAAATCAACCATGAATGCTGAGGCTGAAATTATAGATCACAATACCCGAATTGGGTAGGGCTTAACTAGAAGTTTAATGCCTTAGTATGGGTTCCCTTGCGGAAGAGGTTGAGCTGAGGCTACCTCGTGATGAATGTCCACCTATACAGTGCCCAGGATGGTAGATGGCCATGGTTGGGAGGCCAAGCTCATAGGGGAGGTGCCTATACTAGAGTGTGTAATTGAAAGGTTATGATTGATTATCCGCATACTAAGTATGATGATTTAGGGTTATCCGTAACGGATGTAGCAAATTTTGTGGTGGAAGTATACCACCTCTGTAGAGGGTCAAACTATTCGAATAGCCACGTCCGTGGTCATGGACAGTTGGAGTGGCCATACTGTTCTGTTGTCAGATGTTTTCGAAAATGACTTGTGAATTGAACTATGACTTTGACTTGACCAGAACAGGATTGTGGACATGAAAATTAGGTTCCCACTTAAGTGATGTAGAACATTAAATTAGTTTCTTTACTTGTGAACTCAGTATGTAATAAACCTGGCTTTTTGCAAATAAACCTAAGATTCCTACTAGAACTACCTTACTTGTTAGTGATAGTTTGCGAGTACTTAAAGAGTACTCATGGCTTTGTCCCTGGCTATTCCCGTGGCCAGACTATGAGGAGGACTACCAAGAAGATGGACATCAGGAGGTCTGTGATACGTCCAAAACTTATCTACTTTCCCGAACACTTTTATTGTTGTTTCTCCCCTAAACTTGTGTGATTTGGATACAACTAACATGGAGTGACGCTGTTTTCAGCAGAATTGCCTTGGTGTCTTGTTTTTGTGCAGAAAATCAACTATCAGGAAAAATCCCGGAAAATATGCCAAAAATCATATTTCACCAGAAGACTCACGGAGCCAGAATATGAGACGGAGTGGGGCTGGGGCCCAGCCACACCACCTGACCACACCAGGGGGTGGTCTGGCCGCCCCAGACACCCTCGGTCTCCCTCTTCGCCTATAAGATGCCTTGACCTAAAAACTCAGAGGGGGTCGACGTTTTTCCAGAAGGAGTTCCGCTCCGCCGCCACCACCAGATTCCACGAAACAACACTAGAAACTCCGTTCTGGCACCCTGCTGGGATGGGGAATTGGAGGAGATCATCGCCATCATCACCACCATCGCTTCTCCATCGACCATCCATGTTTCCCCCATCTATGAGTGAGTAATCCCCCGCTGTAGGCTATGGGGATGGTAGGGATTGGATGAGATCGTTCATGTAATGGCATCGGATTATTAGGGCATGGTGCCTAGTATCTATTATTAGTGCTTTTTGACTTTGTTGCAACTTGTTATGCTTAATGCTTGTCACTAGGGCCCGAGTGCCATGATTTCAGATTTGAACATGTTATTGATTCATTATGATAGTATTGTTTTTGGTCTTACCTACAAGTTGTATACACACGTTGTTGTCCGGAACCAATGGCCCCGAAGTGACTGAAATCGGGATAACCGGAGGGAATGGATTTGATGTGAGGATCACATGTGTTCAGGGAGTGTTAATGCTTTGCTCTGGTGCTCTATTAAAAGGAGTACCTTAATTGCCAGTAGTTACCTTGAGGCCCCGCTGCAAACGGGCTGGCAAGACAAAAGATGTTGTGCAAGTTCTCATTGCGAGCAGGTATGACTATATATGGAACACATGCCTAGGATTATCTAGTACTTGGGTGCTTTATCTTATTTATCTGCAATTGCCCTATGTTCTGACTGCTATGTGAATTGTCTTATCCATGCAACGCCCGTCCATCCATCCCTATGCCTATCACACTCGAATCCTACTGTTTACTGCTATTGTTACTACTATCTTTACTTTACTACGGTTTTACTTTACTATTCCTACTACAAAACTGTTGCTACTAATAAACTGCTGTGAGCAAGATTGTTTCCAGGTGCAGCTGAATTGACAACTCAGTTGTTAAGGCTTATAAATATTCTGTGGCTCCCCTTGTGTCGAATCAATAAATTGGGTTTCACTTCCCTCGAAAATACTGCGATACACCCCCTATACTTGTGGGTCATCAAGACTATTTTCTGGCGTGGTTGCCGGGGAGCATAGCTTTATTTATCAAGTTCACTTGGATTCATTATTGTTCGCTGCCATCCATCCATCATGGGTAAGTCTCGTGATGGCAAGGTTCCTATTTTACCACCCACTACAAGAAGATGTATGGTTCTGAACAGCTCTGTTGCTCTTGATTCACCATCTGTTATGAGTAAGCTCGTTACACCACCACATACACATGCTACACACACTGCTACTACTGCTGAATCTGAAACTTCTGATGCTTATGATGCTGCTTCTACTGTGCTTGATAAGAGTGGTTCATTAAGGTCCTTTCCTACTACGATTGCTAGAACTATAGCTGGAAATACTGAAACTCCTAATGAAGAGACTACTACACCTGTTAGTTCACCTGAGTCTAGCGAGAGTTATGATATTGAAGATGGTTATGTTGAGATGACCGATGAATTTATTAAAGAATGTAAAAACACCCATGATAGGAGCGCTGCTAAGAGTCTCCTTGAGAGGCGTACTATTAGACCCAAATTGTCTCCCATTGCTAAGTTTGCTGCTTCTCCCATAAACATTAAAGATAAAGATTATGATTTCTCTCTCGATCTATCTTACATAGCTATTGTTGAGAAAGAACCTTTTTGTGGGGCTAAGAATGAAAGTGCCGTGCACATATGACTGAGCTTTCTACCATGAGTGGCTTGTTTTCTGATGATATTAAGATGCATACTTACTTTGTTGCTAAGATTTTCCCTTTTTCATTGAAAGGGGAAGCTAAAACTTGGTTTAGTAATTTACCTCTTGGATCTATTGATAGCCCTGATTGCTTGATTAGTACCTTCCTACAGAACTATTTTCCTCCAAGTGCTAGACATGCTATTTTGCAGGAATTTTTTGATTTGAAACAGGGATAAAAAGAGATATTGCCTGAATCATGGGCAAGGTTTTGTGCTTTGATTCATGCACAGGATGGAAGTCCATTACCTAAGAATGAGCTTCTTGATATATTTTATAATGGACTAACTGAAGAATCTAGGACATACCTAGATAGTTGTGCTGATTGTGTTTTTCAGGAATAGGACTCCCAAAGAACATGAGGAATTAATGGCTAAAATAAGCAAGAATTATGAAGATTGGACTCCTCCTGAACCAGCTATACCTGAAGTAATTATAGCTGAACCAGTTATACCGGCGCCTATACCGAGAGTTATTGAATTGAATGATGAAGTGATGAAGGAAGCTAAGAAATGTCTTAAGGAGAAGGGAATTAAAGCTGCAGATGTCAAGAATTTACCTCCTATAGAAGAATTATGTAAGCCAATCCCCCATTCATCCATTGTTGAGGTACACTCTCTCCAAGACTTTGATGAAGGTGATATCCCTTACTCTAAACCTCCTGGTCAATGCTTAGAAGAATTTGATATTTTCATTGTCAAACAAGATAATTTTAATAAAAGGGTGCAAAATCATCTAATGGAAAACACTAGAGCTATTGTTGAGTTAAAAGATATTGTGGAAAGAACCTCTAATGATTTTTCAAATGATTGTTAAACATTTTTAAATGGTTCAAACTCAAATAGATCAACTTATTAAAGTGCAAAAAGACTTGCTAGTTAACGTTGCCAAAGAAAAACACGCTTATGAAATTAGAATTAGAAGTGGTGCTGCTACCTAGGATCCTCTATATCCTGAGGGGCATCCCAAAAGAATTGAGCAAGATTCTCAACAAGCTGAAAATAGTGGTTCTACTCGTAAGACAAGAAAAAAGAAACATAAAACTATTGTAGAACCCTCTGAACCTGCTAAAGATCCTAATAGTATACCTATCTCTGATGTTGAAACTGAAACTGGAAATGAGGAAAATGATGTTCCTGATAAAGAAAAAGTTGAAGAAGAACCTGAAAAGCACACTAAGAATACTAAATACACTAAAGAAGATTTTATTGCCAAGAAACATGGTAGTGAAAGAGAGCCTTGGGTCCAAAAACCTATGCATTTCCCTGATAAGAAACACAAGTCAAAGGAAGATGAACACTATAATAAGTTTTGTGAGTGGAAGAAACCTTTATTCCTGCAAATTCCTTTGACTGATGATATTAAATTGCCTCCTTACTCAAAGTATATGAAGGATATTGTCTCAAATAAAAGGAAAATCCCTAATGAAGAAATCTCTACATTGCTTGCTAATTATTCCTTTAATGGTAAGGTTCCAAAGAAACTTGAAGACCCAGGGATTCCAACTATCCCTTGCTCTATTAAGAATAGTTATGTTAGAACTGCTTTGTGTGATTTGGGAGCTAGAGTTGGTGTTATGCATTTTTGTCTCTATAAGAGACTTCAACTAGAAAAATTAATACCAACTTATATATCTTTGCAAATGGCTGATAAATCTACCACTATTCCTGTTGGTATATGTGAGGATGTACCTGTTCAAGTGGCTCATAATTGCTTAATATTCACTGATTTTCTTTGTGCTTGAAATGCCTGATGATGATAATATGTCTATTATTCTTGGAACACCTTTTCTTAATACTGTAGGAGCTGTTATTAATTGTAATCAAGGAAAGGTGACTTTCAATGTTAATGACAAGGAACATACTGTCTATTTCCCCAAGAAGATTGATAGGACTTATGGTTTGAATTCAATTGAACATGTTGAGGGCATTCAAGTTGGAGAAATATATTGTCCCATACCACGAGAAAAATTTGAAACCATTATGATTGGGACCATTGTTATCAAAATTGAGGTAACATAATCATTAGTGGAGTACAAAGCTTTATCTCATATGAAATTGTTTTGGTAACAAGACCTGATCAACCTTGTTAACGAAAGGATTTCATTGAACAAAACAATGTTTTCACCATGATTATCTCCGCTTACTTTTATTCTATCCATTTTAGTTTTTGCTTTCGTTTAGTTCTCTTTTCTGTTGTTAGTTGCTTGCATATTAGAGTGTCTTGGAACTTCTGTAGTTCTAGCCTTGTTTTGTCATTGCATCATTCCATAAAATCTTTTTCTGTCAGAAAATCATTCGTCTATACCTAAAAATTGCGCAAAAATAAAGTGTCTCGAAAAATTCCAGAAAATTCATATTAAATTTTTACGTGAAAAAAGGGGCAGAGGAGTGCCTGGAAGGTACCAGGGGGCCCCACCAGGTAGGCACACCACCTGGTGGTGCGGCCAGCCCTAGGGCACGCCTGCCTATGGTGTGGGCCACCCCTGGCCCTCCACTCACTCTCTCACTTGCCACTTTCTTCTCTCTCCCGAGCAAACACCAGTCCATTTCTCAAAATCGCGTTCTTGCTGTGCTTGCCCTCGATTTTTCGATCTCCTTGCTTAGCCCATCTTTGCTGCTGAAATTTGGAGTATTTGTTCTCCGGTATGTGACTCCTTCGCTTGTCCAAGTAGATTTGTGTTTAGTGGTTTATATCTTGAGTATTTTGTTGTTGTAGGTGACAGGTTTTGAGTGCTTGTAAGCTTGTTCAGTGCTTAGAGATATAGTTTTGATGCATGTTTAGGCCTCTTACAAGTCCCTATGAGTAGTGCCCTTCATTATATATTCACTTTGCAATCACTTGTTTAATAGATGTTTAAATTTCAGAATATCAAACATGAACAACCATACCTTTGGAGAAATATTTGAGAGGGATGCACCTAGGAGGTCAAGGCCCACAAGATCAGCCTCTCAGTTTAGGCCATCATACAACGAAGATCTCATTGCACCTCGCATTGGTAATGAAGGAGATGATGGGGATGCTCACCCATCTACTTTTCCTTGTTTTACTTTCTTACAAGTTGCAGGGACTCTTGATGATTTCTTGCTACTGATTCTGAGGGTTGGTTTGACCTCGTATATGCAATATGAGAGTGAGCAATACGCTATGCTCACCAAAACTTTTGTTGAGAGCTTCGTTTTTACTAACACGCCCTATCAGTCAACTGTTTCTTTTAGAATTTATAATCTGCCCCTTACCATGCCTTTGGAAAGATTTTGCAGTATTATAGGTGTGGGCATGACAGGGACCGTGAAGAAGATTCAAGGGCGACTCGCTGATTTGCTGGAGCTCTACCGAGGGGTGACCAATGATGATGACCGAGTAGCTCAGCACGGAAAGATAAGAAACATCCAACTCCCTGCTCTTAGATACTTTGCATATTATCTTGCTACTAGCGTTCTTGGTAGGGAGAATACGAGTAATATCTCCAACTATCATTTAGCCTTCCTTGTTGTTGTGCTTAACAATGATACTCGGTATAACCTTGGCTCGCTTATTGCTCGCCGCCTAGCTTCTAGGGGGGCTATCTATGGGGGCATCATTTTCATGTATGGTCAATGCATTAGAGCTTTTAGTAGACCCCAATGATACTATACGGCGCCACAAAGGCTTGACTTTGCTGCTATGAAAACACATCACTTTGTCACTGCTGATTCTGATTTGGACAGTCTAGTATATAGGATGTTGTTTACTAACGGGGATGAGAGGGAGATCCCTTTGCCGCAATCTACTTTGTTTAGTGTTCATAGGATACCATGGTCGCGCTCCAAGGAGGAGGTGGACGAGCAGCACCGCTTGCTGGGGTTCCACGGGCAGCACCAGGAGGATGTGCCCTCCTACGATTACTCTGCGCACTATGGAGGGACGTACTCGAGCTCGCACCAGGACGAGGGTGCCTCCTCGTCGTACCACGGGGACACTTCATCCTGGCCAGCTCGGGATTGATAACCACTTTGGCCAAAAGCCTAAGCTTGGGGGAGGTACACCGACATCGCACTCATCTCCATATCATTTTGCATCGGTACTTTGTATATTCATGTTTCGTTCTCTTTTTAGTTTTTGTTCTTTCTTTGTTTTTGCTTTCTAAATCACTAAAAGACCAAAAATATTTTGATTGTTTCTCTTTGGTTTGCTTCTTCCTTTTTTGCTTTGGTTTGCTTGCTTTGTTTGAACTATTCGAAAAAACCCAAAAAAAATTGCTTCACTTGTTCTTCCTTTTTGGTTCTTGCTCTAAAAAATCAAAAACACCAAAAATATTTGTTGTTCTTCTTTGGCTTTGTGAGTTTGTTGCAGGGCTCAGCAGTCCTCAGTAGAGTTTGGTTTTCATGTTATTATTCAAGCCACACAAGTAAAGGGCAATAATGAGGATTAAATGACGACTTGAGGTGTGGTAAGAGGCTGGTAACGAACTCTATTTGTTTTCATTTTTGTACATATACTCATCATTGTGGGCATGCTTAGTCTGTTCGTGTAGGGTGTATGTTATTTATGGATGCTTAGTAGTTCTTGCTTTCTTATGATTAGCTCCAGCTCGCTAATAGTTTGTAGCTTGTCATATGAATGTTTGCTTGCATTTCTCTATCCATAACTTGGTATGACACCGTGGTATCCTCCTCTGAGTGTTTCATTTGAATTGACTTGGCACATGCTCACGCATACATATGACTGAAATAATCAGTTAAGCCTCGATGAATTATTTTGCCTTGAAGGTCTTGCATCACTTTCATGCCAAGATTAGTCATGTTTTGTTGCAAGCATGATTATGACAGTTATTTCTCTCTCGTTTGTCGCTCCCTCTCTATTTCTAGACTTCACTTGTGCTGAGTATAACCATTACTCGTGCATCCAACTCCCCAAAACCAAATTTGCCAAAGTGTCCACTAAATCTGCCTATGAGCATCATTTGCTATTCCGTACATATTAAGTATGCCCTGTTTTCTTCCGAATAAAATGTTTGTTTGTTATGAAAAAGTTAGTTAGTAAAGCTCTCACAAACTTAATGACACACTTTAATTTCTTGCACTTAATAAACCTGAACCATTGCGTCCTTCTTTGTTGCGTATATGCTTGTGCTTTATAAGTTGAAGTTAGCAGAACCATGTATCATGGGGAACGCTTTCAACAATGCACCGGTACTTAGTACCTCGTTGATATCATGTTCTTTTGCTTATGGATCCCGACGGTGTGAAATAAAAGTGGAACTTGTAAGATCATGGAGTTTGTATGTATGTTAGAGAAACGCCTGGGCCGCTAGCCTAAGCCATGCCTAATCATGGTGGAAACTTGCAGCATAACCATAATGAGCATTCTATGAAGCATCCTCAATAAAAATCTATGCACATAGTAAATAAAAAGATCGCTGAGATGCTCGTTGTCTGCTTGCCTTGTCATTTTGATTATGGGATAACTCCTGTATCATGTGCAAGGGGTACCCTCTTGGCGGTTCTCTATGATACATATATAATTACAATGAGAAGAGCTTACTCATGACTAAAGTTGAGTAGCATGAGGATCGGTCTTCGTAAGTAGGGGTCATGAGACTTCGATTTATAACTTGTCAAGCATATCCACTTAGTTGTGTCACTTTCACCTTAACCATATTGAAGATGCTTATGCTAGGGGCAATGAGAGCTCAAAGCTAACGAGTACCATACTTTCAGCATTTGGAAGCTTTTCATTTCTTTGTTGAGTCTCCACCTATTATATGAGCACCTTCTTGAGAGCATAGTTGTCATTCTTAGTGTAATGTGCTTGTCTCAAAACTTGATTATTTGTGCTATGACTTTGATGCTTGTATCTTTGATATCTGTACTTCTAGTCTTCACCTGAACTTCAGAGGTGCCTTGGCATTCATAATCAAAGGCAAGCGAGATACCACTCTTTCATACCTTGTTATAAGCATTGTAATGTTGCTTATGTTTATGTTTCATGCTACTTATTATTTTTGAGTTGGAATCTCTTCCTAGTTTGCAATGCCTATTAAGTAAACTTAGTTGCATACTCCTTATTATGAATTGTCTAAGTAGTTGATCGCATGCTGAGAATATATACATCATATGAAGCAAATGTGTTGGTGAAAGTTTCTTTTATCGCACTCAGTTTTCAACTGAATTGCTTGAGGACAAGCAATAAGCTAAGCTTGGGGGGAGTTGATACGTCCAAAACGTATCTACTTTTCCGAACATTTTTGTTGTTGTTTCTCCTCTAAACTTGTGTGACTTGGATACAACTAACACGGACTGACGTTGTTTTCAGAAAATTGCCTTGGTGTCTAGTTTTTGTGCAGAAAATCAACTATCAGGAAAAATCCCGGAAAATATGCCAAAGATCCTATTTCACTAGAAGACTCATGGAGCCAGAATACGAGACAGAGTGGGGCTGGGGCCCAACCACACCACCTGGCCTCGTGGGCTGGGCCTGGCTGCGCCAGGGGGTGGTCTGGGCGCCCCCAAACACCCCCTCAGTCTCCCTCTTCGCCTATAAGATGCCTTCTGACCTAAAAACTCAGCGGGGTTCGACGTTTTTCCAGAAGGAGTTCCGCTCCGCCACCACCACTAGATTCCACGAAATAGCACCAGAAACTCCGTTCTGGCACCCTGCCGGGATGGGGAATTGGAGGAGATCATCGCCATCATCACCACCATCACTTCTCCATCGACCATCCATGTTTCCCCCATCTATGAGTTAGTAATCCCCCGCTGTAGGCTATGGGGATGGTAGGGATTGGATGAGATCGTTCATGTAATGGCATCGGATTGTTAGGGCATGGTGCCTAGTATCTATTGTTAGTGCTTTTTGACTTTGTTGCAACTTGTTATGCTTAATTCTTGTCACTAGTGCCCGAGTGCCATGATTTCAGATCTGAACATGTTATTTATTCATTATGATAGTATTGTTTTTGGTCTTACCTACAAGTTGTATACACACGTTGTTATTCGGAACCAATGGCCCCGAAGTGACAGAAATCCGGATAACCGGAGGGAATGGCTTTGATGTGAGGATCACATGTGTTCAGGGAGTGTTAATACTTTGCTCCGGTGCTCTATTAAAAGGAGTACCTTAATTGCCAGTAGTTCCCTTGAGGCCCCACTGCAAATAGGCTGGCAGGACAAAACATGTTGTGCAAGTTCTCATTGCGAGCACATATGACTATATATGGAACACATGCCTAGGATTATCTAGTACTTGGGTGCTTTATCTTATTGATCTGCAATTGCCCTATGTTCTGATTGCTTTGTGAATTGTCTTGTCCATGCAATGCCCGTCCATCCATCCCTATGCCTACCGCACTCGAATCCTACTGTTTACTGCTATTGTTACTACTGTCTTTACTTTACTACTGCTGTTACTTTACTATTCCTACTACAAATCTGTTGCTACTAATAAACTGCTATGAGCAAGATTGTTTCCAGGTGCAGCTGAATTGACAACTCAGTTGTCAAGGCTTATAAATATTCTTTGGCTCCCGTTGTGTCGAATCAATAAATTGGGTTTCACTTCCCTCGAAAATACTGCGATACACCCCCTATAATTGTGGGTCATCAGTCTATGACAACTAGGATCATCTCCCATCGTCAGCATTGCCTGTGACTCTAAAGATGGATCCCCTACTATGTTTATTTTCCGCTGCTTGATTTGTATTAAGACTGGATCATGAGATCCAATATTTGTAAGAACTTTATTATGGTTTGTAATGGATGATGTACTGTGGTACCAATTCTTTTATGTCTCGCAAAAATGGTAATCCTGGGATTGCGATGTATAGCATAACAGGCATCTGGGATTAAAAATACGGGTGTTGACAGTCATCCTTGCGAAGCCACCTTCGAGTCTCTAGGTACATGGATTTTGAAGACCCGGGATCTTTTTGTAGTTGGAGATGCGATGTATGATCCATGCACTTGACACATGTATAGTGTCTGTGGTTCACCTGACATGAGACATACGCGTAACCAGGGCGCACCACAAGCCCATGTGCCATAAATATGGTCTTAGGCTAGGGGGAGAGTGGGAAGTGGGTGTAGGTAGGTGGGGAAAGTGCACTTAATGGGTCCAGCTAGAATACTATCAATGACGCTTCCCCATGCCATGTGCCACAAATAAGGGGTCATCTATAAGTGGCACTTATAGATGGCTCCACCTTATCAGTGGCAATGCGCCATAGATAAGCCAACTATTAGTGGCGCATCCCCATGCCATGGGCGACACAGATAAGTCAGGGGCCATCTATAGTGTCCCTTATAGATGGTGCCACCTTATTAGTAGCAAACCCCTTGGAGGCCATAGATAAGTCAACAATCAGTGGCGCATCTCTTGGAGGTGCACCACTGGGTGTCCAACCCATGGATAGCTGTTTTTCTAGTAGTACAGGCCTTGCCGCCGTCTGTGCTTTGGGTTGCCTAAGCCATCACCACTCTCCACCACATCCAGCTGGCCACCCAACACCTATCGCATCCTTCAATTGTCCTACTCGTCGCCAGCCATTGTTAACCCCCAAGAGAAAGGGATAACTCTAGTACCTATCAATGTGGAAGTAATGTATCGATCCGCAAGAGCAATAATAAAAGGCTATTTATTCTCTCCAACTAAAGTGTCGCAACTTTTAGTTGTTTATGCACTAAACAAGTTATAGGAACAAGGAGGTTCAAATGTGGAACAAGTTATACAAAGTTTATATGAGAGAGGAAAACACCCGAAGACACTACCCACCTTTCTTCTATCAACGAGAAGAGGGAGTTTCCTGGATGCTGCGCGGCATTGACGAGATGCATTAGGAGTGGAAGAACTATCCTTATGGTTGGCCAGGCCAGTTCAAATGGCATACATATGGGTGCACCGTCATACTAGAGGTAGTTGCATCACATGATGTATGGATTTGGCACTCCTTCTTCGGCATGGCAGGATCTAACAATGATATCAACATGCTCCATTGCTCACCTATATTTGTTAGGCTTGCAGAAGTCAATGATCCTCGGGTTAACTAGGTGATCAATGGAAATCCTTATGACATGGGTTATAATCTAGTTTATGGCATCTGCCCTTCCTGGTCCACCTTTATCAAGACAATCCGCAACCCAGATGATGAGAAATGTAAGAGGTTCACGAAAGTGCAAGAGGCTTCTAGGAAGGATGTGGAGCGTGTAGTTGGTTTGCTTCAATCATGATAGGCTATTGTTTGGCACCCTACTAGAATCTAGAGTACGGAGAGGATGTGGGAGGTGATGACGACTTGTGTGATCATACACAACATGATCATTGAGGACGAGCGTGATGATAACCTCTTTGACCAAGGTTCGGAATTTGAGGGTACCTTAGTTGAGACACAACATGGGCTAGTGTCTTGGGAACAGTTCTTGCATGTGCATCATATGTTGTGTGATCGGACCACTCATGACCAACTTCAAGCTGATTTGATTGAACATATGTGGACTCATGTAGGAAATTAACAAGGCTATTCAAATTCTTTTGTTTGTTCTATGTAATTTTCGTATTATGTTTGATTGTTTGTGTGAAACTATGTTGTTGTGAACTATTTGTATTTATGAACGATATTTATTTTATTTACTGTTCTCGTTTTGTTGTACATATGATGGTGAAATTTATATATCAATAGGAAAACTGGCCAATGCTAGGCAAACTAGACAGCGCGAATGAAATTGGTCACGCCGCTGGGGAGATTGGTCTGGTAGGCTGGATTGTGACCCAAATTCTGTTTGTTGGCTGACCCAAACAAACTGGGCCGACCCAAACAAACTAAATCGGACAATTTGGGTGTCCAAAATGGGCCGTGTCGCTGGAGATGCCCTAATGGGTAGGTGAACATGTATTCCAGCTATGTCCGCCTAGCGTACCCAGGGGCGTACCCAAAATGGACGGTCTCTTATCCACATTTCGCCCTTTTTTAGCATTTTAGCTACTTGCCACATACATGACTTTTTAAATCTTATAAACATAAAAATACAATTCAAAATACAAATAACAAATCTAACAAACCGTGCACGCAAGGTAAGACATCGAATGAGAGCATCTACCTATTCCCTGTGTGGATCCACCATGCGCTCTAAAAACCGAATAGGAGTTGTTCATAAGTATCAGCGCCACGAGTTTCATAATGCATCTGGAGAAAACTTCAAACTCTTGCGGTGCATGCTCTAACTCGACTCCTAGTTCATTTTCTATGTATCACATCCTCCACAATCATGGTATGCATGATCACACATACAATCATCGCCTCACATTATTTCAATACTTCGTGTTCTTGCAGAGTGCCGAACAATATCCCATCGATCTTGGAGCACACCAAACGTCTGCTCCACATCCTTCCTATAAACCTCTTAATCTTTTGTGAAAAATGAAACTTTTTGGCAGTATTCAGGGTGGAGATTGCCACAAACGTGGACCTCATAGGTCGACAAATAACAACTACTAAGTAGTACCCATTAGTGTATTGCTGGTCATTTATCTCAAAGTTATACTCTAGATTTTGACCTTCGGCAAGCCTAGACAACACTAGAGAACGTTGAAGCACATTGATATCATTGTGAGATCCTGCCATGCCAAAAAGCATCAAATCTTGAGATGACATCGCTTTCAAGAATAACGGTGTAACCTTCAACATGCCCCTTTATAGTGTCATTGTCAATCAAATTGACAGATGTTGTATTTTCCGTGGATGTAATCGATACTCTCAAGCATCCCAGGAAGCCCCCTTGCACTGCCAACATCCATAAGCCGAGATGTGTCCTCAACATTCAGTCCTCTCATGAACTTTCCGCCAAACATGGTCACCACCATGTGGAAAAACATGTGCATTGCTTCTAGACATATGGATTCCCTCATGCAAATATTCTCATCTCAACAAGGTCACCAACTACTCCATACGCAAGTGATGCATGTAAAATGCATACATGAACTTTGTAGTTTGTTAACATGTTTACCCACATATTTTCATCATATATAATGTTAGATCCTTGTTTTACATTGATTTCAGGGATTTTCTAAACAATCCTCTCTCTTTTGGTTCTAGCTTTTTTTGGCAGAAAAACCTTATGTTAGTGTTTTTGACTTTCCAGGAGCTATAGAACTCGAAACGGAGCTAGGTCAACGGGAGTTGTTAGATAATTTCCATAACATAAGCATGGACATAGATGATGATTTGTCTATATACTTGCATAGTTCTGAGACTGCTAAGAAACAAAGAAAATCACAAGAAGTGAAAAGACTAGAGCATTGGTTGAAAAAATTATATTCTACTTCTACTGAGTTGCTTGAATATCATGGTGATGCAAATTGTTGCTCTAAACAAGATGATAGACACTTTAAATTTCAGTGTATGTTCCATGAATATCATGTCATTGCTACCTACAATAGAGGTGATTATGCTCATTTAGCGATGGAACAAGTAGAGAAATTAGTTACTTTTATGGCAGCTTATGAATTAAAAACCTTCATTGATGAAAATTTTAAAACTAGTGTTGTAGCTTGTAAAGTTGATATGGGAATTACTCTTCTCCTTAATTATTGTATAGCCAAATTAAAGGAAAATATTTATGTTGTTGACTACAATAATAGGGACATTGCTGCACAAGAGAGCACTAATGTTTTGCAGAAAGTATATGACAAAAGCATAAGCTTGGGGATGCCGATGCACCCCAAAGAAGAGGATAAAAATGAATAAGAAGAAGAAGATATGGTCCAAGCTAAGCTTGGGGGTGTATGGGAACCTCTCAACAATGATAGTAACACTCAAACTCAAGACTTATTTGTCATTTATGAGAACCCATGCTATGATAATTGTAAAATTAAAAATTCTATGGTCATCTTTGATAACCCATGCTATTATGATGAAACTAATAATGCTCATTCACTTGATACTAATGCTACTAGTCATACTATTGATAATGAGGAGTGGTGCTTATGTATGCTATATGATAATGCTTTAGATGATGGTCCTATGCTTCTTGATGACCATCCATGTTTATCAAATGAAGATATAAATGATGAACTTTCTACCCATGATTGTCGTCGGATTGATGACAAGTACGCCATGAGGGGGTCCTCGAGGCATGTGGAAGAGAGGGTTGTGAGACGTACAGTATTCCGGGACGGTGAGCACACAAGTTTATCCAGGTTCGAATCTGCCGGCTTTGGACGGATCCTACTCCTGCTAGCAATCTAGTAATACGACAGAGCCGAAATATGGGTTACAAGTGTTTCGCCTGTGCGAGTTGACATTGCAGACTATTGTGAGGGTAAGGTGCCCTAAAGTCTCTCCCTAGGACGGCTTATATAGATATCCGGCCTAGGGTTTACAGGAGAGATCTATCCGGATATGACTAAGAGTCAATTACATAGTACATCTTGAACTACAACTAACACTATGGGCCTATAGATACGTTGCAAACATATCTATAATTTTTGATGGTCCATGCTTATTTTATATCTACTTTCTTATGTTCTGTCCACACTTTGGAGTATTTTTACACATTTTCTGGAACTAACCTATTAACAAGATGCCACAGTGCTAGTTGCTTGTTTTCTACTTTTTTTGGTTTCAGAAAAGCCAGAAAATGAATATACTCGGAATTGGACGGGACAAAAGCCAAAGTCAATATTTCACCGAGGGTAACACGGAGCCAGAAGACGAGAAGGAGAAGGGCCTCGAGGGGGCCACACCCCTGGCCGTGTGGCCAGGCCTGGCCCGCGCCTGGGGCTGTAGCCGCCTCGGGCACCCACTCGGCCTCCCCTCTCGCCTATAAGAAGCCTCCGATACAGAAACCGTAAGTACCCGATCAAAATTCCACGAAAGAGTCTGTAGCCACCGTCATCTCCATCCCTAGATTGGGAGGGATCGGAAGCTCTTCTCGGCACCCTGCCGGAGGGGAGAGGTCACCGTGGAGGCCTTCTTCATCACCATGACTGCCTCTGGTGTGATGTGTCAGTAGTTCATCCTTGGACTACGGGTCCATGTAGTAGCTATATGGTTAGTTCTCCTCCTTTGTGCTATCATGTTTAGATCTTGTGAGCTCTGTTTATGATGAAGATCATCTATTTGTAATCCTACATGTTGTGTTTGCGGGGATCCGATGGATATTCAGATGCTATTTCAGATTGATTATTGATTCTATCATGTCTTTGTTATTTGTGATCTTGCATGCTTTCCATTGTTAGTAGCTATCTTGGCCAAGTAGATGCTAGCAACTCCAAGAGGGAGTATTTATGCTCGATAGTGGGTTCATGCCTCTAGGAATCTGGGGAAGTGGAAATCTCTAAGGTACTAGATATGTTGTTGCTACTAGGGAGAAAACAACAATCTTTGTTCATAGAACAATCGTATTGTTTAGTTTACACACTTTGCTAATGCAATTATCTGTTGCTTGCAACTTAATACTAGAGGGAGTTCGGATGATAACCTGAAGGTGGATTATTAGTCATAGATGCAGCTGGATTACGGTCTATGTATAATGTTGTAATGCCCAATCAAATCTCATAGGAGTCAAGATGATTAGTATATGCATGTATGCTTTCTCGATGTTTGTCAATTACCCCGCTATAATCTGTTCACCCAACATGTCATCTATCTTAAGGAGAATCACCACTAGTGAGCTATGGACCCTGGTCCATTCTTTTACCATCAATCTACAACTATTTACTATTTTCTGTTTACTTTCTGCAAGTTATTACTATCTTCCACACAATACGTTTAATCCTTTGTTTTCAGCAAAACTGGTGAGATTCACAACCTCACTGTAAGTTGGGGCAAAGTTCTGTGGTTGTGTTATGCAGGATTCCAAGTTGGAAACAACACCTTGGAGGTGTTTCCTTGCTCCTACTGGTTTGATAACCTTGGTTTCATAACTGAGGGAAAACTTGTTGTTGTGCTCATTATACCTTTCTCTTGGGGTTTGATACATTGCAAATGTATCTATAATTTTTGATGTTCCATGCTTGGTTTTATCCACTTTCTTGTGTTTTGTCCACACTTTGGAGTACTTTTCATATGATTTCTTAAACTATACTATTAACAAGAGCCACAGTGCCAGCTGCCTATTTTCTGCTGTTTTTCGTTCCAGGAAAGTCAGAACATGAATATTCTCAGAATTGGACGGGACAAAAGCCAAAGTGCCTATTTTTCAGAAGTCTTCAGATGCCAGAATACGAGACGGAGAAGGGCTAGGGGCCGGCCACACCACTTGGCCGCGCGGCCAGGCCTGGCCCGCGCCAGGGGGTGGTATGGCCGACCTTAGCACCCCCTCGGCCTCTCCTTCCGCCTATAAGATGCCCTCGAGACGAAAACCCTAGGTACCCGATCAAAAATCCACGAAAGAGTCTGTAGCCGCCGCCATCTCCATCCCTAGATCAGGATGGATCTGAAGCTCTTCCAGGCACCCTGCCAGAGAGGGGAATTCACCCTAGAGGCCTTCTTCATCATCATGCAAGCCTCCGGTGTGATGCGTGAGTAGTTCATCTTTGGACTACAGGTCCATGTAGTAGCTAGATGGCTGGTTCTCCTCCTTTGTGCTTTCATGTCTAGATCTTGCGAGCTTCGTTCATGATCAAGATCATCTATTTGTAATTCATACATGTTGTGTTTGCGGGGATCCGATGGATATTGAGATACTATTTCAGATTGATTATTGATTTTATCATGTCTTTGTTATTTGTGATCTTGCATGCTTTCCGTTGTTAGTAGCTATCTTGGCCAAGTAGATGCTAGCAACTCCAAGAGTTAGTATTTATGCTCGATAGTGGGTTCATGCCTCTAGGAATCTGGGGAAGTGACAGAAATCTCTAAGGTACTAGATGTGCTGTTGCTACTAGGGAGAAAACAACAATCCTTTGTTCATAGAACAATCATATTGTTTACATTACACGCAATTCTTAAAGCAAGAATCTGTTGCTTGCAACTTAATACTGGAGGGGGTTCGGATGATAACCTGAAGGTGGATTATTAGTCATAGATGCAGTTGGATGGCGGTCTATGTATAATGTTGTAATGTCAAATCAAGTTCCAAAGGAGTCAATATGATTAGTATATGCACGTATTGCTTTCTTGATGTTTGTCAATTGCCCCGCTATAATTTTTTCACCAATCATGTTATCTATCTTAAGGAGAGCCACCTATAGTGAACTATGGATCCCGGTCCTTTCTTTTACATACAATCTATAAACTGTTTACTGCTTTGTGTTTACTTTCTACAAACTATTACTTCCTTCCATTCGATACGTTTAATCCTTTGTTTTCAGCAAAACCGGTGAGATTGACAACCTCATCGCAAGTTGGGGACAAAGTTTTGTGGTTGTGTTGTGCAGGTCTCCACGTTGCTGCTGGCACCGGTAGTGTGCCCTACCAACGTTCAGCTAGCTACACCTTTGGGGTGTTTCCTTGCTCCTACTGGATTGATAACCTTGGTTTCGTACTGAGGGAAAACTTGTTGTTTTGCTCATCATACCTTCCTCTTGGGGTTCCCCAACGAGCTCGATATATTTTGGGTCATTAAGCATATTTTCTGGCGCCGTTGCCAGGAGTCAAGGACATCTTCACAAGGGGAGTCCCTCATAACCAATCTCTTTACTTTGTTATTTTTGTTTTGCTTAGTTTACCTTTGCTTTGTTTGCTTGTTTCTTTATCAAAAATACAAAAAAATTAGTTCCTACTATAGTGGTTATTTTCGTTGGTCGGTTATTGTCTTTCTTTATCATGCTTTCTATCAATGGTTGGTTTCTTTGAAACTAGATCTTATTGGCAAGGTGGGTTCACGGAAGAAAAAAATATATTATTATAAGGAACACCTCTTGTCACAAAAAGGGAAACACTTATGGGAACAAATTGATAAATTATATACCATTGCTACAAACATGTGCTCTACTTATAATGTAACTTATTGCTTTGATAAATCTTGTTGTTGTAGGAGGTATAAACACCTCCCTTTTCAATGTGAGTATAATGATAATGTTACCATATCTTCTTATGTTAAAGGAAATTATGACTTTTATGATGTGTAACAAATTGAAGAATTTATTGCTTGGAAGGGTGCATTTGAACTTGCTAGTTTGCTTGAAAATACTGATGAGTCACCTTCTAAATATGAGGTTTATGATATACTTAAATTTTGCTTTGATAATTACAAGGAATAAAATGGCTATATTCTTGAATATCTTAATAGATACTCTCCACCAATGGAAGAGACTAATGCCTTGCAGGAGACTATGGAAGAAGAAATTGCTGAAACTGGAAGCTCGTTGGATGAAAAAGAGGAGGAGAGTGATGATCTAGAGGAGGAAGAATGGATCTACCCATGCCTACCTTCTAATGAGAGTAACTCTTTACCTCTTACAATATTTGATTGTCCTCCATGCTTACCAAAGGAGGATGAATGTTATGTTCCTATGAATTCTTTTGAAAATGTTTATAATAAAGCTCTAGTGCTTGTAGATCATGAAAACCATGCTTTATGTGATAGTTATATTGTTGAGTTTATTCATGAGGCTACTGAAAATTATTATGAGAGAGGAAAATATGGTTGTAGAGGTTTTCATGGTACTGAAACACCTCTCTATGTGCTGAAAGTTTTGAAGTTACTTTTGTTTTATCTTCCTATGCCTGTCACTTTGTTCTTTGTGAATTTATTTACATACAAGATTCCTATGCATAGCAAGCGGGTTAGACTTAAATGTGTTTTGAATTTGCTTCTTGATGCTCTCTTTTACTTCAATTCATATTTTTTATGTGAGCATCTTCTCAAACTATCATGCCTAACTTAAAGGCGTTAAAGAAAAGTACTTATTGGGAGATAACCCAAAAGCTTTAGTTGAGTCTTAGAAGTTATTACCTCTGTAATAACAACTCCTTATCCTTTTTATTTGCTTTTTGTGCCAAGAGTAACATCTAATGAGAGAGAAGTAATGATTGGGAAAGTTGCTGTCCCTAAACTGATTTTTGTGCTTCACCGTAAAACTTCGTGAAAAATCTCTGTACGTCCTTTTGAGGCGTGAATTTTTGTGATTCTGCCCCAGGTTGTTATCTAACTTTCGTTAGTTCAGCACTTTTTGATTTCAGCAACAGAAGGTCTTCGAAAAAATTCGTCTTTGCCTGCTGGTCTGTTTTGACAGATTTCTGCCATTTTCTGCATTTGCTTCCTGTTGGTTCCTTTTTGAGTTCTTTTGGGGAATTGAGATTTTTGAGGGAAGTGCTTCAGTAGCTAGTGTTCTAATGGAAGTTTATTTGGTGTTATAACTGTATCTTAAAGACCTATTATCTTGAGTGCACTAATGTTGCTAATAAAGATTGTGTGAAGTTTTATATGAAGGAAAAATTTCATGTGTATGGAAGAAATGAGTAATGAGATGAAGGATGGACTAAAGCTCAAGCTTGGGGATGCCACGCGTGTCAGCCCAAGAAATATCCAAGAAGTGCAAGCTTCAAACCTTGGGAATGCCCAAGGCATCCCCTTCTTCATCAATAAAAATCCCAGGTTTCTTCCAAACGCTTCATTTTTATTGTTTCATGCACAATTGTGTTGTTCTTGGAGCGTCTTCTTTTTCGTTTTCATTTTGGTTTTTCGTTTGATTTTTTTTGCTTAGTTTTATAAATAAATTGGTTGGACCCCCTCTTTCATACTTTGGTTTGCAAATAGTTTGGTTTGGATTGGAAAAGAGTAGGAAAGTTCATACTTATGTGGTAAAAAGAGCTTGTTTTTGACTGTGGCCTATGCTTTGTCATGCCATGCTTGATATTGTTTTGGCTTTATGCTTAGTATTCTTTGTTGTAGCATGACTTGTTATAAACAATTGAGATTGCTTAGTGTGCCTTGGATGAATCATGCGTTGTTTTAGCATATTAAAGCATAGTATAGTGGTATTCTCCTTTGATGCTCTATTTGGGTTGACTTGGCGCATGCTCACACCATCTTATGACTATCTCAAGTCACCATAGCCTTTATGATCCTTTAGTTTTAAACTTGTAGTATCACTTTATGCTTTGATCAATGCTGTTTTGTCGCTCTGCATGATTATGGCCATTATTGCTCTCTCAGTTTATCGCTCCCAGTCTTTTGGTAGCCTCCACAACCAACTGTGAGTTCCACTCATGCATCCAACTCCCTAAACCAAGTTATTCCAAAGAGTCCACCATACCTACCTACTAGCTTATGCTATTCCAAGTATATTCATGCTTTTGTTTACCTTCCAAATTAAACTTGTTATGAGAAAACTAGTGATTAAAGCTCTCACAAACTTGATGGCACACTTAACTTTTTTGCATCTAATAAACTTGAACCATTGGATCCTTCTTTGTTGCATATATGCTTGCACTTTATAAGTTGAAATTAGCAGAACCATGTATCATGGTGAATGCTTTCAACATTGCACTTGTACTTTGTACCCCGTTGATATCATGTTCTTTTGCTTATGGATCCTGGCGGTGTGAAATAAAAGTGGAACTTGTAAGATCATGGAGTTTGTATGTGTGTTAGAGAAACGCCTAGGCCGCTAGCCTAAGCCATGCCTAATCATGGTGGAAACTTGCAGCATCACCATAGTGAGCACTCTATGAAGCATCCTCAACAAAAACATATGCAAATAGCAAATAAAAAGATCGCTGAGATGCTCATTGTTTGCTTGCCTTGTCATTTTGATTATGGGATAGCTCTTGTATCATGTGCAAGGGGTACCCCGTTGGCGGTTCTTTATGATACACATGTACTTACAATGACAAGAGCTTACTTGTGACTAAAGTTGAGTAGCATGAGGTTCGGTCTTCATAAGTAAGGGGCATTAGATTTCGGTTTATAACTTGTCAAGCATAGCCTCTTAGTTGTGTCACTTTAACCTTAATCACCTTCAAGATGCTTATGATAGGGGCAATGAAAGCTGAAAGCTATAAGTACCATAATTTTTGGAATCTCTTTATGAGACTTGAATCCCTACCTCCTTCTATGAAGGCCTTTCGTCCACCATTATATATTGAGTCTCCACCTTCTACCTTTATGGACTTCTTTGAGAGCATAGTGGCCATTCTTAGTTTTATGTGCATTGTCCCAAGACTAGTTGATTGATGCATATCTTGATATTGCTTGTTTCAAACTATTTGTATCTAGTCACACTTATGAACTTTGAAGGTGTCCTATGCAATTATATTTGCTACTCTATGAGGGACAAGTTGAATACTATCATGCTATGTTTTCTTTATGTGAAACAAACAAACGTCTTGCAAACCATTGTTATTCGTGAATCTTTTGTTTATGCCTTTTCATGTTGCATCATAGTTTCTTTGTCTTATTGCTAGAACGTCTTGCAAAGTACTATGATCCCAGCTTTGAATGTTTTACACACACTTTGATCAAGTCTTTGATGGTGCATGTCACCTCAAAAATATTCTTTCTTTTTATCACTTACCTACTCGAGGACGAGCAGGAGTTAAGCTTGGGGATGTTGATTCATTTCAAATGTATCTATAATTTTTGATGTTCCATGCTTGGTTTTATCCACTTTCTTGTGTTTTGTCCACACTTTGAAGTACTTTTCATATGATTTCTTGGACTAACCAATTAACAAGAGCCACAGTGCCAGCTGCCTGTTTTCTGCTATTTTTGGTTCAAGGAAAGTCAGTAAATGAATATTCTCGGAATTGGACGGGACAAGAGCCAAAGTGCCTATTTTTCCAGAAGTCATCAGATGCCAGAATACAAGACGGAGAAGGATGGGGGCTGGCCACACCACCTGGCCGCGCGGCCAGGCCTGGCCCGCGCCAGGGGCTGGTCTGGCCGACCCCAACACCCACTCGGCCTCTCCTTCCGCCTATAAGATGCCCTCAGGACGAAAACCCTAGGTACCCGATCAAAAATCCATGAAAGAGTCTGTAGCCGCCGTCATCTCCATCCCTAGATCGGGAGGGATCTGAAGATCTTCCCGACACCCTGCTGGAGAGGGGAATTCACCATGGAGGCCTTCTTCATCATCATGCAAGCCTCCGTTGTGATGCGTGAGTAGTTCATCTTTGGACTACGGGTACATGTAGTAGCTAGATGGCTGGTTCTCCTCCTTTGTGCTTTCATGTCTAGATCTTGTGAGCTCTGTTCATGATTAAGATCATATATTTGTAATTCATACATGTTGTGTTTGCGGGGAACCGATGGATATTGAGATGCTATTTCAGATTGATTATTGATTCTATCATGTCTTTGTTATTTGTGATCTTGCATGCTTTCCATTGTTAGTAGCTATCTTGGCCAAGTAGATGCTAGCAACTCCAAGAGTTAGTATTTATGCTCGATAGTGGGTTCATGCCTCTAGTAATCTGGGGAAGTGACAAAAATCTCTAAGGTACTAGATGTGCTGTTGCTACTAGGGAGAAAACAACAATCCTTTGTTCATAGAACAATTGTATTGTTTACTTTACACGCAGTTTGTAAAGCAATAATCTGTTGCTTGTAACTTAATACTGGAGGGGGTTCGGATGATAACCTGAAGGTGGATTATTAGTCATAGATGCAGTTGGTTGGCGGTCTATGTATAATGTTGTAATGCCCAATCAAGTTCCAAAGGAGTCAAGATGATTAGTATATGCATGTATTGCTTTCTCGATGTTTGTCAATTGCCCCGCTGTAATTTGTTCACCCAGCATGTTATCTATCTTAAGGAGAGCCACCTCTAGTGAACTATGGATCCCGGTCCTTTCTTTTACATACAGTCTATAAACTGTTTACTGCTTTGTGTTTACTTTCTACAAACTATTACTTCCTTCCATTCGATACATTTAATCCTTTGTTTTCAGCAAAACCGGTGAGATTGACAACCTCATCGCAAGTTGGGGACAGAGTTCTGTGGTTGAGTTGTGCAGGTCTCCACGTTGCTGCTGGCACTGGTAGTGCGCCCTGCCAACTTTCAGCTAGCTACACCTTTGGGGTGTTTCCTTGCTCCTACTGGATTGATAACCTTGGTTTCGTACTGAGGGAAAACTTGGTGCTATGCTCATCATACCTTCCTCTTGGGGTTCCCCAACGAGCTCGATATATTTTGGGCCATCAGGGTTCCCCAACAAGCTCGAATATATATTGGGCCATTAAGCTCTTTTTCTGACGCTGCTGCCGGGGAGTCAAGGACATCTTCACAAGGGGAGTCCCTCATAACCAATCTCTTTACTTTGTTATTTTTGTTTTGCTTAGTTTATTTCTGCTTTGTTAGCTTGTTTCTTTATCAAAAACACAAAAAATTAGTTGCGCTAGTTTGCTTTCTTTATTAAAAAACGCAAAAAATGACTACTCTTGAAAACACTAAGTTGTGTGACTTCACTAGGACCAACAACAATGATTTCATGTGCATACCTATTGCTCCACCTGTTCCTGAAGCTACTTTCTTTCAAATTAAACCTGTCTTGCTTACTCTTGTTACAAGAGAACAATTTTCTGGTACTCAAGATGTTGCTGCTCATCTTAATAACTTTGTTGAACTTTGTGTGATGCAAAAACATAGGGATATAGATGGGGATATTATTAATCTTAAATTGTTTCCTTTCTCTTTGAGAGGAAAAGCTAAAGAATTGTTGCAATCCCTAACTAGAAATAGTATTGATTCTTGGACTAAATGCAAAGATGCTTTCATTGGAAAATACTATCCTCCTTCTAAGATTATATCTATGACAAGTGAAATTATGAAATTTAAACAATCTGATAATGAACATGTTGCTCAAGCTTGGGAAAGAATGAAATCTTTGGTAAAGAATTGTCCCACTCATGGACTGACTGTTTGGATGATTATCCAAACCTTTTATGCAGGACTAATTATTCTTCAAGAAATCTACTGGATTCTGCTGCTGGAGGTACCTTTATGACCATTACTTTTGGGTGCTGCAACAAAGCTTCTGGATAATATGATGGTTAACTATTCTGAATGGTATACTGAGAGAGCTCCGCAAGGTAAGAAGGTAAATTCTATTGAGGAAACCTCCTCCTTGAGTGATAAAATTGATGTTATTATGTCTATGCTCGTTAATGGGAAATCCCATATTGATCCAAATCATGTTCCCTTAGCCTCTTTGGTTGCTCAAGAAGAGCATGTTGATGTGAACTTTATAAGAAATAATAATTTTAGCAACAATGCCTATAGGAATAATTTTGGTAATAATAACTATAGGTCATATCCCCCCAATAATGGTAATGCTTATGGAAACTCCTACAGCAATAATAGGAGTGCTCCCTCTGAAGATTCCTTTTGTCTCTCCTATGAAAACAAAATTTGCTCTTAATGCTTCTTCATTTGAGAATACTTGATTCTTGTCTTGCTTCTTATGCCTAACTTAATAGCGTTAAAGAAAAGTACTTATTTGGAGATAACCTAAAAGTTTTAGTTGAGTCTTGGAAGTTATTACCTCTGTAATAACCGATCCTTATCATTTTTGTGTAGTTTTTGTGCCAAAAGTAACCTCTAATGAGAGAGAAGTAATGCTTGGGAAAGTTGTTGTCTCGAAATAGATTTTTGTGCTTCGCTGTAAAAATTCGTGAAAAATCTATGTACGTCGATTTGAGCTGTAATTTTTTGTGCTTCTGCCCCAGGTTGTTATCTAACTTTCGTTAGTTCAACACTTTTCAATTTAAGCAACAGAAGGTCTTCGAAAAAATTGACCTGCTGGTCTATTTTGACAGAGTTTCTGCCATTATTTGCATTTGCTTCTTAAATCTCTTTCTCTTTGAGTTCTTGCAAATTTCTTGAACTTTTTAAAGGAAGTGCTACAGTAGCTTGTGTTTTAATGGAAGTTTTAGTTGTGTTGAAACTAAACCAAAAGACTTATTATGTTGAGTGCACTAATGTTTCTAATGAAGATTGTGTGAAGTTTTGTATGAAGGAAATTTTTGAGTGTAGGGAAGAGTAATGTGATGAGATGAAGTATGGACAAAATATCAAGCTTGGGGATGCCACCCCGTGTCACCCCAAAAAATATCCAAGAAGTATGAGCGTCAAAGCTTGGGGATGCCCAAGGCATCCCCTTCTTCATCAATAAAATTTCAGGTTTCGTCCAATCACTTAATTTTTATTGTTTCATGCACAAGTTGTGTTATTCTTGGAATGTCTTCGTTTTTGTTTTTGGTTTTTGTTTGCTTAGTTTGCTTGAATAAATTGGTTCTACCCCCGCATTCATACATTAGTTTTCAAATAAGTTTGTTTGGATTGGAAAAGTGTAGGAAAAGTTCATGCTTAAGTGTAAAAGAGGAGTCTTGTTTTTGACCGTGGCCTAGGCTTTGCCATGTCATGCTTGGTATTGTTTTGGATTTATGCTTAGTGATTCTTATTGTAGCATGACATTTTATAAACAATTGAGATTGCTTAATGTGCCTTGAAAGAATCATGTGTTGTTTTAGCATATTAAAGCATATTATTGTGGTATTCTCCTTTGATGCTTTATTTGGGTTGACTTGGGGCATGCTCACACCATGTTAAGACTATCCCAAGTCACCATAGCCTCGATGATCATTTATTTTTCGACTTGTAATATCACTTTATGCTTTAATTAATGATGTTTTGTCGCTTTGCATGATTATGGCCATTATTTCTCTCTTAGTTGGTCTCTCCCAGTCTTTTGCTAGACTCCATAACCCAGTATGAGTTTCACTCATGCATCCAACTCCAAATAAAACGAAGTTATTCCAAAGAGTCCACCATACCTACCTATTAGCATTTGCTATTCCAAGTATATTCATGTTTTTATCTACCTTCCGAATTAAACTTGTTATGTGAAAATTAGTGATTAAAGCTCTCATGAACTTGATGGCACAGTTTACTTTTCTTGCCCCTAATAAACTTGAACCATTGTGTATCTATGTTGTATATGCTTGCACTTATATGTTGGGGATTAGCAGAACCATGATGTCATGGGGAACGCTTTCAACATTGCAATTGTACATTGTACCCAGTTGATATCATGCCCTTTTGTTTATGGATGTCGTCGGTGTGAAATGAAAGGGGAGCTTGTAAGTCCATGTAGTTATGTATGTGTGTTAGAGAAACGCCTGGGCGGATGGTCTAAACCATGCCTAATCATGGTGGAAACCTGCAGCGTAACCATAATGAGCAATCTATGAAGCATTCTTCTTATAAAAAAAGAGATAGAGATTTCGAAAAAAAGAAAAAAAAGAGATGAGAAAAGAGGAAACAGAGAAAAAAGCACCATTTTCCCATGGTAAATAAGAAGATTGCTGAGATGCTTATTGTCTACTTGCCTTGTCATTTTTATATGGGGATTCTTCCGTATAATCGGGAAAGGGGTACCCCATTGGTGGTTCTCTATGATACACGTGTACTTACTATGACAAGAACTTACCGATAACTAAACTTGAGTAGCATGAGGAACAACCCTCGTATTCAAGGGACATGAGATTGCCAACTTATACTTTGTCAAGCATATACTCCATAGTTTTTTCACTTTAACCTTAATCACTTCAAGATGCTTATGATAGGGGCAATGAGAGCTGAAAGCTAACAAATACCATAATGTTTGGAATCTCTTTATGAGACTTGAATCCCTGCTTCCTTCTATGAAGGCCTTTCTTTTACTTTTATGTTGAGTCTCCATCTTCTATCTTTATGCACCTATTAAGAGAGCATAGTGGCCATTCTTAGTTTAATGTGCATTGTCCCAAGACTTGTTGATTGATGCATAACTTTGATATTGCTTGTTCTTAAACTATTTGTATCTAGTCACCCTTATGAACTTTGAAGGTGTCCTATGCATTTATGTTTTGCTACACTATGAGGGACAAGCTGAATACCATTCTCATTATGTTTTCTTTATGTGAAACAAACAAAAGTATTTCAAAGCATCGTTATTCATGAATCTTTTGTTTGTACCTTTTCATGTTACAAGATAGTTGCTATGTCTTATGGTTAGAACTATATCTTTCATGCTATGTTAAAGTACCATGATCCCAGCTATCAATGTTATAAATGCCTTGATCAAGATTGTGATGGTGCATGTCACCTCAAAAATTATTCTTTCTTTTTATCACTTACCTACTCGCGGACGAGCAGGAGTTATGCTTTTGCAAACATATCTATAATTTTTGATGTTCTGTGCTTATTTTATATCTACTTTTTTATGTTTTGTCCACACTTTGGAGTATTTTTACACATTTTCTGGAACTAACCTATTAACAAGATGCCACTGTGCCAGTTGCCTGTTTTCTGCTATTTTTGGTTCCAGAAAAGCCAAAAAATGAATATACTCGGAATTGGACGGGACAAAAGCCAAAGTCAATATTTCACTAAGGGGAACACGGAGCTAGAAGACGAGATGGAGAAGGGCCTCGAGGGGGCCACACCCCTGGCTGCGCGGCTAGGCTTGGCCCGCGCCTAGGGGGTGCAGCCGCCTCGGGCACCCCCTCGGCCTCCCCTCTCGCCTATAAGAAGCCTCCGATACAGAAACCCTAAGTACCCGATAAAAATTCCACCTATGTAGGTAAGTCTTCTGGGCCTTTCCATAGCCGGATTGGACTCTGTCTCTTCTCCCTGATTGGGCCGCCCATGAAGCAAAGCTCTAACCTGAAGTGGGCCACCCTGGTCAGTGAGGCATAGTGAGGATACCCGGAAAGTATATCCCCAATAATGATGATGCTCTTATTAGTAAGAGTCCTATATCATTCTTGAACTCTCCTGTGTTAACCATAGAGGAGAAATATGAACTTGCTAGGAAATATATATGTGGTTTGAAAAATGTTGTTTGCAACCATGATCTTGATATTGAAAATACTACTAGCAAATATTTTGAAAGAGGAAAGAATGCTAATGAATGTCATGATATGTAGTCCCTCCGTTTCAAAATATAAGATGTTTTAGACTCATTTTAGTGTGTAGATTCATCTATGTTTGGAGTGAACGTACACACTAAAAGAAGTCTAGATACACTCCTTTCACAAAGTTAAAACATCTTATATTTTGAAATAGAGGGAGTATAATGATACTATTTACATGAAAAACTCTATGAACTTACATGCTTTGAAGGGTTACAATGATAGATTTGCTTCTAGTGAATGCAACTACTATGAAAGAGGAGGTGATAAGTGCCCTCTTTATGTTTCTAGTTATTATAAGTTGTGTTCACCTACTGATATTATGCAATGGAATGCCTCTATTTGTTGTGATTTAGTGATATATAAAATGCCAATGCATAGGAAGAAAGTTAGACTTCGTTGTCATTATTCCCATATCTTGTGTTATTTTTTAGTATATTTCAACTTGACTATTACTTTGATTGGTATGAGCAAACCATGGGACCCAGGTATTTTGTAATGAAACACTTACCAAGGGATAAGAATATTGCGCAAAAGTATAAGTTACCACATGATCTCCATCCACCATTAATCAAGTAAGTAAAGCCTAGCTATATGGCTATAAAGAAAGCGCTTTGCGGGAGGCAACCTGGTTATTTTTATTTTGGATTTTTTGTTTTGAACTCTTGCTGTAGCAAGAGAGTTTTGTTTTGGTTTTCTTTCTGTAGTTTTTAATAAAGTACCAAGTGGAATCCATTTTGGATGTTTTAAAAGTTGCTAAACATATGGAGTAGTAAATTTCTGCAGAACAGTTTTTAGTGCGTGAATGTTCTAATTTTTTCTGTAACTTTGATTGTGCTCAAATTTATACAACATTTACAAATTTTCATCCTCTGTTTGCACAAAAATTGGCTAAAATTCTTAACATGTCTAAGTGGACGAAAAAATTGTTTTGCTGTTGCTGAAAATCTGGACAAATTCTACCATGTTTTATTTTAATCATTCCCAAGTATCCTTAGATGATTTGTATGAGTCATATTATATGCTAGGGATATGTAGGAACATTATATGCTTGCTGGAAAATTTGGAAAGAATTTTAGCTTTGATATTTATAGAACAACTATTATACTCTTGTGCCATTAATGTCACCTCTCAGAAAAGAGATGGGAGAAAAGGTTTTGTGTTGAAGTTTTTTTGACAGGGAATAGAGGAACATCACACCAAGAGCAATCCAAGTATGGTGAAAACCATAAGCTCGGGGATGCCCATATAGGTTAGCAAACCAAGAGTTGAGTTGGTCTAGTGGGGTGCCCAACTCTCGGTTTGCAAACCTCTAAACTTTGTTTTTTGAGCAACATAGAACTATCGTAAAAACTTGGAGCGTCTGCTTTGTTATTTTACTTTTTGTTTTGAATTAAAAAGACCACCACCACTATTATTATAATTTTTTATGATCAGATAGTGAAAAGAAACTTTACCTTAATGAGATTAAAACTGAATAAGAATGCCATGGAATAAAAGAAAATGGGAGATAAAAACAAAAGCTGAAATTCATGTTGTGTCTAGTTCTTAAACTCAAGTACTTTATATCAAGTATGATCTGTTTTATACCTATTAATTTGTATCATTTGCTTGTGTATATTTATGTTCAACATTAAGAAGCAAGGTGAGAAAATAAATGTTGATATTATAAACTAGATGGCACACTCTTTAGATCTCGTTTTGCTAGCCCGAATTCCTATACAAGCAAAGCTTGTTTATCCAAATACCCTTAAAACCAATTCCCATAGCATACACCATACATACCTATATATCATCAATGCTATTCCAAGTATATTCCTCATGTGCCTTGTTTTATTTAGCTTCCAAATAATATTGCTCTTATGGTTATGGTTGTCATAAAGAAGTTGGTTGTAGGGTGACCACGAACCTGAAGGCACAAACAAAAGGGAAAACTTACCTAATGATAAATAAGTAATGTGCTTGACAAACTATGAGTTGATTGTTAGCCCAACCATGCTGACATGGGGGAAGCTTTCAAACAATTAAGGGGGAAGGTTTATGCGTGACACTCCTTTGTTGATATCATGTCTTTTGGCTGTGGACACTTAACATTGTGAACTGAACGGGATAAAATCGAGAATATTCTAGTATGTATATATGTTAGAGGGAGCAGTGGGCCTCTAATATAAGCCATGTTAAAAATGCCTAAAAGACATTATGGTGGAAATTTACATCATGAATATTCTATGAGACATTCAAATAAAAATCTATGCAAATAGTAAATAAAAAATGCTGAGATGTTTCATTTGTCTGTTTGTCTTGTCATCTGATTATGGATGTCTCTTCCCAGGGGCCTTTGTGCAAAGGGTCAAGAGGTACCTCATTGCACCTTATTTGGAACTGTATGCATATAATGACAAATTTCTTGTGATCTAAACTTGAGTAGCATGCGATAATGAGTGCTTGTGATTAATGGACATGAGACATTCAACTTGTAGTGGGTCGAGCATATAAAGTATAGAAATATTCTTATGATGGGGGTAAGTGGAACCAAATACTAATGATGAACTATTGATCAATTATAAACTTAATGAGATAGAGTTTGTAATCTAAATAGGCCTTTGCACATGTTTATTCAATGCTTACTTTTGTACGAGATGCAAAACATCTCAAGGGAAGACATGAAACTAAGAAGTGAGTCTTCTAGTCAAGAACATGAAACTAAGAAGTAGCCCAAAAATTAAAGGCATGAAAACACCAATGCTAATCATGAAAAGAGTCTCTTATTCTATAGGTTCATTAGAGTGTGCTTGAAGGTTTGTTTTGTTCATCATTTGTTTTATCACACCATTACTTATTGTTTAACATATTCATAGATGTCTAAAAGATACAACTTGATAGTACAATTCCATATTATGTTTCATTGAAAGGAATTAAACCTGTGAACTGTACATGATAATGAAAGAAGCAAAGGTAACAAACTACAAAGTCCATGTTTATTTTTTATCACACCTTCATGCTCGAGGACGAGCATCGGTTAAGCTTGGGGATGTTGATGCATGTAAAATGCATACATGAACTTTGTAGTTTGTTAACATGTTTATCCACGTATTTGCATCATATATAATGTTAGATCCTTGTTTTACATTGATTTCAGGATTTTCTAAACAATCCCCTCTTTATTGGTTCTAACTTTTTCTGGCAGAAAAACCTTCTATTAGTGTTTTTGACTTTCCAGGAGATACGGAACTCGAAACAGAGCTAGGTCAATGGGATATGTTAGATAATTTCCATACGAATCCAATGAGCTAAAGTAGATCCCAAGGGGCCTAATGAGATGAGATGGGAGCCAATTACTACAGGGCGCACCACCCGGGCTATCTCAGCCGTCGAAACTCCGATGCCATCAATTTCACCGCCATTCGCTTCGTTTTAACCTAAAACCATCTATATATACCCCCTGACAGCCTCTCTCGAGACACACAGAGGCGGAGGTCAAAAACCAAGTAACAGAGAGCTAGCAGGCTACCGTCCGGAGGAAGATTAGAGGGGGAACCGCTGCCAAAATCGCTTCCGGCCGCGTCTCCTCCTTCACCAACGCCTCCTCATCACTCTCCATGATGAGAGGGGAGTAGTCCACCCCCTGGACTTTGGGTTTATGGTGGTAACTTGATCTAATATCTCTATATATAATCATTGTTGAAGTCCATATGATGTGCCTTGCATAAGTATGGATCTATCTATGTAATCCCTATGGTGGATATTGTGTTATGAGATACTCCCTCCGTTCCTTAATATAAGGTGTATAGTTTTTTGTGAAAAAATCCATAATATAAGGTGTATAGAGAATTCTGGGATGTGCTCCTCTTATTTAGTAGGCAATTAACTTGATCAGGAGAGAGAGGATACCCGAATTTCGTATGTTCTCTTTATATGACGTTAATCACCTGGGGTATTCACGTCTGAAAGGAACGAAATTTGCGCTCCCATCTCGTGCGCTAATATTTGTGCAAGAAAACTATGCACCTTATATTTAGGAACGGAGGGAGTAGTATTTGTTATTTATTTACCGTTGTGTTGGGTCTTGTATGTGTTTTCATACTTTGGGAATATTCTATGATGCATGTAATGGTTTAGATCTATAAATAATGCCTCGTTTATCCATATCATGAGGTGATTGACACCACCAAGTGGGGGGTAGATGAGAGAGATGTGATATACTGACAACATATCACAACATATGAATCATTGCACTAGTGTTTAGAATGTTTTCCATTAAGAAGTATGATGTATGTAGGTAATGGGTGGCCAAGTGACAATGACATATGTATTGAGTGACAGCAATGCAGCCCAACATCCTTTATCTAGGGGTAAAAAGGGAGAAGTATGATGTGTGGCGTGACACAAACCAAATACTAGCCTTATTGCAAGGGTGACCTAGCAACACAAAGGAGTACTTCTTTCACCTATGAGTTTTATGACATGTAGACACCATAAAAGTACCATTAAAACATTGCAATTGTGTGTACCTTTACTATCCATAACATGATAATCACCATAGATGGAGAAGAGAGGATTAAGTGAACCCATGAATCCATGTACATTGTTTCCATAATAGAAAACACCTTGTCTTGACCTCTTGCACTGAAGAGGATTGAGGCACTTTTAAATTCTTGTTTTGTTATATTAAATTTGCATTTATTAAAACAACCATTTTATTCCTTAAAACTTGTTTAGTGCATAATCAACTAAAGCTTGTGACACTTTAGTTGTAGAAAATAGATAGCTTTTCCTTCTTGCTCTTGCGGATCAATATGTTACTTCCACATTGAGAGGTACTACGGTGACCCCCTGCACTTGAGGGTTATCAGCAAGCATCTATACTACGATAGTGCACTTCTAAATAGAGGAAAAAACCAAGTGTTGAGGATATGCAAAATGGTTTAACCATATAATGACATTAATGCGGCTAATCCGGGTGGTCCATATATGGTGACAACTGCCAAGGCCTATGGCCTGTTGAGCGATCCAGTTAGAGTATTCCAAAAGGGAGGTTAGCCAAATCCAAGAAGGCTACACGCACAACCTATGACGAAGCCGGAGCCTTGGAGTGCATGAGACGTAGACCAATTTGTATTTAGTGTAGAACTCTATAACCTTTTTTGGCTAGGACTACTCCTCATAACCCTAGGTTCTTGCGCCTTTATAAGCCGGGCCTAGGGGGCTAAGGGAAATCAATACTCACAATCCCTTTAACCCGTCCTATTGTCGTTATAGTGATTTATAGCAGGAGCAGGATCTCTCGACCTTGATGCGGCCTTAGTCACTGAGGCAATGGTGCCTGGGGTTTTGTTGCATGGTCTGAGAACGAGGAGTTCATCGCGGTAGCAGCAGGGAAACTAAAGTACCTGCGTGAAGCCCTATAAGCAGAAACGGAAGCCTACATTGCGGCAACTAAGGGCGGGGCAACTATTGGTTCACACCGAGTCATCTTCGAGTCTGATTACTCAGCCTCCGCACTTGAGCGTGAAACCATGTGTTGTCGCTTGGCCGACCAAGACACCAGATTTGCGCCAAGGAACACACAATAGCCAGAAGTAGACCGTCAAGTGCCTGGACAACCTGCCCGGTTAGCATCAGAGTAGGCCATGAGTTTGTTCGAGGTGCATTGGTACAAAGTGAGACCATAGTCGGTGGTGTCGCGGATGTAGTGTAGAACACGCTTCACAAGGAGCAAGTGATTAGCCCGTGGATCATGCATATGAAGACATATCTGTTGTACTGCATAAGAGATATCACGCCGCGTAAAAGTGAGGTACTGGAATCGAACCTAAGTACTCGTGTTACACACCCTTCTCGGGCAGTCGTCGCCTCTCACCCCGGGCTCTACAAACTCGTCGTTAGGATCCCCTCATGGTCTACTCATCGACAATAATACCACGATGGTTGGCGCCCACCATGGGGCCAGAAGCACCTAGAGAAGAGATCTGGAAGGGGTCCACCTTCATAGGCATCAACGACTTTGTCGCCATCGAGAGCATCCTCTATGCTGGCAACGTTCTGACCATACCACACGATCACCATTGGACTCCAGCAAGCGAGAACATCACCCGCCACCACATTGTCCCTTTCAACAGCATCCCACATCTTCATCGGCGAAGTTGGCTCAAGATCCTTTGCCCAAAAGTCACCTTTATGCCAAGACCCATGAGGACTACCTCTGGGATATAGACAATTGTGGAAGATCGATCAGAGCATGATCTCTCCCAACAGTTTTTGCTTTAGATCTAGAAGAATCAAGACCCACCCAAACTATCCTAGGGAAGGAGATAATTGTAGAAGACCAAAGTAAATCCGCCTGGTTCTCCTAGGTGTTAGAGAAGCAGATGTACCACTTCGTTGGCTACATCAATGCGTTGGATCTGGCTCGATGCATCCAGAAGCCGGATGAAACCCTAGGCAACAAATTCCTTACCAGATGGCTCGAGATGAAAAATTCGTGCCAGGGAATCCCGGATGAGATGGCCGTTAATTCCTTTGTCAGCGGACTAACACGTGGCTCACTGCTCAGGCACAAACTCATACGTTTGATGGAAAAGCGCATACTTACCTAAATAGTGTGATCAAGACCGCTAGTCGTTACACCGAAGCTAGCACGGGGATCATACCATAGCAACCCAGTTGTCCGAGACACCAAGGAGCTACTTCATCAGCAACATCGATACTGATCCAAGATCTGCTTCCTAGGAAGGTGGATATGAATCAAAATCCCGAGAGTCGCTTTTGGTTCCCCTTTGCCGCCCTTTCCTCCCTTCCCATACGGTGGCTCCGACAGCCACCGAGAGTATGGTGTAGGTGGTAGGCTCCTCATGTATATAGTAGGGTCAGCAGTAGTTGTAGGGTTTGCCTCGAGGGCGTGTGGACATTTGTCGTCTGAGAGTAGGTGGGTGGATCTCGCCGACCAAATCCAGCTCGCCAGAGCTCTCCTCTGCTTCTTTGTGCCTCGTCGATGGCAGGCGGTGACGCAGGGGTTGATGAGGGGGCTGCGCATCTCTCCAAATAAGGTTGGCTCCTGGAGCTTCGAGAGATGGTCATCGGACCAGACCGTCCTCTGCTTGGTGGTCTTCCCCTCTGCGGCAGCGCTCCCATGGAGAGAGTCAGATGCGGCGGCGATGGAGGCTCCAAGTGGCTCCTTCAATATGGTCTGCTTGTTGGTTCTCTTCCACCTCAAATTTCTCTTCGATTAGCCTCCTCCGGCTGATGGCGGAAGCGCGGAGTGCGACATCGGCATGGTTTTCATGGTGTGGTGGTTGGGATCCGTTTTGGGTGGGCCTGGCGCGCTGGTGACTACAGTGCTTCCCACTTCTTCTGGATACCATGGAGGTGGGAGAATCAAGATGGAAGTGTTTTGTCATCTTTGTACCTCGATCTGCCAAGGAGTTCTGATGTCGATGAATCATGTGGAGCAATCTCGGTGGCCCTTGGCTTGGCTACCGACCTTGATGACCATCTGGTGGTCTTCTTCGAAGCTGGCTTTGATTGCCGTGGCTTCCTCAACCTCTGAGCGGAGGCCCCTTCTCGAGCTTGTGGTAGCGCTCCTCTTTCTCCCGGTGACAAGTGGTTTCGTCCCTGTCTCCGGTGAGAATGGCAGCTGGCGGAGCTCTTCTTCTCCGGCGAGTGCAGGGGACCTGATGGCTTTTCTTCTATTCTTTTAGGGTCCTGTTTGTAAAAGCCAGTGGGTGTGTTGTAATTTTTTCTTTTTGTTGGGCCACTGATGTATTTTGTACGCACCGCTCTTATTAATGACATCTAGGGCCCATTCGGGGCCTCTCCTTTGTTTCAAAAAAAAAGTTCGAAATCCAAGCAAAAAACTGGACCGGGTGAGTGAACCGGACAATATGTACAGAACACATTGCTTTTGTCCTGTTTTTTTGGCCATGCGACCTTTGTCCCGTAAAAACCTGTTTATTTCGTACGAGAAGTAGCACAGGAAGCCAATCTCCTTATCCATCCCACCCATGCCTACAATATACCTCCACATATGTATTATCTAATGATATGATCCGTTGTCCTCGGTGGACACTGCTCATCCGTATGGACTATGGAGCATCATGGTCAATGCGGTGCAATCATGTGAGCAAGGATTTATTATTTTGTACGCGTATATGGCATCGGTCCTCTCCTCTACTCTAGAGTATATAGCTAGCTAGCGACGTCTCGATACGGTACATGTACACGCTAGCTAGCTAGGAGCTCGTAGCTGGCGGCACCAAACCTATAGATAGCCATGCATCATGCACTGTGCACGTGGTCGTGCATGCATGCGCGGGAGATCCACCGTGCCCGTGCATGCATGCGGGGTGTAGCTTGCTACAGTAGAGTAGAGGATGCGTGCATGGTACAGCGCCTATGCACTGCGCAACTTTTTGATCATCGATGCGTGTGATCTCGTGTACTTGCGGTGATCTTGCTTTGGAGCCTAGCTGCTGAGACCTCTCTATGAGCCAGCCAGACCGTACTCGGCTGTACTGTAACTGTACTGTGCAACTTTTTTTGAGTTTGAAATTGCCAACCACGCCTGCATGCCCGTACTTATGCACTCATGTTATTAATTAGGGTGCTTCATAGTCACGTTTCAGAAAGGAAAGGAAATGTTTTTTGTCCCTTAACCACCTATCGATTTTGAGACATGTTCTTCAATACTAAACACATAGCCTGGACCCTCAAGTTTTGGAATCGGGCACTAGGTAGCACAATCATAAGAAGATAGATATATTGGAAGCAATCATGTGTTGAATAATCTTAAAGTGTCACCAAAGAAGGGGTAATTTACAATATCAGTTAAACTGAACACAGATAAATCCACGGAAATGGAAATAAAATATTCTACGACTACCTCCGTTCTACAACGTAAGCCTCTTTAGCAAGCTGTTTTATATTTCTAAAAAGGCTTATATTGTGGAACTGAGGGAGTAGAAAAGATAGAAAAGTGTTGTACTATTAAAATAAAAAATGAGTAGAGTTATGGGGAAAACTAGTGATTTCAAGAAAATTCACAAACGAGGAATCACCGTATTGTGCATATATCACTATTGTTCCTAATTTTTCTGAGAACTGTTTTTTTTAATTCCTCCGATTTCCATTTCTCAACTTCCTTCAGAAAACATATCGTATTTTCTGAAATAGTTCAGATATTTGAAATTTTTGGCGAGTTGATCAATAATTCAGTATATTGATGATATATATTTTTTGGGTTCCTTCCTGTTTTTACTTGTTTTTATATTCTAAAAATGTTGGCATGTCGTCATCAGTCTATTGATTCTATTCTCTACATCTACATCTACATCTACATGCCATACGTTTATCCAGATTTGAAATCCGCAAGAAGCAACGTGTTTCCCGGGATTCCGCAGGACGATCTCCATTAGGCAGTACTACTCCTTGGATCGACTTGATGTTTCCCAGGATACGAAATCCTGCTTATGTTAGCAATGACGGCTCCACACGAGCTATCAAATGATTAACGTTGCAAATATTGTGCAATTAATCACCCAACGTCAGAGAGATCAGGACAAAAGAAAATATCCACTCCACTGTGGTGCGACAATTGAATTTAGAATCGCTACTATATATAGGAACTAGTGTACCATTTTCGTGTCAGTCTTAACTTACAAGACGATCTGGACAGAAACAAAAAGAACTATACTGTAGTACCAGACGACCCACGGCTCTCCCTAATTTCTGCAGTTGAGACAAAAACCGAATGAGACATCGATCGTGAGATAATTCAGCAGAAAGCATGACGAGATGTATCCTGAACTCCCGGAAATGCTCCTAGTCAATCATATGCATATCTGTGGTGGGGTTCTTCACACTATCCGTTTGCGACAGCGTATCTTGTTTAGTATAACGATCTATATATAGATTAAATGACAAAAAAAGATGTACCTAATTCGAACAACTGAGTGTGTATAGGACTAAATTCCATACATATAAATGGCCTGAGGGGTGACGTACGTATGTAATGGTGTGGCATGTTCGGTGAACTTGTTTGTGGGGCATTATTGGCACGAAATATCGCTTCCAATTCCATTTTTGGGGTCGTTCGTACGTACGTCCAGTGTACGTGTGCGATGATGAGTTCGAACTTGCCATTCCGTGATCAATCAGAGACCGGTCGATCTTATCAATCAGAAATTCATTTACTCCAATTCGACGAGTGAGGCAGCCATGTGCACTGCTAGGGACACGCCCGCACGCACGCACGACCCAATTAATTTGCGTGATGGAGTTGGTCAGCATGCCATCCATTTGGTATCTACTCCACATGGCTATCCAGCTACGTACCGTGCATGTCGGCATTGTCGCCCTCTCTAGTCTCTACTAAGTGCAGTAGCATACTCTAGCTAGGACCACGTACGTATACACCCACCAGTACTTGTACGACTGAAATTCAATTGCAAGAGGAACTAGTCTCTTGAAATGCTTTGATCATAAGCTTTAGCTAGCTTTTCCCAGGATAGAATTAAAAGGTCAACCTAGCATATGCAGGACCACCAAAAACAAAAGTATGGATCGATGATCAAAGATTAATCCGGACTGTATATATGTGCTAACTTGTTGGAATCTGAGGCATTTCAGTGTTGGGCTTCTCGCTCATAACTAATGCAAATTCTGAAATTCTTTTTAACCTATCACGTGTGCTAACTTGTTAGTATGCACGATTAGATTAATTATTGTTTTATTTATCATATTTTATCCGTTAATTTTGGATTAAATCATATGAACTGAACACAGCTTAGCCCATCACAGAAAGAAAAACAGAAGCATACGTGGGTTGTCCTCTCTAAACGCAAGACATATGTGCGAAGATGCAATTAATATCGACTACATATGCCGGACATGTCTTGGTAGGACATGTCTTCTGATCTAGCTGGACATGTCACCGAACTGGAAGAAGACGTCCTCCGTGAGTTCGGAGCGGGACTGCTCGCTGAATCACCAAGTAGAGACAACTGAGCGCGTATTGCACTGCGCGACGGCACTAGTAGAAAATGGACCTTTGGTCCAGAGGTATTAGCCCGGTTTTGCTACAAACCAGGACTAATGCCCCGGTCCAACGGCTAGATCTGGTCCCAGGGGTGGCAGGTACTAGCTCCGGTTCGAACGGGACCTTTAGTCTCGGGTCGTGTAACAAATCGGGACTAAAGGGTTTCAGGCAGGCTAGGTCGGGCGCCAGACCCTTTAGTTCCGGTTTGTTATACGACCCGGGGCTAAAGGTGGACCTTTTGTCCCGATTCTAGACACGAACCGGGACTAAAGGTCTGGCTATATCTTCTTCCCCCACCTGCCCGAGGAGAGGTCTGGCTATATCTTTTTCCCCACCTGCCCGAAATGGTGGCTCTCCTCTCTCTCTTTCTTGCTTCAAGCTCGAGTTCATGTCTTTTTTTATCTCAAGATTTGTCTATATTTTGTGGTGCTCTATCTATCCAAAGGTTCTAAAAGGTGAGCAACTTCATCCTTTGAACTCTCATTGCTATATTAGCTCATTTCATGCTCTATCTTGTAGATGGATTTGTGGATTTAGTTTGGTAGTAATTTTTGCAATGATAACATGAGATCGATGTTTAGATTCTATCTATCTTGTATTAATGTAAGGAACTCTAAGGTAAATATCACAATATGTGGATTCTATCTATATATATCTTGTTTTGGCACATAGTCTCGAAATTTGATTTTAGAAGCACACACATGCGTGAGTTCATCATTCTAACTAGCTGGGCAAAATATCCTTCTTTGTCTACCTGCGTTCAACAAACTGGAATTTTTTTAACAAAGATAGGGTTAATTCATAAAAGCTTTATAAGAAGACATCACAATACATCTTCGAGAAGCTCCTCTATGGCGAGCTCCTCGAAGATGTCTGAGGATAGGATCCTAAGACATCTTCGAGAGAAGCTTCGCCGTAGTGGTGTCCCTCTCGCACCATCTTGGAGTTAATAATTTCTCTAGCTATAGATTAATACGCCGGGTAACTAAAACAATTCACATATTAGGGAGTGCCTCTATGGCGAGCTCCTCGAAGATGTCTAAGGACGGGATCCTAAGACATCTTCGAGAAGCTCTGCCGTAGTGGTGTCCCTGCTCTCTCACATCATCTTTCAGTTTATATCTTCTCTAGCTAGATCAGTATGCTGGTGGAGCTAACTAATTTCACATATTAGAGAGTGCCTCTACGGCGAGCTCCTCGAAGATGTCTGAGAGCGAGGTCCTAAGACATCTTCGAGAAGCTCCGCCGTAGTGGTGTCCCTGGTATCGCACACCATCTTGCAGTTCTTCACAAGAATGCATACCTATTTATAGATTAAGCAGCACACCATAGTGTCAGGCACTGATGACATAATGTCGACACACTCACCCCTGGCATAGTGCTGCCACCCACCCAAAATAGTGTCGTCATTTAATTTACTGGCTTGGTGCTGCCCACTGAGGACATAGTGTCGACATGTTGTCTCCACATCCACATTTAGTCTCGGTTGGTGCCTCCAACCGGGACTAAAGGTTCATCATATCTTTAGTCCTGGTTGCTGGCTTTAATTTTGTTTTTTAGATTAGTACTAATTAATTATGATTATGTTTGATGTACTTAATTAATTATATAATGGAGATGAGCCGGCAATGGATGTACGCTGACCGACTCTCTAGCGAGTTCATTAAAGGCGTGCATTCTTTTCTCCTTGTGGCCGAGGCAAACAAGCGGAATGGTTTTATGTCTTGTCCATGTGGTGTCTATCGGAATCATAAGGAATACTCTTCCTCAAGAGTCCTTCACAGCCACCTGTTTCGGTCCGGTTTCATGACCGACTATAATTGTTGGACCAAGCACGGAGAAAGAGGGGTTATGATGGAAGACAACGAAGAAGAAGAGAATGATAACGACTACCCTATTATGTCCCCTAAATACGATGGTACTATAATGGAAGACATTGATGAAGAAAATGATGAAGAACAGGCATCAGATATGCCCGATGATGATCTTAGTCGGGCCATTGCTGATGCCCAGTAAGAATGCATAACTGAAAGGGAGAGGTTGAAGTTCAAGAAGATGTTAGAGGATCACAACAAATTGTTGTACCCAAATTGTGAAGATGGGCACAAAAAACTGGATAGCACACTGGAATTGCTGCAATGGAAGGCAGAGAACGGTGTGACTAACAAAGGATTTGAAAAGTTGCTGAATATAATGAAGAAGTTGCTTCCAAAGGATAACGAACTGCCCGCCAGTACCTACGAAGCAAAGAAGGTTGTCTGCCCTCTAGGATTAGAGGTGCAGAAGATACATGCATGCATTAATGACTGCATCCTCTACCGCAGCGAGGAGTATGAGAATTTGGATGCATGCCCAGTATGCACTACATTGCGGTATAAGATAAGGCGAGATGACCCTGGTAATGTTGAGGGCGAGCGCCGCATGAAGAGGGTTCCTGCCAAGGTGATGTGGTATGCTCCTATAATACCACAGTTGAAACGTTTGTTCAGGAACAAAGAGCATACCAAGTTGTTGTGATGGTACATGGAAGACCGTAGGAAAGACGAGATGTTGAGACACCCCGCTGATGGGTCGCAGTGGAGAAAAATCGAGAGAGAGTTTCCGGACTTTGCAAGTGATGCGAGGAACTTATGGTTTGGTCTAAGTACAGATGGCATGAATCCTTTTGGGGAGCAGACCTGCAGTCATAGCACCTGGCCTATGACTCTGTGTATCTATAACCTTCCTCCTTGGTTGTGCATGAAGCGGAAGTTCATTATGATGCCAGTGCTCATCCAAGGCCCGAAGAAACCCGGCAACGACATTGATGTGTACCTAAGGCCATTAGTTGAAGAACTCTTATAGTTGTGGCATGGACAAGGTGTATGTGTGTGGGATGAGAACAAGCAGGAGGAATTTGACCTACGAGCATTGTTGTTCATAACAATCAATGATTGGCCTGCTCTTAGTAATATTTCAGGACAGACAAACAAGGGATACAATGCATGCACACATTGTTTAAACGAGACTGAAAGTATATATTTGGATAAATGTAAGAAGAATGTGTACCCGGGGAATCGTCGTTTTCTTCCGCCCACGCACACCCTAAAAAAGAAAGGTAAGCATTTCAATGGTGAGGCAGACAACCGGTGTAAGCCTATCCGCCGTACTGGTGATAATGTATTTGATATGGTGAAGGATTTAAAAGTAATCTTTGGAAAGGGTCTTGGTAGACAATCTGTTCCGAAGGACGATGTTGGACACGTACCCATGTGGAAAAAGAAATTTATATTTTGGGAGCTACCCTATTGGAAAGTCCTAGAGGTCCGCTCTGCAATTGACGTGATGCACCTGACAAAGAATCTTTGCATGACGCTGCTAGGCTTCTTGGGCGTGTATGGGAAGAGCAAAGATACACCTGAAGCACGGCAGGACCAACAACGTATAAAAGACCGAGACGTCATGCATCCAGAGCTGTTTGAAGGTACTCCAAGCTACGCTCTTACCAAATAAGAGAAGGAAATCTTTTTTGAAGTGCTTGATGTCTACGCACTTCTATTCTTGTAGACAGATGTTGGGCCTCCAAGTGCAGAGGTTTGTAGAACAGCAGCAAGTTTTCCCTTAAGTGGATCACCCAAGGTTTATCGAACTCAGGGAGGAAGTGGTCAAAGGTATTCCCTCTCAAGCAACCCTGCAATCAAGATATAAGAAGTCTCTTGTGTCCCCAACACACCCAATACACATGTCAGGTGTATAGGTGCACTAGTTCGGCGAAGAGATAGTGAAATACAAGTGGGATGGATAATTATAAGTGGTAACGGTGCTAGAAAATAACTTGATGGCATGGAAAAGACTAAAGGAAAACTGAAATAAAGATGAAAACAAGCAAACATGTAACAGATCTATTAGCAAACGGTGTTTCAGTGCTTAAAAACAAGGCCTAGGGATCATACTTTCACTAGTGAACACTCTCTCATAAATATATCCTCTCTTTATGATACTACTCTTGACTACTCTTGTCGTCGGATTGATGACAAGTACGCCATGAGGGGGTCCTCGAGGCGTGCGGAAGAGAGGGGTGTAAGACGTACGGTGTTCCGAGACGGTGAGCACACAAGTTTACCCAGGTTCGAATCCACCGGCTTTGGACGGACCCTACTCCTGCTGTCAATCCAGTAATACGGCAAAGCCGGATTATGGGTTACAAGGGTTTCGCCTGTGCGAGTTGAGATTGTAGACTATTGAGGCGTCTAGTGTTATCTGATCTTCCCCTAAAGGCTCTCCCTAGGACGGCTTATATAGATATCCAGCCTAGGGTTTACAGGAGAGATCAATCCGGCTACGATTAAGAGTTGGTTACAGAGTACATCCTGAACTACAAGTAACATTATAAACCTAAGTCGGTAAGTCTTCTGGGCCTTCCCGCAGCCGGATGGGACTCCGTCTTCTCTCTCTAACTGGGCCGCCCGTGAAGCAAAGCTCTAACCCGAAGTGGGCCACCCTGGTCAGTGAGGAACGTTGAGGATACCCGGCAAGTATATCCCCAACAGTAGCCCCCGGAGGCCTCCAAGATCCAAAGTCGGATTTTATCATCGTCTAGCTTGATCTTCGGCTTGCAGAATCTTGAAGGGTTCCTGAAACTTTATAACAAAGAATACAATCCGGGTCTTAAAAGTAAGTCGGACCTTTCAATTAGTTACTCGGATTTTCCAGCTCGCTTTTAAACTAAGCCAGAAATTGGTCTCTAACGCCACCTGACACAAGCATGGTCAAGTCACGTCATCTGACAGGCGTTACGTCAGTAAGACTGTTGGTGGGTCCGCGGTTCACGGAACCGAGGCGTCGTTTCAATGCGTGCGTGGAGATCGAGGTGACACAATCATCGCGCGGGCCTTTCTCAGTTCTTTCCACGACGCGTGGAGGTTACACTATAGCATTTGCACGAATCTTGGCGCGGGTAGGTAGATATAAGGGGTGTAGATTTTCTCTTCTCCTCTCCACCTGCCTTTTGCCGTTCCTTTCTTCCCAAATCTCCAGTGTGCCCAGAGCCCTTTCGTTTTCCTCCCACAGAGCTCCTAGCGCCGCCACTTTAGGGTCACCCCTTTCCACCGGAGAGAAATGGCTTCATCCTCTTCTTCCTCTCTGGCGGCAGCGGAGGCAGCGTCGGCAGAAACAGCTGCAGAAAAAGAAAGTTTCCGGGGAATCTGGATCCCTTGCACCCTCGACGAGGCGGACCTCAAGAACGTGGAGAAGGAGGGGCTTCTCGCTGCCGGCGACTGGCGGAGCGGTTCCGGCGAAACCATCCCCAATCCGCACGAGGGCGAGCGCGTCCACTTCGGCACCCATCTGGACCGAGGTTTGTCTTTTCCTCCCTTAGAGTTCTTCTCTGAGGTGATTGACCATTATGGAGTTAAACTCCATAATCTTCCTCCCAACTCCCTTCTAGAGATGAGCGTGTTTGCTGCGCTTTGCGAGGGCTTTCTCGGCATTAGGCCGAGTTTGCTCCTTTTTCGGTATTACTTCTATGTTCGGAGAAATTCTATTACCGCCGGTGTTCCTTATATCACCGGTACTATTAGTTTTTCTGTTAGACGAGACCGGTCCTATCCCAAAATTGCTGCCAGTGACTCGGTCAAACAATGGCCAGCCACCTTTTTCTATCATAGGGATATTCCGGCTCCCGACAAAGCTACTGCTTTGCCGGCTTTCATCGACGGAGCCGCCACAGCCCAGCCTTCCTGGGATGAGGCTGCTCTGGCTCTTACGGACGATCTGATCCTCGCTAAGAGGCGGATCGAATATCTTATCAAGCACAAGGGTCTGAGGGAATCCGACTTAGTTCAGTGCTGGGTCGCACGTTGGATCCAGCCACTTCAGTACCACGGGGATAGACTGATGCACTCCATCACGTCTTCGAAAAAAGATTCTCTCCGCATCAGCCCCAAGGCCTACACCAGCCAAGGCTATATAAGCTAGATCAAATGGCTGATTAAAGAGCGGATCGAGAGAAAAATTCCGGAGATCTCTCTGGACATGCACACGGCGGAAAACCCCGTGGTAGCGGTAAGCTTCCATCAGTACACCTTTTACGTGTTTCAATCTTTTAAGTCATACATTGCAATGCTGATATGTTTTCTTGTTTTCAGCTTGCTGATCTTCCCGAGTCGGAGCTTGCTCCACTCGAAGGATATCCTCCCGAGTTTTCTCAGGAGACTGAAGTGGTCCCATTGTCGGACCTTGCGCTCAGGAAGCGCAAAGCTCCGACAGTGGCAGTAGGCACAAAGGAAGTGCCCGTTGTGAAGAGGTAACTTTCATTCACAATTTCTGCCTTTGTACCTTTCTCGAATTTCTTTCTGAGATGTAATGTTTCCGACTTTATTACACTCTCAGAGCAAAGCCTCTCATCAAGGGTAAGGGGAAGGGGATTCCTGCAAAGCCCCTGCGACAGGTGAAGCTTACCACAGCTTCCCCTGTCACGGCTCCTTCGACTCCTGCACCTCAACCTTCTGCAACACCGGTGATTACTCCTTCTTCGGTTGTTGCAGAAGATCCGGCTCCTCCAACGGCGCCTGTGATCCTTGGATCGCACACTGACGTCACCGTGGGTGCGTCAGCTCAAGATAAGGGTGAACCCTCTTCGGGTAATGATCCCTCGGCTGAAGTCTTCGCCGACAACCTCCTCAGCAACCCCGGACTTGCCAAATTTGGCTTATCCCGGAAGTCCGTAGAGGACATCCAGCGGCTGTCCAGGCAAGTCCTAGACAAAAGCCATCTATCCCCCGAAGAGGAAGCGCAAGAAGTAGAGGACGTCAAGTTCTCTGACCTTCTCGCCCAAGTCCGCCTTCGCGACGAGAGGATCAGGACTAGAGATCTTCCAACAGCCCCAGTAATTCCTCTTACTCTCGCCGAGAAGGTGGCAGTTGAGGTGAACGCGGGTTTAGACAAACTCACCCGCGAGCAATATGTAAGTCGGAATTCCAACTCTTGTTTTTTTACCTTATGTTATATCATATCCTCTAGCCCCCAAGCATGAAGTAGGATATAGAAATCCGAATTTATGCTTTCATTAGGATGCCAAAGAACGAACTAGTGTAGCCCCCAAGGCTCGTGCTGATATTTAGCAAAAAATATTAGCCCGAGTCTTAAGTAGCTTTCTGACTTTGGGTATTCTGACTTACAGAAAGTGTATTCCTATAACTAGGAATTGTTAAAAAATGTCTGTGATAAGCGGAGAGAAATCAAAGCTCTCCATCTTAAAAATGCTGAACTCAAGTTAGCCAAGGATGAAGCCGAAGGTAACATTTCGATATTCAAACCTTGTCTTTTACTTTTCCAATATCGAATTTTTCTGAACTGTTGTTCTTTTTGACTTACAGCGTTGGTGAAACAATCCATCGCTATGATTGAAGAGGCCGAGAACCTCAAAACCTTAGTGGTGGAGAACAAGGGACTTCGCCAAGAGCTAGATAAGCTTAAGGCTGATCATGAAAGGAGCATAGCTCAAGTTCTCGAGTCCTCCTCCATGGCCACTGAAGAGCGCGATCTCAAGATTGCCGCTCAAGATAAGGTTATCTCGGACCTCAAGAATGAGGTTGGCAGAGAGAAGGATATCTCCTAGGCGCTCCGGGCTAAACTCCAGAGTCTTCGGGAAGAGAAAGCCAAGATTGACGACATCAATCTTGGTATGTTCCATCTATCTGATTTATTCTTTCTTCGACTTTCATCAATGTCGGATTTTTCACTGACTTGTTTTGTGTGTAGGTCCTCTGAACTTGACGGACTCCTCCTTGTCCGAACCCCGCACTCACCGGCTTACTCAAGTCGGTGATCTCATTCATGACTATCGCCAGTCCCTTGAGGACATTGGCGAATCTCTTAGGATTCCGGACATGCCAAGCATGTCGGACTTCCAAGTGCGGGAGAAGGCCAAGGAGATGCCGTAGCTTGTTCGGGACTGGAACATGTCCTATGCGCGGACCGCTGCGCAGAACGCTCTCACCATGGTCATGAGCCACCATGGAAACATGGAGATATGGCAAGTGACCAGAGGGTACTGCGAAGTAGACGAATACGACCAGGAGCAAGACCTTCAAGCTATCATGCACTCTTGCACCGGATATGGGAGTCACGTAGCTGATCTGACCAGCTACGAGACGCCCTTCTTCACCCGCGTGGATACTCCGCCACCTCCTCCAGAAGATGCCGAAGAAGTTTTCGACGATGAACAGACCATCTCGGATCCGGACATCTCGGCAAGATATCAAGGCGGAGTAGTCAACGAGCCGGCAGATCCTTCATCTCCTCCTGTATCATAGACCAGAAAACTTATGTATTATTCTGGAAAAACCTGATGCGATTGTAAATATTAAGTACTAAGATTTTTGCTAGTGCCAAGTTTTTTATCTATTCAGCACTTTTGTCTTAGATTATTTGTGTGCCTGAAATGTTTGCATAAGCACTTGGAATTTTCCGCCTCTACTTATCGTTTATCTGGCTTTCCGCCTCGTCCCTTTCGTGAGCCGGCTAAACCTTCAGCCGGAAACTTTGCCGAGCAACGGAGCTCAATTGCTAAACCAATTTAAACTCGGAAACAAAGCCGGCTTCCAGTACCAATAATTCACTACTCGGAAGATACTCGCATCCAGCAATCAGACAAATAACCCAAGTAAAGATTAGAATTTTTAGAGTTATACCCGAAGGTAGCAGTTTTAGAATCGGAAATCTAAACCAGAAGGAACATGAGCATAAAGTACTTTTCAAGCATTCTGGGATTTTCGACTATGACATGATCTTTAGGAAATAAGATGGTAAAAACTTCTCAGGAAAACTTTGAGGTAACCAAATTTTTTATTTCTCACAGAGCATGTTCATATGTATAATTACAAAGAAAGATAAAACTAAGAATAAAAGGGACGTAGCTGAGCAATATTCCATGGTCTGTCTAATTCTTCCGGATTTGTACTGCCTCCAGCTCTCTTTCTCTTCTTAGTAGCAGGTCTTTCTTTGACTGGCCTCATGTCAGTTAAGTAGTACGACCCATTGTGCAATACTCGACTAACCAAAAAGGGCCCTTCCCATATTGGGGAAAGTTTGTGCTTTCTTTGTTGCACAAGCCGGAGAACCAAATCACCTTTATTGAAAGATCTAGTTCGGACTCTCTGGCTATGATACTTGCGTAACTTCTGCTGATAGGCTGTAGATCTCATTTCAGCAACGACACGAACTTCTTCGACTAAGTCGAGATCATTTTGTCGAGAAATCTCAGCATCCTCTTCAATATACGCGGCCACTCTAGGAGAAGTATGAATCAAATCACTAGGAAGAACTGCTTCTGCGCCATAGACCAAGAAGAAAGGTGTATATCCTGTTGACCTGTTCAGAGTTGTCCGCAAACTCCAAATTACAGAGGGTAGTTCCTCTGCCCAAGCCCCCGCAGCACGTTTCAGTGGTGCTTCGAGTCTTGGTTTCAAGCCTTGTAGAATTAAACCATTTTCTCTTTCAACTTGTCCGTTAGCCTGTGGATGTGCGACTGACGCAATGTCAAGCCGGATATTTTGCTCGTCGCAGAATTCAGCCAAATCTCCCATGGAAAAATTACTCTCGTTGTCCGTGATAATGCTATGCGGATAACCATACCGGATTATAACATTCTCGACAAATCTTTTGGCTGTTGCTCCATCACAACTAGTGACAGGTTTAGCCTCGATCCATTTCGTGAATTTATCCACCATTACTAAGAGGTGAGTAAATCCACTTGGAGCTCGTTTAAAAGGTCCTACCATATCAAGCCCCCATACCGCAAAAGGCCATGTTATAGGTGTTGTTCGCAGCTGATCAGCTGGAACATGAGCTTGCTTGGCGTACTTTTGGCAGCCTTTGCATGTCTTGACTAATCGTTCGGCATCTGCCTGAGCTATAAGCCAGAAAAAACCATGTCGAAAAGCTTTTGCCACTAAAGATTTGGCTGCAGCGTGGTGACCACACTCGCCTTCGTGGATTTCTCTTAAGATTTCCACTCCTTCTTCCGGAGATACACAGCGCTGAAAAACCCCAGAAACACTCCGTTTACGGAGCTCACCTTTAACAATAGTATAGGCTTTTGCTCGTCGGATAATCTGCCGGCTCAGCAACTCGTCTTCGGGTAATTTGCCATCTACCAAGTAATCAAGGTAGGGTTGAGTCCAGCTGGGAATTACAGCCAGAACTGCTATTAAAGGTGAGTCGGATTTGGTTGGATATTCCTCATCTACTCCCTTTATCGAGGGAACTTTGAGGTGCTCTAAAAATGCGCCATCCGGAACCTCTTTCCGCGCAGAACCTATTCGAGATAGTGCATCTGCTTCCTCGTTTTCTGCTCGAGGGATGTGTTGAACTTCAAACCCCTCGAACGATTTAGATAGATCATCCACGAGAGCTTTATAAGCTGCCATGTGCTTATTTGCATTACAAATATCCGACCCTTGGTGAGCAACAAGATCCGAATCTCCATAACACATCAAACGTCGGATGCCAATATCCTTAGCAATCCGGATTCCATGCAGCAGTGCTTCATACTCGGCAATGTTGTTTGTCGCTGTGAAGTGGATCTGCAACACATATAAAAGTTTATCTCCTTGGGGTGATTTGAGCACCACGCCAGCCCTCGAGCCCCCCTAGCCTTGGACCCATCAAAAAAGAGGGTCCAATATTCTGACTCCGGGAGGACCATGTTCTCCTTGGTCTCTGTCCAATGAGCGACAAAGTCGGCAAGGATCTGGGATTTGATTGCTGTCCGGGGTTTGTACTCAATGCCCCATTTGGCGACGCGTCCTGTAGCATCGCTGTTATTGATTATATCTCTCATGGGAGCTTTGCTCACCACGGTAATTGGGTGCTCCTGAAAATAGTGTCGTAACTTACGAGATGCCAGAAAAACACCGTAAGCCAACTTTTGATAGTGCGGATATCGCTGTTTTGATTCTGTCAGGACCTCGCTGACAAAGTATGTCGGACGTTGCACCAGGTGCTCCTGATTTTCTTCTGGTCTCTCCACCACCATAACTATACTGACAACCCTATTTGTCGCAGCAATGTAAAGCAATATCGGTTCCTGAGGTTCTGGTGCTGCAAGGATAGGAGCAGATGAGAGTACTTTCTTCAGGTCTTGTAGTGCAGCTTCGGCTTCGTCAGTGCAGACAAAATCCTTGGTTTTCTTCAGGAGTTTGTATAATGGTGTGGCTCTTTCACCAAGCCAGCTTACAAATCGACTGACCGCGGCGATGCAACCAGTTAATCTTTGTATGTCCTTCAGGCGAGTTGGCGTGGAAATAATGAGAATAGCCTTGATCTTGTCATGGTTCACCTCTATGCCTCGTTGAGACACAATAAAACCTAACAATTTTCCGGCTGGTATTCCAAAGAAGCATTTCTTCGGGTTAAGCATGATGTTGGCGAACGTCTCCTCTAAGTCGGAAACCAGTGTTTCCTTCTTTTTGGACATGATCGTGATATCATCCACGTATGCATGTACATTGCGTCCGAGTTGATCATGGAGGCAACGCTGCATCGTGCGCTGGTACGTGGCTCCTGCGTTCTTCAGCCCAAAGGGCATCGTAGCATAACAGAAGGTTCCGAAAGGGGTTATGAATGAAGTCTTGATTTTGTCAGATTCCTTCATTCAGATTTTGTGATAACCGGAATATGCGTCGAGAAAACAGAGAAGTTCCGAGCCTGCCGTAGAATCGATAACTTGATCAATTCTAGGCAGAGCGAACGGATCTTTTGGACAGGCCTTGTTCAAGGCAGTATAATCGACACACATCCTTAAATCAGTAGTGTCCTTTTTAGGGACCATTACAGGGTTGGCCGACCATTCAGTATGGATGACCTCTTCTATGAATCCGGCTAACTCGAGCCACGCTAGTTCCTTAGCTATTGCCTTATGCTTTTCGTCACCAAACCGTCATAAGGACTGTTTGACGGGTTTAGCGTTCGGGTTTACATTTAGAGAGTGCTCGGCAAGGTCCCTAGGTACTCCGGTCATGTCAGATGGCTGCCATGCGAAGATATCTTGATTTGCTCGGAGGAACTTGACGAACGCGCCTTCCTATGCGCTACTTAGGTCTGCGCCTATCTGGGTCACCTTGGAGGGGTCATCATCCTTCAATGGCGTCATCTTCATCTCTTCTGATGCCTTGAACTCCGGATTTGGTTTTGTCACCTCCTTCTTCGTCGCGGGCATCTCGGACAGATCTATGCTCTTCTTGATCTCCTGGTACTCCTGGGCGTGCAGCACGGCTTCGGCAAAGGCGGCATTTCCATCCTCGCACTCTCGTGCTTTCTTCGGGTCACCCCTGATGGTGATCACGCCGTTGGGACCTGGAATTTTCATCATATTGTAAATGTAACATGGACGAGCCATAAAAGCCCAGTAAGCCGGACGTCCGAATATAGCGTGGTATGCGCTCTTGAACGGGACCACTTCGAAGGAAAGTGCCTCCCTTCGATAATTTTTTGGTGTTCCAAAAGTAACATCCAAAGTGATCTCTCCCAGGGAATTAGCTTGTCTTCCTGGTACAACCCCGTGAAAAATCACAGAGCTATGGTTAAGCTGTGTTTCCGAGATCTTCATCCGGCATAGCGTTTCTACATAGAGAATATTGATGCTACTACCACTGTCCATGAGGGTCTTAGAGAAACCATAACCGTCAATAAGTGGATTGACGATTAAGGCGTATTTTCCTCGCCTATGCAATTTAGGCGGATGATCAGCGCGGTCAAATGTGATTGCCACCTCCGACCAGTCCAAATACTGAGGGACAGCCGGAACTATTGCGTTGAGCTCGTGGAGAACTGCTTTCTTGACCTTTGCTGGTTGAGATCCGAGGAAGGTGACGTAAGTGTCCTTCTTGGTAGGAAAAGTTTTCTTCCCTTCCGACTTGGGATTTGAAGCGTCAGCTTCCTCCATGTCGGAATCTTCCTTGGTCTCTTTTTCTTTTTCGGGATTTTTCTTTCCCTTCTTCCGCTTAGCTTTGTAGCCCGCGGTATCATCTCTCTTGATGTCGTCGTTAAAACGACATTCAGCGTTGGTGTGGGACGAGCCCCCATTGGCGTCTAAGTGATGCACACATGGGTTATTGGCAATGTCGGCCCAAGTGTAGGTTTTGCCTGGTTGTTGCTCTCCTCTACCTTGGACCCTTGATGTCCCACGACCACGCCCGCGGCCTCCACCACGTCCTCCTCGTCCTCCAGTCCCGGAAATAGTAGTGACTACTGCTGTCTCCGCGTTGGGTTTTTCTTCCGAGGTGTTTTTGCGTTTCTGAGCCTGTTGCTTTGTCTTTGCTGACTATGGTACAGCCAAGACGTTAAGTAATCCCTCTGCATCATCGTCAGCATCTACATACTTGCTCGCTGTTTCTATCATCTCTCCCAGATCAGTAACCTTGTCACACTTCAAGCGATGGCACAGTAATCCAATTGGGAGACCTGAAATAAAAGCTTCAATCGCAGTTTGATCATTTACTCCCTCGCAGGAGTTCTTGGTGTCAATCCATCGTCCGAGATAATCTCGGCAAGTTTCTCCGGCTTTCTGGGTGCAACGCTGTAGGTATCCAACCGTACAGGGCCTCCGATATGTGCCCTCGAAATTCCGAAAGAACGCACTTTGTAAATCATACCAGTTGTGGATGGTGTTTGCTGGAAGTTCATTGAGCCATGATCGCGCCGTCTTTCGCAACATAAGTGGGAGATATCGGGTTGCGACCAGGCTGTTTCCGCGTTTAGCGATGCATCAAGCTTGGAAGAAGTCCTGTAACCAGGTGTCTGGCCGAGTAATGCCGTCGTAGGCTTGAATATGTCTTGAGATAGCAAATCCTTCCGAGAATTTTGTAGCTCTGATGCATGGTCCGAAGCACTTTGGGCCCACGTACACGTCATCATTTTCGTAGCGCCGAGTCTCAATGTTGGAGTTGATCCTGTGCTTTGCGTCATTCGGGGATAGGGATCGTCCCGAATATCGGTTGTGGCTGTGGTGCCTTGGAGCCGGACTTCGGCTTGCGCCACCACCTCCTCCGTCATGTCGTCCTCCTTGACCTCCTTGGGGACCGTTGTGATAACTGTGCAGTGGAGAGGGTGGTGCAGCTGGGTTGTTTCCGGCTGATCGCCGGCCTCCGTCCGGAGCGTCATTATTCCGGTTCCGGGGAGGTTCTTGACTGTGACGAGCCCCCTGCTGGCTTGTACCAGCATGGTTTCCGTCATTCCTTCGTCCGTCGTTCCCACCATGGTAAGGTTCAGCCGGACGGTTTTCATGTCTAGGAGGTGGCATTTTCTGACGATCCTCCTCCCGACGTTTTTCTTTATCTTCTCCCTTTCGGGGAGGATTCCTCGGATTGAGTGCAGCGATTGTGTCTTTCTCGGCTACTGGAGCAACGTTGCTCCAGTTATGTGTAGTTCTGCGGTGCTGTCCTGACGATCCGGTTCTTGAATAATTGTCATCCCTGTGTTCGGGGTGATGATGCTGCGCCCGAACATAGTGGGATCTTGCGCCAGCCCATGCCGGATCTATGCGACATTGGTCGGAATCCGAGACCAGCTTTTGGCTTCCAGACAGGGCGACCTTTTGCTGCTCCAGTCCCTTGTTGAGTAGCTTGCTACCCAAACGTATCTCTTCTGGTCCTGGTTTAGCTGATAGAATTTCGCGAGCTGCCACAGTATTTTGCACTGGTGTTGGGTAAACCCAATCTCCATTGCTGTCCTTCCGTGGCTTTCCTATCTCATCTCCGAAAAGGACGGCACAGACACGTGGGAATTGGTTGTTATCTATCTGACGCTTCCATGTCTTCTGATGTAGACGGGACATATACTCTTTGTTTGACATGCACTTCTTTTCCCCCTCGATGTTTTTGGCTTCATCAAGGAGTTGTTGACGACGCGCTTCTAGGGCTTGGGCCCTTTCGTCCAGTTCATCTGCAGTAAGTTCTGCAGTTGTGGGGATAGGTGTGGTTAATGCAGCATCGATGAGTTTACGCGCACCTTCAGTAATCACGTGTCCATCCACCGATGCTTCTTTTTTTGGCTCGTTTGGGATAAGTGCTCCATCCGAGTCTTCCTCGTATTCCTCGGCAATCACTTCCTCTGTCAGAGGATCTTTTGCCGGGGTCTTGTTCTTCTTGTTCTTCTTCTTTGCCCTCTTAGCAACGCCGGTAGCAAAGACGGCTTTGGGTCCGTTTCCCGGAGTCAAGCTCTGAGCGGTACTTTCGGACATCTGGAGTTAGGGATTGTCTCCGACTTCCATATCATTCTGCGCTTTGGGAGAGTGTTCCCCGGATCCTTTGTCCATGGCTTCTCCATCTTCTGCAGCTTTGGAGTTGTACTCCTCGTCATATTCCACGGAGAATTTTTGGAAATCTGCCGACGTCATGGACTCATCCGAGGATGCGGGAACGTTGGCGTTTGTTCCAATTGCCTCTAGCCCCGAGTCGGTGTTTTCTCCAGCATCGGCAGAGCCGGATCCGGATCCGACATATCGGAGGAAGTGCGATGCGTGCTTCCTGAGGTACCTGCAGCTTTCGCGATCAGCCATATCGAAACTTTTAATGGTTTTGAGGATTGCTTCTGCGCTAGCGCCTTGCAGTATCATACACCTTAGTGTGTACCTGAGGAAAGGCTTGTCCGTCCCGACATCATCAGAGCCGGAATCAGTGTCGTTGATGTGCTCCGCCTGGATTTCGACTTCCACGGGTGGGTCGATCTGGGATCCGGCTTCTCCAGGGAGATCCACTCCAGATTCGACTTGGTCCGCGAGGTCTTCTTCAGGCTCGGATTTCTCCACTATCTCCGCAACTGGTGCGGGCTGGGTGGGATTAGGGTTTTCTGAGATCCAGAACTCTGTCGCCTTCGCGGACAAAGGGGACCCATAAGTTTCTTCTGCCTCTATCATCACCACTGGGGTGGGTTGGGCAGGTTCAGCGAAACCGATGTAAACATCGATCTCGCCAAAAGACATGATTGTATAAGCGGTCACGGCCTCCCTAGCCGGAATCCAAGTCTCGTCGAGAATGATGAGGGGGACATCGCTGGCATAGAGGATGCGACCGACGACGATGGTCTCGCCGATTCCAATTCTTGTAGATTCCGCTCGGAATGTAGATCCGAAGCTCACTTGCCCCACGGTGGGCGCCAACTGTCGTCGGATTGATGACAAGTACGCCATGAGGGGGTCCTTGAGGCGTGCGGAAGAGAGGGGTGCAAGACGTACGGTGTTCCGAGACGGTGAGCACACAAGTTTACCCAGGTTTGAATCCACCGGCTTTGGACGAACCCTACTCCTGCTGTCAATCCAGTAATACAGCAAAGTCGGATTATGGGTTACAAGGGTTTCGCCTGTGCGAGTTGAGATTGTAGACTATTGAGGCGTCTAGTGCTATCTGATCTTGCCCTAAAGGCTCTCCCTAGGATGGCTTATATAGATATCCGGCCTAGGGTTTACAGGAGAGATCAATCCAGCTACGATTAAGAGTTGGTTACAGAGTACATCTTGAACTACAAGTAACATTATAAGCCTAAGTCGGTAAGTCTTCTGGGCCTTCCCGCAGCTGGATGGGACTTCGTCTTCTCTCTCTAACTGGGCCGCCCGTGAAGCAAAGCTCTAACTCGAAGTGGGCCACCCTGGTCAGTGAGGAACGTTGAGGATACCCGGAAAGTATATCCCCAACAACTCTCCGGTTGAACACTCTAATCGATGGTAGGGCTATAACAGCACACCTCAAAGTAAGCCTTTCCCATCTAGAAAACCCCACACTGTCACCTTGAGTACTAGATGAGTCCAACAAACACCACAATTTCATAAAGACATCCAACTCCAAATATAACTCATAACAAGTATTTGTAATCTCTAGCCGAAGTGCCACCATGGTGAGCACGCTGTCACTTTCACACACATGGGGAGAGCAGAGATCTATTAAGCACTTGAGTAGCAAGGTAGATCTATAGATTACAAGCTCATGATCTCAATAAGATCATGCATAGAGAGAGAGAGATGAACACATAGCTACCGGTAGAACCCTTAGCCTCGAGGAAGAACTACTCCCTCCTCATCATGGGAATCAGCAATGGTGATGGAGATGGCGGTGGAGATCGATGGAGATGGCTCCGGGGGCACTTCCCCGTCCCGGCAGGGTGCCGGAACAGATACTTTCTGTCCCCCGAATCTCCTTTTCGGTGTTGTTGCCGCTGCGGAACTTTTCGTGGCTGGAGGCTTGATGATTTAGGGTTTTGGTATCGGGAGGCTCTTATAGGCGAGAGGGGAGACCAAGGGGGTGCCAGGGGGCCCCACACCACCTGGTGGCGCGGGTAAGGCTAGCCCGTGCCTGGGGGGTGTGGCCAGGCCCTGGCCCTCCTCCGTCTTGTATTCTGGCTCCGTGAGTCTTCCGGTAAAATCGGAACTTTGGCTTTTGTCCCGTCCAATTCCGAGAATATTGATTTTCTGACTTCCTGGAACCAAAAATAGCAGAAAACAGGCAACTGGCACTTTGGCTCTTGTTAATAGGTTAGTCCAAATAATCATATGAAAAGTACTCCAAAGTGTGGACAAAACATAACAAAGTAGATAAACCAAGCATGGAACATCAAAAATTATAAATACATTTGCAATGTATCAACATCCCCAAGCTTAACTCTTGCTCGTCCTCGAGTAGGTAATAAAAAGAAAGAATAATTTTTGAGGTGAGATGCACCATCATAAACTTGATCAAAGTATTTGTAAAACATTCAAAGCTGGGATCATAGTACTTCAATCATAGCATGAAAGACAAAGTTCTAGCAATAAGACAAAGAAACTATGATGCAACATGAAAAGGCACAAACAAAAGATTCATGAATAGCAATGCTTTGCAAGACGTTTGTTTGTTTCACATAAAGAAAACATAGCATGGTAGCATTCAGCTTGTCCCTCAATAGAGTAGCAAATATTAATGCATAGGACACCTTCAAAGTTCATAAGAGTGACTAGATACAAATAGTTTAAAACAAGCAATATCAAGTTATGCATCAATCACCTAGTCTTGGGACAATGCACATAGAACTAAGAATGGCCACTATGCTCTCAAAGTAGGTGCATAAAGATAGAAGTTGGAGACTCAATGTAATGGTGGAAGAAAAGCCTTTGTAAAAGGAAGTAGGGATTCAAGTCTCATAAAGAGCTTCCAAAAATTATGGTACTTATAGCTTTCAGCTCTCATTGCCCCTATCATAAGCATATTTAAGGTGATTAAGGTTAAAGTGACACAACTAAGAGGATATGCTTGACAAGTTATCAACCGAAATCTCATGCCCCTTACTTACGAAGACCGATCCTCATGCTACTCAACTTCAGTCACGAGTAAGCTCTTGTCATTGTAAGTACATGTGTATCATTAAGAACCGCCAACGGGGTACCCCTTGCACATGATACGGGAGCTTTCCCATAATCAAAATGACAAGGCAAGCAGACAATGAGCATCTCAGCGATCTTTTTATTTGCTATTTGCATAGGTTTTTATTGAGGATGCTTCATAGAGTGCTCATTATGGTGATGTTGCAAGTTTCCACCATGATTAGGCATAGCTTAGGCTAGCGGCCTAGGCGTTTCTCTAACACACATACAAACTCCATGATCTTACAAGTTCCACTTTTATTTCACACCGCCGGGATCCGTAAGCAAAAGAACATGATATCAAAGGGGTACACAGTACAAGTGCAATGTTGAAAGCGTTCCCCATGAAACATGGTTCTGCTAATTTCAACTTATAAAGCGCAAGCATATACGCAACAAAGAAGGGCCCAATGGTTCAAGTTTATTAGAGGCAATAAAGTAAAGTGTGCCATCAAGTTCGTGAGAGCTTTAGTCACTAGTTTTCTCATAACAAGTGGAAGGTAAACAAAAGCATGAATATACTTGGAATAGCATAAGCTAGTAGGTAGGTATGGTGGACTCTTTGGAAATGTTTTGTTTAGGGAGTTGGATGCATGAGTGGAACTCATACTTTGTTGTGGAGGCTAGCAAAAGACTGGGAGTGATAAACTAAGAGAGCAATAATGGCCATAATCATGTAGAGCGACAAAACATCATTGATCAAAGCATAAAGTGATACTAAAAATTGAAAACTAAAGAATCATAAAGGCTATGGTTACTTGAGATAGTCATAACATGGTGTCAGCATGCGCCAACTCAACCCAAATAAAGCATCAAAGGAGAATACCACAATACTATGCTTTAATATGCTAAAACAATGCATGATTCATCCAAGGCACATTAAGCAATCTCAAATGTTTATAACAAGTCATGCTACAACAAAGAATACTAAGCATAAAGCCAAAACAATATCAAGCATGGCATGACAAAGCATAGGCCACAGTCAAAAACAAACTCTCTTTACCACTTAAGCATGAATGTTTCCTACTCTTCTCCAAACCAAACCAAACTATTTGAAAGAACTCAGAAAGATAATAATAAATAAAGATCAGTGAGATTGTCTCACAAATCCAAAAGGAAGAACTAAAAAGTTCTAAGCTGAAAGCACAAGAAAACTAAGGCTAAACCCAGTGCTAGCAATAGAGAACACTCACAAAACGATAAGAATGAAAACTAGAGTGTTCTAAACAATGAAAACGTAGCGTGTCTCTCTCCAAAAGAAGTGTGTTGTGATCCAACCAACTTATTTAAGAAAAACAAACAAAATAAAACTAAAAACAAAAACAAAGACGCTCCAAGAAAAACACAATTGTGCATGAAACAATAAAAATGAAGTGTCTAGAAAGACCTGAGATTTTTATTGATGAAGAAGGGGACGCCTTGGGCATCCCCAAGCTTTGACGCTTGTACTTCTTGGATATTTCTTGGGGTGACACGCGTGGCATCCCCAAGCTTGAGCTTTAGTCCATCCTTCATCTCATTACTCATTCCTTCCATACACCTGAAATTTTTCCTTCATACAAAACTTCACACAATCTTTATTAGCAACATTAGTGCACTTAGGATAAATAAGTCTTAAGGTTCAGTTCTAACACCAAATAAACTTCCATTAGAACACTAGCTACTTTATCACTTCCCTCAAAAAGCTCAATTCCCCAAAAGAACTCAAAAAGGAACCAACAAGAAGCAAATGCAGAAAATGGCAGAAATCTGTCAAAACAGACCAGCAGGTAAAGACGAATTTTTTCGAAGACCTTATGTTGCTCAAATCGAAAAGTGTTGAACTAAGGAAAGTTATATAACAACCTGGGGCAGAAGCACAAAACTTCACGCCTCAAAAAGACGTTTAGAGATTTTACACGAATTTTTACGGTGAAGCAGAGAAATCTGTTTCGAGACAGCAACTTTCCCAATCATTACTTCACTCTCATTAGAGGTTACTCTTGGCACAAAAAGAAAATAAAAAGGATAATCAGCGGTTATTACAGAGGTAATAACTTCCAAGACTCATCTAAAACTTTTGGGTTATCTCCCAATAAGTACTTTTCTTTAACGCCTTTAAGTTAGGCATGATAATTTGAGAAGATGCTCACATAGGAAATATGAATTGAAGTAAAAAGAGCATCTAGAAGCAAATTCAAAACACATTTAAGTCTAACCCACTTCCTATGCATAGGAATCTTGTAAAGAAACAAGTCATGAAAGCACAAAGCAACAAGCATAGGGAAGCAAAACAAGTGCAACTTAAAAAAATTCAACTTAAAGAGGGGAAACTTAATATTGTTGAAACACATAAAACCATGTTTCCCTCTCTCATAATAACTTTCAGTAGCATCATAGATAAAAGTAACAATATAACTATCACATAAAAAATTCTTATCATGAGCCACATTCATAAAAGAATTAATACTACCCACATAATCATAGTTATTCTTATTAATTGTAGTGGGAGCAAAATCAACAAAATAGCTATCATTATTATTTTCATCACCATAATCATCAAATATTGGAGGAATATTGTAATCATAATTAATTTTCTCCTCAATAGTAGGTGGATTGAAAATATGATACTCATCATTGTAATCATCATATATTGAAGGCATAGTATCATCAAAGTAAATTTTATCCTCCGTGCTTGGGGGACTAAAAAGATCATTTTCATAAAAACTAGCTTCCCCAAGCTTAGAATTTTCCATAGCATTAGAAATAATGGTGTCCAAAGAGTTCATACTAACAACATTGTTATTAGCATGCAAATAAAGTTCAATAGGTTTTTTAATTTTCTCTTCAAACACTTCATGTCCTAACTCAAGATAAATACTATAAAGCTCTCTAATTTTGTTGTTGTTTTCCATTAAGCCTAACTAGTGAAACCAAGAAACAAAAAGACAAAATTGCAGAATCTAAAGGAAATAACAGATGGGTTCGTAGCATGGAAACCAAAAAAAATTCGGTCGCAAGAACGAACAAAACCCAGATCTAATCTAGATAAAAGCCAAGATCTAATCTATTAGACATGTGCAACGAGATAGATCGGTACTAACCCTCGTAGATCCAAAAGCGTTACGAGATTAGATCTCGTGGTTGATGTAGTCGATCACTTGTCAATCTCAAGATCGTGTGGACGATCCTTCCGGCGCCGCGTTTCGGCAGCGCTTCCACAGTCGGTCACACGTGCGGAGTCGAAGCAGACCTTCCTCTCCTCGTTCCAGCGAGCAGCGGAGGTAGTAGATATTCTCCACGGAATCCCAGTAGCACGACGGCGTGGTGGTGGTGGTGGAGTAGAGAATTCTGCAGGGCTTCGCCTATGCCTGTGCAGAAGAAAGGAGGAGGAGAGAGGCGGCGGAGATTTGGAGTTATGGAGGAGGGCTTGGAGGTGGCGCCCCCACCCCTCTATTTAAAGGGGGGAGGCGCCATGGGAGGGGGAGTCCTTGTAGGACTCCCTCCCTCCTTGGCCGGCGGATTGGGAGGTGGGGGAGGAGTCCTCCTCCCCCACGACTCCTAGTCTTGCCCCACCAGGACTCCTTGATCCCTTTCTTAATTTTCAAGCAAACTCCAAGAAATCTTCCAGAACCTTCCGGAACATTCCGAAACCTTCTAGAATCCTCATACAAATACTCCGGAACATTTCCTAACTCAGAAAATGATCCCCAATATATGAATCTTATTCTCCGGACAATTCCGGATCTCCTCGTGATGTCCCGGATCCAATCCGAGGCTCCGAACAATATTCGGTCTCCAACGCATATTCCATATCTACTTAAAAAAACTTCGAACCTTAAGTGTGTCACCCTACGGTTCGTGAATATGTAGACATGACAGAGACACATCTCCTATCAATAACCATTAGCGGGACTTGGAGATCCATAATGGCTCCCACATACTCAACGATGACTTTGTGATCGATTGAACCATTTACATACGAAACCAATTCCCTTTGTCACGCGATACTATACTTATCCGAGGTTTGATCGTCGGCATCTCCATACCTAGTTCTACCTCGTTACTGATAAGTACTCTATACTCGTTCCGTGATATGTCATCCCTTGTGACCCAGTCACATGCTTGCAAGCTAACTAGATGACATTCCACCGAGAGGGCCTAGAGCATATCTATCCGTCATATGGATGGACAAATCCCAATCTTGGTCCATGCGCTTCAACACATACTTTCAGAATACCCAATGACACCTTTATGACCACCCAGTTACGAAGCGGCGTTTGATGTCATCAAAGTACCCACCCGGTGATGGTGGTTAACACAACCTCATGGTCGAAGGATTAGGTTACTATGCATTTAAAAGCTTATAGCAATACGAACTTAATGACTTGATCTTATGCTACGCTTACTATGGGTGTATGTCCATTACATCATTCTCCTAATGATATAACCTTGTTATTAATCACATCCTAATGTCCATGATCAGGAAACCATGATCAACAATTAATCAACAAGCTAGTTCAACAAGAGGCTTACTAGGGACTCTTATATGTTTACAAAACACACAAGTATTAGTGTTTCCTAATAATACAATTATAGCATGGGATGTAAACATTCATCATAAACACAAAGATATAATAATAACCACTTGTGTTATTGCCTCTTGGGCATATATCCAACAATAACTTCGAGCACTCACACCAGAGGATGTGAGTACCTTTTACCTTACCTCCCCGGCAACGGTGCCAGAAAATAGCTTGATGTCTACACACTTCTATTCTTATAGACAGTTGTTGGGCCTCCAAGTGTAGAGGTTTGTAGAACAGCAGCAAGTTTTCCCTTAAGTGGATCACCCCAGGTTTATCGAACTCAGGGAGGAAGTGGTCAAAGGTATTTGCTCTCAAGCAACCCTGCAATCAAGATACAAGAAGTCTCTTGTGTCCCCAACACACCTAATACACTTGTCAGGTGTATAGGTGTTTGGCGAAGAGATAGTGAAATACAAGTGGGATGGATAATTATAAGTGGTAACGGTGCTAGAAAATAACTTGATGGCGCGGAAAAGACTAAAGGCAAACTGAAATAAAGTTTAAAACAAGCAAACATGTAACAGATCTATTAGCAAACGGTGTTTCAGTGCTTAGAAACAAGGCCTAGGGATCATACTTTCTCTAGTGAACACTCTCTCATAAATATATCCTCTCTTTATGATACTACTCTTGACTACTCTCTGGTTGAACACTCAAATCGATGGTAGGGCTATAACAGCACACCTCAAAGTAAGCCTTTCCCATCTAGAAAACCCCACACTGTCACCTTGAGTACTAGATGAGTCCAACAAACACCACAATTTCATAAAGACATCCAACTCCAAATATAACTCATAACAAGTATTTGTAATCTCTAGCCGAAGTGCCACCATGGTGAGCACGCTGTCACTTTCACACACATGGGGAGAGCAGAGATCTATTAAGCACTTGAGTAGCAAGGTAGATCTATAGATTGCAAGCTCATGATCTCAATAAGATCATGCACAGAGAGAGAGATGAACACATAGCTACCGGTAGAACCCTTAGCCTCGAGGAAGAACTACTCCCTCCTCATCATGGGAATCAGCAATGGTGATGGAGATGGCGGTGGAGATCGATGGAGATGGCTCCGGGGGCACTTCCCCGTCCCGGCAGGGTGCCGGAACAGAGACTTTCTGTCCCCCGAATCTCCTTTTTGGTGTTGTTGCCGCAGCGGAACTTTTCGTGGCTGGAGGCTTGATGATTTAGGGTTTTGGTATCGGGAGGCTCTTATAGGCGAGAGGGGAGACCAAGGGGGTGCCAGGGGGGCCCACACCACCTGGTGGTGCGGGTAAGGCTAGCCCGCACCTAGGGGGTGTGGCCAGGCCCTGGCCCTCCTCCGTCTTGTATTCTAGCTCCGTGAGTCTTCCGGTAAAATGGGAACTTTGGCTTTTGTCCCGTCCAATTCCGAGAATATTGATTTTCTGACTTCCTGGAACCAAAAACAGCAGAAAACAGGCAACTGGCACTGTGGCATCTTGTTAATAGGTTAGTCCAAATAATCATATGAAAAGTACTCCAAAGTGTGGACAAAACATAAGAAAGTAGATAAACCAAGCATGGAACATCAAAAATTATAGATACATTTGCAGTGTATTAGTCCTTTACAGTATCAAGGTCATGTTTGGTTTCTCGTCGAACATAAAGGGAATAATAAATATGGCAGAGAAATTTTTTCAAAACCTAAAGTCTCATGACTGCCACGTGCTTATGACCCAGCTGCTTCCGATTGCATTGAGGGGACTCCTGTCGGAAAATGTTCGAGTACCCATTATGAAGCTATGTGCATTTCTCAATGCAATTTGTTAGAAGGTAATCAGTCTAGATAGTCTACCAAGGTTACATAAATATGTGGTCCAATGTCTTGTCAGCTTCGAGTTGGTGTTCCCACCATCCTTCTTCAATATTATGACGCACCTCCTAGTTCACCTAGTCGAAGAGATTAACATTCTCGGTCCTATATTTTTACACAATATGTTCCCATTTGAGAGGTTCATCGGAGTGTTAAAGAAATATGTTCGTAACCGTGCTAGGCCAGTGGAGACGAGGGTACTGGGGGTTCTTATTACGATGGCTTCGAGTATCTTAATTTGTTTGGAGGAGACGATGGTGGAGACGATAGTGGAGACGATGGTGCTGACCATGGTGAAGACACCATAATAATAACAAACTCCGTCGAGGTATATAAAGCCTCTATCGATCGATCACTAGTATAGATGCACTAATTGATTCGTATATATGTACTGGCGAATGTTTCTTCTCTTAGACCTCCTCTTCTGACCAATCTTCTACAAGGACAAGAGGCCCGACACACAAGTTGCCCACTGATGTCTGTTTCAGCATTGACTTAGTCTCTCCGATGGGTCAACCGTTGGAGCCTAAAGAATCCGTGAATGCATTTATAACTCAATGCGGAGTGATTTCTAGAGACACCGTCCTGATCACCACGCGAAATTGGAATAAGCCAGGAAAGAAATAGGATCCAGCTGGGGCTAGTTTTGTAGATGACAGAGCGAGAGATGCAATGTGGAATTATCTCATGACACATTTCACCCTACCAGTCTTGGAGACTGATGAGCTCACACAGCAAATGATGAGGAAAGTCAAGCACTTTGCTCTTAAGAAGATGGGCGAACTATTCAAGGAATGGAAGAAAAGATTGTACCACAAGTATGTCTTGAAGAAAAAAACTCCTCCATTCACTAGCCCACTAGAGTTACAGCAGGATAACTGGGCCACATTTGTGGAATATGAGACCTCGGCACCAACTATGGAAATGTTAGAAAAGAATAAGATAAATGCAGCCAAAAAGAAATATCACCATCATATGGGCACAGGTGGCTACAGGAGTGCCATGCCTAAGTGGGATAAAGCTGAGGCTGTCCTGGAGCCTAAAGGGGTCACTCCAGCTACGTCTTGTTGGCCCAAGAGGTCAAGAAATTGGGTACTCGGGCATGGGGCATCCTAAGACCCAGAAACAGGCAAGATTGTTGCAGCCGGAGAAGTTTCTTCACCCAAGAATGAACTTATTAAAGTGATAAAAGAGGTTGAAGAGGGAACATTTGTTCTCGACAGAGAGAACGATGAGCTGACAAAGCTCTCGGGAATCCTGAAAAGGCTGGACGAACAAGAGGGTTCGGACCTTCTTGTCCATGGGTTATCGGGTTTCCCGAGGACCTTGACACGTACAGAAGCCGATCGAGAAAAACAAAGCGGCAAAAAGAGGAGGATACGGAGCGGTTCGCGAGGTTTGAAGCCATGCTGCAAGAGCATCGCCAGGAGCTTAATGAACTTAAAGGACTCCGACGGCAAGATCCTGCACCAGACAGTACGGTCGGTCCATCGCAACGAAAAAGTAGCGTGGCTTCCACGGAGGGCCACGGTAATGATGCAACGATGGATGTGTAACCCATGGATGCAATTAAGGAGAAGACTAGTTGTGAGCTGCATGTTGAACTGAAGAACATATCCATGAAGGTGGCGGTCGGCTTTGCTTTACCTTCTGCACCGGGAGCGACCTACCATTGCAATCCGATTCCAACTGGCTATGCTCATGTCAGCGTGGATGAAGTTCAACCGATGTGTCAGTCACTACAGCTTGACATCCCTGGAGGTGAAGGGGATACGACACTGGGAGAAGTCACGAGTGGCTTCATTCTTTGGAAAAAAGAATACATCAAGTTTCCAGGATCGACACCAAGGCCACCTTCTCCACCGAGAAACAATCCATCACCTCCAAGGCCACCGTCTCCTCCCAGTAAAAGTCCACCTCCAAGTGTACCGTATCCTCCCAGTAAAAGTCCACCACCTCCAAGTCTAATCCATGACCCCAACATGAGTCCATCTCAATCTACGCAGCCGCCTCCACCCACTAAGGGTCAAAAGCGGAAGAATAGCACCGCTCCGTCGAGCGATAACCGACGCCAAAGTGACAGTTGCCGCCCCTCCCAAGAGTACCGCCGGTTCCTCCCAAGAGGGCTTACGACCTGACCGATGCGGTCATACAGGCCGAAGTGGATGCTCATTTTAAAAAGAAACAACCTCAGCCAGAGGTCCAAATAAAACCGGAAACCAAGGAGCACTTTAGGAAATTACTGACGCAGCCATCCCAAGCTTAGTTAAATGCGCCAGATGACTATACACGATGTCTTCAGAAGACACTGAAACAGAAGAGATCAAGCAGTAGAGGAAGTATCACAAAAGAGGTTCCCCAGCAGGGGGAACAAGCAAAACAATCGAGTGGTAGCAGAAGCCTCAGAACGGACGTCCCCTAGCTGGGGAAACAAGCAAAACAATCGAGTGATGGCCGAAGAACCAAAAAAGATGTTCCCCAGCTAGGGAAACAAGCAAATCAATTGCTCCCCCTGCTCCGGGCGTAGATACCCAAACCTCAACTATATGAGGTAGAACCTATAGATCCAGAAACGGCTAAGATATTGGCCGAGCAATGAAAGTTCGAAAATCGCATTACTTCGCTGAAGACAAGGTCCCTGTTGAATTTACAGAATTATTTCAGTTATTCAATCTAACGGAACTCGACAAATATATCCTCAGTTCCTATTGTCTGTAAGTGATTACTTTATTTATGTAATTAAGTCTCTATCTCAGCTTGTTAAATTCATAGCCGGTAAGTATACTCACTATATTCTTTTGTACGCTATATATAATGATGCAGAATGAAGATTCTCGATTGTAAAATAAAGGCTATCAATGGATTTAGGTTCATTGACCCACATCGAGTTCATGGAGCTATACTAAAGGATAAGCCATTGGAGACCGAGCACAACTTGTTCTGGTTTCTCACGAACCAGCATTTCTGTAATGAAAGACTATTTACTTACCACGACGGCAAGTGAGTTCTTGTACACATTAAATTTTTCTTACTCGATGTTCAGTGTAAATGATGAGTTACGGACGTATGTAAACCTTGCGTAGGTACCACTGGATTCTTCTAAGCATTTCAGTTGACTTGGGAAGAGTTTGTTGGGGTTCCGTGCATAAAAACAATAAATTTTACTCTACGCCCCTGAACCCCTGAAGCTGCCAGGACCTATCTATTAGTAATACACTAACGGGAGGGGCTTTTCGTGAACTTACCCTTGAAGACTGAAAATCGTTGTCAACGCTCGGGAGAGCCTGGTTGATGTAGACGAGCCGAAGCTGACCTCAAGGTCGTGATGAAGTTCTTGCGCTCCTTCTGGCTCCAACGACTTGAGTGCCTCAAGTGCGACACCTCGCGGGGAGTTACACACGTCCGGTGCCTGACGATGACTCCCGCTTCCCCGATCCAGCAGCAGTTGCGGAAGTAGAGCTCCCGAATCTGAATCCCGCAGCGCGACGGCGCTTCGCGGTGAAGATGTCTCTCGCTCGCGCAGTCCAGACTTGGGACCACGGTCACGAGAGAGAGAGAGAGAGGGGGGGAGAGAGAAAATATCAATTAGAGGTCCTCCCAAAAGTGGGGAGACCTTTATTGATTATTGGTGTATTTTTCTAGGCTAAATACCCCACTTTATATAGGGGGAGGGGAGGTACTACCTCCCCTCAAGTCCTAGGGTGGGACTAAAGGAGAGGAGGGGGGTGGGGTGGCCGCCGGCCAGCCCCTAGTGGGCCCTGCGGAGGGAGGGGGTCAAGGCCCAGCCGGCCTCCCCTTTGGTCCCTCTCCCTCTCTCCTTTCCCCTAATGGGCCCTCTCGCTCCGGAATTGGCCCATTAAGCCTTTTTAACCTTTAATTGATTTTCTCTTTATTAAATAATTATGAATAAATGATTAAATCAATATTTAACATTCATTCACATATTATTTAATCTCCGTGGCCATGGAACACCTTCCACCTCCACTCCGGACATCCTCCGGACTTACCGAAACCCTTCAGGTTTTCTCCCTTCTTTTCTTCGATGATTCTACCGATCCTATAAATGCTCTCTAAGCATCATCAAGCCCTTAAGTGTGATACCCCACGGTTTGGGAACACTCCAGACATGGTCGGGACACTCCCGCACCAATGATCGACAGAGGGACCTGGATGGCCATGTGACCCCTGTGCGTTCCACGAAGATCTTTCGTCGTTTGAACCGGGACAGTCGTGTCTTATTCCCTTTGTCACTCGATACTTGCATTGCCCGAGATCTGATCAATGACATCACCATGTCGTGTTCAATCTCGTTACGGAACAATGCTACTTGACTCATTCCGACAAGTGATATCCCCGTGATCTAATCACACGCTGCGCAGCTATTGGATATAACTTCTCCGAGTGGGCCCTTGACTATCTTCCCGTCACATGGACGGACAAATCTCGCTCTTGACATATATTGCCTCTATGGTTTCCTCCGAATACCTGAACACACCTTTACAACCACCGTTTTACCAGATGGCGTTTGATGCTATCTAAGCACTCTCGAGAGACAGTGATTGATATATGGTCTCACGGTCAAAGGAATAGTCTATGAGGGTCCTTTTCTAATCATCGTAACTTGAACTTCGTGACATGATCGAATCATGATGTTTAGGTTGGGTATTGGTTCATCATCTCATTCTCAGAATGAGATGACCTTATTTCCAACTGGCATAAATGCCACATGATCAGGAAACATCATCATCTGTTGACCAATGAACCAGTGACTAGAGTTTCACTGGGAACCCCTGGTTTGTTTGTATATCACACGTGTATTGATGTTTCCACTCAATACAGGTATAGCATGATATAAAACTTAATCATAAACTATATGAAATATGATAATAGTCCTTACTACGATTTGTCTCTAGGGCATATTTCCAACAGTCCCCCACTTGGACTAGAGTACAAATACACTAGCTGCATTTGTTCTCAATTATTGGTACCATATAACCGGTGCCTAGAACATGCTTGCTCATGGAAGAGGTTGAGTCTTGGGTCTATACTTTGCAGTCCGAAATCCTTTGCAACTTACTAATGTCAATTTGATTGACATTAATATTCTATCATCACATGGCAGCATCTGTGTGTATGCATCGTTGCTATGGCAGCAGAACGAGGCCTGATTCCAGGAGCCTACAGTGATGTTAGATCAACCTCGAGGGCTTTCTTATGGGCACTGTGCCCTGGGACACATCATTCTACGTTAAAAGCGAACTAGCCCCGCCATAACATTATACAACACTTTAGATGGTACCCTGATGTGCTCGTCGTTCGACGTAGAGCTCGTTGGGAACCCCAAGAGGAAGGTACGATGAGCACAGCAATAAGTTTTCCCTCAGTTATGAAACCAAGGTTTAATCGAACCAGTAGGACCAAGGAAACACCCCAAAGGTGTTACTAGCTAAGCTTTGGCAGGTCGCACTACCGGTGCTAGTAGCAACGTGGAGACCTGCACAACACAACCACAGAACTTTGTCCCCAACTTGCGATGAGGTTGTCAATCTCACCGTGTTTTGCGGAAAACAAAGGATTAAACATATCGAATGGAAAGAAGTAAAAGTTTGCAGAAAGTAAACACAAAGCAGTAAAAGATTGTAGATTGTATGTAAATAAAAAGGACCGGGATCCATAGTTCACTAGAGATGGCTCTCCTTAAGATAGATAACATGCTGGGTGAACAAATTACAGTGGGGCAATTGACAAACACCGAGAAAGCAATACATGCATATACTAATCATCTTGACTCCTTTGAAACTTGATTGGGCATTACAACATAATACATAGACCGCCATCCAACTGCATCTATGACTAATAATCCACCTTCGGGTTATCATCCGAACCGCCTCGAGTATTAAGTTGCAAGCAACAGATTATTGCTTTACGAACTGTGTGTAAAGTAAACAATACGATTGTTCTATGAACAAAGGATTGTTGTTTTCTCCCTAGTAGCAACAGCACATCTAGTACCTTAGAGATTTATGTCACTTCCCCAGATTACCAGAGACATGAACCCACTATCGAGCATAAATACTAACTCTTGGAGTTGCTAGCATCTACTTGGCCAAGATAGCTACTAACAACGGAAAGCATGCAAGATCACAAATAACAAAGACATGATAGAATCAATAATCAATCTGAAATAGCATCTCAATATCCATCGGATCCCCGCAAATACAACATGCAGAATTACAAATAGATGATCTTGATCATGAATGGAGCTCACAAGATCTAAACATGAAAGCACAAAGGAGGAGAACCAGCCATCTAGCTACTACATGGATATGTAGTCCAAGGATGAACTACTCACGCATCACACCGGAGGCTTGCATGGTGATGAAGAAGGCCTCCAGGGTGAATTCCCCTCTCCGGCAGGGTGCCGGGAAGAGCTTCAGATCCCTCCCGATCTAGGGATGGAGATGACGACGGCTACAGACTCTTTCGTGGATTTTTGATCAGGTACTTAGGGTTTTCGTCCCGAGGGCATCTTATAGTTGGAAGGGGAGGCCGAGGGGGTGCCGGGAGTAGCCACACCACCCCCTGGCGCGGGCTAGGCTAGGCCGCGCGGCCAGGTGGTGTGGTGGCCCCCTGGCCCTTCTCCGTCTCGTATTCTGGCACTTGATGACTTCCGGAAAAATAGGCACTTTGTCTTTTGTCCCGTCCAATTCCAAGAATATTCATTTTTTGACTTTCCTGGAACCAAAAACAGCAGAAAACAGGCAGCTGGCACTTTGGCTCTTGTTAATAGGTTAGTCCAAGAAATCATAAAAAAAGTACTCCAAAGTTGGAACAAAACACAAGAAAGTGGATAAAACCAAGCATGGGACATCAAATATTATAGATACATTTGCAATGTATCAACATCCCCAAGCTTAACTCCTGCTCGTTCTCGAGTAGGTAAGTGATAAAAAGAAAGAATAATTTTTGAGGTGACATGCACCATCAAAGACTTGATCAAAGTATTTGCAAAACATTCAAAGCTGGGATCATAGTACTTAAATCATAACATGAAAGACAAAGTTCTAGCAATAAGCAAAGAAACTATGATGCAACATGAAAAGGCACAAACAAAAGATTCATGAATAACAATGCTTTGCAATACGTTTGTTTGTTTCACATAAAGAAAACATAGCATAGTAGTATTCAGCTTGTCCCTCAATAGAGTAGCAAATATAAATGCATAGGACACCTTCAAAGTTCATAAGAGTGACTAGATACAATAGTTTAAAACAAGCAATAACAAGTTATTCATCAATCAACTAGTCTTGGGACAATGCACATAGAACTAAGAATGGCCACTATGCGTAAGTGCATAAAGATAGAAGGTGGAGACTCAATATAATGGTGGAAGAAAGGCCTTTTGTAAAAGGAAGTAGGGATTCAAGTCTCATAAAGAGATTCCAAAAATTATGGTACTTGTAGTTTTCAGCTCTCATTGCCCCTATCATAAGCATCTTGAAGGTGATTAAGGTTAAAGTGACACAACTAAGAGGATATGCTTGACAAGTTACAAACCAAAATCTCATGCCCCTTACTTACGAAGACTGATCCTCATGCTACTCAACTTTAGTCACGAGTAAGCTCTTGTCATTGTAAGTATATGTGTATCATTAAGAACCGCCAACGGGGTACCCCTTGCACATGATACGAGAGCTTTCCCATAATCAAAATGACAAGGCAAGCAGGCAATGAGCATCTCAGCGATCTTTTTATTTGCTATTTGCATAGGTTTTTATTGAGGATGCTTCATAGAGTGCCCATTATGGTGATGCTGCAAGTTTCCATCATGATTAGGAATGGCTTAGGCTAGCGGCCCAGGCGTTTCTCTAACACACATACAAACTCCATGATCTTACGAGTTCCACTTTTATTTCACGCCGCCGGGATCCGTAAGCAAAAGAACATGATATCAACGGGATACAAAGTACAAGTGCAATTTTGAAAGCGTTCCCCATGGTACATGGTTCTGCTAATTTCAACTTATAGAGCGCAAGCATATACGCAACAAAGAAGGACCCAATGGTTAAAGTTTATTATAGGCAATAAAGTAAAGTGCGCCATCAAGTTCGTGAGAGCTTTAATCACTAGTTTTCTCATAACAAGTGAAATGTAAACAAAAGCATGAATATACTTGGAATAGCATAAGCTAGTAGGTAGGTATGGTGGAATCTTTGGAAAAACTTGGTTTAGGGAGTTGGATGCATGAGTGGAACTCATACTTTGTTGTGGAGGCTAGCAAAAGACTGGGAGCAACAAACTAAGAGAGCAATAATGGCCATAATCATGCAGAGCGACAAAACATCATTGATCAAAGCATAAAGTGATACTACAAGTTGAAAACTAAAGGATCATACAGGCTATAATGACTTGAGATAGTCATAAAATGGTGTGAGCATGTGCCAAGTCAACCCAAATAAAGCATCAAAGGAGAATACCACTATACTATGCTTTAATATGCTAAAACAACGCATGATTCATCCAAGGCACATTAAGCAATCTCAATTGTTTATAACAAGTCATGCTACTGCAAAGAATACTAAGCATAAAGCCAAAATAATATCAAGCATGGCATGACAAAGCATAGGCCACAGTCAAAAACGAGCTCTTTTTACCACAAAAGCATGAACTTTCCTACTCTTTTCCAAACCAAACCAAACTATTTGCAAACCAAAGTATGAAAGAGGGGGTCCAACCAATTTATTCAGCAAACTAAGCAAACCAAGGCAAACAAAAACCAAAACAAAAACAAAAACAAAGATGCTCCAAGAAAAACACAATTGTGCATGAAACAATAAAAATGAAGTGTCTAGAAAGACCTGAGATTTTTATTGATAAAGAAGCGGATGCCTTGGGCATCCCCAAGCTTTTACGCTTGTACTTATTGGATATTTCTTGGGGTGAAACGCATGGCATCCCCAAGCTTGAGCTTTAGTCCATCCTTCATCTCATTACTCGTTCCTTCCATACACTTGAAAATTTTCCTTCATACAAAAGTTCACACAATCTCATTAGCAACATTAGTGCACTCATGATAAATAAGTCTCAGGTTCAGTTATAACACCAAATAAATTTTCATTAGAACACTAAATACTGTAGCTATTCCCTCAAAAATCTCAATTCCCCAAAAGAACTCAAGAAAGAACCAACAAGAAGCAAATGCAGAAAATGGTAGAAATCTGTCAAAACAGACCAGCAGGTAAAGACGAATTTTTTCGAAGACCTTCTATTGCTCAAATCAAAAAGTGTCGAAATAACGAAAGTTAGATAACAACCTGCGGCAGAAGCACAAAACAGAGCTCTCTCACGAATTTTTATGGTGAAGCACAGAAATCTGTTTCGGGACAGCAACTTTCCCAATCATTACTTCTCTCTCATTAGAGGTTACTCTTGGCACAAAAAGCAAATAAAAAGGATAAGGAGCGGTTATTACAGAGGTAATAACTTCCAAGACTCATCTAAAATGTCAACACCCGGATTTTTAATCCCAGATGCGCGTTATGCCATACCGCGCAATCCCAGGATTACCATTTTTGCGAGACATAACGGATTGGATATCACAGTACATCATCCATTACAAACCATACTTAAGGTCTTACACAAATAAGGATCTCATGATGCAGTCTTAATACAACAAGCAGCGGAAATAAAAGATAAGCGTAGCGGTGGGGTCCATCTTCAGGGGGACAGGCAATGCTGACGAAGGCAGATGGTCCTAGTTATCATAGCCGTCCTGTTGGCCACCATCTTGATAGTCTCCTTCATAGTCTGGCCATGATAATAGCCAGGGACAAAAGCCATGAGTACTCTTTAAGTACTTGCAAACTACCACTAACAAGTATTATGAATCTAAGTTAAAGTGCTAACTCTAAGTTTAACTATAAAGTTAAGTTTGAAACCTAAGCTGAGTTCTGAAGCAAAGAAAGATAAGGTAAAACTCTAGAATCACTTAAGTTGGGAAAACTATTGTCATAAACACAACCATGTTGTGGTCAAGTCAATATTCATCATTCATTTTAAAGTGTTTAGAAAACATCTAACAACGAAACAGTATGGCCATTCCAATTGTCCATAACCACGGACGCGGCTATTCGAATAGTTTGACACTCTGCAGAGGTGGTACACTTTCACCACAAGATTCGCTACATCTGTCAGGGATAACCCTGAATCATCATACTTAGTATGCAGATAATCAAACATAACCTTCCCTTTACACACCCTAGTATAAGCACCTCTCCTATGAGCATGGCCTCCCAACCATGACCATCAGTCATCTTGGGCACTGCATAGGTGGACATCATGAGAGGTAGCCTCAGCTTAGACCTCTCCCGTGAGGGAACTAATACTAATGCATATAAATTTCCAGCTAAGCCTTACCCAATTCAGGTAATGTGGTTGTACGGTAAATTTGGAATGGTATCGCATCCGAATCCAACAATCAGTTTTATAAAAGGGTTAAGGCTCAGGCCTCAACATTTTCATCATCATCAACCATTTGTGTTTCTCAACACATGTCAAAACATCTCAATAGAATGACTCATCATTCTAAGGTTTTCATAAGTAATTTCACCAAGTATTCCCATCTAAAGTGACTCAAGTTTTTGAGCTACTCTAAACTACTAAGTTAAGAGTGTTCACTAAGGTGGAATAGATGGGTTCAATCTCATGCCATAGAATGACATCTAAAGGGTTCTAAATAGGTCAAGTTTTATACTTTTTATGCTACCTTCTAAACAAGTAAAGAACTTTGTATAAACTAAGAGGGTAAAACTTGTAACTAAGACTTGGAGTACCAATAGCCAAAGGGGTGTGATCAAGGCATGCCTAAGGCATCTTAGCTAAACCATGTAGTTGATCCTAGCCTATTAAACACTAAACTTGCAAGTGTTAACTTACATTGCTAATGGTGGCTTGCACTTAAATAGTGCTAGCTTGCTAGTAGTAGCTTGCCTTGGTTGGTGCAGTGGTTGAAGTTTTCTTCTTCTTCTTGGTAGAACTCCTCCTCCTCGAAAGCTTGGTCGATACTATCGTCTATAAATACATAGGGAGTGCACAATCACCAAACAATACTTAACTAAGCTAAGTAGAATTCTAAAACACACATTTGATAATCTATTATCATCACAAGCATCACAAGTTTAATTCCATAGTTTCATTCTTTTTATTTTAGAAAAGTAATTTCTACTCATTGAAAAATTTAATAAGATTTAATATTCACCACCTAAATATGGTATCACGTGCACACATGTCCTCACCACATATTCTAACTTGTGGGAGTGAGATTTAAAGGTTGGATCAATATTACTTTGGTTTAAGTTCATTATTTAATGATTTAAAGTGACTAGGAATGCCTATATAGCATTATTTTGGTACTAGTACAAAGTCACTGCATGTAAACCTTAATATTATTACATGGTTAGATTGATATGATGAAATGTGATTTTTGAGAGTTGGAATCAACTCAAAAGATAAGCTGGTTGATTTTATAAAAAATGTTGCAAGTTGCAATTGCTTCTGTCTTCTTATTTTTATTAGGAGATATCTATAACTCTAATTGAATTAAATCCAACGGGCTTGGATAGATCATCTTAATACCTTTCAGGCAAAATTAGTTTCATGCAATTTGGATTTGTCAAACTCTTAGAATTGAATTTTGAAATAGGGGACAGAAACTAGATTTAACTAAAAAGAAAAATCCAGATTTGAATGTGTGGGCTAGCTTGACTTGGGCCGGCCCAGTGGCGCTCCGCGGCGCGGGGCTCAGCTGACAGGGGGGTCCCGCTTGTCAGCGACACTTAACACGTGAAACGGTACGCACGCTGTGGGTCGTAGGATTAGAAGGCAGATCTACGGCTCAGGGTCGTCTTCGACGACAAACAGGTCGCCGGCGAGCTCGAACCCTAGCGGCTCGGTGGGGGTCTGCTGGGGACGTACCAGGGCTCCAGCGGGGTCGGCGAGGCGAGCAAACAAAGTGGAAGGCGACGGCGAGGCGAGGCGCGGTTGCGGTGGAGCTTGGGGTGGTCGCAATCAGCGGCACCCTTCCCCTACCGCGGCTGCTTCGGCTCCAATTCCGGCGAGGCAGAGCTCGCCTTGCTCCAGCGAGGGGCGGGTGAGGTTCAGAGAGGTGAGTGGAGTGGAATGGTGTGGAGAGAAGAGGCTGGGGAGGCCTCCTTTTATAGGCCCGACGGTGAGACCGAGCGGGATAGGCAGGCGACGGTGGCGACATGGCTACGACGGGGTAGAGGCATGGCTGCGGGTGGCGATCGACGTGCGGTTCCCTGGTGGTGCTCTAGGCATTGAATGCAGCTGTAGGGGCGGTGGCACGCGGTCTGGGCGAGGTGGCGCTCTGCGCGGCCGAGGCGGCGGTGTCCACGACCAGCGGTGGCTGTGAGGCGTTGGGCGGCCAGCGGGGGTGTCTGGGGTGTTCTCCAGGTCGTGGCGGAGCGGCGGGCGTGGGCTGCGGCCAAGGGGCGGTCTGGTCGAGCGGGGACTGAGCGCGCTCTGGGGGTGGCACTAGTATGGTGCGGTGGCACTGGGCGCGGTTTGTGCTCGGTGGTCCATTGCACTCCTGGGCTCGGGCCGGGGACAGGAGGTGGCGATGAGCTCCTGGCTACCTCCTAGACATGGCGAGGGAAGAGGGAATGGTCTGCTGCAGCGGGGCAAGGGTTGGCCGGCGAGGCATGGCTCGGCATGGCATGGCATAGGGACTAGGGACAAGGGAGAGGGGTGTTAGGGGTTTGGTTAGATCAAGAGGGGACAGAGGAGATAAATGAAGATCATTTGGGGGCAAAACCCTATAGTAAACAGTGAGCTAGGATTAGAGTAGAGATTATGCATGCTAAGTGTTTGATTAAATGGCCGCAAGAAAGAAAGTTTTGAATTTTGGTTTAATTTTTTTTGAGTGATCTCCACTAGTGCTAGGTAGTCTCTGGTTGCAAGGGTTTTGAAGATGGAGCTCAAATAGATGGGTTTTGAAATATGGGTGATCTATGCATATGCATTAGATTCAATTTTCAAATGCAATTTAAAATAAGTAACAGAATGTTTTTAGCAGATCCAAAGGTGGGCCTTGGTACCTCATTATGTGTACTAGCAAGGGGTACAAAGATCAAGAATTGTTTCTGTTAAGAAATGAGTGCTAGGAACACTCAAAGTAGTGTACTGGATTAAAATGGCCAAAATGACCATTCCTCCATTTTAATTCTTTTTTATTCGAATTTCTTTAGGAAAAGTTTAGGAATGATGTAGATGATGTTTAAATCACCTAAGAAACATTTTAGAAGCAAAGGATCACACAATCATGGCAATTCAAAACAACTCCTATTTTAAATGCACACATACATCAATGCTTTCATTTTAAAATTGGAAAAGTTTTTGTTAACCCCAATTTTGATTGATTTGATCTTGATAAGCTTGGATTGAAGTTTTGGGATGTTACAAACCTTCCCCCCTAAACAAAATCTCGTCCTGAGATTTACAAAGAAACCTAGGAACTAAGGAGACCTGGGAACTCTGTCCTAATGTAATCTTCTCGCTCCCAAGTAGCTTCCTCCACGGTATGGTTGCCCCACTAAATCTTGAGAAACTTGATACTCCTGGTCCTCGTGGTTCTGTAGGCTTCTTCTAAGATACGGATGGGTACTTCTCGATAGGTCAGGTCCTTGTTGATTTCCACAGCTCTGTGATCGATGTTCTTGAAAACTTCTGTCTTCTCGGGCACTTCCAGACATTTATGAAGTAACGAGATATGGAACACATTATGGATGGCTGACATCACTTTAGGTAGTTCCAGCTGATACGATACTTCTCCTCGGCGGTTCAGAATCTTGAAAGGTCCGATATATCTGGGGGCTAACTTTCCCTTCAGACTAAAGCGTTGAGTTCCTTTCAAGGGTGAAACCTTGAGATATACAAAATCTCCGACATTGAAAGTCAGGTCTCTCCTTCTCTTGTCAGCATAACTCTTTTGTCTGGACTGGGCGGTCTTGAGGTGCTCATGGACTTTGTGAACTTTCTCTTACGCTTCGCGGAGAATATCAGGTCTGAAGATCTGACTCTCTCCTACTTGCGACCAGTTCAAAGGGGTACGACATTTTCTTCCGTATAGGAATTCAAATGGTGCCACCTGCAAACTAGCTTGATAACTGTTGTTATATGAGAATTCTGCGAAAGGCAGGCAGTCTTCCCATTTTGATCCATATTCCAACACACAAGCTCTAAGCATATCCTCTAGGATCTGGTTGACTCTTTCAGTCTGTCCATCAGTTTGCGGGTGACATGCGGTGCTGAAGTTCAACTTGGTTCCTAATCCTTCCTGAACTTTCTGCCAAAATCTCGAGGTAAACTGAGTTCCTCGATCTGATACTATGGTTTTGGGGGTTCCATGCAGACTAACAATCCTAGCAATGTATAGTTCTGCTAACTTTGCACTCTGGTAAGTGGTCTTGATAGGTATAAAGTGGGCTACCTTGGACAGTCTATCAACTATGACCCGGATTGAGTCATTTCCCCTACTAGAAGTAGGTAAACCGGTGATAAAGTCCATTCTGACGGAATCCCATTTCCATTCCGGAATCTGCAAGGGTTGCAACAGTCCTGCAGGTCTCTGATGTTCTGCTTTGACTCTTTGACAAATGTCACATTTGGCGATGTAGCTTCCAATCTCTCTCTTCATCTTGTGCCACCAAAATTGCTCTTTCAAATCCTGATACATCTCTGTTCCTCCGGGGTGGATAGAATAAAGAGTATCATGAGCTTCCTTCATGATAACTTCCTTCAGCTCCGAATCTGCTGGAACACAAATACGTCCTTTGTACCACAGTAATCCTTCTTCATCTTCAGTAAATCCAGGTACCTTTCCTGTACCGATATGATGTTTGATTCCGTCGATACTCTCATTTCCCTTCTGGGCTTCCTTGATTTGGCTAATCAACGTGGGTTGAAGTTCAATGCTAGCTAGGAATCCTTTGCTAACTAATTTAGTCCTGAACTGCTCCAACTCTTCATACAAACTGGGTTGCTTCTCCTTGATCATGGTGTTAAGCCTACACGGCAATCTGCTAAGAGCATCCGCTACCACATTGGCTTTGCCGGGGTGATAGTGAATGTCAAGGTCATAATCCTTGATTAACTCTATCCATATTCTTTGCCTCATATTCATCTCCTTCTGAGTGAAGATATACTTCAAGCTTTTATGATCTGAGTAAATCTCACAGCGATTACCCATCAAATAATGACGCCATGTCTTTAGTGCTAGAACTACAGCTGCTAGCTCAAGATCATGGGTCGGATAGTTCTGCTGATGCTGCTTCAGTTGTTGAGACAGATACGTGATGACTTTGCCTTCTTGCATCAATACACATCCTAGACCAATCTTGGAAAATGGCTTCACACTTGTCTGTCCATTCAAACTTCTTGTCCTTTTTCAACAATTGGGTCATTGGTCGGGCTAGGCTCGAGAATCCTTCTACAAACTTGCGGTAATACCCCGCTAATCCGAGAAATGCACGGACTTGGGTTTGAGTGGTTGGGGCTTCCCATTCCTCGACATCTTTGATCTTGGCGGGATCAACAGAGACTCCTCCGGCAGACACAATATGTCCTAGGAATCCTACTTCCTTCAGCCAAAACTCACATTTGCTGAACTTGGCATATAACTGATGCTCTCTCAGGGTTTCTAGGATAACTCTCAGATGTTTCTCATGCTCGTCTTCGGACTTGGAGTAGATAAGGATGTCGTCGATAAACACAACCACAAAATTATCTAGGAAATTCATAAAGATCTTATTCATGAGATTCATGAAATAAGCAGGGGCATTGGTTAATCCAAAAGACATAACCGTATACTCGTATAAACCATAATGAGTAGTAAAGGCGGTCTTCGGAATATCCATTGCACGAATCTTAAGCTGGTGATAACCAGTCCTAAGATCAATCTTTGAGAATACTTGGGCTCCAGTCAACTGATCAAATAGATCCTCTATCTTTGGCAAGGGGTACTTGTTCTTGATGGTGACATCATTCAACTTTCTGTAATCTGTGCACAGACGGTTGCCTCCATCTTTCTTGTCAACGAATAACACTGGTGATCTCCATGGCGATGCACTTGGTTGAATCAAGCCTTTGGCTAGCATAGCATCCAACTGCTTCTTCAGTTCCACTAACTCTGAGGGCTTCATGCTATAGGGTCTCTGGGTTATAGGTCCGGTTCCAGGGATTAGTTCAATAATGAACTCAATATCCCTATCCGGGGGCATACCTGGCAATTCATCTGGGAATACGTCAGGGTATTCACAGACTACTCTGACTTGGTCAATGGTGGGCAAGGCTACACTCTAGTTGCACTTGAATTGACGGGGTAAGGTTTCCGAGATATGCTCTACTATTACTCCAGAACTACTGGTCATGGTGATGGCTTTCTTAGCACAGTCTATCAGTCCTTTATGCCTTGACATCCTGTCCATACCTAGTACTACTTCCAATCCTTTGGTTCCAAGTACAATTAGGTTGGCCTAAAAATCTATCCCATGTATTATGATAGGTACAGCTTTGCAAATTTTTCTAGCTTTGCTTGTTGAACCGGGGATTTGGACTATCATGACATGCTTCAGGTTGGTTGGACGAATCTTACTAGTGCATGCAAATTCTTCGGTGACAAATGAATGCGATGCTCCCGAATCAAACAATACTCTTGCTAAAACTGAGTTGACAGAAAACATACCCAGCACTACATCTGGCGCTTCCTGGGCTTCTTCTGCATTCATGTGGAAGAGACGACCGTTGTGGTTGTGAGGGTTCCCTGGGGCAAATCTCCTTCCTGGTTGAACACGACGCTGCTGCTGAGCTAGGGCGTTCACATTGGCATTGGCTGCAGTCTTCTTGGGACACTCATTGGAGTAGTGACCTTTCACTCCACACTCGAAACAAGTGATCTGGGACTTGTCCTTGACTGCAACAGGCACAACATTGCTGCCAGTTCTGGGTGCAGTGTTGCTGTTGTTGTTGTGGTTCTTGGGAGGTGCACAGTTGAAATTGTTGGCATTACCAGAGTTGTGATTGTTTCCTCCGGACTTCACATTGCCTCCGCTACGGTTGGGGTAGCTTGGTGAGAGTTTGGGGGTCGGTTGTTCCTTGGTGCATATCCTGGTGAAGGGTTGGGACGGTACTTCTGGTGACTGTTGGATCCAGACTACTGCATCATACGATGCTTGCGGTTGTCGTTTGCCTGGTTAATCTTCCCTTCCATCTAAATGGCAGAGTCGACTAGCTCTTCGAGATCCTGGAAACGGATGTTGACGAGGACAGTCTGCATCTCATCATGCAGTCCGTTTAAGAATCTCTCCTTCTTCTTGGTCTCCGTGTTGATCTCATCAGGTGCATATCTGGCAAGTGACAGGAATCTGTCACGGTACTCCACCACAGTCATTCTTCCTTGCTTCAATTCATGGAACTCATCTCTCATTCTGTTGACTAGACCTTGCGGCACATGGGTGCGCCTGACCTTGACTTTGAATGCTTCCCATGTCATCACTTGACCATGGTTCATATTGCGGATGCTATTCCACCAAGCTCTTGCATCTCCTGCCAGATAGTGGGTGGCGAAGAGAACTTTCTCATTTTCATCAACTCTAGCAACTTCTAAGTTGTTCTCCATCGTCTGTAACAAGTCATCAGCATCTAATGGGTTCTCAGATTGATCGAAGATTGGGGGATTAGTGTTCTGAAAGTTTTTGAGTTTGGATCCCTGGTGATCCTGATTTCCATGCCCTTGGTTGTTGAGAGCCATCTGGGCGATCTGTTGAAGTGTTGCTAAGTTGGCTTGGTGTTCTACCCTGCTTGCTTCACGGTCTGCTATGAGATCCTGGAAGATCTACAGCATTGGGTCTTGCGACGAGCTGCTCCCTCCTTGGTTTCCACGAGTCATCTGAAGATTGAGATATAGGGGTAAGAGGAAAATTCTAAGGTTCAGGGTTTTGGGTTTTCAAAGCTAAAACTTTGAGTTAGACTCAGGTTTTTCAACTAACTTCATTTTCATTCATGCAAGCAAGCACACGGTACAACACACACCACAACAATCAAAGGGAAAACAGATGGTTTGAAGAACCATTCTGTAGGCTAAGATACAGTGAGATCGATACATCTCATGCTACGATAGTGCTCTAGTGCATCTACTCATCGTCGATGAAGTCCGAGTCCTCATCGTCAGTGTAGAAGTCCACGGCATCCTCCGCCAAAAAATCATCATCGTTGCTGAGGTAAGAGTCCATGTTTCCCTGGATGTCTTCACCTTCACCTTCTTCTTCCTTTGCTGCAAGCTGAGCTTCCTGCTGCTTGACGGTCTTCTCGAGGTCGGCCACCTTCTTGCAAAGACGGGAGATGGTGCTATCCTTCTTGGCACGCTGGCAGCGAAGATACTGATGGTCTTGGACAAGCAGTGCGAAAGTCTGGGCCTTCTGGTCGGCAATGGCACGGTTATGGTTGGCTAACTCTCTGGCATTGTCCAGTTCCTGCTGTCTATCATGCAGCAAAAAGTCAAGGTTCTCCACTTGACGTCTCAACTCGGGGTGGCCTGGCATCTCCATTGGCATTCCCATGAAATCACGTCTTGCATAGTGGGTAAAACGGGTTCCTTGGGAGTTGTTGACGCTGAGGGCACATAGCCGTGCGAGAGATTCATGCATTGCCCTGGCTAATCCATCTAGCCAGTTGTTCTCTCTTACAGAGAACTGAATTCTCCCAGAAGTTGGTGCTTCAATGCTTCCTCTAAGATCTGCGGTGACTAGCCACTTTAAGTCTCCTCCTGGGGGTCCTGGAAGTTGAGCTCCAAGAAACTCCGGGTGCGGGCGTCCCAGTAACTCTGATAGTGAAGCCAGATCCCTCTCGAAGATCAGCTGACCTCCGTTTCCCAACTGGTAAAACTTGTTGAACTGAGTCTCCATCTACAAGAATTAAGGATGAGGAAGTTAGTGAAGTGATCAAGTGTGTCAAATTTTAAGTAGTAGTGGAAGAATTTTGAGGAACATGAATTTTTGAGAAAGAATCCACAAGGGTAAGAGAGGAGATAGTTTTTCATAAATACTCACTTTGGTTTTGAAACTAAGTTTTTGTTTGACGTCCATTCTAACTAGCGTCTCCTATGGTCAGGATGGCTCTGATACCAACTTGTCAACACCCAGATTTTTAATCCCAGATGCCCGTTATGCCATACCTCGCAATCCCAGGATTACCATTTTTGCGAGACATAACGGATTGGATATCACAATACATCATCCATTACAAACCATACTTAAGGTCTTACACAAATAAGGATCTCATGATCCAGTCTTAATACAACAAGCGGTGGAAATAAAAGATAAGCGTAGCGGTGGGGTCCATCTTCAGGGGCACAGGCAATGCTGACGAAGGCAGATGGTCCTAGTTATCATAGCCGTCCTGTTGGCCATCATCTTGATAGTCTCCTTCATAGTCTGGCCATGATAATAGCCAGGGACAAAAGCCATGAGTACTCTTTAAGTACTCGCAAACTACCACTAACAAGTATTATGAATCTAAGTTAAAGTGCTAACTCTAAGTTTAACTATAAAGTTAAGTTTGAAACCTAAGCTGAGTTCTGAAGCAAAGAAAGATAAGGTAAAACTCTAGAATCACTTAAGTTGGGAAAACTATTGTCATAAACACAACCATGTTGTGGTCAAGTCAATATTCATCATTCATTTTAAAGTATTTATAAAACATCTAACAACGAAACAGTATGGCCATTCCAATTGTCCATAACCGCGGACGCGGCTATTCGAATAGTTTGACACTCTACAGAGGTGGTACACTTTCACCACAAGATTCGCTACATCTGTCAGGGATAACCCTGAATCATCATACTTAGTATGCAGATAACCAAACATAACCTTCCCTTTACACACCCTAGTATAAGGACCTCTCCTATGAGCATGGCCTCCCAACCATGACCATCAGTCATCTTGGGCACTGCATAGGTGGACATCATGAGAGGTAGCCTCAGCTCAGACCTCTCCCGTGAGGGAACTAATACTAATGCATATAAATTTCCAGCTAAGCCTTACCCAATTCAGGTAATGTGGTTGTACGGTAAATTTGGAATGGTATCGCATCCGAATCCAACCATTAGTTTTATAAAAGGGTTAAGGCTCAGGCCTCAACATTTTCATCATCATCAACCATTTGTGTTTCTCAACACATGTCAAAACATCTCAATAGAATGACTCATCATTCTAAGGTTTTCATAAGTCATTTTCACCAAGTATTCCCATCTAAAGTGACTCAAGTTTTTGAGCTACTCTAAACTACTAAGTTAAGAGTGTTCACTAAGGTGGAATAGATGGGTTCAATCTCATGCCATAGAATGACATCTAAAGGGTTCTAAATAGGTCAAGTTTTATACTTTTTATGCTACCTTCTAACCAAGTAAAGAACTTTGTATAAACTAAGAGGGTAAAACTTGTAACTAAGACTTGGAGTACCATTCGTCAAAGGGGTGTGATCAAGGCATGCCTAAGGCATCTTAGCTAAACCACCTAGTTGATCCTAGCCTGTTAAACACTAAACTTGCAAGTGTTAACTTGCATTGCTAATGGTGGCTTGCACTTAAATAGTGCTAGCTTACTAATAGTAGGTTGCCTTGGTTGGTGCAGTGGTTGAAGTTTTCTTCTTCTTCTTCTTCTTGGTAGAACTCCTCCTCCTCGAAAGCTTGGTCGATACTATCGTCTATAAATACATAGGGAGTGCACAATCACCAAACAATACTTAACTAAGCTAAGTAGCGTTCTAAAACACACATTTGATGATCTATTATCATCACAAGCATCACAAGTTTAATTCCATAGTTTCATTCTTTTTATTTTAGAAAAGTAATTTCTACTCATTGAAAAATTTAATAAGATTTAATAGTCACCACCTAAATATGGGATCATGTGGACACATGTCCTCACCACATATTCTAACATGTGGGGATGAGATTTAAAGGTTGGATCAATATTACTTTGGTTTAAGTTCATTATTTAATGATTTAAAGTGACTAGGAATGCCTATATAGCATTATTTTGGTACTAGTCCAAAGTCACTGCATGTAAACCTTAATATTATTACATTGTTAGATAGATATGATGAAATGTGATTTTTTAGAGTTGGAATCAACTCAAAAGCTAACTTGGTTGATTTTATAAAAATGTTGCAAGTTGCAATTGCTTCTGTGTTCTTATTTTTATTAGGAGAGATCTATAAGTCTAATTGAATTAAATCCAATGGGCTTGGATATATCATCTTAATACCTTTCAGGCAAAATTAGTTTCATGCAATTTGGATTAGTCAAACTCTCAGAATTGAATTTTGAAATAGGGGACAGAAACTAGATTTAACTAAAAAGAAAAATCCAGATTTGAAAGTGTGGGCTAGCGCGGGAAATTACTTGGGCCGGCCCAGTGGCGCTCCGCGGCGCAGGGCTCAGCTGACAGGGGGTCCCGCTTGTCAGCGGCACTTAACACGCGAAACGGTACGCGCGCTGTGCGCCGTAGGATTAGAAGGCAGATCTATGGCTGAGGATCGTCGTCGATGACGAACAGGTCGCCGGCGAGCTCGAACCGTAGCGGCTCGGTGGGGGTCTGTTGGGGACGTACCAGGGCTCCAGCGGGGTCGGTGAGGCGGGTAAACAAAGTGGAAGACGACGGCAAGGCGAGGCGCGGTTGCGGCGGAGCTTGGGGTGGTCGCAATCAGCGGCGCCCTTCTCCTCCTACCGTGGCTGCTCTGGCTCCAATTCCGGCGAGGCAGAGCTCGCCTTGCTCCAGCGAGGGGTGGGTGAGGTTTAGAGAGGTGAGTGGAGTGGAATGGTGTGGAGAGAAGAGGCTGGGGAGTCCTCCTTTTATAGGCCCGACGGTGAGACCGAGCGGGATAGGCAGGCGACGGTGGCGACATGGCTACGACGGGGTAGAGGCATGGCTGCGGGTGGCGATCGACGTGTGGTTCCCTGGTGGTGCTCTAGGCATTGAATCCAGTTGTAGGGGCGGTGGCACGCGGTCTGGGCGAGGCGGCACTCTGCGCGGCCGAGGCGGCGGTGTCCACGGCCAGCGGTGGCTGTGAGGCGTTGGGCGGCCAGCGGGGGTGTCTGGGGTGTTCTCTAGGTCGTGGCGGAGCGGCGGGCGTGGGCTACGGCCAAGGGGCGGTCTGGTCGAGCGGGGACCGAGCGCGCTCTGGGGGCAGCACTAGCATGGTGCGGTGACACTGGGCGCGGTTTGTGCTCAGTGGTCCACTGCACTCCTGGGCTCGGGCAGGGGACAGGAGGTGGCGGTGAGCTCCTGGCTACCTCCTAGACATGGCGAGGGAAGAGGGAATGGTCTGCTGCAGCGGGGCAAGGGTTGGCCGGCGAGGCATGGCTCGGCATGGCATGGCATAGGGACTAGGGACAAGGGAGAGGGGTGTTAGGGGTTTGGTTAGATCAAGAGGGGAGAGAGGAGATAAATGAAGATCATTTGGGGGCAAAACCCTGTAGTAAACAGTGAGCTAGGATTAGAGTAGAGATTATGCATGCCAAGTGTTTGATTAAATGGCCGCAAGAAAGAAAGTTTTGAATTTTGGTTTAAATTTTTTTGAGTGATCTCCACTAGTGCTAGGCAGTCTCTGGTTGCAAGGGTTTTGAAAATGGAGCTCAAATAGATGGGTTTTGAAATAGGGGTGATCTATGCATATGCATTAGATTCAATTTTCAAATGCAATTTAAAATAAGTAACATAATGTTTTTAGCAGATCCAAAGGTGGTCCTTGGTACCTCATTATGTGTACTACCAAGGGGTACAAAGATCAAGAATTGTTTCTGTTAAGAAATGAGTGCTAGGAACACTCAAAGTAGTGTAGTGGATTAAAATGGCCAAAATGACCATTCCTCCTTTTTAATTCTTTTTTATTCGAATTTCTTTAGGAAAAGTTTGGGAATGATGTAGATGATGTTTAAATCACCTAAGAAAGATTTTAGAAGCAAAGGATCACACAATCATGGCAATTCAAAACAACTCCTATTTTAAATGCACACATACATGAATGCTTTCATTTTAAATTTGGAAAAGTTTTTGTTAACCCCAATTTTGATTGATTTGATCTTGATAAGCTTGGATTGAAGTTTTTGGATGTTACATAAAACTTTTGGGTTATCTCCTAATAAGTACTTTTCTTTAACGCCTTTAAGTTAGGCATAAGAAGCAAAGAAAGCATCAAGTGTTCTCAAATGAAAAAGCATTAAGACCAAATTTTGTGTTCATAGGAGAAGCAAAAGAAATCTTTTCTCTCTTTTTAGGGAAGTGTTCTATACGTTTCTTGAGTGGGAGTTGATATTTAATGGTGCCTTCTTTCATATCAATGATGGCACCAACAGTTCTAAGAAAAGGTCTTCCCAAAGTAATAGGACAAGAAGCATTGTATTCAACATCCAAAACATAGAAATCAACGGGGATATAGGAATCGTTAACCATAATAAGAACATCATTAAGACTCCCCATGAGTTTCTTTTTAGCATTAGCATCAAGTGGGATATTCAAATAACAATCTTCAAGAGGAGGCAAATCAAGTATATCATAAATCCTTCTAGGCATAATAGAAACACTACTTTCAAGATCACACAAAGCTTTGATATCAAAGTCATTCACTTTCATATTAATGATGGGTTCACAACGATCTTCTTGCTTTATAGGAATAGAAGCTTTATGTTTCATCTTTTCTTCTTTAATCTTTATGAGAGCATCAGTAATGTGTTTTGTAAAAGCCATGTTCATAGCACTAGCATTAGGACTTTTAGCAAGCTTTTGTAGGAACTTAATAACTTCAGCGATATTGCAACCATCAAGATCAAAATCAACTTTATCATCTAAAGTAGTAGAACTATTACTAGCCTCAACACTAGTGGTGGTAATAGTAGAAACACTAATATTTCTAGCAATTTCATCTTCTCTTTCCCACTTAGCATGTAATTCAGCTAATAGTCTAACATTTTCATCAATTCTTACTTGTATGGCATTAGTAGCTGCAAAGGGATTCTCATTAGTTTCAGGTTTAGCAGCTATTTTATTCAAAGTAGATTGAGCTTCAGCCAAAGATGCTATATTTCTTTCAGCATTAGAGAGTTTTTCCTCAATAGTTTTATTGAAAGCAGTTTGTTTACTAATAAACTCTTTAAGCATTATTATTGTTGTAAGAATTTCCATAAGCATTACCATTGTTGGGCGGATATGGCTTATAATTGTTGTTACCAAAATTGTTCCTATAAGCATTATTACCATAAGCATTGTTGCCAAAGTTGTTATTTCTTATGAAGTTCACATCAACTTGCTCTTCTTGAGCAACCAAAGAGGCTAAAGGAACATTATTTGGATCAATATGGGTTTTCCCATTAACAAGCATAGACATAATAATATCAATTTTATCACTCAAGGAGGAGGTTTCCTCAACAGAATTTACCTTCTTACCTTGTGGAGCTCTCTCAGTATGCCATTCAGAATAATTAACCATCATATTGTCCAAAATTTTTGTTGCAGCACCCAAAGTGATGGTCATAAAGGTAAGTCTAGCAGCAGAATCCAATTGGTTCCTTGAAGAATAGTCCAATCCTGCATAAAAAGTTTGGATGATCATCCAAGCAGTCAGTCCATGAGTGGGACAATTCTTTACCAAAGATTTCATTCTTTGCCAAGCTTGAGCAACATGCTCATTATCAAGTTGTTTAAACTTCATTATTTCACTTCTCATGGATATAATCTTAGCAGGAGGATAGTATTTTCCAATAAAAGCATCTTTGCACTTAGTCCAAGAATCAATACTATTCCTAGTTAAGGAATTCAACCATTCTTTAGCTTTTCCTCTCAAAGAGAAAGGAAACAATTTCAGCTTAATAATATCACCATCTATATCCCTATGCTTTTGCATCTCACAAAGTTCAACAAAGTTATTTCGATGGGAAGCAGCATCTTCATTACCAATACCAAAAAATTGCTCTCTCATAACAAAATTGAGTAAAGCAGGTTTTATCTCAAAGAAAGTATTTTCAGCCACAGGTGAAGCAATAGGTGTGCTCATAAAATCATTGTTGTTGGTGCTAGTGAAGTCACACAACTTAGTGTTTTCAAGAGTAGTCATTTTTTTTGGGGTTTCAAATAAGAAAGCAAACTTGTAAAACTAATTTTCTTGTGTTTTTGATAAATAAACAAGCAAACAAAGCAAAAAGAAAACTAAGCAAAACAAAAACAACAAAGTAAAGAGATTGGTAATGAGGGACTCCCCTTGTGAAGATGTCCTTGACTCCCTGGCAACGGCGCCAGAAATTCTTGATGTGCTCGTCGTTCGACGTAGAGCTCGTTGGGAACCCCAAGAGGAAGGTACAATGAGCACAACAGTAAGTTTTCCCTCAGTTATGAAACCAAGGTTTAATCGAACCAGTAGGAGCAAGGAAACACCCCAAAGGTGTTACTATCTGAGCTTTGGCAGGGCGCACTACCGGTGCTAGTAGCAACGTGGAGACCTGCACAACACAACCATAGAACTTTGTCCCCAACTTGCGATGAGGTTATCAATCTCACCGTGTTTTGCGGAAAACAAAGGATTAAACGTATCGAATGGAAAGAAGTAAATGTTTGCAGAAAGTAAACACAAAGTAGTAAAAGATTGTAGATTGTATGTAAAGAAAAAGGACCGGGATCCATAGTTCACTAGAGGTGGCTCTCCTTAAGATAGATAACATGCTGGGTGAACAAATTACAGCAGGGCAATTGACAAACACCGAGAAAGCAATACATGCATATACTAATCATCTTGACTCCTTTGAGACTTGATTGGGCATTACAACATAATACATAGACCGCCATCCAACTGCATCTATGACTAATAATCCACCTTCAGGTTATCATCCGAACCCCCTCCAGTATTAAGTTGCAAGCAACAGATTATTGCTTTACGAACTGCGTGTAAAGTAAACAATACGATTGTTCTATGAACAAAGGATTGTTGTTTTCTCCCTAGTAGCAACAGCACATCTAGTACCTTAGAGATTTCTATCACTTCCCCATATTACCAGAGGCATGAACCCACTATCGAGCATAAATACTAACTCTTGGAGTTGCTAGCATCTATTTGGCCAATATAGCTACTAACAACGGAAAGCATGCAAGATCACAAATAACAAAGACATGATAGAATCAATAATCAATCTGAAATAGCATCGCAATATCCATCGGATCCCCGCAAACACAACATGCAGAATTACAAATAGATGATCTTGATCATGAACAGAGCTCACAAGAGCTAAACATGAAAGCACAAAGTAGGAGAACCAGCCATCTAGCTACTACATGGATCCGTAGTCCAAGGATGAACTACTCACGCATCACACCGAAGGCTTGCATGGTGATGAAGAAGGCCTCCAGGGTGAATTCCCCTCTTCGGCAGGGAAGAGCTTCAGATCCCTCCCGATCTAGGGATGGAGATGACGGCGGCTATAGACTCTTTCTTGGATTTTTGATCGGGTACTTAGGGTTTTCGTCCCGAGGGCATCTTATAGTCGAAAGGGGAGGCCGAGGGGGTGCCGGGAGCGGCCACACCACCCCCTGGCATGGGCCAGGCTAGGCCGCGCGGCCAGGTGGTGTGGTGCCCCCCTGGCCCTTCTCTGTCTCGTATTCTGGCACTTGATGACTTCCGGAAAAATAGGCACTTTGGCTTTTGTCCCGTCCAATTCCGAGAATATTCATTTTCTGACTTTCCTGGAACCAAAAACAGCAGAAAACAGGCAGCTGGCATTGTGGCTCTTGTTAATAGGTTAGTCCAAGAAATCATAAGAAAAGTACTCCAAAGTTGGAACAAAGCACAAGAAAGTGGATAAAACCAAGCATGGAACATCAAAAATTATAGATACATTTGCAATGTATCATACCCTTATCTATTATTATAAATGTATTCATTGAAACACTAGTGCACTCGGTGCAACTTTCGATGTTTTTGTTCACCTTGCTTCCTACTTGACTTTAATTGGTATCTACAGGAGTTTCCAACATATTCCCTTATAACATAATTCTTTATGCTTTAAGATATGTCATCCTTTATGGATATGGAAAACATGTCTACAGTTCTCTACTTAGACACTGCGGACAAGACTTAGCTCAACGTTCTGTGATTTGAACTTGATCACTTTCAAACGTTCCTTATTTGGATCACATATTATGCTAAGTTATCATCATGGTTTACTAAGACAGAACCTATGTCTCAACATAGTGGATGACGATCATCCTTTTCTTTCTTTCAACCATTGATGTTCAACTTAATACTATTCCTAGTTTGAGTCATTAAGGACCAGTTCCTTAATTAACTTCTATTCCGAAACCCTTTTCACAATCCCTTAAGGAATACTACATAATATCATAATACAGTTATTATCAACTTCTACATCTTATAAATCATTATTTATGAGTATTTGCGCTTTCATCCTTAACTTACTTAAGAATTACTCCTATAAGCTCCCACTCAAAATATGTTCCCACATATTTGAATTTGAGTCGTATATTGCTCCCACTTAAAAATACGTCAATCACATATTGTTTCAGGAAGACTTTCATAGCTCCCACTCAATTTTATGAAAATTGCATATCTCCTTACTATTTTTGAATAACATCAAAATCCTTTGATCAAATATCATCTTGGAGATTTTACTATGAGATACTAGTACTTTACTAGTTTTAAATCCACTAGACATTCAGCACATATGAATCAAATTCATTTGAATTCATCCAATACTTGACAAATTGTGCTTTTGTCATTCACCCCTTTTTCCTACTATGGCTTTGCAGTCATTTGGGAAAATTCCAAGTAACTCCTTTTACTTGTGAGATTCAGCAATGAATTGCTTTCTAATCTCAAGGGAAGTTTGCTTCTAGGATTTCTCATAATTTAGTTTACCATTATTTCCTTTGTAGTCCGTAGGTATGTCATATTCCAAGAATCGTGACAAATGATTCACAAATATCTCCATACAAGATATGGATTTACATTTTGAATCCTACTTCATGTAGTGAAAAACAATAGTGGAGGGAAAAACACAATGATCAAAATCATTGATTCTTTCCTTCCGTGAAGAGAATCGTTCAGGAACGTTGTCCGTTGCGCTTCTCAACACTCTGATGTAGGGTTTTGAATCCTCATCGTGTTACACACTATTTTCCATTTGCTCCATAATTGAGAAACATCACTGAAGTGAGCTCTCTCAAGAATGCACCAAAATCCAAGCAATACGAATCTTGCTTTCCTTTTGGTTTCAGCTATGGTTTTCGTATTCAAAGTTTCCAATGAATACTCTACAAGGACTTATTTGCTATTGTTTTGGTTATATCGAATAACCCCAAAACTTTCACAAATTCAAATGGTTTATCAATTCTAATTGAGTGCTAACTATTTCTAACTAATGGTCTCTACATCTACACTACAACGATTTATTTGGTGCCTTCTATTCAACCCCTTTGATATCTAATATCACATTGTGATGCTTTGTATTTTGACGTTTCAAAACACTTTGCATTCCACAATGTCTTTTATGCCATACTTATAAATTTGAATTTCATTACTATTGATCAAATCATAGCAATTAGATTCTCTTTTATATTTATACCCTTTTATTGATGAAACACTTTGATCAAATCAAATAGTTTCATATTCATGTTTCTTTGGTAAACTACTTTACACATTTAAACAATCATATAATGATAATTACCATTTTGTTAAAACACAATACATCGAATATGTATTTACTTTTAACAATTCATAAAACACTTTGTATTCAGGTAATACGCGGTGTTCAAGTTATTTTGCCGAACTTAGGCATGATTTATATGTGACAAGAAATTGAATGACTTTCACATATTATCACATAACTTTGAATTTAAACAATGGTTTCATTCATTAATGAAATATCATTAAGTTGGGTATTTTAAACAAGGCATTTTTAATGTTTTACAAATGTTCATACATTATCAATTAGTTTCAAACAACAAGGATAATTCACATATAATCAAACAAGATATGAACACGAATAGAAATCATTTATAAAAGTGGAACAACTGTTTGTTACAAACTCATATGAATAACCGTCTCACAAAGTGTGATACACACTAAAGAAGCTCATAATCTCTTGATTACATTAGTCATCCTAAAACATAAACTAAATGATAAATGTCGAGGAAGAGTGTCGTTGGCCATCATCATCATGCTCGCCATCAACATGCAATGTCACTTCCTCTGCAGCAAGCACCTCTCATGCAGAAGGACCTGTTTTCAGCAAAACAGAACAAGTATCAGATATACTTAACACTGCAAATGTGTTTGCAAGATTATAACATTTATAAAACTGTATATCAAATATATAACTTTGTCGTTGACGACCTGAGCGACATCTGGTTCAACCAACACATTCCTGAGATGTGTCATGAACCGGTGGAACTCTATTTCCGTGTCGCCCCTCATTACGCAAGTCCTGACTTGTGCTTGGTAGCTTGGTGCAAGCGACCACAGCACATCAGCATTTGCGAAAGAGCCTGTAATCCAGACGTCCAGGAAGTATGCTGGCCTCATGTACACATCATGCATGTGCTGCAAGTTGCTGTCCAGCGACGAGTTCTCCTCCATCTTAATGGAGAGGAAGTCTCCCATCAACTCATGCTCCCAAATGCGTGTCAGATCCACGAAATGTGTCCTAAGTTGCAACATCACCGAACGAGGGTTGACATCACCCACGAAAGGCCACATCTCGTCCACTATTCCGAAGCGCATCACAACTGAAATATAGGAGGCCATCTCCCGACGGAGATAGCGGTCTTTCCGCTCCTCTGGGGTCTCAAGGTCTGTGGATGGATCCAAATCCATCCCGTCAAGTATGTAGTCGACCATGTCATTCTCGCTAAGGAGAACATGGAGACTGGCAACCCCAATGGAGAAGTTCGATCCATCTAATCTGAGCTTCTCTCCTTCTAACCATTCAATTGTCAACACGAAAGAGCCCATCTACATTTATAATTGCAAAAGGAATTTAGACTAAGTTTATAATTAAATGAGTTAATAATAACTCCACTTAGAAACACCTATCCCTAGTGAGGGTTCCTAGTGATAACACGACCCCTATCAGCCACATCTCCCCCGATCGTCACGGCCATCAATGTGGGTTCAAGGGTGGACGCTAAATGTCGGTCACATCATTCATGCGACTCGTGCTCGATCTTTCGACCATCCGTGTTCCGAGGCCACGCTTCTCTAGCGTGCTAGGCTCGCCAACTCAACCTTAGTGTATTCGCTGTGCAACATGGCTTACACCCACTGTATGCGAACGTAGATATGTATGACACCCAGGCCTGTAACCCTAGATCGCCTCATATCGAATAACTTTCTTGGTGGTGCACACTAAGGGGGAACACAATCGTTGGTAATTTTAACAGGGGTCATCTTATTAGGCTACCGTCGAGTATCTAATACTAGCACACAATAAGACATACAAACAATAACATTGAATGTAAATGCTATGTGATATGGTCCTTCACGTCGTGATCTCCATCCGTCGTCACCGGGTTCCGGCGCCAGGGTTCCGGTGCCGTAGACACCAGGGTACCGGTGTCTTTCCGGTGTGGTAGTTTGTCATTACCGTGACTATCTACTACTATGCAACAAAAGGTAATCACTTTACCTTTTCCACAACCATAGCACAAAGCAACGCCCCCTGCAAAACAAAGTTAGAGGCCTCTACTTTATCTTTGCATGTTTTACGTGGCTGAATGGGATTTCTCACAAGAACCGTTCTTACCTACGAACTTTTAGCACAACGCTGATCAAGTAGTTGTCTCTACCACACCCCTTTCGGGGCCCTCCGTTGCAAATGGTATACCAACTAATGCGAGAGAGACAGACACCCCCTAAGCCACTTTATACGGTACAAGCCGTATGTCAAGCATGGACCAGTCTCGCGAATGAACACGTAAAGTCGGTTGGGGGCCGCTTCATCAAGCATTACTGCGGTATACATAAGTACACGTGGGAGGATAACAACTAAGAGATCAACGCCCACACGCTACATCTCGTGTGTTCTACCCGTAATAGCATTACTACGCATAGATCTAGCTCTAATACCACTGTTGGGGTTCCGCGCATAAAACCAATAAATTTTACTCTACGCCCCTGAACCCCTAAAGCTGCCAGGACCTATCTATTAGTAATACAGTAACATGAGGGGATTTTCACGAACTTACCCTTGAAGACCGAAAATCATTATCAACGCTCGGGAGAGCGTGGTTGATGTAGACGAGCCGAAGCTGACCTCAAGGTCGTGATGAAGTCCTTGAGCTCCTTCAGGCTCCAACGACTTGAGTGCCTCAAGTGCGACACCTCGCGGGGAGTTACACACGTTCGGTGCCTGACGATGACTCTCGCTTCCCCGATCTAGCAGTAGTTGCGGAAGTAGAGCTCCCGGATCTGAATCCTGCAGCGCGACGGCACTCCGCGGTGAAGATGTCTCTCGCTCGCGCTGTCCAGACTTGGGACCACGGTCACGAGAGAGAGAGAGAGAGGGAGAGAGAAAATATCAATTAGAGGTCCTCCCAAAAGTGGGGAGACCTTTATTGATTATTGATGTATTTTTCTAGGCCAAATACCCCACTTTATATAGGGGGAGGGGAGGTACTACCTCCCCTCAAGTCCCGTGGTGGGACTAAAGGAGAGGAGGGGGTGGGGTGGCCGCTGGCCAGCCCCTAGTGGGCCCCGCGGGGGGCAAGGCCCAACCGGCCTCCCCTTTGGTCCCTCTCCCTCTCTCCTTTCCCCTAATGGGCCCTCTCCCTCCGGAATTGGCCCATTAAGCCTTTTTGACCTTTAATTGGTTTTCTCTTTATTAAATAATTATGAATAAATGATTAAATAAATATTTAACATTCATTCACATATTATTTAATCTCTGTGGCCATGGAACACCTTCCACCTCCACTCCGGACATCCTCCGGACTTACCAAAACCCTTCCAGTTTTCTCCCTTCTTTTCTTCGGTGATTCTACCAATCCTATAAATGCTCTCTAAACATCATCAAGCTCTTAAGCGTGATACCCCACGGTTCAGGAACACTCCAGTCATGGTCGGGACACTCCCGCACCAATGATCGACAGAGGGACCTAGATGGCCATGTGACCCCTGTGCATTCCACGAAGATCTTTCGTCGTTTGAACCGGGACAGTCGTGTCTTATTCCCTTTGTCACTCGATACTTGCATTTCCCGAGATCTGATCAATGACATCACCATGTCATGTTCAATCTCGTTACTGAACAATGCTACTTGACTCATTCCGACAAGTGATATCCCCGTGATCTAATCACACGCTCCGCAGCTATTGGATATAACTTCTCCGAGTGGGCCCTTGAGTATCTTCCCGTCACATGGACGAACAAATCCCACTCTTGACATATATTGCCTCTACGGTTTCCTCCGAATACCGGAACACACCTTTATAACCACCGTTTTACCAGATGGCGTTTGATGCTATCTAAGCACTCTCGGGAGACAGTGATTGATATAGTCTCACGGTCTAAGGAATAGTCTACGAGGGTCCTTTTCTAATCATCGTAACTTGAATCTTCGTGACATGATCGAATCACGATGTTTAGGTTGGGTATTGGTTCATCATCTTATTCTCAGAATGAGATGACCTCATTTCCAACTGGCATAAATGCCACATGATCAGGAAACATGATCATCTGTTGACCAATGAACCAGTGACTAGAGTTTCACTGGGAACCCCTGGTTCGTTTGTATATCACACGTGTATTGATGTTTCCACTCAATACAGTTATAGCATGATATAAAACTTAATCATAAACTATATGAAATATGATAATAGTCCTTACTACTATTTGTCTCTAGGGCATATTTCCAACAGAGTTCACATCATGGACTCACTAAACAAAGATATTGAAGACTACCGCAGCATTATCGATGCGCTCTAGAGGTAATTTCAATCATTATCGCACTATATCGGTATCTTTCATTCATTTTCTGGGATATCAAGTGGTTATTAACTCATACATTCATTTTCTTTGTCGGGTAGGGTTTGCACACGGTTCAAGAACCATGTCCGCGGTCAATGGTGTGAGGAGCTATTTTTTAAATCGCTCTCGGTAAGTAGTACGAGCTAAGTTCGTGCATCTATTTAATTCTTGTTTATGTGCATTTATCATGCTAGACTTATTATTTGATTGAATTCTATTCTTGTAAAATGCGCGAAACAGCCACGGGGGACTAATCTACGTGGATTCTACGTGTGCGAGTTCATTCGCATCACTATTGAGAAGCCCTTGGAAAATGTTCGAGTAAGTAAACAATATATTCACCCTTTATTTTTATTACAAAAAGTTGTGTTGAGTCTAATTCATACGATCTTCTTCTTTATATAGTTAGACACGATGCGGGACAAGCTCCTACCAGAGGACCGCCTAATAGCAATCCAAGAGGAATTTGCTGGATTTTTTGTCGACGAGGTCATAGATCCACGCGGAGAATTCTCTCTACATAGACCCTAGAGCATCCATGTAATGATCTCCATGTAATCAAATAGACATGATCTCGATCCGGTTGGGACTCCATGTATGCTTGTAAGAGAAATTATATTATATATTGCATCAATGTGTACAAGTACTGTGTAGTAGCATTCTGTATGTATACGAAAATTTGTTTCTAATGAAAACACATAATGAAAAATAATTAAACACAAAACACAAAATGAAAAGAAAAACACAAAACCCTAAAATCTCATCTCCTGCCGCGACAGCCAAATGACCCAAAACGTTGCCGCGACAGGGAACCTTTAGTCACAGTTCGTTACGAACCGGGACTAAATGTCCTCCAGCCTAGCGGGCTCGCGGGGCCACGTGGTTGGACCTCTAGTCCCGGCTCGTAACAAAACCGAGACTAAAGATCCTTACGAACCGGGACTAATAGGCTGGTTTCTACTAGTGTGGCCTGCTCCAGGTTTCAATCGAGCCCGATCTTGAACAAGGGCAGATGTGAAGGAAGGTGACTTAAACTCGACCGAGGGCATGGAGCAGGAGCAGGGCGCACGATGTGGGGACAAGAAGCATGGTCTAGCTCCTCACCACCGCCGACCGCGTCAACCACGACGAAGCATAGATGTGGGGCTCGCCTAGCCAATGCGAGGAGGCCGTCGACGACAACGCGAGCACATCGGTAGACGCGACGGAGACATCGCATCGAGAGGAGCACATCAGTTGATCGTGGGAAGAAGGAAAAAGTGAAAACTAAATAGGTGGGTGGGTGGTTGCCTAGTGGATCAGGCCGACGTAAAGGAGGACGGTCCGGATGTCCAAACGTGTCTGGCTCGACCCAAAGCTGGACCAATTTTAGGTTAAGAATGGGTCACGCACACAGGTTGATCATTTGTGTCACCAAGTAGAGCCAAAGTGAGCGCGTATTGGCCTACGTGATGGCCTGCTCCAGGTTTCAATGGAGTCCGTTCTTGAACAAGGAGAAGGAGGCAGATGTGAAGGAAGTTGACTGAAACTCGACCGAGGGCATGGTCGAGCTCCTCACCACCGTCGAGAGGGCCTAACCGCCGACCACGTCAACCACGACGAAGCATAGACGTGGGGCTCGCCTGGCCAACACGAGGAGCCGCCGAGGGCAACGTGAGCACATCGGCAGACGCAGTGGAGACAGCGCATCAAGAGGAGCACAATGGTTGCGCGTGGAAAGAAGGAAACAGTGAAACTAAATAGGGGGTGGGTGTCTGCCTTGTGGAGCAGGCCGACGTGAAGAAGAACGGTCCAGATGTCCAATCCTATCTGGCTTGACTCAAAGCTGGACCAATTTTGGGTGAAGAATGGGTCACACAGGTTGATCGTCTGCGTCACCCCGCTAGGAGGATTTTTGTGTCCTCATGCCCGGTCGAACCAAAACGGACAAGCCTCGGTCGTTTGGGTCGCTGTGGAGATGCCCAACCACCGGCCGGTACGTGCATGATACAACGCATGATTTGCCCTAGCCTTTTTGCTGCGAGTACGTACGCAACTGCAAGGCCAATCATATGGAACGACCTAGCTCACTAGCTAGTGCGCGGTGGCGCCTCTCGCTTTCGCCGTGGTACGCTCCGATCCGATGCATCGTCGGTCCACGCAGATCACACGGCCATTCATTCTTTTGTTGCTGCCTCCAATAATAAGTTCGCTGCACGTGCGGCATGGTGGCCCTGATCTCCTTGCCAAGAAAGCAGCTCTGAGTGACGGTGTCTCTTTCTTCCACTTGATTACTCCATAAGTTAATGATTTGATCGATGTGGGCTTGTTTACGTCGCTACCACATTGTGGCCTTTCTCTTTTGCGTGCATGTGGGAAACATATTCCTTCGGATCTTTGGTTGTACAACTTGTGCTAATAATTGATGTGTTTCATCATAAATTATGTTAGGGGTAAAAAGCTAATTTTAGCTGGATTTATTGCACGGCTCATTAGTTATCACCACACCATGGATATAATTAACATATTGACTCGTTATGTATGCTAATTATGTAGGTTGTATGGAAACATGTACTCACATCTTTAAGGTTTATAAGACCCGCACATAATTTTAGATCTGCAATTTAAAAAACGTGGCCAACGGGAGAATGATCTCTCCCTTGGTTATACGTTGTTAGATATACATGAGACCTCTCTGCGTTTTTCCAGCACGAATAGCACCCCTGAGGAGTCCGCGCCTTGCTCATAACTCGAACTCGGGTGGACAAGTTCGGCACCACCTGAACTCCAGGCACTGAGCCAGCGCTCAGTTCTCAATTTTAGATATGCAATTTGTCAAATGATTAAGTAGTATATTATCGGATTCATGCTCAGAAGAGATTTCTAATCATAAAATTTATATAGTAAATAACTCATATTCCAATGGTTAACCAGATGATCTCAAAATAGTTATGGGCCTTATGAATCCGGAAAGGAGGGGTACAATAATTTGTGTTGTAAATTGATGACAAGGAATGTACAAACACATAGATAACAATCACACGCGCATATACCTACACACGCATCAACTGTAGTTATAGATTCATGAAGAATAGATCGATGAAAATGACTAAAATTGTACCGAATGTAACACAACAATAGGTGCATTACATCATTAACATGTGAAGTTATGACCACCACATTTTAAACCCAGGTAGGTGTAAACTAAAGCCACCTCCGCCATCTCACCAAGAGGTAAATACCCTTCAACTTGAAGAATTATTACTACTATCCACATAACCTCTAAATGGCAAAGAAAGAGTGTCCCCTCAGGCTTTATCGCAGGTGGGGTCCGCAGACCCAAGTAGTAAAGAAGCATAGGCCCACTAACATCCACAATATTAAACAAATGTTTCAAAAATTTCCATATTTTACAACACCAAGGGCTCATTTGGCTCCCATCATTTGGGGCCAAAAACATGGAATTCATTTGACAATTCCATGGAAGACTTGTTTGGTTGTAACGGAATTGGATCTATCATTTCAACTGGAAATTCTAGGGAGAGAGTACTTGGAATTCAATCGAGATTCTATATACAACGTGTTTGGATATCGTGGAATTGGAACAGTCACTTCAATTGGAAATTCCATAAAATGGGTATGATATGTTAAGCCAATTCTTGTTCTTAACCCAGTCATTTGTCTAGAAGTCATTTCGTTTTAGAATTTCATGTGGCAGCCAAACATGACTCTCAGATTGGAATTTTAAATTAAACGAATGAAATGTTGGCAAAAATACCACGGGCGTTCAACGGAACGAACGCATCCATGAGTCGGCATGTGGAAAAATGATTAAGCCTGGCCGTGGCCTTCCACCGCCGAATAAACGAATCCAATGGTTGGCAACTCTTTCGTTCCATGTGTTCAAATTCAAAACGTTCGCATAATTTTTCCTTCATTTTTTCTTCTTTGAAGCAGTCAAGCAGCATATCAGGCAACACGTGGAATCCTCGGCGTGTCAGCTCTGACTCCACTGAGTTGGCTTCGACTAGCTAGCTAGGTAGCCGATAGGGTGGTGGGTTGTGTAATTGTTTGCACTAGTACTACACAGCAGAAGAATTGATAAAGAGAGAGACGAAGGTTGGTTTGAGTACGCTAGTGTTGTCCTTGGTCTTCAGTCATGCATGCATCATGCATGGTCCTATTCACAACTCACAGGTAGGTGTACTACGTACTCGTGATGCGATCGTTCGTAAGCCCGTTGTTTAGTTGCTCCGGGTTACTAGTCTGGATCCGAACCTCCAAAACATATCGGCCAAAGTCGTGTTTAAACTATGGCCTCACACACATGCAGATGCATCGTATTCTTTGTCGTCGTACGGAACCGAAAAGTAACCCTGCGGGCTGCGGGCGTGCACGCAGCGCACACGTACACTGAACCCATGCCTGCGGGCGGCAAATCTCATGATGCTCGATCGCACTGTACTAGACGGCGCCGCAAAATGGCATGATCTTCAACCTGCAAACTTTCGGTTCAATTGACTAATGGCTACTATGTACTGTAGTACCTGGTCACTGGGAGCTGACCGCTCGAGTGCTTTGCTTTCCCTGCATCAACGCAACGCAATGATGGTCGAATATATAACTTGTTTGTTTAGACCAGGTAGAAGCTACTAGCTCGATCGATCGTGCATACGCGCCCATGGATTACACCCGGCTTTGCACTGCGCTTTTGACCAAGGCTATGCCGTGAGGAGGGTGACGCGTCGTGGTCGTGCCCACCGCGGCGGCCGGCCACGCCGCGCCGCGCCGCACGCGCGCACCAACCTCGAGCCGCCCGCACGCACTGGGCCGGGCACGTAGTACGTGCGTGCGTGGCCGCGCGTCGCCGACGGCTTTAACTTGCCTGGTGGAAGGTCAGGTAGCTAGCTAGCTAGGCTAGGCTGCAGGCGCAGGCTAGCTAGGCAGAGGCCGGCATTGATGCGCGCTCGTGCATGCATTCGGCTCGGCGCTGGCTGGCTGGTCCACTGTTTGGTGCGCCGCGTGCATGCACGCGTAGCCGCAGGCGTGCTGCGCGCGCGCAGCCTGTGCGTGCATGGCATGCACGCACAGTGATTCAATTGATGCGCACGTACGCTCGGGCCCAAGCACAGCGCGCGCGCGCGAACTGAAACTACCGTGTGTCCGTGCCCGCCCAACAGGTTCACGTGCGCCTGGTGTGGCTTACCTCGTGCGGTGTAAGTGTAACTGTGTGTGTAAGATCACCTGGTGATGTGATGTCCTGGACCACGTGGGCATCCATGCCATGCCATGCCATGGCAGGCGCTACTCCTGTAAACATCAAATCCTGCAAAAAAATCACGTCCAGATCTGCGCGTCCATGCGGACCACTGGGGTGCTGCGTGCCACGGCCACGGGTGTTCAGAGGGAAGAATGACCGTCCAGTCCAAGCTCCGTAAGCTATGCAAATGGCACCAAAGACCGAATCTGGTCGCACGCGCTCGTGCCTAGTGCCGAAACATGTTTGAAGGCGCGTACAACTTTGGCGTGGCCGACGACGGCCGGAGATCCACGGAGGCGGAAGCCGCGGCATCGACTGCGCAAGGCGGGCCGCAGACACGGCCCGGATTGACGGCCCAGGCACGTTACGATAGGAACTTAACGGGTGGACCGCGCCGTGTCGATCGGGAGCGGCATATAGCAGGTCCCCGTATTCAACGCTTTCAGCGTGAGTTAGGACGCGGACACCCGAAACGGGTCCCCGGTGGGCTGGCCCAAAACAATTCGCTCGCCTGCTTTCCAATTTCCGCTCGTCCCAGTTTGTCTCTAAACTATTTTTAAAAACCAATTATGATATATTCGATGAAATAAAAATGTTCGATTTTGGAAATTTTGAAAATTTTTGCTTTCGGAAAAAATAGACTTTAAAATTTTAGATATGAAAACATGTTAAGATTTCCAAAAACTGTTCAGATTTTATATTCATATTTTAAAACGAAAAAAGAAATATAAAAAAGGAAGAAGAACAAAATAAAAGGCAGTGCTAGCCGGCCCAACACAACCCGCTGAGGTGTGTGGCGCGGGATCACGGCCACATTGGTTGGAGCTCCGGGAATCTCTTTGTCCCACGGCCTTGTTCGGTTTGCTCGGGATTGATTGGGTTTGGGGGATTAAATCTCATCTAAATCAAAGAAAAATCTCTCCTAATCCCTTCTAAACCATGATTAACCGAACATGTCCTTATTGCAAGGATTCCGCTCCTCCCACCTTTCTGAGCCATATGGATGCCCATGTAGGGAGCTTCCTTCTATTTTTCATTTGTTTCATGTTTCTTTTTTCTATTATATTTCTTGGTTTTCTTAAATTTAAATAATTTTAGATTTGGACATATTTTAATCTGAATTATGTCAATTCTTTAAATATTTTAAAATTTGAACATTTTTCATGTATGAATATATTTCAAATTTTAGCATTTTTAAGATCCAAACTATTTTCAAAGTTAACATATTTAAAAATCTAAACATATTTTAATCATAATAATGTCATTTTTAAATATTTTAAAATATTAAAAAATTCATGTATGAATGAATTTCAAATGTTAACATTTTTAAAATCCAAACTATTTTCAATGTTAACATATATATAAATCTGAACATTTTCAGACCTGAATAATTTTTAAATTTGAACTTTTTCAAAATCTAAATAATTTCAAAAAGTGCCACGATCTTTGCACCAAGTTGAGAAGGTCCGCGACATGTTTTGGTCGTTGGACTTCACATGGGCCTAAGTGTCGGCTAGGGTGTTGATGGGCCAAAGAAGTCTCGTATCTTCTAATTTTGTTTTTCTAAAGTTCCTTTGTGATTTTTGTATAAAAAAAATATTTTGATTGATTTAAAAAATTGTATTGCTTCCGAGTTGCTGAATTGAAATGGCGCCCATGTTTATCTTAACCAAATTGGGGTTCTCACAATTTTTATTTTACACGAAATTGATGAGAAATCACAGCTGTCGTGCTCCAAGGAGCCGAGGGAGTATCACTTATGGAGAAGCAAAGACATTCGGCAAGTTGCTCCTTGTGGACGTGAGAGCAGCGTCAGGATCATCCCCTTTGCTCTGCGCAGCCGTGCATGGAAAATCTTTGGAGCATTTGCCTTACAAATGCAAGCTGAGGCCTAGAGCATCTGAGGATTTGTTATCACGTATTACCTCAACGGAATGCTACTTGCGAGTGAGACACCAGAAGACGAGAACTTGTTTTAAAAGGAAAAGCTAGGAAGGCCATGACCTCTTTCACCATGCTTGTTCCATGAACAATTTCTCCTGTAAACAGTAGGCTACCTGGCTTCTCTTCTCAGGGGGCGTCCCCGTGTGCACATTGGAAAAGCCCAATGGAAGGGTCTTCTGCCAAGAGTACTCCCCCGCGAACATCGTCATTGCAAGGATCCAAGAGGAGGCCAGGAGTTGGTGTGTTGCCGGTGCTAAATTTTTTGGGCTAGTTAATCTCGAGAGTATTTAATGAAACCAAGATAATACTTTTGTCTTATCAATTAATTAACAAAAGTCGGACGAAAACCATATAAATTACGGCCAACCCACAGGGTCACTATGCATGAGAGTATGATCTCTTGTTATGCTATGGTGTAGGACTTTTTTTTTGGCGAAATCAAAGGTCTAGGACTTGTTGTAGGCAAAACCCTAAAAAGCTCATTTCGGGAAAAAGCGACAAGTGCTCAAACGTTACTATGGAAAATCATCCACGGCAATAATGGAGGTGGAAGATATTTGTTGTCGGCAAGGAACAAAGATGAGATGATAAGGAGATTAGAGAGTTATGGACGGTTGGCTGGATATTTGTGGGAACATCAGGTGGGTCTGCGAGGACGACAGGGGTCGTGAGTCATGACAGTACCGACTTCGGCCTGACGGGCCTATCGTTGCCGACCAATTAGTTCATCCTAGTCATGTTCGCCCTTCCCCCACGGGAGTCGGCAACCAACCCGCGTGCTGTGTCTGCCTCTCCATCTTTGGAGAAGGTGAGCTAGGACTTAGCATCTCCACTCGATACGCATGTCCGGCGTGGTCTGATTTTGGGACACCGGATGCATTCACGATATGGGGGAGGGCGGTGCTTCCCAGCCATGTCCCCCATACAAAATATTTAAATACTTGAAAATATGAAAACACATCGATATTACTGTAGTTTAAACATGTTTATATAATTTTAAAAAAAACCTAAACCCTAGTCGCGGCCCTGACCATGGCTGCCCAGTCCGAGGCGACGGTACATCGCCGCCGCGTAGTCGCCGTCGTCGTCGTTGGGCTCCTGCTTCGGCGGTGGCATGGTGCTGTAGTCCTGGCCCGGATCGCCGTCCCAGCTCAAACAGCCTAGCCCGTCGTCGTCGCCCTCAAGGTCGATGAACAGGCCGAGGCGGCGCGCTCGCTCAGCCTGCTCGCGCTGGTACTCCTCCGTGGACTACACTTCCGCGAAGTTATCCGTCACTGGTAGCACGGCCTCGTAGGAGGCGTGCTCGGCGACGCGCTAGCCCGGAAACTTCTCCGGGTCCTCGTCGATCTTTAGCTGGAGGGCGGCCGCCTTGTCCTCCGGCGGCGGCGTCCACTCCTTCTTCACCTGGCGATGGGGCACGGCGAGGCGCAGGCGGCCACGAGGACGTGATCGCTCGTGTCGGTCCCAAGCTGCGGCGCCGCCGGTGCGACAAAGGAGCCTCCTCGTACTCGTACTCGTCCTTCACCGGCACGAGGATAGCCGAGAAGCGTGGCGACGGCGTGGAGTACAGGGAGTAGCTTGTCGAAGGAGATGAAGACCTCGACGAGGAAGACGTGGAGGAAGAGCGGGCGGCGTGGCGCAGCACCCACCGCTGGTCCTGGCGGCATCGCGCGGCATGCCGAGGATGCATCATCAATGGCCGGTGGTTGCCAGCGGCGATGTACTCGAGGTCCCAGGCCAGCGTCCGGGCTGGCGTGCTCCACCACCGGGTCCGCCCTTCGATGTTGTTGTCCAGCGATAGGGGGTCATTGCCATCATAGGCGGCGAGGCGGTTCTGGTGATGGGCCTCGAAGAACGCGGTCCACACCTGCGTGTTATCGGGATCCCAGACAGGATCGTTCCTCTCCTCTGGCGAGAGGACCTCCTAGTAGTGGCGGTAGATCTCTGTCTGCCGTGCTTGCCCACGAGGGACTGGTAGGGCGGACCGGCCACCGACACTGAGGACCCAGCCATGCGGGCAGCGCACGTCCGGCGGCGCTTGGTACCCCGCCTCCCACAGCGCGTGGACCTCATGGACGCGCAGAGAAAGGCGTCCAAACCCATTCTCGGCGGCTCCGTCTCCGGGGTACCTCTCCATGTCCGGCGGTTTGGGTGGTTGGGAAAGACGGGAGAGGGGATGCGAGGATGGAACTGGGCTGTGGAGGAGCCGTGGGCAAGAGGGGCTTTTATGCGCGGGGTGGTGGCACGACCACTGAATGCGGGCGGTGGCGCGGCAGGCGAGGTGGGAGGCGTGGCGGACGGAACGCATCGGCTGCTCGCCTGTAAAAGGCTAATCGGCAGGCAGCAGTGCCATTACTAGGGCGCGACATGCGAGGAGGAAGACAGACCGATCGCGGGCCGAACACGTCGGCCGCTGCCGCTGACTGATGGGTGCATATTTGCATCATGTTTTACACTATTATTTTGCATTGTAGATATATGATCTTGGTATTTTACGGCGCTCGCGCGCATATTGTATGTATGTTTTCACCATGATCAGGATAGATGATGGATCCAATGGATACAATTCTTGGAGCAGTTTTACTATGGAAAAAGGAGGCAAAAACAACATAAATCACTTATTTGGGAAATATTAATAATACCAAAAAAACTAGAAGCGAACAAAGGAGACAGATGGTTTAACGACCAACTATATGACCAGAATAAATTTTCCAGCCGTATAGTTGTCGCCGCCTCCGCCTCCTCAAATAGTTTAACCCCCGTGCAACTGGATCGAGGAGACGACATACAGAACACCTAGAAATTGCCGAAACCTCACCTCTAGAAGGCATCTGGAGGGGGAACTCATCCACCAGGAATCCATCTAAGGCATCGATCTTCATCATCCACCGCTGCATCACCACCATCTCCATCTATCCCATCTACATCTTGTCAAGATCTTGTTGTAACTCCCGTACTTGTTGTGGATTTATACAAGTACTATTCATCTATGATTATTTCCATTACCATTGCTATGATGTTGATTGCCTCCATGTCCGAGTAGATCTCTAGTTCTTGGAGAGATGGAGAAAGCCTAGCATATGATTGAGATGAGATAGAGATTATTATGTTATACATCATTATATGAATGTGTTAATTGTCTTCATCTTGATGTTGGGAGTTGTGCACCTCCTTAATATTTGCCTCCTATGGGGACTCGATGAAGGGGATTACTTGTTGGTAGATGGAGGGATGATAGCACTTACTGTGACTATAAAGCTGTTTTCAATTCTTTCGTGCTAACTTGGGGAATCAAGGAGAACTCATTAAGCCATGTCCATGCCACAGGAGAAATCCCTTAATAGCGGGATAATACGATTGATGTCGTTTATTCGTCGGCTGTGGTTATGAAGGACGATGTGAGTAGCGGTTGCTACCTATTTATCCATATATGGAGCTCCTTCCACATACATACACATTATGAGAATATTCGTTATAATAATCTTGATTGCTTAGTCTAACTTGCTAGCGAAGTATCCACCACTCCCCGAGAACGCCTTTTCCCATTGCAGTTCTAAAGCCCTATTACACACGCAATTCTTACTCTCTGCATTAAGTTTTGCGTTACTTTAAATTACCTTATTCAACCAAAAACACAAAAACAACTCTACTTTTTTTGCATCTTAAAGTCAATTCTTAAGTACTTCATTTAGTTATAGTTAAAAGCATTTTAGTCTTTCGCCTACTACTCCCTTTGGGATCGATATCATTATTTCGAAACTAGCTATAAACGATCTGTGCACTTGCAGTCATCAAGCTATTTTCTGGCGCCGTTGCCGGGAAGCTTAGCACTATAAGTCACTTTACTTTTAGTTATTTACTTTCGTTGTACTAATTTTTACTTCAGTTGCAGGACCACAACAATGGACAACACACATCATTTAAACCAGTTTGAGGCAGTAAGGAAAATGGGTTCTCCCATGGACGCTTTTATATCTGTCAATAAAAGCATAAATCTGGATGGGATCAAGATCCACCGTTTATTATTTGAACTATTGCACTCTAAGAAATTTGCAGGAACCAATGAAGAGAGTACATATGGACACTTACAATTCTTTGAAGACGTTCTCAGTTCCTTTATTTTCGACGACTGTAATCTTGATATGGTTAAAACCCAGTTGTTTAGACAAACTCTCTCTAATAATGTTTGCGACTGGTACAAATCGTTTTATGCAGAAGCACCAAAAGGACTTGGGAGGAATTGACAAACAAATTCCTATCAAATTTTTATTCAGAAAGCAAAGCTCACAGGATGAGAGATATTATTATTAGTTTCAAAAATAGTCCTGGTGAGGGCTTATATGAAGGATATCTAAGGTACAAAAGCTACCTAGATAATTGCCCCTATCATCGTTTTCCTAATTGGTTAATCACCCATACTTTTTATGGGCGGCTAAATATTGAAAATAGGATGAATCTAGATACCGCCTCTAATGGCAGTTTTCTATCTTATACCTATGATGAAGCTTGGAATCTAATAATAAAAATAAGAGAAGCAATGGAAAATCTTAAAGATAAGGAGAACATTACAAATAGTTTTTCTGAATATGCTTGCATTAACGGTTTCTTTGCATATGAAAGGACGGATACAATGATTAAAACCCTCGGTATTGATTCTTACTCAGTAAAGAAAATTATTGAGAATTATGCAGGGAATTTGCAGGTACCTACAGAATGGGAACCCTGTAAACCCCTCAAAGAAAAAAAGCGTGCAAGAGCTCTGATGGAAGAGTTCTCCACGATACCTATTCAAGGGATCGTCGAAAAAAGGCAAAAAGAGGAAGAACAAATAAAGAAGAGATCAAAGAAACCAGAAAGGAACCCCGAAGCTACCAATATAAATAATGTTATATTAAAGGATCATATGAAAGCACGAATAGTGGACAATGAAGTGGTTATGCTAGACCTTGAAACCTCAGAATTCATCAAAGGTAAGGTTTGAGGTAACGAAACTTCTAAACTAATGACCCCTATATATTGTGGAGAATTTTCTTATATGGAATTTGTGAGCCAATTTCCACTATAAATATTATGCCTTCATCACTTTATGAGGAACTCCTCTACAATTTGAATAATCCAGATGTGGAACCCGTAGACACTACTATTAAATTGTCTAATAGGACCAATATAAAACTAGAAGGAGTAATCAGAAATATCTATGTCTTTATTGGGTCACTCATGTACCCCCTTGATTTTCATATTGTTGATATGCCTCGAGATTCTTTTTGTCCTATTCTTTTAGGCAGGCCTTTTATCTCCATCACCAAAGCTCGAGTTGATAATAAGAAGGAGACTATTTCACTGATGTTTGGAGAAGGGGAAATGACATTCCACTTTGCCAAACTAAAGAAGAGGCCATATGAAGTGGAGGATATCAAGGAAGAGAAAATCATTGCCGAGCTGGCAGCAATTCACTTCAGTACTCCACAAGATGAATTAGAGAGGAGCCTAATTAATTGGGAGGAAGCACCAGATGATGAGGAGAAAGAAGACATCGATGATTACCTTGATTCAATTCTGGAAGCACAAAATCCACATGACTATGAAGAACTAGTAAGAAAGGAGATGAAGAGACTCCACCAATTGAATTGAAACAACTTCCAGACGATATGAGGTATGAGTTTTTAGATAATGTAAATAAATGTCATGTTATTATTAGAAAGAATCTATCGGAAAATGAAAAAAAAATTATTTCCGTTTTGGTTAAGCATCATGAAGCTTTTGGATATACACTGAGTGATATTAAAGGAATAGATCCATCTATCGTAACACATAAGATTACCATGCTTGATGATGCTGAACCTGTAGTAGATACACAAAGAAGGCTTAATCCTAAAATGAAGGAAGTAGTAAGAAAAGAGGTTATACGCTTACTAGATGCTGATATAATAATCCTATTTCTGACAGTAAGTGGGTTAGCCCAGCTCATTGCATACTATTAATGAGGATGGTGAGCTAGTTCCTATAACACTCGTTGTAGGATACCGTATGTGCATTGATTTTAGGAAGCTAAACCGCTAGACACAGAAAAATCATAAACCTATACCATTCATGGATAAAAATTTAGAAAGACTTAGAAATAATTCTTATTTTTGTTTTCTTGATGGTTATTCTAGATATTCTCAAATTGCCATACAACCGGAAGATCAAGAGAAAACAACTTTCACTTGCCCTTATGGCACATATTCTTATAGATTAATTCCGTTTGGCTTATGTAATGCAACAACAACTTTTCAAGAATGTGTTCTAAAGATTTTTGATGACTTTGTTGAGAAGACTATGGAAGTTTTAACCAATTATTTTGTTGTTTGTGGAACAACTTTTGATAATTGCCTCTACAATGTGACCAAAGTCTTGCAAAGATGCAAGCAATCGAATTTGGTTTTGAATTGGGAATAATGTCGTTTCATAGAAAGAGAAGATAAAGTTTTCAGACATAAGGTTTCGGAGAAGGGAATATAAATAGATAAAACTAATATAAATGCTATAGAAAATCTTCCAATACCTCAGGATATTAAAAACTTAAAAATGTTCCTAGGACATGCAAGTTTTTATAAGTGTTTTATAAAAGATTTTGCTAAAATAGCTATGCCCCTCACCAACCTTCTTGATAAGGAAATTCCGTTCTACTTAGATCATGACTGCATTGCCGCTTTTAAGAACCTTAAGAATAAATTAGTTTCAACACCTATCATGCAACCTCCAAAATTCGATGAACCTTTCAAAATCATGTGTGATGCTAGTGACTATGCTTTAGGGGCTGTGTTAGGACAGTGAGATGGAAAGAATTTGAATGTTATTTATTACGCTAGTAGACCCCTTAATAAGATTCAGAAACATTACGCTACTACAGAAAAAGAGTTTCTAGCTATAAATTTTTCTTGCGACAAATTTAGATCTTACATCATTAATTCTAAGGTAATAATTCATATGGATCACCAAGCTTTGCGTCACCTCCTTGTGAAAAAGGATGCTAAGCCCAGGTTGATTAGGTGGGTTTTATTACTTCAAGAATATGATTTGTAAATAGTAGATAGGAGAGGTAAAGATAATCCGCTAGCGGATCATCTCTCTAGGATGGAGGGAATAATCAATAACCCCGTACCAATTAATGAATCATTTCCAAGAGAATACTTAGCAAATATTGAAATTGCTAATCCGTGGTATGTGGATTATGCTAATTATCTTGCAACAAAATTTATACCTCCTAGTATGTCAAGAAATCAAAGGATGAAATTCTTTAATGATCTTAAATATTACTTTTGGGATGATCCGTATCTATACCATCATGGACCTAACGGAATGATTCGGAAGTGTGTTCCTAACCATGAAATGGATGCGATATTAAAAGCCATTCATGACAATCCATATGGAGGGCATCATGCAGGTAAAAGAACTGCTGCAAAGGTACTTCAATCTGGATTCTATTGGCGACCTTGCTCAAGGACGTACACATGTATGTGGAATACTGCGATGCTTGCCAAAGAAGAGGTAATAAAGGTAGGAGACAAGAAATGACAATGAATTATAGTCTCATAATTGAACCCTTTGATGTATGGGGAATGGATTACATGGGACCATTTATAGAATCGAATGGTTATACTCATATTCTTGTTGATGTTGACTATGTTACTAAATGGGTTGAAGCTATTCTGACAAATCATGCAGATGCATCCACCTCAGTGAAGATGATCAAGGATGTTATATTCCCCAGGTTTGGAGTTCCTAGATTTCTAATTACTGACGGTGGTTCTCATTTTATGAAAGGAACTTTAAGGAAAATCCTCAGCAAATATGGAGTAAATCACCGTGTTTCTTCACCATATCATCCCTAAACAAGTGATCAAGTGGAACTCTCTAATATAGAACTAAATACCATACTCGAGAACACGATGGACAAATCAAGAAAAGATTGGTCATACAAATTAAATGTCACTCTATGGGCATACCGTAATGCGTTTAAAAATCGAATGGGTATGACACTTTATAAGATGGTGTACGGTAAGGCATGCCATTTACCTTTAGAATTGGAACACAAAGCTTTTTGGGCAATCAAGAACCTAAATTATGATCTTAAAGCAGAAGGAGAAAAGCGTTTATTAGATAGTCATGCTTTAGATGAGTTTAGAAGTGAAGCCTATGAGAGTGCTAGGTTTTTTAAAGAAAAAGTGAAAAGATGGCATGATAGAAAAATAGAGAATAAGACTTTTAAAAGTGTAGAAAAAGTGTTGCTCTATAATTCTCGTCTTAAGTTGTTTTCAGGAAAGCTCAGATCAAAGTGGAAAGGCCCATATATAGTTGAAGAAGCTTATTCATCGGGAGCAGTAAAGCTCCAAGGAAAAACACCCTCTCTTGCATGGGTGGTGAATAGACAACGCTTGAAGCATTATCGAGTAAAAGAAGATATAAGTGCATCCACCATAGAATTGATCACCCTAGAAGAAGTGATTAAGCAAAGATATACAAGGAATGGCAACTTCAAGAAGAATGGACTCAAAACGGAATGAGCAACAATATGGTCAAGCCATTGACCATAAAAGAGCGCTTCATGGGAGGCAACCCATGCGAAATAAAGGTTTGAGTAAGTTTTTAAATTTTTGAGTTAAAAGTTTAATTTGAGCATTGTGTTAAATAAGAAACATATGATGCTCTAGCAAAGGAGGAAGATTGATAATGCCAAAATTGATCGAAAATCTAAGCTGACATTTTTCTGTCAAAACTCGATATTTCGCTAAGTTTCAGAATAATAAAGAATCCTTGGAGAAGCGGAAATTTTTTGGTGGACACAGAAGGTTCAATAACCAACTATACGGCGGGAATGAATATTCTGGCTGTATAGTTGCGGCCGTATAGTTGTTGCGACATCACCCCTTCCATCCACAAATGGTACTGAGAGTTTAACGACCAACTATACGGTCGGAATTAAAAATTCTGCCCGTATAGCTGTGGTCATATAGATTTCAACGCCTTTGATAAAATAATTTCCTAAGTACTGAGAGTTTAACAACCAACTATACGGCTATAATTAAAAATTCCACCCGTATAGTTGTGATCGTATAGTTATTGACCCATCTCCAAAAAAAAAACAGAGTCCAGTGAGTTTAACTACCAACTATATGACGGGAATAAAAATTCCTGCCCGAATAGTTCCGGCCGTATAGTTGGTTCCATCGTAGATTTAATCTATATCCAATTCATAACTATACGGCGGGAGCTATACGGGTCGCGCCCATATAGTTGCTCATTACGGAAGACGTCTAGGGTTTTTGACCTCCCCTTTTAAAGCTGATCGCATCTAACCTTTTTCATTAAGTTTTTGCATAGCTATAGCCTCCAGCCTCGAAAAATCCTCGCCACCCCTATACAAGCCACTCTAACAACATCCGTGCAGCGAAGCCATACAGCCCTTCCATGTCAACAAGATCTGGAAGAAGAAAGAAGATAAGCCCATGAAGAGGATCGAAGAGGCAGAACCTAAAGGATCGTTGTCATCATCCAGCCCGGAGATCAAGCCTCTCCCAAATTGGGAGGACATGTTCCTGCAAAGGATGGAGATGATGAGGCAAGCCGAGCAGGGAAGGAACAAGGATGATTATCTCCCTAATCCTTATCGTTACAATATAGGATCCTATTATAAACCTCCTCCTGGTCCATCACCTCTTAAACCTAAGAAGGTGCGGCAAGATGAGATTCATGATAAGATCTATGAGTTAGAAAAAGCTTCGAAGGCATGCGTTGAAACAATTGGAGAAGGGATTGACTCCTACTGGATGATGAGCAAAGACCTTGAGAAAAGGTCGATGACATCGATGGTACAGTTGGCTTGTTAATCAAAACTGTCGGTTGAGTTGACAGATGAGAAGAAATTCCTCAAGAAGAAAATGTTGAAGCTCCAATATAACATGGCCGAGCTCAGCATTCGCTTTGCAAGCATAGTTAAATATGGCAATATAAAAGAAGAGGGCGACGCTCTTTCTACCGAGGAGGAGGAATATGTACCAACAAGGAGTTAATTGATCCCGCCTGGCTTGATTCCAAGTTTGGTGAGATCTTTAAAGACCTTGTAATCTATCTTATAAGTTTTATATTACCGTTTTTGCATTAGTTCAAACTAGAAATAAAGTTTGCATCATTAGGATTCCCTTCAGGAATAGTCGATCCCTTTTATGAAATTCCGAGTTTATTATTATATATGGAGAAATATTGAGTTTTGTGTTTGCTTTATCGATATATGAATGGCTTGAGAATAATTTTACTTGCACTTGATGATAGTAATATGATTCTTCCACACCATTGATATTAATGGAACACATAAAGATAATTTGGTCAATATGTTGTAAGTCTATGGTTTGATTTACAAAGAATAACTATCTATACAGTTAAGTTGAAAAATAAACCTTAAACAAAGTAAAAAGAAAGTGCTATCAAAATAGAGTGAGAACAAGTCAAGGTAGAATCTTCAAGTCGTGAGAATGCTTCATATACAATTGGAATTTGATAATTGAGATCGTTAAACTTTGAATTCCTACATGAAGTGGAAAGTATGGCTAGCTCCTTTGCACAACACTTAAACAAAAAGTGTGAGCATATATACAAAAGAAAAGAAAAGAAAAGAAAGAATAAAAAGGGCGAGTGTGCAAAGACCAAATAGGCATATACCACTATATTGTAGTATGACAACGAGACACTTTTGAGTTTTTGAATCCTAAGTGAATATGTTGATCCTAAAAAAACTCGGGACTACCTTGTTAACTCATTCAGTTGAACCAGATACTTTTACATTATGTTGAGATTCATCTTTTATGAACTGATGATTACTAAGGTGTGGAAACCTGCTAATACTATTCAGATGTTTCGAGTAAGGTACTATTCATGAATTTATTCCTATGTATCATATATGATAAACACATGCTGCAACTGCCTCATTTATTTTTATCGACTCAGCTTCATGAGTATGAGGATCACATCCATTAAGCTAAAACTTGCTCGGGACGAGCAAGGGTCTAAGCTTGGGGAAGTTCATGAGTGCATATTTGTATCATGTTTTACACTATTATTTTGCATTGTAGATATAGGATCTTGGTATTTTACGGTGCTCACATGCACATTTTATGTCTGTTTTCACCAGGATCAGGACAGATGATGGATACAATTCTTGGAGCAGTTGTACTGTGGAGAAAAGGAGGCAAAAACAATGTAAATCACTTATTTGGGAATATTAATAATACCAGAAGAAAACCAGAAGCGAAGAAATGAGACAGAGGGTTCAACGACCAACTATACGACCGGAATAAATTTTCCGGCCGTATAGTTCCGGCCATATAGTTGGTGCCGCCTCTGCCTCCTCAAATAGTTTCACCCCGTGCAACTGGATCGGGGAGAAGACATACAAAACACCTAGAAATCACCAAAACCTCACCTCTGGAAGGCATCTGGAGGGGGAACTCATCCACCGGGAATCCATCTTCAACCTGTGCAGATCCGGGAGGCTAAGGCATCGATCTTCATCATCCACCGCTGCATCACCACCATCTCCATCCATCCCATCTACATCTTGTCTTGATCTTGTTGTAATTCCCGTACTCGTTGTGGATTTATACAAGTGTTATTCATCTATGATTATTTCCATTACCATTGCTATGATGTTGATTGCCTGGATGTCTGAGTAGATCTCTAGTTCTTGGGGAGATGGAGAAACCCTAGCATATGATTGAGATGAGATAGAGATTATTATGTTATACATCATTATGTGAATGTGTTAATTGTCTTCATCTTGATGTTGGGAGTTGTGAACCTCCTTAATATTTGCCTCCTATGGGGACTCGATGAAGGGGATTACTTGTTGGTAGACGGAGGGATGATAGCACTTACTGTGACTATAAAGCTGGTGTCAATCCTTACGTGCTAACTTGGGGAATCAAGGAGAACTCATTAAGCCATGTCCATGCCACAAGAGAAATCCCTTAATAGTGGGATAATACGATTGATGTCGTTTATTCGTCGAATGTGGTTATGAAGGACGATGTGAGTAGCGGTTGCTGCCTATTTATCCATATATGGAGCTCCTCCCACATACATACACATTATGCAAATATTCGTTATAATAATCTTGATTTCTCAGTCTAACTTGCTAGCGGTGTATCCACCACTCCCCGATAACGCCTTTTTCCCATTGCAGTTCTAAAGCCCTAGTACACATGCGATTCTTACTTTCTGCATTAAGTTTTGCTTTATTTTAAATTACCTTATTCAACCAAAACCCCAAAAACAACTCTACTTTTCTTCCATCTTAAAGTCAGTTCTTAAGTACTTCGTTTAGTTGTAGTTAAAAGCATTTTAGTCTTTCGCCTACTGCTCCATGTGGGATCGATATCTTTATTTTGAAACTAGCTACAAATGATCTATGCACTTGTAGTCATCACTGACAGGGGTGGCCCGTAATGACTAGTCGTTTGCGACAGATTCCCCATGCCTTCCCGCCAAAAACACGGCATCTAACGCCCCCTCTAGCCCTCCCGTGGGTTGGGTTTGGCCTGGGGGCACCGAATAACAAAACGGACCGCGCCGGCGCCAAAATTAATTTAGGGGGTGGGCTGGGCGTGGATTCGGCCACCGGCGCCACCGATAGCCCTTTAGGGGGCTTTAGAGAATCTCCACTCGTCCCCGCATACGGGGTCCGGCGCGGCCCGATTTTGGCCCATATGGGAGGGCACCAAATTGGTTCACAATTTATGGGGGCACGACTCCCAGTTGTACGCCCATAAAAGAGAACGGCAATTTTTATTCGGCGACTTTTATTACACAAAAAACTAAAACTAGTCATAATCCTGCCCAGGCCTGTAGTACACGGCTTCGGGGTCCTCGGCGTCCTCGGCGTCCTCGTCATCGTTGTCGTCGTTGTTTGGCACGCATGGCTGGAACCTGGGTCCTTGTGCGGTTTGATGCAAGTAGCATAGGCCATCGATCGGCGTAGACCGGCGGCTGCAGTTGCTATAGCAGCCTACCGCGCCATCCTCGGCACGGTCCAAAGAGGCGTGCATGGCCACGTGCTGGCTCGGGAACTCCTCCGGGTCGCCAGTGCACCCAAGCTGGCGTGCCGCCATAGCGTACTCCGATGGCACATGCCACTCCGACCTCAAAGGCTGGCCGCCCGAAAGCTGTAGGCAAGGGTGATCTCCTTCAATGATGTGGCGCATCACACCGGCGAGCGTCCATTTCGACCACCATAGTCATCGACCGATTTTGTTTTGGTTGACCAAAGGAGGGTCGTCGCCCTCGTACCTAGCGAGATCTCTTTCTTGCCGATTGGCGAAGAAGGCGGCCCAGGTCGTGGTGTTGTCGGAGCACCAATTGGGATCCATCCACTGCTCTAGCATGAGCTCAAGGTAGTAGTGGCTCGTGATGGCCACCCAGCGGGTGGAACCGCGAGGCACAAGGGGGATGTGCACCCCTCCAGCGCTCAGTGCCTAGTCGCGGGCAGCCGATAGCCCGGTGGAGATGGGTAGCTGGAGGCGCACAGCTCCTCCGTCTCCTCGAGGGTGAGAAAGGGCAAGTGTGGGTTGTCCACGGTGAGAAAGAGAGGTGTGGATCTGTGGATTGCAATGGTGGCCGCCCTGGTTATAGCGGGAAAGGGCGGGAATCCTGGGCGGAAAGGGTTGGGAAGGGCGAGAAAGATGCACCTACCTCGGTGCTAGGGCTGGCCCATGTTGTTTTCAGCTACATCCGGCGCCCCCGCTTGCCCCTCCCCTCGTAGATTGGGTTCAACATGGGGTGCTGGATAACTAAACGAGCCACGCCAGCACAAAAAAATGTTTGGAGGGAGGGCTGGGCGTGATTTTGAGTGCCAGCACCCCCATAGCCCTTTAGGGGGCTTTAGGGCCCCCGAGTGGAGATGCTCTTAGGGCCCCCGAGTGGAGATGCTCATAGCTCGACACGTGGTAAGAGAATCTCCACTCGTCTCCCAAACGACATCCGGCGTAGCTCGAATTTGGGCCATATTGGATGTTTTAGATAAGTTCATGATTTTGGGGGGCATTGTCTACTAGACATGCCCCCCATACAAAAAATAATCGAGCATTCAAACACTTCTGTTTTTACATTCAACTTCAATTCTTACATACAAAGGAAAAGATAAACTAGCGCCTCCGGCGGCCAAAGGCGCTGCTCTCGCTAGGAGGGCGTGGTGGAGGTAGCGACGACCCTCTGGTGACACCCCACAGGTCGTACAGCGAGTTGTATCTTGCTAGCTGTGCCTTGGCCTCCTCCTTTGCTCGATCGCGGATGGCACGCAAGTCAGCATCATCGGGATCTCTGTGCGATGCATAGAAGAAACATTTATAGAAGTCGTCAAGATGTTGTAGCCAAAGGTGCTCCGACAGGAAAACTTGGCGGAAGCTGTCCCACCCGTAAGGCTCACCGGTGGTCCGGTAAGCTGGCCCATGGGGTATCGGTAGCCGCAGAAGCTCCTTGGGCTCGGGCTCGGTACTGGCCTAGCCCAGCTCATCGGTGTTGGCTATGCAGGAGTCGTCAGGAGTCGATCCACTCGGGGTCGGAGCACTCTGAGTTGGTGTGGTGGGTCCAGGGAGAGGCGGAAATGGGTGCCACGACTTTTTTACGGGTGGTGGGAGAGGTGGAGGAGCACGACGGCCAGCCATGGCTATGCGTCGACCCTACTGGTGATAGTAGCACCGCCGGTTACCGCCCTAGATGTAGAGGGAGAGGGTGCAAGGTCTGTCCATGGTGTAGATCTGCAATGGCGATGGCCGCCACGCCTATATATAGAGAGAAAATGGCGGGAAGCCCGGGCGGGAAATGGTAAGCGGTGGAAGAGCATGGCGAGAGAACGCGCTGGCGAGCAATTTTGGCGCCGCGTGGCCGGCGATGGGACGATGCTCGGGAGACGAGCCGTCTATCTCACTACCATGGCTAGCCCGTGTCATTTTCAGCTCCATCATCCGACGCTCCTGCTAGACCCCCTACCCCCCGTGGGTTGGGTTCGGCCTGGGGGCGCCGGATGGCAACACAGGCCGCACCAACACGAAAAAAAGTTTGGGAGGCTGGGCTGGGCACGATTTTGAGCGTAAGCACCCCCATAGCCCTTTAGGGGGGCTTTAGGGCCCCCGAGTGGAGATGCTCTAAGTAATAAAGATGTAAGTGAGGCAATGCTGAAAGAACATTTCATGTTTTCCTATGTTTTGCGTGTAAGATAACAATATTATGGAGACTATTCATGTGCGCTAAGTGTGCAGGAAGTTTTGAGGGGGGCCGGATAATCCGCCGCACCAAGGGCCGGATAATCCGGCCTACCTCATCTCTCAAAGGAAGCCAAGGTGCGTCGCTCGGTGTCCAGTCGGATTTTCTCCCGGAAAATCCGAACTGGGGCGGTTTTTCCTCCCCAGGCCGGATAATCCGGGTGTCGCATGAGCCGGATAATCCGGCCCCCAGTTTTCGAGCAAAAGGGGCCAAGGCGCGTCACACGGTATCTGGCCGGATTTTCTCCCATAAAATCCGAACTGGGGCGGTTTTTCCTCCCCAGGCCGGATAATCCGGCCCTCACATAGGACCGGATAATCTGGCCCCCAAAAGTTGATCAAGGGCAAGCTCGGCGTGTCTCTCTGATAGGGGGCGGATTATCTACCGGATATTCCGAGTCTAGGGCGGTGTTTTCCCCAGACCGGATAATCCGGCCCTCACTTGGGCCGGATAATCCGGCCCCCAAAGTGTGCAACGGCTGGTTTCTGAAGGGGATATAAATACCCCTTCTTCTCCAACATTCAGAACTCTTGATTCATTCGAAATTGACCAGACATTATGCAAGAGCTCTCATTCTCGATCTCCCGCTTCAACCACCCGAAGGTCTTGATCTTTGGTGGAATTGAAGGAGGAGAAGTTCATCATCATCATCAAGAATCAAGCACTTCAACTCCTCTCCATTCACTTGGAGAAATCCCTGATCTAGTATTCTTGTCAATACCTAGATCTTGTTTATTGTATTTGATAAGTTTGTTCTTGTGGCAGCTTGTTGTCATTTTGGGAGCCTCCAAGTTGTTGTGGAGTTGTTTCCCCGCTAGTTGTGTAAAGGCGCCGGTGCCCGCCTCGAAGGGTACCTATAGTGGAAGGTGGATCAGGCCTGTTGTGGCGAGATCCATCGGAGAATAGGGTGAGGCCTTTTGTGGCATGGTGGTCTTAGTACTGCCCACCCCTCCAACGCAAATGTACTTCCCTTAACAAGGAAGGAACTGCGGTCAAACAAATCCCGTGTCTCCGCGTGCTTCACTTCGGTTTACTGGTTCCTCTTAGGCTCCCACACCATCATCTAAGGAAAAGGGTAACACCGGATCCAAGGATGATGATGTGGAAGGTGAAAAACTTAATGGTTCTAGCTCCAAAAAGGGAAGTGGTAAGGAGGAATATAGTGAGGTTCGCCACGTATATTCCCCCGACCCACCTATCCCTCATCCTCATATAAACAATAGGGGTGATCCACCTAAGCTCACTGCATGCTCTTTTAATCAATGGCAATTCCTAATGAAATATCATGTTTGCAGCTCCTCTATTGAATTGTGGAGGATTATTGAAGAAGGTCTTCATATTGGAGATCAAACCAATCTAACGAGAAGGGAAGTTGTGGATAGCCAGTTGAATGCCACCGCTCTCCACATGATACAGCTAGGTGTGGGTCCCAAGGACATGCCACACATTGAACATCTCAACACAGCTAAAGAGGCGTGGGATGCTCTTACGAACCTTTTCGTTGGAAATGAAAGCATGAGAAGAAACAGGTATGATGCCCTTAGTAATTGTGGCGCCCCGCAAAAACCACTACTAGAAAATCGCGGTGTTTTTGTGCATTGCATCATCATGACCGCATGCTCATGTCATCATGCCACCTTGCATTTGAGCATCGTCATGGCATCTTGCATTTGTTTGCATAAAACTATTTTCGAAAAGTCTGTTTTGTTTTCGAAACGCCCCGTCTTTATTTTAAATTAAAACCCGGGTCTCCGGAATATTGTGTTTCGTCTGCAAATAGATTACAAACGCTCCGTTTTAAACAAATAAAATATTTAATTTATTTTTGGGAGGCAGCCCGCCAGGCCCGAAAGACCGGCCGGCCACATCCAAGTCCTAAACTAAAACCTAGTCTATTCCTAAATCTACCCAATCCTAGTCTACCCAGCCCCCTCCACCTCACTCCATCCACTCACATCACGCCACCTCACCCCACTCACCAATCCCAGCCTGCCACCTTAGCCTCCCCAGCCACCCAGCGCACCCCGCCCACGCGCGGCACCCCATACTTCCTCTCCCGCGCGTCCAGCCTTGGGATCCCGCCCCTGGCCAATCCCACCACCCGACAACCCCTGGTCCCGCTCCCCACACCCCACCTGCTCGTCCCCTGGCCCACCCCACCGACCGGCCGCCCCCTGCTCGCGGTCCCACCCCCAACCACGTGTCTGCCTCGATTCCCCACCAATCGCTCCCGTCCCTGCACGCGTGCCCTCGGCCGCGACCTCCGCCGCCACCTGCAGCTACCACTCCGCCGCCGATGCCATGTTACCCGCCTCCTCAACCTCTGCCTCCTCCCAACCCCGCGCGCAGCCGCCGCGGCCTCGTTTCCTTGCCCGGCCGCCTGCACCCCATCTCGCCGTAGCACGGCCCGGCCGGCCCGTGCCGCCGCCCCGCGTGCTCCCTCTCCTGCGGCCCCGGCCTCCCCCTACACCACCGCCGGCGCCAGACCCCGCCTCCACCTCGTCGCTCGTCCCGAGCCCTGCGAGCGCTGCCATTCTCTGCTGCTCCGACCGTGGCCGCGCCGGCGCCCCTCGACGTGGAGCTCCTCCCTCCGCTTCGGTCACCGCCTCCTTCCTCGCCGAGCCCCTTCTCGCCGGAGCCGCCCTCGAGCCCACGGTCGCCTCGAGCTCGTCCGCGGCCTCTGCTCCACCGGCACCCAGCGCCCGCATCTCGTTCCGCCCTCGCCTGAGCTGAGCCGCGTCCGCCGCCAGGTCCTCTCCCCGCCGGTTCCTGCGACCGCCTCCCACCGCCGCCCCTCTCTAATCTCGGCCTACGCGCGTCCAGGCCCCGACGCTGAGCGCGCCGCCCGTCCGTGCTCTACCTGCCCGGGAGCTCCACCGCGGGTGTACCCCTGTTGCCTCTCTCCCATACCCGAGCGCCGCCGCCCTGTGATCCCCACGAGTGCTCCTCTTTTGCTGTTAGCCCCGCCGATGTGTTTTGTTCTTGTGCATTGCTGGTGAGACCTGCGTCTGCTGTTGGTGCACACTGATGCGGGGATGTTTCTCTAATCTTCCTCATCGTCCGATGCAAGTTCGGCCTATTACCACGTCCTTACAGATGCCCCTCACCGGGATCTTCAGCTCTGGCAACGTGGCCCTAGATGTCACCAAGATCTACATCCGTGTATGGCCTTCGCTAAGCCAACATCACCGACACGCTACAACGCCTAGTCATCGAGATCCAAGTTCTACACCCTCACTCAAAGTCGATGGTGTCGAAGCCGAAGCACTTTGCCATGCCAACCAAGTTCTCCGACATGGAACATCAAGATCTCCGGAGCCGAGACCCGAAGACCACTTGCGACAAGTACTTCTTCTCGGATCCGATGCCCGAGACCCCGGACGCCAAGGTCGTCGACATGGATATGCCAAGTACTTCCTCGAGGATGCCAAGTTCTTCACCCCGAACGCCAAGACCGATGCCGATCCAAGTCCTTCACCAACCACGAGATCTTCTCGGAAACCGAAGACCCCCGTACCAGAAGGCCTTCGACGTGGAACCCCAAGATCTTCTTCGGAACGACAAGCGCTTCATCTCGGAATGCCAAGTCCTTCTTCCCGGATGCGACAAGATCTACTTCCGTTGTCCGAGACCGATCCCGTCGAACCCTGTCGAACCCCGAACCCCTCGGAGCCCAAGTTCGCCGAACCCTAATGTGATTCCCTATCCGAGACCCCCATTATTTTTATAATATGACATTATCGACTGTCGCATATTAAATTGTTCATCTCGCATGCATATCATAATCATGCCGGATCTTCTGTCGTAGTATTAAATATTGTATCCGGTGTTTCTTCTAGTGTTTGCTTCTTCGCGGACTAGGCCGATGAGTTGATGCGAGTATCGACAAGTTCTCCGGTTATGATCCTTCGGCAGTGTTCTTCCCCTTCTACCTATTTTGCATTTATAGTCTTTATTTCCTCCTGTTGATCTATTGTTATCCGTGTCACGATGCTTTAGTGTCCGTACCCTAGTTATATCCCGTGCAACCTCTATATTGCCTTGGATACCTCCTATTACCTGTGTTTGGTAGATAGCTGGCCATGCGAGTCGTAGTTTCTTGCACAGGTGCGATCTCGTGTTGTCGAGTACTACAGTTGTTGGAATGCTGGCAGATGTTTATTGGTGGAGATGATCATGACTTTAAATACAACTATTAAAATGCTAGATATAACTAATGCAGAGGCATCAGTGGGCAATAGATGTTATTTGGTTCTTCCACGCTCACTTGTGTCCCGTAGGACCCCGAGTACTTGATACATGTTCCTTGATTTTTCGCACTATCCACATCCGGGAGGCCTTATGGACCCCCCCTGAGCTAGAGCTTGATTCATTTCTATTTCTTGGGGCCACAAAGTAGTTTGGGGCTTTATTACTATCCTGTACCTATGCCATGCTTTACCGCTTTATTTAAGATTGTGCGTGGAGCACCTGTACTGTTTAGGATTGCGGAGTGTTTTCGCGGTATCAACAAGCCCAGTCACACTTTCAGGTTCCCAGTCGTTTGGCGCAAACCTTGGGTCCGTCGCGGAGTCGGCCAACTTCGTTGCGGGTAGCTTAATGGGGTGGCCCCCTGAAATATTTCTGAATCCTGTGATCGCTTTGTCGTGAATGTCTCGTTGGGTTTTGAGTTGGTTTTTCCGAGGTTGATCGAGTGTGTGTTGCTATTTGTGCACCCCTGCAGGGTAAAACTTTCTGAAAGCCGTGTCTGCGGTTGTGGAGCACTTGGAGCACAGTATCTCGATCATAGACAAGCATAACTAAAGTAGTGCTATAAATTTGACTTAATATGTGACTAGTAATCAGATGCAACTATAACGGAATGGATATTAAAAATGCCAACAGCTAGTGGATCTGGGTTGTGTTGTGACATGCCATACCTGCCTAGTAAGTAGTGCAACTCCCATGGAATGTGATAAAAGTGTCAACAACTGTTGGGTTTGGAATTCCTCAGGACGATTATATCTGACTAGTAAATGCTCCAACTACCACGGAATGTTAACTAAAACTTCCCACTACTTATGCTAGCAGGATGACTCATGCTATCTATATCTGAATAGTAAGCGCTGCAACTAAAACGGAATGAGTAAAATTGCCAACCGTGTGAGTTCCTTGGTCCGACTTCCTCGTTTGGTCTCGAGGGGGAAATACCAGGATGGGTTTGTTTGGTGTTAGCTTCAGGTTGGATCCGAATAGATCTTTCTTATCCCTCTCTGATAACCGCCAGATGTATCGAGTCTCTATAGGCTGTTTACTGCTGCTGCGCTGCCGCTTCAGCCCACCATACCTATGTAGGCCAGAGCCGCCGAATTCTAGCCTCGCCGTGTACTGGCCTCAGTACTGACGCTCCTCTGTTTCCTTTGCCCTTTGTCGGCACCCCTTTTGTTTTAGCAGGTTTGAGATCGACGTCGTTAGCAGGGTTACCCTTCCGGCTTGGCCTGGGCAGGGTTATGGACGCCATTGGTTATTCTTTAGGGCTCTTAGCCCCATTTGCATCTTGTCCGTAGACGAACGCTCTATCGTTTTCAAGGTGATTTGGATCTTTGTATTGTATATCTGTATTCTTGACTCATGGAGTCGTTGATGTATATAAACCTGTCTGTGGGTCCCATCGAGGACTGATGTGTAATGGTATTACTTCGTTTTCCACCCGCACAAAAGTTCCTGGTGGGCGTCCTTGAATCGTTTCTATGCGAGTTTGGCGGAAAAGACTAAAACTTGCATAGGGACGATTTGAGGGTGTTACAGTAATGAAGCTAAGGGATTCTACATGTTGGATGGTGAAAACATGAGGACATGTATAGAAGACTCAAGGGCATCGCAACAACATTTCGAAAGCATGGGTCCACTCACATTGATGATGCATGGATAAAAAGAAAATATGTGAGTGCCTTAATGCCTTTCGAGCCAACGGATTTGAAGAGCCTGCAAGGTAGACACAACTATCATCAAATGACATCCAACGAAGTCATGCAAGAAATGGCGTCATTCAAAGTGGCGGCAAAGAATGCTGAAGATGCCCGTGCTCGGGCCATTGGAATGCAAAAGGGTGTCAATGTGGCTCTCAAAGCCAATGTTGTTGAGCAAGAGGAAGATGAAGGAGCTTTTGAGGGGGTATCCATGGACTGCCCCGATGAGGTCAAACGTGCTCATGGTGAGTACATGGCATTCTATGCAAGGAACTTTTGGAAGGACCCTACCAAAGCCAAGTCTGACCTTGAGCGCAAGAACGGGTCAAATGGAAGAAGAGAAAGTGGCCCAAGATTGAGAACTTGCTTCAACTGTGGAGATAGAATGCACTTTGTAGCCGAGTGTCCATATCAAAATAGAGAAGACAATGGTGGCAGGCTCATTCTTAAAGATAAATCTAAAGCACCTAAGAAGAAGCCATTTATTAAGAAGAATGGTCCTTTCAAGAAGCAACCCAAGATTGTCTTGGTAGCTCAAGAGGAATACTCCTCCGCAAGTGAAGATGAAGAGGATGATGATAGTTCCCGCGAGGTGGCTGCTATAGCCACCACATCGACTCCCTCATCTCTCTTCGACTCGCCAAACGAGAACACCATCAACAAAAATGCCACTTGCCTAATGGCAAGAGGGTCCGAGGTATCAACTTCTAGCTCTTCATTTCCTAAGACTAACATAATTTTGGATATGAATGATCATGACAGTCTTGAAATGAAAGAAGAAGTTATTGCCTTGGATACTTTTTTCACTAACCTACAAGGTGAGCATAAACTCCATTTTGATGCTCTTATGAGTCAACTTGCTCAAGCCGAAGATCTCCTTGAAGAAAAGGGCAGAATTGAAAGAGAAGATGCCTTGGAGATAGCTTCGTTGAAGAATGCCTTGGAAGAGGAAGAGGAAGCTCGAGTATCTTTGGAAGAAAGAATTGAATCCCTTGAGGAGTCACAAGAATAAGCTGTAGCTCAGCTCATTAAATAACGTGACCATGCTCTTGCTAAGGTAAAGAAACTAAAGAAAGAAAAGATTGACTTTGGGGCTATTCATGCTAGACTTTTGGAGAAGTTTGATAATCTTGAAAGTGATCACAAGGCATTGAAGAGTGATCATTCTACTTTAAATGAGTCTCATGACCAGCTCCAAACTCAATTGAAGCGGTATGATGTGCCAAGTACCTCCACTTCATCCTCTGGAAAGGAAGATCTTGCAAGAAGTTCTCAACACAAAGGTAAAGGGGTTATTGATGAGATACTGAGCACGCAAAGGACAAACAATAGTAAAGAAGGTCTTGGTTACATACCCAAGATAAAGGGCAAGAAAAACAACAAGAAGAAGAAGAGCAAGACTGCTCAATCAAAGACTAGCAACATTACCAATGACAAGACTAATTATGATGGTTTTGCAGGGATCAACAATCCTAACTTTGAACTATATTGTGATTGTTATGGTGATGTCTATGCTAGTTATGTAGGGCCTTATGATTGTTACATTCCTTGGTCTATTTGGGTTCCCAAGACCCTTGTTACTAACATGAGAGGACCCATTGAAAAATGGGTACCTAAAACCAAGAAGTAATTTTCTTGCAGGGCTATGCTTCCGGTGGTTCTAAATGGGTACTCGATAGCGGTTGCACGAGTCATATGACTGGAAGCAAGGAGATCATCATGGAGATGCGGCCAAACCTTGATCACATAACCATCTCCTATGATGACAAGTCAAAATCTGAGGTATTGGGTCTCGGCAAAGTTGTGGTGGCTCACGATATCTCTCTCGTGGACGTCATGCTTGTTGAGACCCTCGGATACAACTTACTTTCAGTTCATGCCCTTGGTAATATGGGCTTTGCAGTTTACATTGATGCTGATTTGGTGGTACTCTTGTGGAGCAAGTCTCTAAAAGTCGCTTTCGTGGGATATGTCGAAAACGACCTGTACGTGGTGGACTTTTCGGGGAAAACCACTACATGCCCGATGTGTCTTTTCGGAAAGGCTGACGCGGGTTGGCTATGGCATCACCGACTAGCCCATGTCAATATGAGAACTTTGCAAAGTCTCCACAAGGGTGGCCACATTCTTGGACTAAAAGAAAATGTCTCTTTTTCCAAAGATCGTGTTTGCAGGGCGTGTGTTGAAGTGAAAATGCATGACTCACCTCATCGAAGGAAAACCATTATCTCTTCAAAAGGGATTTTGGAGCTCCTTCATGTGGACCTCTTCGGACCTCCATCTCATGCAAGCCTCGGTGGGAAGAAGTATTGTCTAGTGATTGTTGATGATTACTCAAGATACACTTGGGTTTATTCTTCAAGTTGAAGAGTGAAACTCAACAAACTGTCATCGACTTCGCCAACGAGGTTCAACGTCAACACAACGTCCCCATTCTGGCTATAAGGAGTGATAATGGCTCGGAGTTCAAGAACTACACCTTAAATGAGTTCCTAAGTGAAGAGGGGATAAGACATCAATATTCCGCTGCATACACCCCTCAACAAAATGGTGTAGCCGAGAGGAAGAATCGAACTCTAATGGATATGGCAAGATCAATGTTAGCCGAATTTAAATCTCCATATAACTTCTGGGCTGAAGAAATATCTACAGCTTGTCATTCATCCAATCGTTTATACCTCCGTAAGATCTTGGACAAGACTCCGTATGAAATACTTACCGGTAACAAGCCAAACATCTCATACTTTCGGGTATTCGGGTGTAAGCGTTTCTTTCTTATTAAAGGAGTTCGTTTATCTAAGTTTGAATCTAAGGCTTTAGAAGGTAATTTTTTTGGTTATGGTGTTGAATCCCACACTTATAGAGTCTACAATAAGCTCTCCGGAACTGTGGTAGAATCTTGTAGTGTGGTGTTCGAAGAAAATGACGGTTCCCGTGTGGAGCAAGTTGGTGTTTGTGATGCAGATCTTGAAATACCCCAAGATGCCATAAGAAGAATGGGCGTGGGATTCTTTCGCCCCATTGAGGAACCCCTTGTGGTAGACCGGGAAGGACAATGCTCTACTCATATAGAGCCCTCATTTACACATACTCAACATGCTCCAACCACAGGGGCAACTTCTACACCATCTCCATCAACTGCTAAAGGTCAAGATGATCCAGAAAGCTCCATGCCAGATTTTCCGGTGGACACCGGATTATCCGGCCACCCCGCTCCAGCTGACCATGTTGCTCCTGGTGGTGAAGATTTCAACACAAGCTCCAGGCCGGATTTTCCGGCTAGCCCCGGATTATTCAGCCCCTCGCCAGTTCAAGCAAGTCCCAGGCTTCTTGATGAATCTGCTGCAAGTTCTCCCAGGCAAGATTATCCTGCCTCTCCATCGGCCGGATTATCCGACCCTGACTCTCCAGTTCTACAACCTCCTGTTATGGCTATGGACTCACCTCAAGGGCACGCGTCTCCACCACCTGCTGCTGATGTTCTAGCTACTGATCAAGGTCGAGGAAATGCTTCCAACGAAGACTCAAGTGATGAATCTCCTCCTCCAAGAGACAACAAACTTATTGAACTTCGTTGCAAGGCTCGGGCTGATTGAAATCTTGAGTTGAGGGGTCACACTCTCGATAAGGTTGTTGGTGATCTTCGACGAAGGGTTTCTACAAGAAGAGAATTGGCCAGTTTTGGTGAGCATCAAGCTCATATCTCCATGTTGGAACCTAAGAAGGTCTTTGAAGCTCTTGAAGATCCAGACTGGGTTGTTGCTATGCATGAAGAATTGAATAATTTCGAGCGCAACAAAGTCTAGAAACTCCTAGAGAAACCCAAAGAGTGCTGCAATGTTATCGGCACCAAGTGGATTTTCAAGATCAAGCAAGATGAGAATGGCATTATTGTGAGGAACAAGGCAAGACTGGTGGCACAAGGTTACTCCCAAGTTGAGGGCATCGACTTCGGCGAGACCTATGCTCTAGTGGCTCACCTTGAGAAGATTGGGCTGGTGATAAGGATGATTAGAAGTCCACTTTTGGAGCTTGTCAATTCTTGGGAAGATCTCTTGTATGTTGGTCCTCTAAAAAGCAGAATTGTATCTCTCTCTCCACCGCCGAAGCTGAATATGTTGCTGCTGCCAGTGCTTGCACTCAATTATTGTGGATGAGGCAAACTTTAAAGGAATACGGTGTCAATTGTGACAAAGTTCCTCTTTTATGTGATAATGAAAGTGCAATCAAAATTGCGTACAATCCTGTTCAGCACACAAGGACGAAGCATATTGAGATTCGGAATCATTTTATTCGAGACCATGTTGCTCGCGGCGATATTGATCTATCCTTTGTGAGCACGAAGAACCAACTGGCGGATATTTTTACAAAGCCACTTGATGAAGCAAGATTCTGCTATTTGAGGAATGAGCTAAATATCATTGATTCCGGGAGCTTGTCTTGATTACCCATGCACTCACTCGTACATCTCAATCCTTCTTTGGTCTAGGTGTGGGCATGGATATAGGGGGAGTGTGGTCCTAACTCATTGGGCTAACCCTCCCCCCATAATGCCAATAGCAAGATAAATCATTTCTCTTAATATCATGTTGTGATATGTGAGCTTATTGATGAGTATTGGTCATGAACCCAAGATATATCTTCGCGGTGTCACACCATACACTCCAACAAGGTGGCTTCGGCCACCGCCCTCTCCCTTGAGGAGAATTAGATGTTTTTGGATGTTATTTGCTCTCTCATGTTCTTATGGGAATCACACTCAATCTTGGCTTTTATTTGATTTGGATTTTGCAATTTGAGTGTCTAGTACCATCTCAGTTTGGCTCTCTTAATCCTAAGCCTTCCCTACCCCTAAGCCATCTATTCTTGCACACAAGTCCCTTGTACACCTTGTGGGGGTGTTGTTTGGGGACGCGCGGGCCCGGTTCTATGTATAACAGAATCCTAGATTTTAGGTCGGATAATCTGGCCCAAGTATTTGCCGGATAATCCGGCCCTGGCGGATTTCATCTTAAAGGGCAGGGCTCGGGGGGAAGGTCTCATAACGAGCAACCCTTCTCCCCCAGCCCTCTCCTCCTCCACAGCCGCCGCCTGCCGCCCCTCACCCTCCCTGGAGCCTCTCCGGCCACCGGCTTTTCCGGGCCTCCCCGGATCTTCTTCTCCGCGCCTCCGGGTACCTTCTCCTCCACGTTCTTCCTCCAATGAGTGAGGGTAACTCCCTCTCTCCCCATCTTTGGCTAGATGTGTATCTTGTTGGGTGGAACGTTGTCTAGAAGGATGTGTTTTCGCATAGAAATCGTAGTCTTGCAGTTTCTAGGCCCAATCTACTTTTTTGCATTCAATCTAGGTGAAATCAAAAATTTCTGCCAGGGCCGGATTATCCGCCTCTGGCCAGGCCGGATAATCCAGCCTGACAGATTCGATTCTGCTTCAGTTTCACTACGGTGTATGCATTGAGTAGTTTTGACCTATGAACTTTTTGACTACTTTTTCCATGCTCTCTCCTGGACTTGTGTGTATGCTTATCCCCTTGCTATCGCCCTTATTCTCCTCATAGGTGGTTCCGGTGTTCCCAAGACCTACAAGCGCCGTCCTCGCTCAAGATACTTTCGGGACGACGGACAAGGTAACCTAGTGGACGAAGTTGAATTGAGGAGATGGAAGAACGAAGAGAGGCGCATGGCTGAACAATCAAAGAGGACTAGGAAGGGGGTGTCCAAGAGGAAGGGCAAGGAGCCCAAGATCAACTACAGGGCTTTGGATGCAGTCTCCTTTTCCGCCATCCATCACCGTGACTTGTTTTCTGAGCTTCCTCGTGATGATGAGCTGGGGGATACCCGTTTTTGGTGTGCAGAACAGAAGGGGATCTATGAAGACATCTATGCCAGGATGAACATTAGGCCTATGCACCCACTGCTACTTGCTGATGCTTTGGAGAAGGCGCATCTTGTGGATGCGATGTTTGTGGCTGAGAGGATGGGGCTGCACCATCTCATGTCTCTCCAATGCTCCTTTGACTCTGAGGTGGTGAAGCAGTTCTTCTCCACTTTGGTGATTTGTGGGGATGAGCGTTGCACTATGAAGTGGATGACTCATGGCATGCCCATGACTACTAATTTTCACGTGTTCGCTGAGGTTCTGGGGTACTCCTTCCGCAGCAGGGATAGAGCCAGTGGCCACCGCATCATCACTCAGCTGAAGCCCAACAAGGATGCTGCTCTCTCTCCTTGCAGTGTGGACAATGGCATTGTGGGTACTGTGGTTGGTCTTGCTCCCATCTATGCTGCATTGGTGGGTCTCTTCCATGACTCTATTACACCGAGTGGGGGCAACAATGACAGCATCCGTTGTCACCTTGTTTAGCTACTTGAATTTTCTCATGAGGTTGCCTCCTGCGAGGACGAGTCTGTGCAGTACAGGTTAGATGTCATGGACTTCATTTACCATGAGCTGTGTGATGGTATGTTCAACCGTCTGTCCATTCCCTATGCGCCCTACATTATGATGCCCATCCGTCACCTGCTTCCTGCTGAGGAGTTCCACATTGACTCGGTGCACAAGGCCAAGAAGATATACAACAAGGTTCAGAAGACCTCTCACCCCTCCTCTGCTCCTGAGGGCCTCATGAGGGATGCTCATAGGCCCCCTGTGCCTCACGTGGCCCGTGAGATCAAGCAGCTGAACTGGTTCCAGCGTCACATTCTGTGCATGGGCGTGGACACGCGCAAGGGTCAGTACGAGGCATACAGGCAGCGCCATGAGTTGGCTCACTCCCAGCAGCTCATTCTCCACCACGTGTCCAGCGCTTTGGGTGCTCCTCCGGCTCCTACACCTCCCACTCCGTATGCTCGGTGGGACTCTTCCTCCGGGCTGAACTATGGTGAGCTGGAGCGTCACTTGTTCCCCTCCGCGCCTGCTGCTGATGATGATGAAGATGAGGAGCTTGAAGATGAGGATGAGGAAGAGAATGAAGAAGAGGACGAGGACGAGGACTACGAGTGATCCCATGGGGCGCTAGCATCGCTCTTCTCCCTTTTTGGTGTCTCGATGCCAAAGAGGGAGAAGTAGTTCTATTAGGATGTCCGTGGATTTGCATGGGTCGGGCATAAGCACTTGCACTTTTTTATTCGTTATTTATTGCTTATGCCCATTTAGTGTTGAACTTTAAATTCGTGATTTGTGGTTGTTTGAGCCTTTTTGTGGTTGTCTGGATTATGCTATGCCTATGGACTTCATATCATGGATTATGCTTATGGATCTATCTATTCATATCCTATTGCTGGAGGTATATCACGGAAGGCGCGCTCATAATGGTTATCTCGTAATAATTGTGACTTATGTCAAGGATGCCTACTCTCTACTTCGGTGGTATGTTTTATTGCTCATATGTCTATGGAATAGATTCACCTATTTGTGTGCATTTGTATTCCAATGCAAACCTCTATTATGCACACATTGAGGGGGAGTCACTTTCATAAGTTATCACTGTCTATCTTGTGTCTTTCTCCTGCAAATCCTAGTATTGTCATCTAACACCAAAAAGGGGGAGATTGAAAGAACATTTCATGTTTTCCAATGTTTTGCGTGTTAGATAACAATACTATGGAGACTATTCATGTGCGCTAAGTGTGCAGGAAGTTTTGAGGGGCGCCAGATAATTCGCCCCACCAAGGGCCGGATAATCCGGCCTACCTCATCTCTCAAAGGAAGCCAAGGCGCGTCGCTCGGTATCCAGTCGGATTTTCTCCCGGAAAATCCGAACTGGGGCGGTTTTTCCTCCCCAGGCCGGATAATCCGAGTGTCGCACGAGCCGGATAATCTGGCCCCTAGTTTCCGAGCAAAAGGGGACAAGGCGCGTCGCACGGTATCCAGTCGGATTTTCTCCCGGAAAATCCAAACTGGGGCGGTTTTTCCTCCCCAGGCTGAATAATCCGGCCCTCACATAGGACCGGATAATCCAGCCCCCAGAAGTTGATCAAGGGCAAGCTCGGCGCGTCTCTCTGATAGAGGGTGGATTATCTGCCGGATATTCCGAGTCTGGGGCGGTGTTTTCCCCAGACCGGATAATCCGGCCCTCACTTCGGCTGGATAATCTGGCCCCCAAAGTGTGCAACGGCTGGTTTCTGAAGGGGATATAAATACCCCTTCTTCCCCAACGTTCAAAACTCTTGATTCATTCGAAATTGACCAGACATTGTGCAAGAGCTCTCATTCTTGATCTCCCACTTCAACCACCCGAAGGTCTTGATCTTTGGTGGAATTGAAGGATGAGAAGTTCATCATCATCATCAAGAATCAAGCGCTTCAACTCCTCTCCATTCACTTGGAGAAATCCCTGATCTAGTATTCTTGTCAATACCTAGATATTGTTTATTGTATTTGATAAGTTTGTTCTTGTGGCATCTTGTTGTCATTTCGGGAGCCTCCAAGTTGTTGTGGAGTTGTTGCCCTGCTAGTTGTGTAAAGGCGCCGGTGCCCGCCTCGAAGGGTACCTATAGTGGAAGGTGGATCAGGCCTGTTGTGGCGAGATCCATCGGAGAATAGGGTGAGGCCTTTTGTGGCATGGTGGTCTTAGTACCGCCCACCCCTCCAACGCAGATGTACTTCCCTTAACAAGGAAGGAACTGCGGTCAAACAAATCCCGTGTCTCCGCGTGCTTCACTTCGGTTTACTGGTTCCTCTTCCACTCGCTCCTTACTTGCTAGTAGATAGGTTTGCATATAGGGAAATTCCACCTTATAGTTTATCTAGAGAATTTACCCTTTGTGCTAAGCCTAAAATTGAAAAAGAATTAAAAATTGGTGTACCACCTATTGACCCCCCCTCTAGGTGCCCATACGATCCATTTCAAATGTCAGAGGTGGTATTTTGACTCACGGGTATTAATGATCTATTAAGAAAATATATGAAAAATTAATTTTAAAATGTCAGAAAGATTTGAGAGAAAAAATATATTAAGAAAACATTTTATCTGACCTTTGTAAAAAATCTAAAAATAATCATAGAGCATCCGCATTTGTCTACACGAAACTTCTGCGCAAACATAAAATGTCTAGATGTAATTGAAAATATTTTTCTAAACTTTTGGAGAATTTTGAAATATGTTTTCAAACAATGGGTCCATCTGCACCCATGAGCCGAATTAAATTTTTAGGCAATATTAGGGCATCTCCACCTGGCTGACGCATCGGCCGTATGGGTCAGTCCGTGAACACGAAAATAGGACATTTTCACCTTTGTTCATCCAGGTCGGGGGTTCCCCTAGCGCGCGAGCTCCATTCTAGCCGGACATGGTGTGGCCTCACCAGTTTTTGATAGATTTCAACAAATTGACATTAACAATTAATACTTTCTCGAAAACATGCTGTGATAAATCTATGCTCTTGCGGGCCATGAAGCTATTTTCTAGCACCGCTGTCGGGAGTTAAGTGCTAAGTGTTTGACATTCGTAAGTGTTGACATTCTACATGATCACTGTTTAAGACAGAGGTACTATGTGTTCTGGTAGAACTTATTTACCTCCTTATATTGACCGTATTCCAACTAAAAGGCGTCTAGAATTTATTAAAAAAAATCTATATGTTCTATAGACATGGACAGTCTGATTCCTATGATGGAAGATTTGACCATCACCCAAAAAACTGAAGAGCCCGAACAATTACTGGGAGAATATGTGAATCCATCTAGGCACCTAAGAAAAATACCTATTCTCTATCCTAATCTTGAAAGCCCGGAATTTAAAATATATCCGAAGCTAATCCATATGATGAAGGAAGTTGCTTTTGCAGGAAGAGAAGATGAAGACCCGAGTGATCATTTGACAAAGGTTTATGACCTTTGCGACACTCTTAAACCATCAGGGCTACCAAAGGAGTTTATACTCCTTAAACTTTTTTGCTGGTCATAAAAGATAAAGCTTTTACTTGGTTACAATCTTTGTCGAATCATACTATAAAAAGCTAGGAAGATTGCATCCGACAATTTATGCATAGATATTGGTAGTTTACTAAAATTATGCAAATCAAACGCGACATTACAAATTTCTTCTAAAGGGTCGAAGAAAACTTTTATCAAGCTTGAAAACGATTTTATGGGATCATCATGAAAGTCCCAAATCATGGATTTAAAGAGCATTTAATTATTCAATACCTTTATAATGGGCTTATTGATGATTCGAAACATATGATTCATTTAACTGCAAGAGGAGCTATTAGCAACATGACGCTACTTGAGTGCATTAAGCTTTTCGAGGTAAGATCCTTAAATGATAAATAATACAACCCTGTTGAGGATATCAAACCAAGAAAAGGTATGTTTCATATACCTTAGGAACTTATGCCTGGAGTGAAAAAGTCCATGGAAGAAAAAGGAATATCAGCGAACCTTGTTAAAGAAAGTAAAGTGGATGTTCTACAAACTTTCATTCTAGAAGATGAAATGAATCTTGTAATGCAAAAGTTTAAACACCAACATAGCTAGTTTCGTGAAAATTATTATAAACGTTTAATGGTTCAAAAGAAAAATATAAAAGAATTAACCAAAATTTTCAAAGATCTAGGACACGCTGCTCGACACCTTGATAAACATGTAAGTATGGTTAAAACCCAATGCAATTAGATAGCAAAAACTAAAGCTTTGATCTTAAATCAAAGTATCTATAATCACAATACTATTTCTATCAACATTGACACTAGACATGGTATAAAGACACAGGAATCTTAAGGGCCATGTCCCAAATCATGGATTTAAAGAGCATTTAATTATTCAGTACCTTTATACTGGGATTACTGATGATTCGAAACATAAGATTCATTTAACTGCAAGAGGAGCTATTAGCAACATGACGCTACCCGAGTGTATTAAGCTTTTCGAGGTAAGATCCTTCAATGATAAAAAATATAACCTTGTTGAGGATATCAAACCAAGACAAGATATGTTTCATATACCTGGGGAACTTATGCCTGAAGTTAAAAAGTCCATGGAAGAAGAATATCAGTGAACCTTGTTAAAGAAAGTAAAGTGGATGTTCTACAAACTTTCATTCTAGAAGATGAAATGAATCTTGTAATGCAAAAGTTTAAACACCAACATAGCTAGTTTCGTGAAAATTATTATAAACGTTTAATGGTTCAAAAGAAAAATATAAAAGAATTAACCAAAATTTTCGAAGATCTAGGACACGCTGCTCGGCACCTTGATACACATGTAAGTATGGTTAAAACCCAATGCGATTAGATAGCAAAAACTAAAGCTTTGATCTTAAATCAAAGTATCTATAATCGCAATACTATTTCTACCAATATTGACACTAGACATGGTATAGAGACCACTGTTCAAAAAATCAGCCGATATGCCGATTAATCGTCCGATTTATCGCTACTCGAGGGTGGCCGATATGCCAATTTTCTAATGTATCGTCTGATTTTTCGATTTATCGCCCGATAAATCGACCGATACGCTGAAAAAATCATCAATTTCCAGTCGACCGATAAATTACTGATAAACGATATCCTTAACATTGATAGAGATACAGGAATCTTAAGGGCCACATCCCAAATCATGGATTTAAAGAGCATTTAATTATTCAATACATTTATAATGGACTTACTGATGATTTGAAACATGTGATTCATTTAACTGCAAGAGGAGCTATTAGCAACCTGACGCTACCTGAGTGCATTAAGGTTTTCGAGGTAAGATCCTTCAATGATGAATAATACAACCCTGTTGAGGATATCAAACCAAGAAAAGGTATGTTTCATATACATTGGGAACTTATGCTTGAAGTTAAAAAGTCCATGGAAGAAAAAGGAATATCGATGGACCTTGTTAAAGAAAGTGAATTGAATGTTCTACAAACTTCCGTTCTAGAAGATGAAATGAATCTTGTAATGCAAAAGTTTAGACACCAACATAGCCAGTTTTGTGAAAAATATTATAAACGTTTAATGGTTCAAAAGAAAAATATAAAAGAATTAACCAATTTTTTTGAAGATCTAGGACACGTCGCTCGGCAACTTGATAAACATGTAAGTATGGTTAAAACCCAATGCGATTAGATAGCATAAACTAAAGGTTTGATCTTAAATCAAAGTATCTATAATTGCAATACTATTTATACTAACATTGACACTAGACGTGGTACAGAGACACATGAACCTTAAGGGCCACCTTGGTATCAAGAGGAACAGGCACAGAAAGTGAGAGAAACTCAAGAAATGAGTCAAGAGGACCATTGTCAATCGACATGATGATATTGATTATGAATCTCAAAGGAAAGGAAAAGGAGCTTCAAATAAAGATTAAGAAGAGGAAGAGGCAGGAGACAAAGATAAACAAATGACTGTGATGCCGAAACTATTGATCCAAGAGAGGAGGCTGAACTTAGACGGGAACAAGAAGAGCAAGTTATCACCTCAGGTGAGAAAAAAGATGAGAAAAAAGGCCTATAATAAAGAAGAAAACTAAAAAGGGTGTTGAACCAGTAGGAAAGGTAAAAGAAAAGGTAATACCAGCAAGGAAGAAAGTTCCTTATCCTAACCGTGTTCAGTATGAACCGGATAAGACCGTTTATGACTCTTTTGCCAAAGCTCTAGGTAATCTTCATTTAGAATTTCCTTTGGCTCACGCAATTCAAGTTCCTACTTATAAAAAATTCATGCGAGATATTCTTAATAGAAAGAAAAAGGTAATTAAGACTGTAGCAGTCATGCCAAGGTTTTGTGATAAGCTGCCTGCTAAGCTTGGGGACCCTAGTATTCCAACTATCTCTTGTGCAATTGCAAAAACTAACATCCTTAATGCTCTTTGAGATTTAAGTGCACGTGTTAGTGTCATGCCTTATTCCCTTTTTAAGAAATTAAACCTTGGTGATTACTCTCCTACTTCAATTATCTTACAAATGGTTGATAAGACCACTAAACAACCTATCGGTATGATCGGATATGTCTTCCTTAAAATTGATCAACATGTCATACTCACTGACTTTATTATACTTGATGTTCGTGAAGATGACAAACTCTTAATCATTCTTGGAAGACCTTTTCTTAGCAATGCAGGAGCTAATGTGGATTGCTCTAGCGAGAAAATTATCTTCAACATATATGATGATCAGATTGTTCATTATTTTCCTAAGCAACAAGAACAATGTGGAAAATATATACCTTCGCCTAAGCGTATTCAAGTGGTAAGTACCCTCGATGAAGGGTAACCCAAGGTATGTGCTAAAGATTCAGAGGCCAGTTAGCAAAGACTAACCTTTTTGAATAAAATGCTTTATTGGGAGTCAACCCATTTTGGAAATATTTAGTTAGCTATTCTAAAATATTCTTGAAGCCTTATGTGTAGAGAAAACACGCTATCATGAAGCTGAGGCTTGAGCTTGAAAGGAAGCATTGAAAACTAAAGAAGAAGAAAGGGTACAGAGAGCATACCAAGCACCGGTATGACCGGAGAGGACCATATCGTGTGCCCATACAGATGGGGCAAACAAAATAGCAAACTTTCTTATTTGCGGGAGATCTCTTAACGAGCACTGGTACGACTGAAGCTGGTCGTACCACATGTAGGGTTCCGGAGCAAAAAACAAAAAAATTCAAACTACGCGAACACTAATACCAGGAACTATACTATGTAGACATAAGTAACGGAAAAGGAAAACGATATTCATACCCTTGAAGATCAAGGAACGCCTTACGTAGGGAGGCGTATGTTGATGAAGACGAGCAACTCCAAGCGCCCCAAGTGTGGCGCCTACGAAGTACTACACACGTTTGGTGTAGACGACGTCTCCCGGGCTCTGATCCAGCTGAGCATCGAAAGAAGAAAGATGGCAGACCAAAGATCACACGATGGTAGTGTGAAGGTGGAGAACTCAAAACCCCCGAGGTCCTCTCCGATATTACGGAACTCTCAAAGAAAATGAGAGAGAGAAGAGAGAATGGGATGATTTCCAAGGGGAGGGGTGACCCGTGGGAGGGGAGGGCACCACCTAAGGGGAAGGAGGTGTGGGACTAATCCCACAACCATCAGCCACCAAGAGGGTGCCACCGGCCTAGGTGGGCCCCACATGGGGATCCCACTAGGGCCTAGCCAAATGGCCCTCCTCCCTATGTGCCTTGCCCCTTTAGGCCTCACCTCCGGGTGAGGCCCATTAGCAAAGGGCTTCCTATAAAATAAAATAAAATAAAAATATATATTTTAATATTGATTCAACAAATTAATATAAAACACATATATTATTATATTCCTTCACTCCGGAAGTCCTTCCTTACCCCTCCGATCAACATCGGGTATTACATGGAACTATTCTGGTTTCTCTCTCTCATTTCTCCTACGATGCCGTATCAATCCCTATGCGTCCCCACCCTTAAGCGTGACACCCTTCGGTTTCTAAAAACTCCGGACATGATCAAGACCTCTCATGTATCAATAATCATCAGCGGGACCTGGATGCCCATGACGACCCCCCGTGCATTTCACGAATCTTATCTCTTGAACCTTTAATGTCAGTCCCATTCCCTTTGCCACTTGATACTTAGTTCATCCGAGGTTTAATCTCTGGTATCTTAATACCTAGTTCCACCTCGTTACCTATGAACTTGTTTACTCGTTCCTATGTCGTTGCATTCTGTGACCCAGTCACATGCTTGCAAGCTTTGTTAATGCAACGTCATCGAGATGGCCATGTGTATCTATCCATTACTTGGATTTGGCAAATCCTGGTCTTGATATGTACTGCTCTACATGTTCCTTTGGAAAACCTAAGTGGCAACTTTTTGATCACCCTTTTACGGCTTGATGCTTGATGCCATCTAAGCTCCCTCCAGAACGGTGATTTGTATTATCTCATAGTCATAGGATCAAGTTACGAGACTTCTTTTGTTAACATCAATTATGAATGTTTGTAACTAGATCTCATTGAGATATAACTTGTTGGGTGTTTGTCTATCACATCATTCATCTAATGATGTGACCTCATTGTTAATTGGCATAAATGCCCATGATCTCAAAACCCTAGATCATCCTCATGACCAACAAGCTAGTTTGCTAGAGGTAACTAGAGACATGGTTTGATTACATACCACACGTGTATTAACATTTCGTATTAACACAGTTATTGCACGATATGAAACATATTATGAACATACAAGAGATATATCAAATAAAACACTTTAATATTTGCCTCTAGGGCATATCTCCTTCAGTCTCCGACTTGCACTAGAGTACAAATTAATCTAGTTTACGATAGGCAAGAACCTAACACCAATGGCATCACGGTGTTGTTCATGCTTGGATTGTAGAAGACCTTTAGTCAAAAGATCCACATCATTCAGATCCGTGTGTACTTTGTAGATCTTGATTTTAGCTTCATCAACATTTTGTCGGATGACGTGAAAACATAGCTTGATGTGATTGGCCGTGGAATGAGTTCTTGGTTCCTTTGTGTTTGCAATAGCACCCGTGTTGTCACAATATATTGTCATGGGGTCTCGCGCACTTGGAATAACTCCTAGTTTGATGAAGAAATTCCTTAGCCAAACAGCTTCATTCGATGCTTTAGCAATTGCGATGTATTCTAACTCCATTGTAGATTGTGTTACTACTGGTTGCTTCCACAAACACATATCCTGTCAGAAACATCGAGTCACCAGGATCCGTGTTCCAGCTCGCATCCACGTAACCAGTTATGGTTAGAGCTTCTTCACTACCTCCATAGACTAGGAAATATCCTTTGTTCTCTTGATATACTTTAGAATATTTTTTCACAGTTGTCCAATGATCCATACCTAGATTATTTTGGTATTGGCTCATCAAACTAAGAGCCAATGCCACATTAGGCCGATTACTTAGAATTGCATACATGATAGAGCCTATGGATGAGGCATAAGAGATGTAAGACATCCTTTTTCTATCAGCATCTGTTGTCAGACATTGAGTCAAACTCAGTGTGCTACCATTCGTTACAAGCACAAAACCTCTTTTGGCATTCTCCATTTTGAACCTCTTCAAAATCTTCTCAAGGTAAGTACTTTGACTTAATGCAATCAGGTGTGTCTCGATCTATCTCTATATATTTTGATACCCAATATGTATGCAACTTCACCTAAGTCCTTCACGGAAAACTGACTACTCAGATATGTTTTTACGCTTTCCAGAAGTTCCACATTATTCCCCATAAGTAATATGTCGTCCACATATACTACCAGGAAAACCACTGAGCTCTCACTCACTTTCTTGTAAACACATAACTCTTGTTGATTTTGGACAAATCCAAAACTCTTGATCACTAATCAAAATGTTGGTTCTAGCTCTGAGATGCTTGCTTTAGTCCATAAATGAATCAATGAAGTTTGCACACTTTCCCAACATACTTAGGATCCAGAAAACCTTCTAGTTGTATCATATACTATTCTTCATCAATATGTCCATTGAGGAACGCGGTTTTGACATCCATCTGCCATATTTCATAATTGAAATGAGCAACAATTGCTAGTAGAATTCGGACAGATTTCAGCATCACTATGGGAGAGAAGGTCTCATCATAGTCAACTCCTTGAATTTGTCGAAACCCCTTTGCGACAAGTCAAGCCTTGTGGATGGTTACATTACCATCCGCATATGTCTTTTTTATTAAAGATCAATTTATTTTCCATACCTTGTGGCCTTCCGGAAGATCCACCAAGGTCCAAACTTGGTTTTGTACATGGATCCTATTTCGGATTTCGTGGCTTCTAGCCATTTCTCGAAATCAGCACTTTCCATAGCTTATTTGTAGTTTGTAGGTTCTTATTGTTCATTCAAAATGACAGTCATCACAAGTCTACTATACCAATCAGGAGTGGTACATATTCTTGTAGACTTGCGAACTGCAAGAGCTTTAGTGTGGTTGTTTTTATCATTATCATTTGACTCTTCCTCCATGTTGGAGGGCGATTCCAGAACATCTTCCGTTGCGCTACTCATTATTTGGAGAGAAGGATCAACAACCTGATCTAGCTCAATCTTCCTTCCACTAACTCCTTTAGCGCGAAACTCTTTCTCAAGAAAGGTGTCGTTCTTCGCGACAAACGTTTTGCCTTCAGCCTTGTTGTAGAAGGTATACCCAATGGTTTCCCTTGGTATCATACAAAGATACACTTTTCTACCTTGGGTTCAAGTTTTTCAGGCTATAGTTTCTTAACGTAAGCCTCACATCCCCAAACTTTCAAGAATGACAACTTTGGCTTCTTGCCATTCCATATCTCATATGGGGTTGTCTCCACGGATTTGGACGATGCTCGGTTTAAAATAAAAGCAGCGGTTTCTAACGCTGACGTGGGCATACCCTACAGGTACTTGAGTTTGGTATATATGGCCCAGAGATGACAGAAGCCCACGATGTTACCAGGGCGCAATACATGATTCGGGTGATTCACAGAGACTCCGATTGCTTGCAGCACAAGATGAAGCTTAAGATAGAAAGTTCAAAGGGACGAACCCTAATCAGTAACCGACTCGACCTACTACCTGAGACCTAGCCTATCCATATAAAGGCTAGGAGGGGGCGGTGAGGAGGGAAAAAATCACAACCCTAGTGACATGGGTATACCCTACAGGTACTCGAGCTTGGTATATACGACTTGAATACGTAGAGGCCCACGGTGTCGCCAAGGCCCAAATGAAGAACTCGAGTAACCTACGGACTCTCGATTGCTTGAAGAACAAGAAGAAGCTAAAGATAAAAAGTTAAAAGGGGGAAACCCTAACATGTAACCGACTCGACCTGCTACTCGAGACCTAGCCTATCTATATAAAGGCTAGGAGGGGGCGGCGAGGAGGACACACGCAACCCTAGTTTCCACAACCCTCGCCAGATTGCATCTGCGCACCATTGTAATCTTCGATTCCTTTGATAATTCCACGAGCAGACAAGCAGGAGTAGGGACCTCTACGAGGCCTGAACCTGGGTAAATCTTCGAGTGCCCTATGTGCTTGTTTGCTAGATGATATATGTGTCCAGGGCTCCCTCCTTCTCCAAAACCCAAGTCCATAACAATGGGCATTGATGAGTTAAACCCTCGTCAATTGGCGCCGTCTGTGGGAATTGGGAGTGCTGACGTTGCGGCTTCTTCGGCCCCATCAACCGCGTTCTACAACTCCGCAACAGCGGAGATTCGCCAGCTCTTCGGCGCGTTCGACTTCACCGTCCACACGCCGGCCACTCGCCCAGCTTTCGAGTCCGTAGGTGACGGAATCAGCTTGGCGATCGGGAGCTTCCGCTTCCAAGTTGGTCAAATGGGCACGCTTCGCATGCCTAACCAGCCGACAGTGTCGTCGATTGCCCCAGCATCGTGGTTCCCGCCATCGATCGACACCCTCAGTAAGCTCAACACCCCAACAACAGTCGAGAACACGGTCAGCGTCAGCAGTCGCGAATCTGATCTGAGCGATTTGGCAACTGAAGATGAAGCCTACGGCTCCGGATCTGAGAGTTGCGGGAGCAGCAGCTTCCCCAATCACTTCATGTGCGCCGTCATCAACGCGGGCGACACATCTCCTAATCGTGACAACATGGGTAACCGTGGCAACGAAACCGACCCGCCGAACGGTGGCAACGGCGGTAACGGTGGCAATGGTGGCTATCGCAACCCCGTCAACAACGGAGGGGCAATCGAACCTCCAACCATAACCAACGAGCAAACCGGCAAACACGTCCTAGTCAGGCTCAATGAGCTTGAATGGGATCGCTGCCGCGAGGCCCTATGGGGGAACCCTTTACCCCCCGGTTCCTCGCAAGAACTTCTGATGGGCTACCATTGGCTCCTGAAGGAGGAATTTAAACGCCAAGCACAAACAATCGCGCAGATCGAAGCGAGTAAAAAGGCGGCGGACGAGTCGAGCCTTCGACGTGCTCGGCTCTCCTCTCACGGAGGATCCTCCTCAAAGGGAAACGAGTACCTCGCAAACAAGAGGCGGTCTCAGATGGCCCATCTCACTGAGCAAGAACGCATAGAAGCTGCAAAGGTCCTCGACTTCAGCTCTATGATAGTCGATACACGTGGCAACGTGGTCCCCAAGACGCGGTGACATCAGCCACCATGTACCTCCTCAACAACCAGCCTCCAGCTGGAGATCCCTGAGCCACCATGCACCGATCTACAATCGCGGGCTTGGGACTAATCGAGGCTGCTCTCGACAAAGAGCCAACACCTGAGTCGAAAAAGGCAAAGCGCTAGCAAAGCGCTACTCCTCGCCCTCATCTAACGGCGACAGTCACGACCTATCTCGACGCCGCCGCTCACGGCGACATGACCGCGACTATGATGCGCGCGATGACCTCACGCAGCACAAGATCGACAAATGAGGGGCACGGCGCGCTCGATCGACTGACTCAGAAGAGGAAGATGTGGAGCTCTGCGGCGCCAGATGCTTCAGTAGGTCCATCAGGCAAAAGCGAATGCCCAAGGGGTTCAAACTCCCGTCGGAGAACCCGAAGTTTGACGGTCTACAGGACCCGAAGATCTGGCTGGAGGACCACATCTCCTCCGTCAGGCTCCATGGCGGCAGTCGAAGCACGACCATGCTATGTCTACAGCTACAGCTGCAAGGCGTCGCTCGAGCATGGCTCAACAACCTCCCACGCGGATCCATTCGTAGTTGGGATGAGATGGTTTACAGCTTCGTGCGCAACTTCAAGGGCACATACAAGCGACCTGCATCAATCGAAGACCTGAGATGCTGCCAGCGAAGATCGGGCGAATCGCTACGCTCCTATATCCAAAGGTGGTCCATCATCAAGAACTCCGTAGAGAACATCTCGGAGGATCGCGCGATTGACGCGTTCAACGGTGGCATCCACCGCCTAGAGCTCAGGGAGGAGCTGGGCCGCTCAAAGCCCAAGACCATCGACCACCTGATGGAAATCGCGAATCGGTGGGCCGATGGAGAAGATTCGGTGAAGAATCGCGTACACTCCGATGAGGAGGCAGAACTCGAGCAAAGACGCGACCGCCGAGGCAAATGTCGCATGCGCATCTACGATGACCGCGATGACGTCAACATGGTCGCAGCTAGCTACGCGGACAGACACGACGATAACCGCAACAGCGGATACCATAGCGGCGGATACCGCGACTCCGGGAAAACCACGCAAGTGTGGCAACGCCTCAATCGTGATGAGGCACCCGCGACATCCATTGAAGACAAACTGTCCGGGCCATGTACGGTGCACGTCTACATCGACAAGCATGATGGAAACAAGAAGTCCAGCCACCTCCTCAAGGACTACCACGTGTTCCTCAAGCTACATGAGGGATTGGTTCGGATGAATCGCAACGCAGTCGAAAGAGGCTACGGAGACGCTCCAGGCGCCGTGGCACATGGCGCTCTGCCACCACCACCTAGACCAACCCCAAACGCAGCTGCGCCGGACCAGCACCACGGAGGTGAACCATACCCACGGGTCATGGGTACCATGATGATCCAAAAGGGACGCCCCTCGAATCGGGTGGAGAAGGCCATCACTCGCCAAGTCAACTTGGCCACACACTCGCCACCATCTACAACTGAGTACCTCAGCGGAAGCGAGTCCTGCATCACCTTCGACAAACGCGATCATCCGCCTCAAGTACCTCATCCAGGCCATTGTCCCCCCGTACTCGAGGCGCAAATCGGAGGCTTCGACATGAGCCGCGTCTTCATGAACGGCGGAAGCGGCATCAACCTTATATTCGCGAGTACCTTGCGAGCAATGAGGATCCCTCTAACTTGCCTAGAGTCCTCGGACACAACATTCCACGGCATCGTCCTAGGAAAAGGCGTATATCCCCTGGGCAAAATCAACCTCGACGTCATCTTCGGCACACCGAAAAACTTCCGGCGCGAGTGCATCGACTTTGAGGTCGTCGACTGGCCCTCACAGTACCACTACATCCTCGGGCACGTCGTGTTCGCTAGGTTCATGGTAGTGCCACATTACGCCTACCTAAAAATGAAAATGCCAGGTCCCAATGGCGTCATCACGATCAATGGGAGCTTCGAGAGATCCGACAGTTGCGACAGGGAATTCAATAGAATTTCCCAGTCCTTCGGCATGCATGAAGAACTCGCAAGGCTAAAGGAGTCGACAGACAACAGTCTGCCTCCCCTGAGCCGGCCAAGCTTGCCCGATCTATCCTTCAACTCATCGGTGCACACAAAGAAAGTGCAGGTCCACCCATCGGATCCTGCCAAGACGGCCCTCATCGCCAACAACTTGAGTCCCGCATAGGAACTCGCGCTCGTCGAATTCCTCCGTGAGCACTGGGAAATTTTCGCCTGGTGTCCAGCGGACATGCCAGGAGTTCCCAGGGAATTCCCCGAGCACGCACTCAATGTCAACCCAGATGCAAGGCCAGTCAAGCAAACAATACGGCGATTATCTGAGCCAAGAGCAAAGGCAGTCGGAATGGAGATCAACATACTCCTCGACGCCAAATTCATATGCGAGATCAAGGAGAGCACTTGGCTCGCCAACATGGTGCTGGTACCAAAAAAGGACACGGATATCCTGCGGATGTGCGTGGACTTCACCTCTTTAAATAAGCACTATCCAAAGGATCACTTCCCGCTACCGCGAATCGACCAGATCATCGACTCCACCACAAGACGCGAGCGCCTCTGCTTCCTCAATGCTTACTCAGGCTATAATCAAATTCGAATGAAGGAGGAAGATCAAGAAAAAACAGCGTTTACAATGCCCTTCGGTGTGTTCTGCTACAACACAATGCCTTTCGGGCTAAAAAACGCAGGAGCCACCTACCAGCGGTGCATGCAGGCTTGCCTCAAGGATCAACTTGGTCGCAATATTCAAGTCTATGTCGACGACATAGTAATCAAGACCAAGGAGGAAGCTTCCCTAATCGACGTTTTACGTGAAACCTTCGCCAACCTCGACCTCTACCGGATCAAGCTCAATCCGGACAAATGCGCCTTTGGCGTACCATCTGGGCAATTACTCGGGTATCTCATCTCCACGAGGGGAATCGAGGCAAACCCAAAGAAAATAAAAGCCATACTGGCCATGGAGAAGCCGAAAAACATAAGGGGCGTCCAGCAGCTGGCTGGGCGGATCGCGACCCTCAGCCGATTTATAAGTCGGATGGGTGAAAAGGCACTGCCCTTCTACCAACTCCTCCGCAAAGCTGAAAAGTTCGAGTGGACCAACGAAGCGCAAGAAGCATTCGAAGACCTCAAGCGCCTGCTATCCACTTCGCCAGTACTGGTGACCCCACGAGAAAGGGAACCGTTATTGCTATATATCTCCGCCACCAACCAGGTGGTCAGCACAGTGCTCGTGGTCGAACGAGCCGAGGAAAACAAGGTCCACGGAGTACATCGCCCAGTCTACTACCTCAGCGAGGTCCTCACGCCAACAAAACAGCGGTACCCGCACTACCAGAAGCTGGCATACGTCGTCTTCATGACCGCCCGGCGACTGCACCACTACTCCAGGAACACCCAATCGTGGTAGTCAACGACGCCTCGCTGGGGCATATCCTCAATAACCCCGACGCCACGGGACGAGTCGCGCTTTGGGGAATCGAATTGTCTCCACAAGACATTACATACGAAAAGCGTGACGCAATCAAGTCGCAAGTTCTTCCTGACTTCCTTGTGGACTAGATGGAAAACCAACTCCCCAAAAAACCAGATATGTCCTATCTCTGGACAATGCACTTCGATGGATCCAAGCGGAAGGACGGAGCAGGTGCAGGTGTCATACTGACATCGCCCCAAGGGGACAAGCTGAAGTACATCGTGCGAATGTAGTTCACAGCCTCCAACAACGAAGCTGAATACGAGGCGCTGCTACACGGAATGAGGATGGCAAAAGCCTGCGGCCCTAAGAGGCTCATTATATACGACGACTCCAAGTTGGTCGCCAACCAAACAATGCATGAGTTCGATGCACTGAACGACAACATGATCGCTTACCGCGACCTCTACGACACACTCGAAGGGGATTTTGATGGCTGCGAGCTGCGACACATAGGTCGCGAAAGCAATGAAGAGGCGGAGGCACTTGCCAACATAGGCTCTACCTGCGCCCCAATACCACCTGGGGTATTTCTCAAGCGCATCTGCGAATGCTCCATCAAGCCAAAGGCCACAGAGAAGAAAACAAGCGCATCAATGGACTCGGGGGCTACGCCGCCCAATGAGTCAATGGCACTCGATGACTTGGAGCTGGACACAGGACTCGAGGGACCAATGAGCGTCATGATTATTGAGCAATCCTGGACTCAACCGTACATCACATACCTCCTCCATAAAAGGCTACCGGATGATCCGACTGATGCACGGCACATCGCGCGGCGATCCAAGGCATTCGCTGTTATCAACGGCAAACTGTATAAACGCAGCAGCACAGGAGTACTCCAACGATGCTTCTCCACGACCGATGGAAGAGCTGTTCTCCTCGACATCCATGAGGGGACCTGCAGGCACCATGCCGGCAGTCGCGCCCTCGTTGCCAAAGCTCTACGAGCTGGATTCTACTGGCCTACAGCCATGCGCGATGCCAAGGACATCGTCCAAAAATGCAACGCTTGCCAGCAATTCACGGACAAGCCGCACGCACCTGGCGCAGAGCTTCGGCCAATTCCATTAGCCTGGCCCTTCGCGCAATGGGGACTCAACATGGTTGGCAAGCTCCCAAGGTCCTCACGAGGAGGCTACGTCTACCTCTTGGCCGCAGTCGACAAATTCACCAAGTGGATAGAGGCCATGCCAGTGACCAATCAATCAGGGCACAACGCAGTCAAGTTCTTCGAGTCCATCGTCTACCGCTTTGGAGTGCCGCACAACATCATCACCGACAATGGGACAAACTTCACATCCAAGGAATTCCAAGAATTCTGCGAGAATCTAGGAATCAACATCAGCTACGCCTTGGTGGCACACCCACAGACCAACGGTCAGGTTGAAAAGGCGAACGGGCTCGTCTGCGGTGGCATCAAGAAGCGACTCCTCCGGCCACTCGAACAAGCCGCGGGTGGCTGGCTAGACGAACTGCAATCAGTACTCTGGAGCCTACGCACAACCCCAAACAGTGCTACGGGCTACACCCCGTTCTTTATGGTGCATGGGGCTGAAGCGGTGCTACCCGCTGAGGTCCGGTACAAAGCGCCACGCGTGGTCGCCTACAGCGAGCAGGAGTCAACCTTGGCACTTGAAGACTCCATCGACCTCCTTGACGAGGCAAGGGAAATCGCCGCGGAAAGATCAATGATCTACCAGCAGAACCTGCGCAACTACCACAGTAGGAGGCTACGCCCTAGATCCTTCGTCGAAGGTGACCTGGTCCTGCGACTGAAGCAGCAAGGACATCTCAAGCTCGTGTCCCCCTGGGAGGGACCATCGCCTTCAAGATTTAGAGACAGGAGTCGCATACTCCAACCCCTGGAACATCGCACAACTGCGACGCTTCTACCCTTAGTCGTTTTTACCTTTACATCGCAAATAAGGCACTCAGCCAAGGCTACTTAGCCAAACATTGTACTTCGTACTGTCTCACGAATAAATAAAGCTAAGTGCCCCAAAACTCTGTATTCTCCTTTCTTTTTTACAACTTATCCACTCGGGGGCTGCGCCACCCTACACATCTGTTCTACGAACTAAAAGGCGATATCCTGAGTAGCTGGCGCATCAATCGAAACCCTTGACACAACATCAACCCAGTTGCAACGCACCTAACAGGTTGACAAGGGACTGAGATAAGCGCATGGCCAGGCTAACGAAAAGGAGTCGCATAGTGCAACGCACTCACAAAACATACACGCTAACAAGCTCTTTATACCTAATCAACAATTATGCACATCATTACATACGGACTTTACAGCATTGGTACGTTTATATGCAGGATAAAAACTTAGCTACTATTGCAAAAAGAGAACGTTGGTCTGCTCCTCGAAGAATTCGACGATCTCCTCTGCTGGGCGATCCACTGCCTGATAGTGCAGCACCATATACCAAACAGAACCCGCTGGTGGTGTAGGTGGACCGGCCGCAATCGCCGCAACGTCTACATCATGCCTATGTAGTCGCACCAGCGACAAAGCGGCTTTGGCACCAGCCACCAACTGATGCCTTACACACTCGCGAACCACAGCTAGGTCTTGGAACTTGGCAAGAAGGGCCAGCAGGCTCGAAGGAGTAACATCCAGCGGAAACATCGTCCGATAAATGTTCTTCAAGCATGACTGCGACTTCTTCAGAAAGTGCAGCACTCGCGACACACGATCCTGCAGGGTCGCCAGTGCAATCACATGATCATGATCCACCCAGAAGTATCCACTCTCCTGAAGTTGCTCTTGGATCAGGTCATGCATGCGAATGGCAATCCTATCTTTCTCATCCTGCGGATGGCGCGCGCTGACAACTATACAAAGCAACAACGGAAGCATAAGGACAACACACCATTGCGAGTGACTACAAGTAAAAGATAAGGGCAAGCAAACTAACACTTAAATTGGTCCCGCAGCTGCGTCATCGCCCCCAGCAGATACTGTTCTCGGGCGGTGGCCTTCTCTATCGTTGACTTCCATACATCTGCATTACCGCGGAGCACGGGCAATTCACACTCTAACTGCTTCACGAGATCATGCAGTCGCGAGAGTAGAGACAGCTCATCCACCCTCGAGCGCGGCGGTGCGAAAGTATCATCAAGGGGCGAATCCTGAGTTTCCCTCAATGGTTCACTCGACATGCCCTATCACAAGCCAAGCAAGAAGAAAAATAAGAAGACCAAAGCGATGCACAGACAAAAGATTCGAGTGCATTCAAGATTAGCAAAAGTATCAGCAGATACACTCGCCAACATGCATGCTCTTGACAAAGGACATAAGCTAATTAACTATTACAAAGCTACTGAGGAGCAATTGGCTTCTTTGACTTGGACGGCTTCGGGGGCCTCATCGAGTACGTGGCGGTATCAGACACCACTGATTTTCCGTCGGCCCCTGATGCCGCAGCCTTTGCCGCCTTATTGGCTTGTTGCAGCTCCTCAAAGTACTCCGCAACTGTGCTAATCAGCTGCGGCCCATACTTGCCATAGGCAGTCGTGAAGGGAGGAAAGACTACCTGCTGGCCGTCCGCGCTAACGGGCATCGCCCTCGAGACCGCCGCAGGATCAACTTCCACTCTGTGGGCCTGCACCATAGCAAGTGACATTGACGCGCCAGCCGCACGAAGCGAATTCTTGAAGCTTGCAGGGACACCCCCGACGAGAGACTCCACCAGCTCATCCATGTTCTTGATCAGCTCAGACTTGGGCATCAGCTCCTCACGGAGGCGACTGAGCACGTCCTTGGCCTTGGAGAGCATATCTTGAACGGCGGTGCTGCGGTCCTCGACTGCTGAAAGTGCACCCGCCAAGGCATCGTCACGGCGGAGGGTCTGAGGATCGAAGCTCAAATCGCCAGCATCTGTACATAAACCCATGCATGGGGCACGAAAGTGACCACCAGCTATAAAATCGAACAAAAGAACGATAATGATATCCAAGCAAGGTACCTGAGAGGGCCTTGGCAATCGAGAAAAGCTGTTCTTCGAACAACTTCTCCCTAGCTGCAATGGAGGCACGCATGCCCTCTTCACGCTTTTGCGCCTTGTCACGTGATGACCCACAAGTATAGGGGGTGTATCGCAGTATTTTCGAGGGAAGTGAAACCCAATTTATTGCTTCGACACAAGGGGAGCCAAAGAATATTTATAAGCCTTAACAACTGAGTTGTCAATTCAGCTGCACCTGGAAACAATCATGCTCACATCAGTTTATCTGTAGCAATAGTTTTGTAGTAGGAATAGCAAAGTAACAGCAGTAGTAAAGCAAAGACAGTAGTAACAAAAGCAGTAAACAGTGGGATTCGAGTGCGGTAGGCATAGGGATGGATGGACGGGCGTTGCATGGATAAGACAATTCACATAGCAATCAGAACATAGGGCAATTGCAGATAAATAAGATAAAGCATCCAAGTACTAGACAATCCTAGGCATGTGTTCCATATATAGTCATACGTGCTCGCAATGAGAACTTGCACAACATCTTTTGTCCTACCAGCCCGTTTGCAGCGGGGCCTTTAGGGAACTACTGGCAATTAAGGTGCTCCTTTTAATAGAGCACCGGAGCAAAGCATTAACACTCCGTGAACACATGTGATCCTCACATCAAAGCCATTCCCTTCCGATTATCCCGATTTCTGTCACTTCGGGGCCATAGGTTCCGGACAACAACGTGTGTTTACAACTTGCAGCTAAGACCAAGCGCAATACTATTATAATGAATCAATAACATGTTCAGATCTGAAATCATGGCACTCGGGCCCTAGTGACAAGCATTAAGCACAACAAGTCGCAACGAAGTCATAAAGCACTAATAAAAGATACTAGGCACCATGCCCTAACAATCTGATGCCATTACATGAACGATCTCATCCAATCCCTACCATCCCCATAGCCTACAGCGGGGGATTACTCACTCATATATGGGGGAAACATGGATGGTCGATGGAGAAGCGATGGTGATGATGATGGCGATGATCTCCTCCAATTCCCCGTCCCGACAGGGTGCCAGAATAGAGTTTTTGGTGCTGTTTCGTGGAATCTGGTGGTGGCGGCGGAGCGGAACTCCTTCTGGAAAAACGTCGAACCCCCCAAAGTTTTTAGGTCAGAAGGCTCCTTATAGGCGAAGAGAGAGGCCGAGGGGGTGCCTGGGGGGCCCACACCACCCCCTGGCGCGACCTGGCCTAGCCCGCGCCACTAGGTGGTGTGGCCACCCCCTGGCTCTTCTCCGTCTCGTATTCTGGCTCCTAGAGTCTTTGGGTGAAATAGGATTTTTGGCATATTTTCCGGGAATTTTCCTGATAGTTGATTTTCTGCACAAAAAGTAGACACCAAGGCAATTCTGCTGAAAACAGCGTCAGTCCGCATTAGTTGCATCCAAATCACACAAGTATAGAGGAGAAACAATAGCAAAAGTGTTCGGGAAAGTAGATACATTTTGGACGTATCATCACGCGCCGCGATTGCCTCATCGTGGCTCTTCACGGCCGCGGGAGTGTCTTTTCGATGGCTGCGGCATCACGAAGAAGAGCATTATGTTCAGCTACAAAATAGAACAACAGAGATAGAATATCATTCGACTATACAACAGCAAGGCAGTAAAAGAAGAAGTAAATGGCACTTACTTTCCATCACGCGATAGCGCGTATCCAGCATGGCATGCTAGCGACCCATCGCAAGCACCAGCTCCGCCAAGTGAGCGGCTTCCTTCACAAGGAGCTATCGCAAAAAAGAAAACAACAAAGTCAGCAGATGCCATAGGCAACATCGACTGTAGCACGAGAAGAAGAGAGGCTACACTCACATGATCCTCCAGTGACTCTGAAGTCGACTGGTCTGCAGTCATCCGGGCAACCATCCGATGCTCCCCATCATGGGGAGAGCTTGATGAATTGTGCCCGGAGTGGGCTGCCAATGGAGGAGAAGGAGCACGCTCAACCTCTTTCTTGGCTCTGGAGATCGCGACTCCAGATTCTTTCAAAAATTGGATGTCGTCAGAAGACGACGACACCGGCTGACTGCAAGATCAAATCAACATCAAGAAAAGGCAACTTCAAAGAAGAACCAAAAAAGAGGGATTCGAATACTTACCAATCAAACTTATCAAAGTCAAAGGTTGGCTCCCCCGACTCTGACGAGGACTCCTTTAGCAGTCGCATCTTCTTGCGAGAAGAGGGCGCCACGGCACTCACAGGAATGGCATGGATCGGCGAATCCGCACCAACGCTTGCACCTTCCGGAGTCGAAGGAGAAGACGCATCGAATCCTCGCTGCGCGAGCGCTTGCGAGTATCCGGACTACCCGACTCGGGGGCTTCCTCCTCCACATCAGATGGGACGGTCGACTCCGACTCGTCCTCTTCCGAAGCTTCGTGAGTGATAACCCCCTCAGGAAGAGGAGGCATACAAGGTGACACCGCCCAATCCTGCATACATATCACAAATTAGCACAAAATTAAAGAAACAGCAGAGAGAAATCAACAAACTAAGCTACTGCGTAGCACAACTATACCTCAGGGGGAGGATTGGCAGCATCGAACGGAGGAACGACTGGTACACTGGGGAGAACATCCTTGGCGGTGTACTTGGTGACTAGTCGAACCCTTTTATCTACCTCACTCGCGGACATGCCATCGGCAGACACGCGAGTGACATCGTCAGCACCAGCCCACTGAAACATGGGATGGACTCTGCCTTGCAGGGGCTGGACGCAACGGCGCAGCCACATGCGAATGAGGGCGCAACCTCCCTCCTCTTTGCCTATGTGACTCTCGAGGTCGCAGACGCGCTCGTACAACACATCTGTCTCCGCGGACTCGCCAGGCATGACCACATTCTTCCAGGAGCGCCTTCTCTGGCATGGCGTCGCGGGGTCAAAGGGTGCGAGTCCAAAGTGTTCTCCGTCAGCCTTCTCATCGCGGACGTAGAACCACTTGTCCCTCCACCCTTGGACGTACATCGCTAGCTTGATGTCGAAGTAGGTGGCAGATGGATCGACATGGATTCCCCAGCCTCCTACATTGTAGACTATGGAACCAGATGCCGATTGGCATTTCAATTTGAAGAGGCGCTTGAAGAGACCGAAATGCGGCTCGATACCGAGCCAGCACTCGCAGAGGGTGCTGTAGCAAGCTACGTGGAGGATGGAGTTGGGGGACAGCTGATGGAGCTGGAGCCCGTAGAAACAAAGAAGACCCGTGAAGAAAGGATGCAGGGGCAACGAGAGGCCGCGGATGATGAATGCTAGGAACATCACTTGAAAACTGGCAGGAGGAGAGGGGATTACCTCGCCGTCGGGGACGCGCGCGTTGGCGACTGCGGCGTACAACACTCCGTCTTGGCGAAGAAGACGAAGATCAGAGGACTTGATGATGGATGGACGCCACGCGCCCATTCGTGACGCGGGTGCCCGTGCCCTTCTTCTTCCCGCCGGCGGCAGTGCTGGTGCCCGCAGCTTCTGAGCTGCCTTTCTTCTTCATCGCAGCAGTGGTAGCGGCGGAATCGGTGACAGCACCTCCTTTCTTCTTCCCCATTATGCGGCGGCGATGCGACCGGAGGAAGTATCTAGGAAATGTGTGGAGCTGGTCCAGCGCCGCGGAGGGAAAAGAGCACACAAAAAGCAGAGGAGCAGCGACAATGGCGATGAAGGAAAAGGATGAATGAGAGTAGATGTGAAATTTACCGTCGTAGCGTCACTACTTAACCCCTGGAAGATGCAATCCAACGGCCTAGAAAAACCCTACCAGACGCGTGGCGTTCATCGCGCTCGACACATGGAAGAGATGAAACGCGAACCATCCCCCCACTACTCCCATTACACGCAGAAATCGAGGAGGCGCAGTTAAAATAAAGATTACGCACGCTCGGTCAAATCAAAGTCAGGGAGTGGGACCCACCGCTCGTCACGTCCCGTCAAACTCGCTCACGCGGGCAACTGAGGTCATGAAATCGCCAGCACTGACGTCATCAAAACTACGCAGCAGAAGACTTCGACTACTTTAGTCCTTACTCGAGTCTTCGACTCCACCAAGCACTCGGGGGCTACTCCCATAGGGAGCGCTGGTCGCGCACCCTACGATTTTTCTTCTCCTTTTGCAGGAACATGGACAATCAAGGCAAACCCAAACCACTCGAAACACGGTTCGACTATGGACATGGGTTACTCCCATAGGGAGCGCCGGAAACAAATTCGACTAAAACAAGCAAACAAAAGACGACAGCAGTCGCAAAAGTTCTTTAGTCCCTGCCTGAGTCTTCGACTCAACCAGACACTCGGGGGCTACTCCCATAGGGAGCGCTGGTCACGCAGCCTATGATTATTTGTACAAAGTACTGTGTGTTGATAACATCCACACTCACAGTTTATGGCGACACTGCCTCATAATTTTCCCTACAAAGAGACTGCGTCTCCTGGGTCATCCGAATCGTCTCCGCGATGATAAAATTCGGATACCGTGCTTACAACGTGCGGATAAGACCTGAATAAGGCCTGGCAACACATCTGTTGCACACTACCAGAAATATATCCGTGCCTACAGGTACGATGAACATGCCTCAACGGACGCGTCGAGTGCTCACACCCATATAACTGGAATTCGACTCCTGTAAGACCTCCGCGGCTTGAGTCGAATTACACCAGCTCTTTTCCGGATTCCAGTCCGGGGACTCGAATTTGAGTAGATGGCGTTGTTTTACCCTAAGGTAGTTAAATGATACTGGTACATCGGTTAAATCGGGCACGCACATCAACAATCCCTATGACATAAACAGAGTAGTCGAAAAACATACTCAGTCATGCACTCAAAGACTTCATAAAGTCTCCAGTCGAATCTGCGATTCCACTGGACACTCGGGGCTACTGACATGGGTATACCCTATAGGTACTCGAGCTTGGTATATATGGCCTGAATACGTAGAGGTCCACGGTGTCGCCAAGGCCCAAATGAAGAACTCGAGTAACCTACGGACTCTCGATTGCTTGAAGAACAAGAAGAAGCTAAAGATAGAAAGTTAAAAGGGGAAAACCCTAACATGTAACCGACTCGACCTGCTACCCGAGACCTAGCCTATCTATATAAAGGCTAGGAGGGGGCGGCGAGGAGGACACACACAACCCTAGTTTCCACAACCCTCGCCAGATTGCATCTGCACACCATTGTAATTTTCGATTCCTTTGATAATTCCACGAGTAGACAAGCAGGAGTAGGGACCTCTACGAGGCCTAAACCTAGGTAAATCTTCGAGTCCCCGGTGTGCTTGTTTGCTAGCCGATAGATGTCTCCAGCGCTCCCTCCTTCTCCAAAACCCAAGTCCATAACAATGGGCATTAATGAGTTAAACTCTCGTCACCTAGTTTTCCACAACCTTGCCAAATTACATTTGCGCATCCCATGTAATATTCGACTCCCTCGATAATTCCAAGAGCAGACAAGCAAGAGTAGGGACCTCTACGAGGCCTGAACCTGGGTAAATCTTGCATCCCTGTGTGCTGTTTGCTAGCCGATTGATGCCTCCAGCGCCTCTCCTTCTCCAAAACCCAAGTCCATAACAATGGGCATTGACGAGTTAAACCCTCGTCAATTGGTGCCGTCTGTGGGAACTGGAAGTGCTGATGTTGCGGCTTCTTCGGCCCCGTCAACCGCGATCTACAACTCTGCAATAGCGGAGATTCACCAGCTCTTCGACCCTTCGACTTCACCGTCCATACGCCGGCCACTCGCTCGGCTTTTGAGTCCGTGGGCGATGGGATCGGACTGGCGACCGGGAGCTTACGCTTCTAGGTCGGTCAGCTGGGCACACTTCACCTCCCTGACTAGCCGACGACTCCTGCAATTGATCCAACATCGTGGTTTCCACCACCAATCGGCACCCTCAGCAAACTCAACACCCCGGCAACAGTTGGGAGCACTGACAATGACAGCAGTCACGAGTCCGATCTGGGTGACCTAGCCACAGAAGATGGAGCCTACGGCTCTGGATCTGAAAGTTGTGGGAGCAGCAGCTTCCCTAATCACTTCATGTGCGCCGTCATCAATGCAGGCGACTGTTGGCTCGTGGTTGATATCGAGCTCGTTGGGGAACCCCAAGAGGAACGTATGATGAGCATAGTAGTAAGTTTCCCTCAGTTATGAAACCAAGGTTATCAAACCAGTAGGAGCAAGGAAACAACACCTTGGAATCCTGCACAACACAACCACAGAACTTTGCCCCCAACTTACAGTGAGGTTGTCAATCTCACCGGTTTTGCTGAAAACACAGGATTAAATGTATTGTGTGGAAGAAAGTAATAGCTTGCAGAAAGTAAACAGAAAATAGTAAATAGTTGTAGATTGATGGTAAAATAAAGGACCGGGGTCCATAGTTCACTAGTGGTGGTTCTCCTTAAGATAGATGACATGTTGGGTGAATGAATTATAGCGAGGCAATTGACAAACATCGAGAAAGCATACATGCATATACTAATTATCTTGACTCCTATGATATTTGATTGGGCATTACAACATTATACATAGACCGTAATCCAACTGCATCTATGACTAATAATCCACCCTCAGGTTATCATCCGAACCCCCTCTAGTATTAAGTTGGAAGCAATAGATAATTGCATTAAGCATTGCGTGTAAAGTAAACAATACGATTGTTCTATGAACAAAGGATTGCTGTTTTCTCCCTAGTAGCGACAACACATCTAGTACCTTAGAGAGTTCTATCACTTCCCCAGATTACTAGAGGCATGAACCCACTATCGAGCATAAATACTCCCTCTTGGAGTTGCTAGCATCTACTCGGCCAAGATATCTACTAACAACGGAGAGCATGCAAGATCACAAATAACAAAGACATGATAGAATCAATAATCAATCTGAAATAGCATCTCAATATCCATCGGATCCCCGCAAACACAACATGTATGATTACAAATAGATGATCTTGATCATGAACGGAGCTCACCATATCTAAACATGATAGAACAAAGGAGAAGAACCAACCATCTAGCTACTACATGGACCCGTAGTCCAAGGATGAACTACTCATGCATCACACTAGAGGCTTGCATGGTGATGAAGAAGGCCTCCAGGGTGAATTCTCCCCTCCGGCAGGGTGTTGGGAAGAGCTTCAGATCCCTCCTGATCTTGGGATGGAGATGACGGCGGCTACAGACTCTTTCGTGGATTTTTGATTGGGTACTTAGGGTTTCTGTATCAGAGGCAATATATAGGCGAAAGGGGAGGCCGAGGGGGTGCCCTAGGCGGCCACACCACCCCCTGGCGCGGGTCAGGCATGGCCACATGGCCAGGTGGTGTGGCCAGCCTCTGGCCCTTCTCCGTCTCGTATTCTAGTTCGTGTCCCCCTCGGTGAAATATTGACTTTGGCTTTTGTCCCGTCCAATTTCGAGAATATTCATTTTCTGGCTTTCCTAGAAACAAAAACAGCAGAAAACAGGCAGCTGGCACTGTGGCATCTTGTTAATAGGTTAGTCCAAGAATGTTTATAAAAAGTACTCCAAAGTGTGGACAAAACATAAGAAAGTAGAAATAAACCAAGCATGGAACATCAAAAATTATAGATACGTTTGCAATGTATCAGCGACACTGGTGTCACTCGCGACAACACTGGTACCGGGCCAACCAGTGAAAACAGTGGCCCCATCAATGGTGCGCCCACCAACAAGACAGAGGGGAACGCAAACCTCATGACGAATGAGCGCACCGAAGAGCGCGTGCTGATCAAGCTCAATGACAACGAGTGGGCCTGCTGTCGAGAAGCTCTGTGGGGCAACCCTCTACCCCCTAACTCATCGCAAGATATGCTGATGGGTTACCATTGGCTGCTCAAGGAGGAATACAAGTGCCAGCAACAAGTAATTGCGCAACTCGACGTGTGCAGAAAGGCAGCAGACGAGTCGAGTCTTTGGCGGGCTCAGCTCCCCTCCCATGGAGGATCCTCCTCCAAGGGCAACGACTATGTGGCCGCCAAACGACGATCTCGACTAGCCCACCTCACCGACAAGGAATGCGAGGAGGCCGCGCAAGTCCTCGACTTCTCGTCCATGACGGTGGACACATGGGGCAACGTGCTCCCGAAGACACCGCAAGCAGCAGCAACTTGGCCACCATGTACCTCCTCAACAACCAGCCTTCGGCTGGGGATCCACGAGCCGCCATGCATCGATCTACGATCGCGGGCTTGGGACTAGTCGAGGCCGCCCTCATCAAGGATCCAACGCGAAAGCCAAAAAAGGGAACGCTCTAGCAAAACACTACTCATCGCCCTCATCTAGCAAAGATAGCCACGACTTGTCTCGACGTCGTCGCTCACAACGGCACGATCATGACTACGACGCGTGCGATGACATCACGCAGCGCAAGGTCGACAAGATGCGCGCGAGGCGTGCTCATTCGACTAACTCGGAAGATGACGAGGTGGAACTCTGCAGTGGTAGATGCTTCAGCAGAGCCATCAGGAAGAAGCGAATGCCTAAAGGGTTCAAGCTCCCATCGGATAACCCGAAATTTGATGGCCTACAGGACCTAAAGATTTGGCTGGAAGATCACATCTCCTCCGTTAGGCTACATGGCGGAAGCCGAAGCACGGCCATGCAATGCCTACAACTACAACTGCATGGCGCCGCTCTCGCATGGCTCAACAATCTCCTGCGTGGATCAATTCGCAGCTGGGAAGAGCTGGTCTATGATGTCTACGCACTTCTATTCTTGTAGACACTTGTTGGGCCTCCAAGTGTAGAGGTTTGTAGAATAGCAACAAGTTTTCCCTTAAGTGGATCACCCAAGGTTTATCAAACTCAGGGAGGAATTGGTCACTCTCAAGCAACCCTGCAATCAAGATAGAAGAAGTCTCTTGTGTCCCCATAACACCCAATACACTTGTCAGGTGTATCGGTGCACTAGTTCGGCGAATAGATAGTGAAATACAAGTGGTATGAATAATTATAAGTGGTAACGGTGATAGAAGATAACTTGATGGCGTGGAAGAGACTAAAATCAAACTGAAATAAAGATGGAAGCAAGCAAACATGTAACATATCTAATTGCAAACGGTGTATCAAAGCTTAGAAACAAGGCCTAGGGATCATACTTTCACTAGTGAACACTCTCATATAAATGTCTTCTCTTATGATACTACTCTTAACTACTCTCCAGTTGAACACTCTAATCTATGGTAGGGCTATAACAGCACACCTCAAAGTAAGCCTTTCCCATCTAGAAAACCCCACACTGTCACCTTGAGTACTAGATGAGTCCAACAAACACCATAATTTCATAAAGACATCCAACTCCAAATATAACTCATAACAAGTATTTGTAATCTCCACCATGGTGTGCACGCTGTCACTTTCACACACATGGGGAGAGCAGATATCTAATAAAGCACTTGAGTAGCAAGGTAGATCTAATTGATTACAAAGCTCATGGTCACAATATGATCATGCAGAGAGAGATGAACACATAGCTACCGGTAGAACCCTTAGCCTCGAGAGAGAACTACTCCCTCCTCATCATAGGAATCAGCAATGGTGATGGAGATGGTGGTGGAGATCGATGGAGATGGCTCCGGGGGCACTTCCCTGTCCTGGCAGGGTGCCGGAACAGAGACTCTCTGTCCCCCGAATCTCCCCTCGGTGGCGGTGGCGCTGCGGAACTTTTCGTGGCTGGAGGCTTGACTATCTAGGGTTTTCGCATCGGGAGGAATGTATAGGCGAAGGGGCAAGGTCGGTGGAGGCCGGAGGGGCCCACACCACCTGGTGGCATGGCCAAGGGGGACCCGCGCCACCCTATGGTGTGGCCGGCCCCTGGCCCCTCTCTGTCTCGTCTTCTGGCTCCATGTTCCCCTCGGTAAAATATTGACTTTGGCTTTTGTCCCGTCCAATTCCGAGAATATTCATTTTCTAACTTTCTGGAACCAAAAACAGCAGAAAACAGGTAACTGGCACTGTGGCATTTTGTTAATAGGTTAGTCCAAGAAATCATATGAAAAGTACTCCAAAGTGTGGACAAAACATAAGAAAGTAGATAAAACCAAGCATGGAACATCAAAAATTATAGATACATTTGCAATGTATCAATCTACAGCTTAGTGTGCAACTTCAAGGGCACTTACAAAAGGCCCGCATCAATCGAAGAATTAAGAGGTTGCCACCAAATATCTAGCGAGTCGCTACGCTCATACATCCAGAGATGGTACATCATCAAGAATTTTGCATAAGACATCTCCGAGGATCGTATAATCAACGCGTTCAACGGCGGCGTACGCCTGATGGCTCAAAAAGTGATGAGCTCGATGGGAACCCCAAGAGGAAGGTATGATGAGCACAACAACAAATTTTCCCTCAGTGATGAAACCAAGGTTATCGAACCATTAGGAGCAAGGAAACAACCCCAAGGTGTTGTCTTCCAACTTGGAATCCTGCACAACACAACCACATAACTTTGCCCCAACTTACAGTGAGGTGTTCAATCTCACCGGTTTTGCTAAAACAAAGGATTAAACGTATTGTGTGGAAGATAGTAATTGCTTGCAGAAAGTAAACAGAAAATAGTAAATATATTGTACATTGATGGTAAAGAATGGACCGGTGTCCATAGTTCACTAGAGGTGATTCTCCTTAAGATAGATGACATGTTGGGTGAACAAATTACAGTGGGGCAATTGACAGACATGAAGAAAGCATACATGCATATACTAATCATCTTGACTCCTATGAGATTTGATTGGGCATTACAACATTATACATAGACCGTAATCCAACTGCATCTATGACTAATAATCCACCTTAAGGTTATCATCCGAACCCCCTCCAGTATTAAGTTCCAAGCAACAGATAATTGCAATAAGCAAAGTGTGTAAAGTAAACAATACGATTGTTCTATGAACAAAGGATTGTTGTTTTCTCCCTAGTAGCAACAACACATCTAGAACCTTAGAGATTTCTATCACTTCCCCAGATTCCTAGAGGCATGAACCCACTATCGAGCATAAATACTCCCTCTTGGAGTTGCTAGCATCTACTCGGCCAAGATAGCTACTAACAACAAAAAGCATGCAAGATCACAAATAACATAGACATGACAGAATCAATAATCAATCTGAAATAGCATCTCAATATCCATCAGATCCTCGCAAACACAACATGTAAGATTACAAGTAGATGATCTTGATCATGAACGGAGCTCACAAGATCTAAACATGGTAGCACAAAGGAGAAGAACCAACCATCTAGCTACTACATGGACCCGTAGTCCAGGGTTGAACTACTCACGCATCACACCGGAGGCAGGCATGGTGGTGAAGAAGGCCTCCAGGGTGATCTGTCCCCTCCGGCAGAGTGCCGGGAAGAGCTTCAGATCCCTCCCGATCTAGGGATGGAGATGGCGGTGGCTACAGACTCTTTTGTGGAATTTTGATCGGGTACTTAGGTTTTTCGTCCTGGAGGCAATATATAGGTGAAGGGGCAAGGTCGGTGGAGTACCAGGGGGCCCACATCCTCTGGTGGTGCGGATAGGGCTGGTCGCACCACCACCAGGTGTGGCCTCCCTGGCTCCCCTCTTCGTCTCCCTTCCAGACTCCGTATTCCTTCTAGTGAAATATTGACTTTGGCTTTTGTCCGGTCCAATTTCGAGAATATTTCCTTACTAGCTTTTCTGAAACCAAAAACAGCAGAAAACATGCAACTGGCATTGTGGCATCTTGTTAATAGGTTAGTTCCAGAAAATGTTAAGTGTGGACAAAACATAAGAAAGTAGATATAAAACAAGCATGGAACATCAAAAATTATAGATACGTTTCTAACGTATCAACATCCCCAAGCTTAACTCCTGCTCGTCCTCGAGTAGGTAAGTGATAAAAAAGAATAATTTTTGAGGTGACATGCACCATCATAATCTTGATCAAGGTATTTATAATATTGATAGCTGGGATCATAGTACTTTAACATAGCATGAAAGATATAGTTCTAACAATGAGACATAGCAACTATGTTATAACATGAAAAGGTACAAACAAAATATTCATGAATAACAATGCTTTGAAAGACGTTTGTTTTTTTCACATATAGAAAACATAATGAGAATGGTATTCAGCTTGTCCCTCATAGTGTAGCAAAACATAATAGGACACCTTCAAAGTTCATAAGGGTAACTAGATACAAATAGTTTAAGAACAAGCGATATCAAAGTTATGAATCAATCAACAAGTCTTGGGATAATGCACATTAAACTAAGAATGGCCACTATGCTCTCTCAATAGGTGCATGAAGATAGAAAATGGAGACTCAACATAAAAGTAAAAGAAAGGCCCTTCATAGAAGGAAGCAGGGATTCAAGTTTCATAAGGAGCTTCCAAAAATTATGGTACTTATTAGCTTTCATCTCTCATTGCCCTTATCATAAGCATCTTTAGGTGATTAAGGTTAAAGTGAACAAATATGAGGATATGCTTGACAAGTTATAAGCTGAAAATCTCATGACCCTTACTTACGAGTACCATTCCTCATGCTACTAAAGTTTAGTCACAAGTAAGTTCTTGTCTTTGTAAGTACATGTGTATCATAGAGAACCGCCAACGAGGTACCCCTTGCCCGATGATACGGAAGAATCCCCATATAAAAATGACAAGGCAAGCAGACAATGAGCATCTCAGCATCCTTTTATTTCCTATTTGCATAGGCCTTTTTTTTCTTTTCTTCCTCTTTTTTTCTTTCCTATTTGCATAGGGTTTTTTTTATATAAGGGGTGCTTCATAGATTGCTCACTATGGTTACGCTACAGGTTTCCACCATTAGGCATGGCTTAGACCAGCCGCCCAGGCGTTTCTCTAACACATATACGAACTCCATGAGCCTTACAAGCTCCCCTTTCATTTCACACCACCGGGATCCATAGGCAAAAGAACATGATATCAACTAAATAAAGTGCAATGTTGAAAGCGTTCCCCATGAAATCATGGTTCTGCTAATCCACAACTTACAAAACACAAACATATACGTAATATAGATGGGCACAATAGTTCAAGTTTATTAAGTGCAAGAAAAGTAAAGTGTGCCATCAAGTTCGTGAGAGCTTTAATCACTAATTTTCACATAACAAGTTTAATTCGGAAGGTAGATAAAAACATGAATATACTTGGAATAGCAGATGCTAATAGGTAGGTATGGTTGACTCTTTGGAATAACTTGGTTTTATTTAGAGTTGGATGCATGAGTGGAACTCATACTTGGTATGGAGGCTAGCAAAAGATTCGGAGCGACCAACTAAGAGAGCAATAATGGCCATAATCATGCAAAGCGACAAAACATCATTAATTAAAGTATAAAGTGATATTACAAGATGAAAACTAAATGATCATGGAGGCTATGGTGCCTTGGTATAGTCTTAACATGGTGTGAGCATGTGCCAAGTCAACCCAAATAAAGCATTAAAGGAGAATACCACAATATTATGCTTTTATATGCTAAAACAACGCATGCTTCTTTCATGGCACATTAAGCAATCTCAATTGTTTATAACATGTCATGCTACATCAATAATCACTAAGCATAAAGCCAAATCAATATCAAGCATGGCATGATAAAGACTAAGTCACAGTCAAAAACAAGCTTCTTTTATACCACTTAAGCATGAACTTTCCTACTCTTTTCCAATCCAAATTAACTTATTTGAAAACTAATGTATGAATGCGGGGGTCTAACCAACATTATTTAAGCAAGCTAAGCACACGAAAAGTAAAAACGATAACAAAGACGCTCGAAGAACAACACAACTGTGCATGAAACAATAAAAATGAAGTATTTGGAAGAAACTTGAGATTTTTATTGATGAAGAAGGGGATGCCTTGGGCATCCCCAAGCTTTGAAGCTTGTGCTTCCTGAATATTTCTTGGGGTGACACGGGTGGCATCCCCAATCTTGAGCTTTTTTCCATTCTTCATATTATCACATTACTCTTCCCTACACTTTAAAATTTCCTTCATACAAAACTTCACACAATCTTCATTAGCAACATTAGTGCACTCAAGATAATAAGTCTTTTGGTTCAGTTTCAACACAAGTAAAACTTCCATTAGAACACAAGCTAATGTAGCACTTCCTTTAAAAAGTTCAAATGATCAAAGAGAACTCAAAGAGAAAGAGATTAAGAGGCAAATGTAAATAATGGCAGAACTCTGTCAAAATAGACCAGCAGGTAAAAACCAATTTTTTGGAAGACCTTTTGTTGCTCAAATCGAAAAGTGTTGAACTAATGAAAGTTGGATAACAACCTGGGGCAGAAGCACAAAACATTACAGCTCAAACCGACATACAGAGACTTTTCACGAATTTTTACAGCGAAGCACAAAAATCTGTTTTGGGACAGCAACTTTCCCAAATCTTACTTATCTCTCATTAGAGGTTACTCTTGGCACAAAAACCACACAAAAATGATAAGGAGCGGTTATTAGAGAGGTAATAACTTCCAAGACTCAACAATAGATTCCTAATGAAATTTGGGTTATCTCCCTGATGGGGATATGCCGAATGGGGTATGCCCAGTAGGACTTTCCGATCGGGCCAAAAGCCTACTGAGTGGGCCTACAGGATGGCGACTAGAATGCGACTGAGAAGAAGGCCTAGCGATTGGAGATTGGAGGCCCTCGAAGCCTAGTTGGAGTACGTCAAAACCTCCGAATCCATATCTTGTTCGGTTGTAAACTATAAACCCTAGCGAGGTGCCTTCTATATAAACCTCCCTAGGGAACTCTGAGGACGGACGTTCCATCATAAACCCCTTCAAGAGACTCGCTGCTTATACGCCGAGCTCGCCACCCCTATAAGTTGCTCTCCATCAATATAATCTAGCAGGAGTAGGTCTTTACGCTCCGGGGGCTGAACCTAGATAAACCCATGTGCATCCGCCCCTATCTCGCACCTCAGATGGCCGCTAGTTCTTGTCCCCGATTCTATCAATCGCTGCCTATGGCAGCGACTGCCGTGGCCATTTCCACGACAGTGGCGCCCACCGTGGGGCCTAGCTGGACTGGCGTGAGTTCTGCAGCGAGACCCTACTCGCCAATCGATCGGCCGATCAACACTGGCCGCATGATCGCCATTGGCAGGATCTTACAGATCCTGCCCAGCAGCTACATCCCAGTGTCGCACCCGGTCACCCACAACGCGATAATTCTAGTTGGCTCCATCAACTTGTTCGTCGGCTTCACCGGCGCAATCAACCCGGCGGCAACGATGATCATCGGCGGATCACCGCCACGTCGCGGTCTGCTCTTGGAGGAGCAGGTCCGCTCCATCAGGAGCCTCATCACCAAGTACGACTCGGCCGCCAGCAACGCGGCCGGGACCAATGCCGCCGTAGACTACGCGGCCCTCCATGACAACGCTGACTCCGTGACCCCTGCCTCGATCGACGGATCTATCACTGCAGCATCACGGGAGGACTCCATCACGCGGGTCTCCAACCCTGAGGACTTCGAGGACTCCTCCATCCTTGGGATCTTCGATTCTGACTCCGGCTCGGAGTCCCCCGAGGACTTCCGCGCCAGATCGAATCACTTCAACGCGATCTACATGGCGGGCAGCACGGTCGACCCGCCAGATCCATTCTCTACACCGATCCCTCCAACCGCGACGGCCACAGAGGTGGAGGAAGCCCGCCTACGACTAGAGGAGGCGCAACGCAAGGAGTTAGCTGAGCCCGAGAAATTCCACCTTGAGCATGCGACGGTGCAGGAGCTGTCACTATACCACCAGCGCCGCATCAGGACCCGCCTGAACTCCAACATCCAGGGCCGCGTCCTGAACTTCAACGATGAAAGCGATCCTGCACGCGCGGCTGAGCGCGAATACCGCGAGAACGCACCACCAGGTGGCAGCAACCGACCACCACCCGGCGCACCGGCAACTAGGGCCCCACCACCACCCATTGGTCGTGCGCCCCCACTGGACTAGCCGCGGATCATAATATCGCCATAGGCCCGTGATGCCAACGGACTCCCACTATACTCCACTCCAATGGACAACGTCATCGCGGCTGACGCTGCATTCGTGCACCTCGACGTCTAGGGAGAAGGCGTGCTACAGATCTAGTACGCCAAGGCCCTACTCGCTAGGGCCGTCGAGCAGCAAGCCGCGAGAGTCGACCCGGGGGGCGGATGTATTCCCGCACATCGGCAAGCAGAGCGGCCTCAAGCATCCACCCAACCGTCGCCAATGTCATGACCTGCCCACCGCCATAGCCCGTGGCGCACCAGCCATTTTCCGCCAACCTCGTGCTCTCCACCAACGAGTCGCGAATAGTGAACAACACGGTCGCGGCCAATGGGCAACCCATCGACGCCCGAACGCACATCGTCAACAACCAGGCTTGGCGGGCGCGCCAGCCCAACGACATGAGGCACACCCTCACAAACTGTGGCGACCCCGAACCCAGGGGCTCGCTCAGCTGAGTCGGTCCCCAATGCTTCGAACCTATGATCCGAGGCGAGAAGTACCCCGTCAACTTCAAGGCGCCCAAGGAGATCAAAAAGTACGACCCAACGTATGACCCAGTGGTATGGCTGGACACATACCTCATGGTGATGGGAATCGCCGGACATACCAACCTGCTAGCCGCTCACTACCTCCCCCTGATGATGGAGGGCGCGACCCGGCAATGGATCAACACCCTCCCCGCCGATAGCATCAACTCATGGGAAGAGATGCGGGATGCTTTCATCAGGCACTTTGAGGGCTCCTACACCCGCGCCACCACCATAGAAGACCTGGAACGATGCATCCAGGGACAACGCGAGTCGACCCGCCACTAGATCCAAAGGTGGCAGGAACTATGGATCAACGCCTCCGGCATCCACCGGGACATGACAATACACTGCTTCAAGAACGCGTGCCTTTACGAACCCCTGGTCACTAAGATCAAGAGGGTCTATCGTACGCTCAACAACATCCCCGACCTCCTAGAGATCACCAAGCGCTATGCGGAAGAGGACCCCAACCAGGACTCCGACGACGAGTCGGGAGGAAGATGCCGCATCGGCGCCCATGACAGCGGGCGACAGTGTGACATGCGCTATAGCAACACTCACATCACTGGCAAACACCGCGGTGATGGGCGAGTCGACTTCGTCGCCAATGCCGGCTACGGCCAATGCGACCCGAAGAATTTCCGCCGCAACGGAGGAAACTACCGCACCAACAACGCGGCGAGGCCGAAATTCGATCCTGCCACCTTGCTCAACCAACCCTGCGTCTACCACAGCAGGGAGGGAAAGCCCACCACCCACACTATCACAGACTGCCACTCCCTCAAGGAAATCGAAAAGGCAAGGCGGGTACGGGACGACCCCAACAACAACCTGCCAAGGGACAACGGAAACGTTGGTGGCTTCGGCAACGCTGTCGGATCGCTCCACACCTTCCATGGGCTCGGCACCAAGTGCGAGAAGAAGGTGCTCACCTGTGCAGGCATCATCAATGCGGTGACACAGGTCGATATTGCCCGCTTCCTCAACTGTTCTGAGCAAAGCATCACCTGGAGTCGCCAGGACCACGCGCCCAAGATCGAGTACCGATGACGAGTCGCCCTGGTAGTCAGGCCCAAAGTAGCCGACTACTGGCTGCCCAATCCACTGATGGACGGCGGGAGCTCCATCAACATCATTCACCTGGACACCTTCAAGAGGCTCTAGCTTCCAGAATCAGCAATCGAGCCGACCCTAACAACCTTCCATGGCATCATCCACGGTCGGAAGGCATACCCGATTGGAAAAGTGACGCTGGTAGTCACCTTCGGCACACTAGCAAACTACCGCACCAAGCGGATCGTGTTCGAGCTGGTGAACTTCCATAGCCCCTACCACTGCATCCTGGGACGCCAAACGTTCGCCAAATTCATGGCAACCCCCCACTACGCCTACGACATGATGAAGCTTCTAGGGCCAAGAGGCATCATCACCATCCACGGCGACCCTGATATTGCCGTGGAATGCAAAGACAAAGGCGCTGAGCTCACCGACGCCATCATCGCCGCGGAGACTGACCACGCGGAGCAACTCGCGAAATATGCGGGAAACATCAACAAGGATGACCCCACCATCCTGAAGAAGCCAACCACCGCGAGCTCCAGATCCGAGGCGACCATGCACACCCACACTGTCAAGCTCGTCCCGGGTGACTCTAGCCAGACGGTCACCATTGGGGCGCACATGAGCCCCGCATAGGAAAGCGCGCTCATCGAGTTCCTCCGTGAGAATCGCGACATCTTCGCATGGAAACCACCTGACATTCCTGGTGTCCCGAGGCAACTCGCTGAGCACAAACTCAACACCGACCCCAAAGTGCAACCAGTAAATCAGTCGCTACGGCCCTTCCATGAAGAGCGCCACCGAGCAATTGAGAAGTACAGCGCCTGCTAGCCACAGGCTTCATTCGGCCAATCAAATACTCCAAGTGGCTGGCAAACCCAGTCCTGGTCCTAAAAAAGAACGACACGTGGAGAATGTGTATCGACTACACCAACCTCAACAGCGCCTGCCTGAAGGAGGAGTTCATCCTACCGCGCATCGACCAGATCATCGACTCGACCACAGGATCGGAGTCGCTGTGCTTCCTCGACACGTATTATGGTTACAACCAGATCAAGACGGTGGTCGAGGATGACGAGAATATGGCGTTCATCACGCTATTTGGTGCCTTCTGCTACATGGCCATGACGTTCGGCCTCAAGAATGTCGGCGCCACCTACCAAAGGTGCATGCAGGAGTGCCTCGCGAGCCAAATTGGCTGCAACATACACGCCTACATCGACGACGTGGTGGTAAAATCCACCCGCCAGAACGACCTACTCGCCGACCTGGCCAAAACCTTCGCAAACCTGCGGAGGTACAACATCAAGCTCAACCCAGGAAATGCACCTTCGGCATCCCCACCGGACAGCTCCTGGGATATATGGTCTCCAAACGAAGCATCGAAGCCAACCCCACCAAGATCAACACCATCGCGTGACTCGGGAAACCCGAGTGCCTGTGAGACGTCTAGATGTTGGTCGGGCGAGTCGCGACTCTCAGTCGCTTCATTCCCCGGCTCGGTGAGAAGGCAATCCCCCTCTACCACCTGATGCGCAAGAACCCCACGTTCCAATGGGATGTGGAGGCGGACAACACACTCAAAGCACTCAAAGAAGTGCTACTGGTGGCTCCACTCCTCGCTGCCCCAATCGACAAAGAGCCAATGCTCGTCTATGTGGCGGCCTCCACTCGAGTCGTCAGCGCCGCGATGGTCGTCGAACGGCCAGAGGAGGGCAAGGATCGCCCCATGTAGCGCCCCGTCTACTACATCAGCGAAGTCCTGATGGACTCAAGACAGTGCTACCCGTAGTACCAGAAACTGGTATACGCAGTATTCTGAGATCAACGGAGACTCCCTCTCTACTTCCAGGAGCACCCAATCATGGTCGTCTCCTCCGCACCACTACAGGACATAATACGCAATCGCGAGGCAACTAGGCGAGTCGCCAAGTGGGCCATCGAAATTGGCGTCCACAACATCAAATACGAGCCCTGCAAAGCGATCAAGTCGCATGCCCTGGCTGATTTCCTCGCAGAGTGGGAAGAAGCACAGCAGCCGGAGAAGCTCCCATACCTCCACTACTGGTCGCTCCACTTCGATGGGTCCAAGAAGGCCGACGGCGCTAGGACCGGGGTCATACTAATCTCCCCCAAGGGAGACAAGCTCCGCTACGTGCTCCACCTCAACTTCAATCCTTGCACCAACAACATGGCAGAGTAAGAGGCCCTCCTTCACGGCATGCGGGCCACCAAGGAGATGAACATCAACCGCCTACGGTGCTACGGCGACTCCGACCTAGTCGCTGGCCAAGTCACCGGGACCTGCGATGCCATCTCCCTGACAATGATAGCATACCGCCAAGCGGTAGACCGGCTGGGAGGACACTTTGATGGTTACTCAGTCGAGTGGATCGACAGGCGAAAGAATGAGGAGGTAGACGCCCTCTCCCTCATCGGGTCAGCTCAGAAAATGCCACCTGCAGGCATCTTCCTCGACATCATCCACAAGCCTTCGGTCTCCCCGCCGAAGAAGATCGACATCGGGATACCACTACAACCCGAGCCAGCCCTAGTCGCCATGATCGTGGAGACCAGCGACTGGACGACACCATATGTCGCCTTCCTCGAGCATAAGATCCTACCAAGCAACGAGACGGAAGCGCGAATGATCGTGCGCCGCTGCAAATCCTTCGTCATCATCAACGGCGAGCTCCACAAACGCAGCGTGACCGGCGTGTTCCAGCACTGCGTACAGCCAAAAAAAGGCCACAAGATCCTCCAGGACATCCACACCGGCGACTGCGGCCATCACACCGGTGCCAAGTCGCTGGTCTCCAAGGCCATGCTGCATGGCTTCTACTGGCTCACCGCGCACGCCAACGCCACCGACATCGTCCAGTGATGCGTCGGGTGCCAGAAGTACGCCAACCATATGCATCTCCTTGGTTCGGCACTCAAGACCATCCCCATCACCTGGCCATTCGCCGTATGGGGCATGGACATGGTCAGACAGTTCAAGAAGGCCCCATCCGGCTTCACCCACCTCCTGGTCGCGGTCGACAAGTTCACCAAATGGGTCGAAGCCAAGCCGATCAAAAAATGTGATGGCAAGACGGCCACCAAGTTCCTCCGCGAGCTCATCTACCGGTACGGCTACCCGCACAGCATCATAACGGACAACGACACCAACTTCAACAAGGGTGCCATGGCAGAATTCTGCGAAGAACATAGCATATGACTCGACCTTGCCTCAGACGCCAACTCGGAGTCAAACAGCCAAGCAGAACGCGCCAATCAGAGCATCGTCCACGGGCTCAAGCCACGACTCCAAGTTCCCCTGGAGCGAACCCCAGGATGCTGGGTCGAAGAGATCCCCTCCATAATATGGGGGATCCGCACCTCTGTCAACCGCTCCACGGGGTTCACACCCTTCTTCATGGTATACGGTGCCGAAGCCGTAATGCCAACCGACCTGGAGCACGACTCACCTCGAGTCGCCAACTATGTTGAGGCGACAAACAAGATCGCCCGCCAAGCCAATGTCGACCAGATCGATCAGGCACGCGACCTGGCTTGCTCCCGCACCGCCATCTACTAGCAGGGACTCCGCTGCTACCATAGTCGCTGAGTCCGGACCCGTACCTTCCAGGAGGGCGACTTGATCCTACGATTGGCCTGGGACAAGAAGGGCATGCACAAGCTCTCCCCACCATCGGAGGGGCCATTCTCCATAGGGCGCGTCCTCGGTAACGACGCCTACTACCACATCGACATACGAGGCAATGGCCAGCTTGAGGTCGGGAGGCCATGGAATGTAAACCTTCTCCAAAAGTTCTATACATAGAACTCAAACTTGTACCCAGATGATATATAATGAAATTCATTCAGATCGCACAAATTGTGTCCACTCGCCATACTCTTGTGCCACTCGCACTCGTACATTTAGCAGTATGCTACCTACGGAAGTCAACCCTTGGTCGAGCGACCGGCACGGCTAAGTAGTGCGACCCAAGGGCACCGAAAATATTCGGGCTTTGCGTCGTCCATGAATACGCCAACCCGGCGCCACCATCGGAGTCGCCCCACTCGACTGGCCCACCGGGCCAAGACGACCGACATACGCTTCCCATAGTGACCTGTCCACCCCATCCTCATGCAAAGCGACACGAACGGTTAAGTACCACGCACGGGGACTTCGCAAATAGAAACCCTCACGCGGATCGGGAACACACCAAGTAAGAGAGTTGCCTTGGACTCGCCGCGCGACTGGCTCTCTGAGCCAGGGGAAGAGACGCATTATAAACAACGCACAAACAACCCACAATAGGCACACGCCCAAAACGGCTAAGTACCACGCTCGGGGACTCGCCTAAAAAAACCCTACTCGCGCTCGGGGACTCGTCCCTTCAGAGTCGCAAGGGACAAGCAACACAAAAATCCAAAGAGAACACATATGTACACAAACGAGTTATACCCCACTAAAGGGCGGACGCGCTCGGGGACTCGCTCAAACAAAAGATAAACATACCACATAATTAACCATGCATTGCGAGTCGATTGACTCCTCTTACTTCCATACACAAATATTGTCCATATTACAAAAGTCGCCACTTGGCATATCTTACAAGTAGCACCAGGGCAGCTATCTATTTCGCAGGCCCCAATGAAGAAGTGCCGCCACTGTAACACCCTTGGATCAGCCCTATGCAAGTTTTAGCGCTTCCCGCCAAACCCGCATAGAAACGATTCAAGGACGCCCACCAGGCACTTTCGTGTGGGTGGAAAACGAAGTAATATCATTACACAATAGTCCATGATGGAACCCACAGAACAAATATATATACAGCAACGACTCACTGAGTCCAGAATAACGATATACAGTACAAAGATCCAAATCACCTTGAAAACGATACAACATCCGAGTACGGATAAGATGCAAATGGGGATAAGAGCCCTGAGGAATAACCAATGGCGTCCATAACCCTGCCCAGGCCAAGCCGGAAGGGTAACCCTGCTAACGACATCGAACTTATACCTGTTAAACAAAAGGGGTGCCGACAAAGGGCAAAGGAAAAAGGGAGCCATCAATACTGAGGCCAGTACACGGCGAGGCTAGAATTCGGCGGCTCTCGCCTACATAGGTATGGTGGACTGAAGCGGCAGCGCGACATGCACTAAACAACCTATAGAGACTCGATGCAACTGTCGGCTATTAGAGAGGGATAAGAGAGACCTATTCAAGACCAACTTGATACTAACACCAATCATACCCATCCTAGTATTCCCCCTCGAGACCAAACAAGGAAGTCAAACCGAGGAACTCACACAGTTGGCAGTTTTATTCATTCCATTATAGTTGCAACACTTACTAGTTAGATATATATAGCATGAGTCATCCTGATAGCATAAATAGTGGGCAGTTTTAGTTAACCATTCAGTTGTAGTTGCAGTACTTACTAGTCAGATACAATTAGCATGTGACATCCCAAACCCAGCAGTTGTTGGCACTTTTATTTCATTCCATTGGAGTTGCGATACTTACTAGGCAGGTATAACATGACACGATACACCCCAGTTCCACCAGTTGTTGGCACTTTTATTATCCATTCCATTGTAGTGAAGTTGATTACTAGTCACATATTAAGTCAAATTTATAGCACTACTTTAGTTATGATTGTCAATGATCGAGATACTATGCTCCAAGTTGTCCATAACCATGGACACGGCTTTCAGAAAGATTTACCCTGCAGGGGTGCACAAATAGCAACACACACACGATCAACCTCAGAAAAACCAAATCAAAACCCAACGAGGCTTTCAACGACCGTCAGGTGTAGAGATTTCACGGATGGAGATCCTTGAGATCTGTGGGCAGAATGTGCTTATTTTCAGGGCATCTTATGCCAATTTGCTTCTTATCCGTACTCGGATCATGTTTCCTGCTTCCGCTTGATACTCTGTTGCATGATGTTTGAGGATATATCCTAAAATATTATATCTATCTAGGATATATAAATCTTGCCGTATGGCATTGCAATATTTCAATTTCTTTTAGATGGTGTGACTCTGATGTCTATTGTAAGTCACAGGCATACATACTCATTTGTGTATGTCGTGGTCGCATTATACTGTCGCTTACGCCGCTCACTCTTGTCCCGATGTTCTTAAAAGTGGATAAGGTGGTAGGCCGGTACCGTGCCCTACTCCGCTTCGATGGGCCTACACGTGGGTGGCCTTGGGCCTCCGCGGTAGAGTCACTTCTCCACTTTTGGTTCGTCCAGGCTTGAACTTAGAGCGTAATGTCCGAGGTATTACAGCCACCACCCTTGACACGGACGTATGGCTCCCATGGATTCGTCGGGTAGGTCGATAGCGACTTCGATAGCACCGACCAGAAGGGTTGCTCTGACTTCAGGTCGTGATGTTCCAGCTCGGGGTCACCTGGCGCCACCATCGTCTCCTGGTACAAAAGCAAGTCTCCCATCGCCAGCACCCAATCAACAAAGGGGGCAGCCTTGGCGGTCAGCCTCAACACCTACGACATCTCCACCGCGCCAGTTGCCGAAGGGTAGCCGCTGGTGACGTCGTCGCGGTCGAAGTCGTCAGGGAAATGCACGAGCCCCAGGGTCAACGCCGTGGTGGCCCCGCACCTCAAAGCCGAGCGCGCCATCCATTCTATGACGTCGGGTACCTCTTCTAGATAGCGCCATACTTCAGTCAGTCCCCCAGGTATAACCTCAGTGGGGGACATTCCTTGAAGAACCGCCGGGATGCACAACGCCGAGGCGGTGGCCGCGTTCACCACCGTGGTCACACACTGCAAGGCATTGAAGGTCTGTACCACTGATCGCTTTGCCCTATCAAAGCTGCAACGTCAGACGTCAGTGCCACTACGGATTCACCCACTCGGGGACTCACCGCACATATCAGAGAGAAGAGGAACGACTCACCAAGGAGCTTTCGACAGTTCTTGGTGACGTGCTTCTCCAAGGTAGTAAGATCGCTCTGCAGCCCAAGGATGATTGAGTCCACAGCCTTCCGCTCCTCCTCAGCCGCGGCAACTGCGGCCTTGGCCCTATCCTCAGAAGAGATCACGGCCGCCTTCGCCTCCTCCAATTCCTTCACAAGCGAATCGATACGCCCATTCGCCACGTCCAGCTCGGCAACCAAAACATACCCTTCTCGGGCTTTGGCAATGGCTGCCGGAAGACCATCTGAGAGGAATAGAAACAATATTCAGCATTCCGTAAACACCAGCAGCTCGCAATCGTCAAAAAACAATTACTCACCGGCAGTCTCCTGGAGTCGTCGGTTAGCCTCCTACGCTACGCGCAGGTCACGCTTCAGACGCTCCTTTGCGGCCTGCCGATCAGTCGATTCCCTCTACAAGCCCTACAAGCAGAATGAACAATTAGCAATGGGAAAAACACAAATTTAGTGCCTAGCCGCTGAAATTCAGCGACTAGACACTCGGGGACTAGCGACTAGAAGAAATTCAGTGCCTAGCCGCTGAAATTCAGCGACAAGACACTCGGGGACTGGCGACTAGAAGAAACTCACTGCCTAGCCGCTGAAATTCAGCGACTAGACACTCGGGGACTGGATGTACCTGAATGGTGGCACCAAGCATACTGTGAAGCTCACTGGCGTCCGTCAAGGGGACCATGAAGGAGGTACACCCGCGACGAGGTCCAACGTCCTCATCGACGATCTCCGGCATCTGTGGCGACTGGTTTTCCGCCACGATCGGAAAACCCCTCACCACGAAGCGTGGGAACGACGTGGACACCCTCGCCGGGCACTGGTTGATGGAGCCGGCGGTTCTGTCGTCAACGCCCCCTCAGCTGGCTCCGATCGAGTGGCCGTCACCTCCTCGCCCCCGCCGGCAGGGCCACTCTCCTTGGTGCTGTCTTTTGCTACAGCATCGCCAGGCTCACCCCTCTGCTTCTTCGTGCCATCAGCAGGTGCAACTTCTGCAGCAGGCTTCCTCTTCCTGGGGGGATCGCCTTCCCCCATGGTGACGACCGGCGGAATCTTAGCCACTGAAGGGTGACCTATCTTCTTAGCGCAGGAGCTACAAAACCTCCAAAGTCAGCAAAGAAATCATACAAGAAGTCGCTCAAGAATTGGAAATGAAAACTTGTGACTCACTTGGCGACCGGAAGAATGCGTAACCCTATGCTGATGTGGGCGGGCTTGTCTAGCTCTGGGCCTAGCTTGCCCGTGAGGCCTTTTTCGAAGACATCCGAAGCCCACGACACCGCGGGCTTCTTTGATGATGACGCTGTGGTCGCGGGAATCTCCGGCTCAGAAGACGTGGCCGTCCCCGAAGGTTGCGGCGACTTCAACGTTGCAGCTTCAGTTGCCTCCTACTCTGACGCTGCCGAAGTTGGCGGCGCGATCACCACGAGTGGAACTTCCACCGCTGCTTCCGCGTCTTCAACCTCCAATCCCATCATCGGAGTCGCACCCTCCGGGACCTTGTGCGGAGTGTTGGTCACATTGTTGTCGGATTCGTCGTCCGACACGAACACCACTGCCGATTTGGATGGTGACGCTAGCTTCAAAGTCGGTTTCTTCGTAGGCGACTTCGGTTCACGCGTAGGTTCCGCTGGCATGGCTGTTCATCGTGAGTTGTGCTCTTGCAAGATTTCGTCGTATTCATCGCGCTCTTCAAGACTATGGCTTGCCTCGAACTCGCGTTGCTTCTGCATGTGAGTCTTGCGAGCCACGGGCGCTGGGGGAGGAACCTCCCTGTCTTCCTCTTCATCCTCGGAGGATTCTCCTTCGGCACCCTCCTCGAGCTCCTAGGGGACCTCTTCGTCGAGTGGGGGAAGCCAGCCCTCGAGAACCTGGAACAACTGAGAGTGGCCACGAATAAGTATCAGATGAGGCGGCTGCAAATTGCACCGCGGGAATCACGACTGAAGATATTCGGGGAAAGAGACTTACTGTAGGAGCCTCATTTTTCACAGGCACGTACGGGGTGAGCCCGGCCGACATGGTTGTAAATTCCGTGTCGGTAATCTTCTTCAAGGTGGTCTTGTAATGTGCAGCATCCCATGACTCCTTGATGGTCCAGGAAGGATCGTTCTACCCACTGTACTCGTACATCCAGTGCGACCGAGTCACCAATGGGACCAGGCGCCGCCCGAGCCAGCAGTTGTACAGGTTGATCGAGGACAGCCCTTGGTCCTTCAACTTTTGGATCTGGTCCATCATCTCCGTGATGGCCATCTTCTGATCATCGGGGAGCTTGTCCGTTGCCAGCCGACAGGGCTTGCTTCTCTCCGCGAAGAATTCGGGCAACGCCACTTCGTCGGAGGGGGTGGACTCCTTCACAAAGAACCAGCTCTTCTTCCATTCGCTCGCGGCCTTCTTCGACAACAGGAGCTCGATGAAATTTACCTTCGGCTTCAACTGAAATGTTACGCCTCCGGTCGCCAAGATCGGGTCGCCGGACCCTTCACGCCCGATGCGTCCATGGAACAGCTCCAACCATAGCGGGAAGTACGGCCCGCAGCCGAGGTAGCATTCGTAGAAGGCGACAAAGATTGCCAGCTGCTCGATGCTGTGTGGGCCAAAATCCGACGGCTTGATCGCATAATATGCGCAGAACCGCCGAAAGAACAACGAGGTGGGGAACCCCAAGGCCCTCTACAAATGTCTTGGGAAGCAGATGAACTCACCAGCACATGGCTTCGGCTCGACCTCGGAGGACGCGGGGATCCGCCAATTCCCCTTACAGAGGACCCCGGCGTCCTCAAAGGACTTGAGCTGCGCCGCGGTGCACTTAGATTTCCCCCACGGACCTTTCGGAGGCACCATCAGGAAGGAAGCAAGGTCGCTTGGTCTGGAGAGTGTAGATCGAGGGAAGACAGAGGGAATGGATGTGGCAGGATGAAGAATGCGGGGAAGAGTCTACAAGACTGATCTGTCACTCCCCTTATAAGGAAGCATTGCCCGCCAATTTCGGGATAGCCGTTACCCGCGGTAATTGCGCCGAAGTTACCGTTGGACTACCCAACGGATAGTTTTGACCAAGTTGACAGTCCAACTCCTTCACTCGACTCGCCTGCAACTATGCCTTGTCCAGTCGACGAGGCAGCGACTCGATAGTGATTGCATTCGCCAAAGCTGCGACTAGAAACTCGATGGAAAATTTCCTTGGTTCTCGGCAGAGTCCATCACCGATTCGACCGGGCGTCCAAATTGGACTCGCCTACTCCGACTGCCAAATGAACACCTGCATTTGAATCAACGATGGCCTCGAGGACTACTGATGGGGATATGCCGAATGGGGTATGCCCAGCAGGACGTTCCGATCGGGCCAAAAGCCTAGCGAGTGGGCCTGCAGGATGGCGTCTGGAATGCGACTGAGAAGAAGGCCCGGTGATTGGAGATTGGAGGCCCAGAAGCGTACTCGAAGCCTAGTTGGATTAGGTAAAAACCTCCGAATCCATATCTTGGTCGGTTGTAAACTGTAAACCCTAGCGAGGTGCCTTCTATATAAACCTCCCTAGGGTACTCTAAGGACGGACGTTCCATCATACACCCCTTCAAGCGACGCACTGCTTAGACGCCAAGCTTGCCACCCCTGTAACTCACTCTCCATCAAACTAATCTAGCAGGAGTAGGTCTTTACCCTCTGGGGGGCGAACCTGGATAAACCCATGTGCATCCGCCCCCATCTCGCACCGTAGATGGTCGCCGACTCCCCCCCCCCCCCCATTCTATCAGTCGCTGTCTATGGCAGCGACTGACGTGGCCATTTCCATGACACTCCCAATAAGTGCTTTTCTTTAACACCTTTGAGCTAGGCATTAGAAGCAAGAAGAGAATCAAGTATTCTCAAATGAAGAAGCATTAAGAGCAAATTTTGTTTTAATAGGAGAGGCAAAAGGAATCTTCTCTCTCTTCTTGGGGAAGTGTTCTATACCTTTCTTGAGTGGAAATTGATATTTAATGGTGCCTTCTTTCATATCAATAATGGCACCAACAGTTCAAAGAAAAGGTCTTCCCAAAATAATAGGACAAGAAGCATCGCATTCAACATCCAAAACATAGAATCAACAGGGACATAGGCATTGTTAACCATAATAAGAACATCATTAACACTCCCCATGAGTTTCTTTTTAGCATTATCATCAAGTTGGACATTTAAATAACAATCTTCCAATGGTGGTAAATCAAGCATTTCATAAATCTTTCTAGGCATAATAGAAACACTACTATCAAGATCACATAACAATCTTCCAACGGTGGTACACTTGTTGTAAATGTTGTGGACATTTTTCTCACAGATTCTTATGTTAACTCTTGGGTATTTGATACCGGATCGGTTGCTCATATTTGCAATTTGATGCAGGGCTAATAAGAACTAGAGAAGTGCAGAAAGGCGAAGTGGATTTTTGCGTCAGAAATAAAGCAAGGGTTGCTGCATTGTTCGTCGGCGTCGTGCAACTTCACCTTCCGTCAGGATTTATTATGGAGTTAAATAATTGTTATTACATTCCAAGTATGGGTCGAAACATTTTATCACCTTCATGTTTGATGAGGGATGGTTATTCATTCGCGAGTACAAACAATGGTTGTGTAATTGTTGGGGGGATACCCCCGGGTAGGGTCACACCGGGGTATAAAGGCCAAGTTAGCCGAGGTACGGCAAGGTCAAAGCAAGTGCTGGCCAAGTCACCTCAAGGCAGGCCGAATCATGGAGTAACCCGGATCAGGGGATGTCCACCTAACTAGGTCTCAACCGACTTATGCCGTATGTCCGTAAGATGTATCTAACTTATATGCAGGTACGGGTGAGGCCGGATCAACTAGGTACGATCCGGGTTATATCAAGCTTGTAAGAGAATGAAGGTATCTCGCTGGTCAAAGGGTGACCACTGTACGCAGAGCGTGAGCGAAGCGGACAGAGGCCAGGACCACCGAGGCGTGGCCGACAAAGGTGACGATGCCTGTGTCGGATGACGCGGGCGCCGCAGAGGCTCACGTAGCCTCTACATGGATGACGCTAGGCAAAAGTGACACGGTCGGCTTACTATTTTGGGAAGAGGCATATTCCTTGGAATATGCCTCCATGTATGCCCTAATTGGAGACCTGGCTACCCCTATATAAGGAGGGCTAGGACCTCTGTAGAAAGGGTTGATCTCTAGTGGGTTGTGGTTTACTAATGTGTTCTTGAGGGCCGGCTAGTGGTGAGAGTAAGAGAGTTCTTCTTCCTCCTCTCCCCAATACATCTCAAGGAGCACTTGTAAACTGTGGAAGTGAATCGAATACAAAGCAACTGTGTGTGGAATCACCACACTATCCCTTCCTGGATTCCCCTAGTGCATTTAGTCCCCACCTTTAGCCTATCTATGGCATCTGCTGTGACACCACCACGACAGTTGGCGCCCACCGTGGGGCCAGCGGCGCTAGCAGGGGTGAAGATCCGGACGGGAAACTTCATCGGCACCGGCGAACGCATCATCTCCGGCCTCGTTCAGCGCTTTGGAGCGTTGGATTTCGTCAGCGACAACGCTGGCTGCTTCGGCAAGCGTCCTCTTCCATGCAACGGCCTCTTCGTCAAGCTCCGCACGCACAAGATCTATGTTGCTATCGATCTGTCGTGCGTTCATCCGCGGCACGTTGTCGAAGGAGGCGAGCCACCCCTTAGTGCGGCTCGCGGGGAGCGTATCACTCGCTCCCCGGACCACGCTGAGGTGATGATGACCGCGCCTGGCGCTGGCGCAAGCAAGGATCCGGCACCAGATCCGGAGGTAACACCTAAGGCACCGAGGAAAAGTAGAGGTCCTCCGCTAGAGAGGCCAGAGAATGTGCTGCAGCAAGCGATGGATAGCTTGGCAAACCCAGTAGCAGCAGTAGATCCGGCTCAGGCACAGGCCGAGCTAGAGGAGACTAGGCAAAAAATACTAGAGGGTGCAAAAAAGATAGCCGCGGCTCAGCAGTCATTGACATGACACTACGTGAGTACGCAAAAGCAAATAAGGTAGATGCTGTAAAAGTGAAGGGGAGAAACCTCATGAGTGAAATGAACAAAGAGGGTGATACTAGGATTGAGGAGTCAGAAAACTGTCTGTCCGTGGGGCTGCCGAAGTATAGTACCCCGGCAAAGAACCTCGGGGCAGCAGATGCAGCTGCATCCGAGTTAGAAGGTCTGATGGGTGAAGCCCGTCAGATACAGCAAGATAGGGTCAATGAGTTGGTTCGGATCGCGAACAGGCAAAATGAGGAATTGCTCAGAGCTAACCCGGAGAGAGCTGGGGCCTCCAAGATCGTTCATTCGGTGGTGGGTAACTCGGAGAAATCCGCTGGAGCTGCATCGTCTCCTCATGGTGGTCCTAGGAGAGAAGAGGTAGTAACCTCGGCTAGGAGGAATAAGCACATAGTCCCATATGACCCGGCAAGGGCAGGGAAAGGAAAAGAAGTACAGAGAAAAGAGGATCGACGAAGTGTAAGCCGAGGTGAAGCTGGCGAGGTAACCACGACCAAGGCAATGCCGGTCAAGGGAACGTTGTAAACGGCAATGCCGGACAGCATAATTCGGTAGGTGCAGGGCAACCGCAGCAGCGGAATATAGCACGGCAAGAGCGCAGTGCCGGCCAAGGTATGCAACAGAGAGCAGCTCCATAGGAGCAAGATAGATACAATGATGGTGATTCAGAAATGGTGAACGCTAGGTATCCCAGGCCAGACTATCACATGATAGGGTCAAGATTGGGAGGCAGGAACTTGATGCCTGACGATGCCAGGTTAAAACTGGATCGGCTGTATAGGTCAGAGCAGATTGAATGTCAAGGTCCTCCAGGTCCAGCGTGTTTTGGGCCCCGGATCATGAAGGAACCTCCGGTACCTAACTTCTAGTTACCTAGAGGCACTAAGATGTATGACGGCAGCACTAAGCCAGAGGATTGGTTGATTAACTATGCAACTGCTGTAAAAATTGCCACAAGCAACTTGAGATGGGATGTGAGATATGTACCCTAGATGCTGGAGGGGCCAGCGAGGGTATGGCTAAACAATTTGCCACCCGGAAGTATTAACCGTTGGATCGATTTTGAGGAAATGTTTGTTAGCAATTTCTCAAGTACGTATCAGAGGCCCAACAGGCCACAGACCCTAGCAATGTGCAAGCAGAGACCGAATGAGACCGATCGGGAGTTCTTAAACTGTTGGTGCATAGTGCGAAACTCATGTGAGGGCATAATTGAGTCACAGGCCATAGCCTGGTTTGCACAAGGGTGCAGATATGCAAGCATGGTATGGCAAAGGTTGCAAAGAGATATGCCAACCACATTGGCAGAAACAATCCGGATTGCTGATTCATATGCCTTGGGTGATCCGGCGCAGCCTAGGCTCATGTCAAACGAGTCAAGCAAGGAGTGTTATCAACGAGATGGGGTCGGCTCATCTCGGAGAAATGATTACCGAGGCAAAAGAAGAGATGACAGACCGGATTACTGGTACAGTTCGCAACAAGTTGCAGCTGTGAATCAGGACCAACCCGGAGCAGGATGCAGTCAACGTCAAAAAACTGGAGGATAGCAATGGACACCAAGAAATGATGGCAAGAAAACTTGGACGCCAGAACAGAAGAAACAGTGGCAGGAAAAGAAGGACCTTCTGAGGTATACCTATGAGGCAATGCTAGATCAGCCATGTAAATTCCACACGCCAAATCCGAGTAACCCAGTGGGTCACACAACCAGGCAATGTGAATGGATGCGAAAGATAGAACAAAGTGGTTTGGGGAATGCTCAGGCACCTCGGAATGATCAACCTCGGCATGAGTTACCCCAGCAGCAATTGCTCTCTGGAGCAAACACACAACAGTTAATGTTGCCTCCCCCTCCGCCGAGGTATGAAAACCATGAGAGAAGGGATGCAGTGCATCAGGTGGAGAACCAAAATCAACCGGATCAGAGGTACCCCGGAAACGAGGGGAGGAATGAGTATAGAGAGCATCATCAGAGTTACTGTGTGTTCACCATGGAAGAGACAGACAGAAAGAGCTTGCAGTGCCAACATATGGAGGTCAATGCAGTAATGTCGTCCGTGATGAGGTATATGCCTTGGTCGGATCAGGAGATTACCTGGAGCATCAAAGATCATCCGAAGCTTATGCCTAGTCTTGGTTCGTATGCGCTGGTGTTGGATCCAACATTCATCAGGCCTAACATCAATGTGAGGTTCTCAAAGGTGCTAATTGAGAATGGCAGTAGCATCAACATCATGTATGTGGACACGATGCACAAGTTGGGAATCTCGGAGAACATGCTCCAAGCTACAAGGACAACTTTCCATGGCATTATGCCAGGCATTTCTTGTGAACCCATTAGCAAGGTCCGGGTTGACGTGTTGTTCGGTACGAGAGATAACTGCCAAACTAAGAATTTGGAATTCGAAGTTGTCAATTTGGAAAGTGTGTATCACGCGTTACTCGGCAGGCCTGCCCTGAACAAATTCATGGCAAGTTGTCACATCAGTTACCTAAAGATGAAGTTGCCCGGGCCAAATGGTGTAATTACCATAGCTGGGGATTTCCGACGTTCCATTGAGTGTGCGTCTGCCGGATCTAACCTGGCCGAGTCACTCGTGATCGTGCAAGAGAAGATAAAAATCCAGGAGGTGGCGGCATTGGCTCAATCCGCGCAGCAGTATATGTTGGCGCTGAGTAACCCGCATGGTAGTGTCTCATTCCAAGTGACAAAAGATACCAAGAAAGTGCATGTTGATGATATGTTCCCAGAGCGCATCGTAACAATTGGTGCCGGGTTAAATGACAAATAGGAAAGCGAGCTCGTCAACTTCCTCCGTGAGAATCGGGATATTTTTGCTTGGTCCACACAGGACTTGCAAGGTGTTCCGAGGGAGTTGGCCGAGCACTCTTTGAACGTGAGACCCGGAGCAAAGCCGGTGAAGCAACCTCTCTGCCGCTTCGCCGAAGACAGGAGGAAGGTCATAGGAAATGAGATACCTCGGTTGTTGGCTGCTGGATTTATCGTGGAAGTGCTTTACCTGGATTGGCTGTCTATTCCGGTGCTGGGGGAGAAGAAGAAAGACGATCCAAACGTGGCAGTGGTTTGGCGTATGTGTATCGATTACACGCACTTGAATAAGGCATGTCCAAAAGATCCATTCCCACTACCAAGGATAGACCAAGTCATAGATTCTACTGCTGGGTGTGAGTTGTTGTCGTTCATTGATGCATATTCTGGTTTCCACCAGATACCTCTAAACCCAAGTGATCAAATAAAGACTGCGTTTATCACCCCATATGGGGCTTATTGCTATCGCACCATGCCTTTTGGTTTACGTAATGTAGGGGCAACGTACCAACGATGTATGCAGAAATGTTTACACGACCAAATTGGTCAAAATGTGCAGGTATATGTGGATGATGTTGTTATCAAGACCAAGGAAAGCAAAACGCTCCTTGACGATATCAGGCAGACATTTGCGAACCTAAGGAGGTTCCAAATGAAGCTTAATCCGGAGAAATGTACCTTCGGTGTCTCGGCTAGAAAATTACTCGGATTTCTTGTCTCCAGCCGAGGTATCGAAGTTAATCTAACTAAAATCCGGTCCATAGAGTGAATGGAACTGCCGAAGTCCCTTAACGATGTCCAGAAGTTCACTGGTTGCCTGTCATCCATAAGTCGGTTTGTATGTCGGTTGGGAGAAAAGGCACTGCCTCTCTATCAACTCATGAAAAAGTCGGACAAGTTCATTTGGACGCCGCAGGCCAATAAAGCCTTTATCCAATTAAAGAAGATGTTAGCCACTACACCAGTGTTAGCCTCTCCACTATCAAAGGAGCCAATGTTGCTCTATATAGCCGCAACCAACCGAGTTGTAAGTGCAGTAATTGTGGTAGAGCGCGATGAAGAGGGTAAGTCAGTGTAAAGGCCAGTATATTACCTAAGAGAAGTACTATCCGCATCAAAGCAGAACTATCCTCATTATCAGAAGGTGGCATATGGTGTGTATATGGCAGCTAAGAAGCTGAAGCACTATTTCGAAGAGCACCCAATCAAGGTAATATGTGAAGCCCCCATATCCGAGATAATGAGAAAAAAGGATGCAAGTGGCAGGATTGCAAAATGGGCGATTGAGCTAGCTCCTTATGCGCCACAATATGACAGAAGAGAAGCGATCAAATCTCAGGCTGTAGCTGACTTTTTCATGGATTGGGCCGAAGTACAATACGAGCCACCATTGCCAGATCCGAACTACTGGAGAATGCATTTTGACGGGTCAAAAACAAAAACCGGGTTAGGCGCCGGAGTTGTGATTACCTCGCCCAAGAAGGACCAACTGAAATACGTGCTATAGATCCACTTCGCAGCCTCTAACAATGTTGCAGAATATGAGGCACTTGTGCATGGGCTCAAAGTGGCAAAAGAGGTTGGCATACGTCAGATCCAATGCTTCAGTGACTCGGATCTCGTAGTCCAGCAAGTCTCCGGACAATGGGATGCCTTGGATGCAAACATGGCACTGTACCAATTTCATGTGCAAAAGATAACAGGGTACTTCGAGGGATGTGAATTTCATCATATACCTCGGGTGGAAAATGAGGTTGGCGACGTATTGTCAAAGCTCGGATCAACGCGACAAGCAATCCTACCAGGGGTAGCACTAGAGCACCTCAGAAAACCATCTATCAGGCCATCCCCGGAATCTGACTCAATTTTTATCCCGGCTGATCTAGAGCCCGGAGCTGTACCCATGGACATTGATGTGGGGAGTGGTTCGCGAAACCCGGGGACTGCCTTGGCAAACCCGGGGACTGCACAGCGTGATTCGGTTGAAGTTATGCCGGTGGATCAAATGGAAATTGATGAGGATGTGTTCCCAGTGCGAGCTGTACCAGCTTGGGCACTGCCCATATTTCAATTCCTAAAAGATGGAACTTTACCTGCTGAGGAGGTGCTTTCCAGGCAAACTCAGAGGAGAGCAAAAGCATATACAATCATCAATTCCGAGCTATACAAAAGGAGCGTGACTAATGTTCTCCAGCGATGTGTTGACCAGGAGGAAGGACTGGACATCCTCCGGGATATACATCAAGGGGAATGTGGGCACCACACCTCATCCAGAGCCTTAGTAGCAAAAGCTTTCCGTCATGGGTTTTACTGGCCAAGTGCCTTGGAACAAGCAGAGGATCTAGTAAGAAAGTGTAATGGCTATCAAAGATATGCGACAAAGACACATATGCCAATGTCGGAGGTCAAGACCATACCAATTACTTGGCCATTTGCCGTATGGTGCTTGGATATGGTTGGCCCCTTCAAACCAGCAAGAGGGAACATGACCCACATCTTGGTCATGGTTGACAAAATTTACAAAATGGATTGAGGTGAAGCCAATAAGAAAATGTGAAGGAGCTACCGCCATGACATTCCTCAAAGGTATCATCTTGAGATACGGTTATCCTCACAGTATCATAACAGATAATGGCACAAATTTTGCTGAAGGAGCATTTGCACGTTTCTGCCGAGATAAGAAGATCCGGCTAGACGTAGCCTCGGTAGCTCACCCCGCATCAAACGAACAAGTAGAAAGATACAACGGATTGGTATTATCCGGAATAAAACCTCGGCTCATTGAGCCGTTGCAAAGATCAGCAGGGTGCTGGATAGAAGAACTACCAGCGGTACTATGGAGTTTAAGAACAACTCCAAATCGATCAACAGGCTATACGCCATTCTTTCTAGTATATGGGGCAGAAGCTGTATTACCAGCCGACATAGAGCATGATTCGCCTAGAGTCACCCAATACACAGAAGCCGAAGTCCAAGAAGCCCGGCAAAATGATGTTGATCTGCTGGAAGAAGCGAGAGAATTGGCATTGTCCAGATCCGCCATATATCAGCAAAATCTCCGACGATACTATAGCCGGAAATTAAACCCCCGAATTTTCCGGGAAGGTGATCTGGTACTCCGGTTGGTACAACGTACTGTTGGCATGCATAAGTTATCCCCCCCATGGGAAGGGCCATTCATTGTGAGCAAAGCATTGCACAATGATTATTGTTATCTTATCGATGCAAAACCACAGGAGAAGAACAAGGCAGACAGGTCCGGCGAGGAATCTAAGCGCCCATGGAATGTAGCTCTACTTCATCCTTTCTACATTTAGCAGAGAAGTGTATGTATCCGAATCTCTCATATGTCAGTATGTATGCCAGCAATGAGCTTATCAATGAAATCTTGGCACCTCGAGCAGTAACTCGGGGACTGCCTTAATAATATTGGTTGTCTTCTATATTTATTATTTATATGTCGGCTGGCGTAAATTGCTTCTACCTAAGCCGGATAAGTAGTGTGTGAGCACCAAAAACCTAACTCTTCGATTTGCTGCTATCCAACAAGATTTAACATTAGGCTTACTTTAAATTTACTATGCTGAATTATTTTGAGCTAATCCTAAAGCTTCCAAGTATTGTTAAGTCAATTTTTGAAACTCGGACTCGTAAGTCATAAAACCGAACCAAGGTGGACACGAGCCGAGCCAAGAAATTGGAGAAACAAGAAAATGAAACTCGGGGACTACGCCCAAGTTAATCCGGCACAAAAACTTAGTAGCAAAATAACACTTATGTGCTTAATACAATTGTACCCGGCATACTGGGGATCTGATAAACTTTAAAGTGTTTTCGCTCAAGGAGCAACAGGAGGAGGTAATTCTGCGCTAGCGGGTGCAGCTCTAGCTTCGGCTTCAGCGTCATCTTCACTTTCCTCGACGTCCGAGGTGTCGTCCTCTTCGTCATCACCTGAATCATCTTCGGCATTTTCACCGTCAGTGACGCTAAGGAAGCTTGGTCCCTCATTCCATTGATGGATAGGGGCATACTGAATGAGGTTGTGAGCACAAGCCTTGCGCCGAGCTATCCAATCCGGATCATTGGACCACCTTGACCCGGTGCGCATCCGTTCAAGAAGATTGAGGTTGATTTTCTCATACCACGTAAGCACGTAGTGGAGAACGGTTTCAGCTCCGGCGCGACCAGCAGACTCCCTCCAAAGATCAAGTTGGGTTTCGCACTCCATTAACTTGGTAGCGAGAGCTGTGGCCCCTTCTGGAGTATCTTCATCAGGCCAAAAGGCATTGAAGATCCAATTGCCACATCAAGAATGTCCTTCCCATAATTCTTCACAATTTCGATGCGAGAAGACAAGCTGACCAGCAGGTCCTCCATGTCATAAGGAATTTCTCCAGCGCCAAGAGCAATTGGGGTACCCCTCTGCTGGCGGAACTTGGTAACAACAGTGGTTGCAATGGCATTGCCATCCGGAAATTTTTCTAAAAACAAGACAAGTGAAATAAGTAAAAGAGGTTGACCCAGAAAAATTCATGCCGGCTTAAGGAAAAGAACTTACGAGAGATGTGGCTGTGGATCCGGGTCAGCTCCTTGGTACAGTCATCACGCCTTTTCCAGAGTTGCGCGAGTTCAGTGTTCGCCGACTCAAGCTTAACATCGGCCTCCTTAAGCAGTTCTTGGTCCTTGGCGATCTGGAGGTTGAGGCGCTCTCGTTCTTCAGTAAAGTCTTGGCCTACTTTCTCCAGTTCGGACTTGTGCTGCGCCTTGAGCTTCTTCATGTCTGCTTTGAGCTTGGCAATTTCTTTGTCCTTGGTCCGGAGGAGGGCAAACTCGTCATCCTTCTTCTTGAGTTCAGCTTGGTGCTGCCCTTCTTGTTCGAGAAAATGCAGCATCATATCAGGCACGGGCACACTATCTTCAAGAGAGGCTGAAATAGTTTGTTGACCCGGCAGAGCCGAGGTATGAATATTTGCCAAGCCAAGGGAAAAAGGAGATAGAGCGCGGAGGAAGATTAAGCAAAAATGACTTACCCTTTATCTTCTCCAAGTTCTTCCTCATGATGATGTTCTCGGCCTCCACTTCAGCTGTGAAATCCGAATGACGGATTAGTTTGGCGGAAAGAGACGAAGAAAAATGGAAAAATGCCAAGGAGAAAACTTACCCCTCTTCTCGTATTCGGCGAGAAATGTAGTATGCTTTGCACGCAGCATCTTGTGAGTATCCAAGAGATGCTGAAACTCAGTGCTCCGATGATTGGTGGTCACCTGAAAAGAGTAAAAAAGGACAGCTTAGTCTTGTGCATATTCAAAGTGTGCAAAATCCGGGCCAAGTGGAACTTAACCCGGCTCTAGGTGTGTGCATATTCGGAGTGTACAAAATCCGGGCCAAGTGGAACTTAACCCTGCTCTAGGTGTGTGCATATTCGAAGTGTACAAAATCCGGGCCAAGTGGAACTTAACCCGGCTCTAGGTGTGTGCATATTCGAAGTGTACAAAATCCGGGCCAAGTGGAACTTAACCCGGCTCTAGGTGTGTGCATATTCGAAGTGTACAAAATCCGGGCCAAGTGGAACTTAACCCGGCTCTAGGTGTGTGCATATTCAAAATGTACGAAATCCGGGCCAAGTGGAACTTAACCTGGCTCTAGGTGTGTGCATATTCGAAGTGTACGAAATCCGGGCTAAGTGGAACTTAATCCGGCTCTAGGTGTGTGCATATTCGAAATGTACAAAATCCGGGCCAAGTGGAACTTAACCCGGCTCTAGGTGTGTGCATGATCGAAGTAATTAAGGAGCTATGTTAGTTCTCTGCTCCGGCCGAGTAACAAGTTACTCCCCCGGAGGCTCGGGGACTAATGGCTATATCACTAATACCTTCTAAATGCTAAGGAAAAGGTGAAGTAGCCTACCTCGATCATCCGACCTGCAAGGTTAATTGCCTTGGCAACGGTATTCATTTGGGCAGCAAACTCGGCGGGCCCGAATTTCTCCGGGAGATCATCATTGTGGACGACCTCCGCCTTGTTCTAGTGATTAACAAGATGCCACAGTGCCAGTTGCCTGTTTTCTGCTGTTTTTGGTTCCAGGAAAGTCAGAAAATCAATATTCTCGGAATTGGACTAGACAAAAGCCAAAGTCGATATTTTACCGGAAGACTCACGGAGCCAGAAGACGAGATGGAGAGGGGCCACGGGGCGGCCACACCATGTGGTGGCGCGGGCTAGCCCTGGCCACGCCACCAGGTGGTGTGGGCCTCTCAGGCCGCCACCGACCTCGCCTCTTCGCCTATAAGAAGCCTCCCAATGCGAAAACCCTAAGAAATTCAAGCCTCCAGCCACGAAAAGTTCCGCAGCGCCGCCGCCACCGAAGGGGAGATTCGGGGGACAGAAAGTCTCTGTTCCAGCACCCTGCCGGGACAGGGAAGTGCCCCCGGAGACATCTTCATCGATCTCCACCACCATCTCCATCACCATTGCTGATTCCCATGATGAGGAGGAAGTAGTTCTTCCTCGAGGCTAAGGGTTCTACCGGTAGCTATCTGTTCATCTCTCTCTATGCATGATCTTATTGAGATCATGAGCTTGTAATCTATATATCTATTCTGCTACTCAAGTGCTTTAATGAATCTCTGCTCTCCCCATGTCTGTGAAAGTGACAGCGTGCTCACCATAGTGGCACTTAGGCTAGAGCTTACAAATACTTGTTATGAGTTACATTTGGAGTTGGATGTCTTTATGAAATTGTGGTGTTTGTTGGAACCATCTAGTACTCAAGGTGACAGTGTGCGGTTTTCTAGATGGGAAAGACTTACTTTGAGGTGTGTTGTTATAGCCCTACCATCGATTAGAGTGTTCAACCGGAGAGTAGTTAAGAGTAGTATCATAAAGAGAAGATATTTATATGAGAGTGTTCACTAGTGAAAGTATGATCCCTAGGCCTTGTTTCTAAGCATTGATACACCGTTTGCTACTAGATCTATTACATGTTTTCTTGCTTCCATCTTTATTTCAGTTTGCCTTTAGTCTTTTCCATGCCATCAAGTTATTTTCTAGCACCGTTACCACTTATAATTATCCATACCACTTGTATTTCACTATCTCTTCGCCGAACTAGTGCACCTATACACCTGACAAGTGTATTGGGTGTGTTGGGGACACAAGAGACTTCTTGTATCTTGATTGTAGGGTTGCTTGAGAGGGAATACCTTTGACCACTTCCTCCCTGAGTTCGATAAACCTTGGGTGATCCACTTAAGGGAAAACTTGATGCTGTTCTACAAACCTCTGCACTTGGAGGCCCAACAACTTTCTACAAGAATAGAAGTGCATAGACATCAGGCTATTGTTTGGCGCCGTTGCTGGGGAGGTAAGGTAAAAGGTACTCACATCCTTCGGTGTGAGTGCTCGAAGTTATTTCCTTTAGATTCTGCAATTTTGTCTTTTTGTTTCTTGTTTTCACTAGTTAGGCTTTATAGTTTTTATCTTGAGTTAGGACATGAAGTGTTTGAAGACAAAATTAAAAAACCTATGGAACTTTATTTGCATGCTAATAGCAATGTTGTTAGTATGAATTGTTTGGACACCATTATTGCTAATGCTATGGAAAAGTCTAAGCTTGGGGAAGCTTGTTTTTATGAAGATGATCTTTTTAGTCCCCCAAGTATGGATGAGAAAATTTACTTTCATGATACTATACCTCCAATATATGATGATTACAATGATGAATATGATATTTTCAGTCCACCTACTATTGAGGAGAAAATGAATTATGATTACAATATGCCTCCTATATTTGATGATTATGGTGATGAGAATAATAATGATAGCTATTTTGTTGAATTTTATCCCACTACAATTAATAAGAATGACTATGCTTATGTGGAGAGTAATAATTATTATATGCATGTGGCTCATGATAAGAATGTTTTATGTGATAGTTATATTGTTAATTTTATTCATGATTCTACTGAAAGTTATTATGAGAGAGGGAAACATGGTCTTATATATCTCAACATTATTAAGTTTCCCCTCTTCATGTTCAAAATCTTGAAGTTGCACTTGTTTTGCTTTATTATGCTTGTTGCCTTGTGCTTTCATGACTTGTTTCTTTACAAGATTCCTATGCATGGGAAGTGGGTTAGACTTAAATGTGCTTTGAATTTGCTTCCTAACGCTCTCTTTTACTTCAATTCATATTTCTTATGTGAGCATCTTCTCAACCTATCATGCCTAACTTAAAGGCGTTAAAGAAAAGTACTTATTGGGAGATAACCCAAAAGTTTTAGATGAGTCTTGGAAGTTATTACCTCTGTAATAAGCGCTCCTTATCCTTTTTATTTGCCTTTTTGTGCCAAGAGTAACCTCTAATGAGAGAGAAGTAATGATTGGGAAAGTTGCTGTCCCAAAACAGATTTCTGTGCTTCACCTTACAAATTAGTGTAAAATCTCGGTACGTCCTTTTGAGGCATGAATTTTTGTGCTTCTGCCCCAGGTTGTTATCTAACTTTCGTTAGTTCAACACTTTTTGATTGAGCAATAGAAGGTCTTCGAAATAATTCATCTTTACCTGCTGGTCTGTTTTGACAGATTTCTGCCATTTTTTGCATTTGCTTCTTGTTGGTTCCTTTTTGAGTTCTTTTGGGGAATTGAGCTTTTTGAGGGAAGTGCTACAATAGCTACTGTTCTAATGGAAGTTTATTAGTGTTGAAGCTGAACCCAAAGACTTATTATCTTGAGTGCACTAATGTTGCTAATAAAGATTGTGTGAAGTTTTGTATGAAGGAAAAATTTCAGGTGTATGGAAGGAATGAGTAATGACATGAAGGATGGACTAAAGCTCAAGCTTGGGGATGCCACGCATGTCACCCCAAGAAATATCCAAGAAGTACAAGCGTCAAAGCTTGGGGATGCCCAAGGCATCCCCTTCTTCATCAATAAAAATCTCAGGTTTCTTCCAAACACTTCATTTTTATTGATTCATGCACAGTTGTGTTGTTCTTGGAGCGTATTTGTTTTTTTTATTTGGTTTTTGTTTGCTTAGTTTGATTAGTTTTCTTCAATAAATTGGTTGGACCCCCTCTTTCATACATTGGTTTTCAAATAGGTTGGTTTGGATTGGAAAAGAGTAGGAAAGTGCATGCTTAAGTGGTAAAGAGAGCTTGTTTTTGACTATGGCCTATGCTTTGTCATGCCATGCTTGATATTGTTTTGTCTTTATGCTTAGTATTCTTTGCTGTAGCATGACTTGTTATAAACAAGTGAGATTGCTTAATGTGCCTTGGATGAATCATGCGTTGATTTAGCATATTAAAGCATAGTATAGTGGTATTCTCCTTTGATGCTTTATTTGGGTTGACTTGGCGCAAGCTCACACCATGTTATGACTATCCCAAGTCACCATAGCCTTTATGATCCTTTAGTTTTCAACTTGTAGTATCACTTTATGCTTTGATCAGCTATGCATGATTATGGCCATTATTGCTCTCTTAGTTTGTTGCTCCCAGTCTTTTGCTAGCCTCCACAACAAAGTATGAGTTCCACTCATGCATCCAACTCCCTAAACCAAGTTATTCCAAAGAGTCCACCATACCTACCTACTAGCTTATGCTATTCCAAGTATATTCATTCTTTTGTTTACCTTCCAAATTAAACTTGTTATGAGAAAACTGGTGATTAAAGCTCTCACGAACTTGATGGCACACTTTACTTTTTTGCATCTAATAAACTTGAACCATTGGGTCCTTCTTTGTTGCGTATATGCTTGCGCTTTATAAGTTGAAATCAGCAGAACCATGTATCATGGGGAACGCTTTCAACATTGCACATGTACTTTGTACCCCGTTGATATCATATTCTTTTGCTTACGGATCCCGGCGGTGTAAAATAAAAGTGGAACTTGTAAGATCATGGAGTTTGTATGTGTGTTAGAGAAACGCCTGGGCCTCTAGCCTAAGCCATGCCTAATCATGGTGGAAACTTGCAGCATAACCATAATGAGCACTCTATGAAGCATCCTCAATAAAAACCTATGCAAATAGCAAATAAAAAGATCGTTGAGATGCTCATTGTCTCCTTGCCTTGTCATTTTGATTATGGGATAGCTCATGTATCATGTGCAAGGGGTACCTCGTTGGCGGTTCTTAATGATACACATGTACTTATAATGACAAGAGCTTACTCGTGACTGAAGTTGAGTAGCACGAGGATCGGTCTTCGTAAGTAAGGGGCATGAGATTTCGGTTTATAACTTGTCAAGCATATCCTCTTAGTTGTGTCACTTTAACCTTAATCACTTCAAGATGCTTATGATAGGGGCAATGAGAGCTGAAAGCTAGTAAGTACCATAATTTTTGGAAGCTCTTTATGAGACTTGAATCCCTACTTCCTTCTATGAAGGCCTTTCTTCCACTTATATATTGAGTCTCCACCTTCTATCTTTATGCACCTACTTTGAGAGCATAGTGGCCATTCTTAGTTCTATGTGCACTGTCCCAAGACTAGTTGATTGATGCATAACTTGATATTACTTGTTTTAAACTATTTGTATCTAGTCACTCTTATGAACTTTGAAGGTGTCCTATGCATTTATATTTGCTACCCTATGAAGGACAAGCTGAATGCTATTATGCTATGTTTTCTTTATGTGAAACAAACAAACGTCTTGCAAAGCATTGTTATTCATGAATCTTTTGTTTGTGCCTTTTCATGTTGCATCATAGTTTGTTTGCTTATTGCTAGAACTTTGTCTTTCATGTTATGATTGAAGTACTATGATCCCAGCTTTGAATGTTTTACAAATACTTTGATCAAGTCTTTGATGGTGCATGTCACCTCAAAAATTATTCTTTCTTTTTATCACTTACCTACTCGAGGACGAGCAGGAGTTAAGCTTGGGGATGTTGATACATTGCAAATGTATCTATAATTTTTGATGTTCCATGCTTGGTTTTATCTACTTTCTTGTGTTTTGTTCCAACTTTGGAGTACTTTTCATAGACTTTCTTGGACTAACCTATTAACAAGATGCCACAGTGCCAGTTGCATGTTTTCTGCTGTTTTTGGTTCCAGGAAAGTCAAAAAATCAATATTCTCGGAATTGGACCAGACAAAAGCCAAAGTCGATATTTTACCGGAAGACTCACGGAGCCAGAAGACGAGATGGAGAGGGGCCACGGGGCGGCCACACCATGTGGTGGCGTGGGCTAGCCCTAGCCGCGCCACCAGGTGGTGTGGGCCCCTTAGGCTGCCACCGACCTCGCCTCTTCGCCTATAAGAAGCCTCCCGATTGAAAACCCTAAGAAAGTCAAGCCTCCAGCCACGAAAAGTTCCGCAGCGCCGCCGCCACCGAAGGGGAGATTCGGGGGACAGAAAGTCTCTGTTCCGGCACCCTGCCGGGACGGGGAAGTGCCCCCGGAGACATCTCCAGCGATCTCCACCACCATCTCCATCACCATTGCTGATTCCCATGATGAGGAGGGAGTAGTTCTTCCTCGAGGCTAAGGGTTCTACTGGTAGCTATGTGTTCATCTCTCTCTCTATGCATGATCTTATTGAGATCATGAGCTTGTAATCTATAGATCTATTCTGCTACTCAAGTGCTTTAATGAATCTCTGCTCTCCCCATGTGTGTGAAAGTGAGAGCGTGCTCACCATGGTGGCACTTAGGCTAGAGATTACAAATACTTGTTATGAGTTATCTTTGGAGTTGGATGTCTTTATGAAATTGTGGTGTTTGTTGGAACCATCTAGTACTCAAGGTGACAGTGTGGGGTTTTCTAGATGGGAAAGACTTACTTTGAGGTGTGATGTTATAGCCCTACCATCGACCGGAGAGTCGTTAAGAGTAGTATCATAAAGAGAAGATATTTATATGAGAGTGTTCACTAGTGAAAGTATGATCCCTAGGCCTTGTTTCTAAGCATTGATACACCGTTTCCTACTAGATCTGTTACATGTTTTCTTGCTTCCATCTTTATTTCAGTTTGCCTTTAGTATTTTCCACGCCATCAAGTTATTTTCTAGCACCGTTACCACTTATAATTATCCATACCACTTGTATTTCACTATCTCTTCGTCGAACTAGTGCACCTATACACCTGACAAGTGTATTGGGTGTGTTGGGGACACAAGAGACTTCTTGTATCTTGATTGCAGGGTTGCTTGAGAGGGAATACCTTTGACCACTTCCTCCCTGAGTTCGATAAACCTTGGGTGATCCACTTAAGGGAAAACTTGCTGCTGTTCTACAAATGTCTGCACTTGGAGGCCCAACAACTGTCTACAAGAATAGAAGTGCGTAGACATCAACGGTCAACCAGGGCTATGGAGCTGCCCCGGGCTCTGTGGCACATGGAGCTCCTCCACCACCACCCGGACCACCACCACCTGCGGTTGCACCAGCCCACAACCATGGAGGCGAGGTGTACCCCCGACCACTAGGGAACATGGGGATGATCCAAAAGGGTCGCCCCTCAAATTGAACACAGAAGGCAATCACTCGCCAAGTCAATTTGGTGATGAACTCTCCGCCATCCACCACTGAGTACCTCAGTGGCAGGGAGTCCTGCATCACCTTCGACAAAAGCGACCACCCGCGTCAAGTACCTCGCCCAGGCCACTGTCCCCTGGTACTCGAGGCACAGATCAACGGGTTCGAGATGAGTCGCGTCTTCATGGACCGCGGAAGCGACATCAACCTCATGTTCGCAAGTACCTTGCAGGCAATGAGGGTCCCCCTGACATGTCTGGAAGTGTCAGACACGACGTTCCACGGCATTGTTCTAGGGAAGGGAGTGTACCCCCTAGGCAAGATTAACCTCGACGTCATCTTCGGCACGCCGCAAAATTTTTGGTGAGAGCGCATCGACTTTGAAGTCGTCGACTGGCCCTCACAGTACCACTGTATCCTTGGGCGTGTCACGTTTGCGAGGTTCATGGCGGTACCACACTATGCCTATCTGCAGATGAAGATGTCAGGCCCAAACAGCGTCATCACAATCAACGAAAGCTTCGAGAGGTCTGATAGTTGCGACAGGGAATTCAACAGAATCTCCTAGTCCTTCGGCATGCAAGAGGAACTCGCAAGATTAAAGGAGTCGACAAACAACAGTATGCCTTCCCTGAGCAGCCAAGTTCACCTGACCTATCCTTCGACTCATTGGTACACACCAAGAAAGTCCATGTCCACCCAATGGACCCGACCAAGACAGCCCTCATCGCCAACAACTTGAGTTCCGCATAGGAACTCGCGCTCGTCGAGTTCCACCGTGATCACTGGGAAATCTTCGCCTGGTGTCCAGTGGACATGCCAGGAGTTCCCAGGGAACTCGCTGAGCACTCACTCAACGTGAATCCAGACGCAAGGCCAGTCAAGCAGACAATAAATACTTATCATGAGTATAATTTGAGTTGGATGTCTCTATGAGATTGTGGTGTTTGTTGGAACCATCTAGCGCTCAAGGTGATAGTGAGGGGTTATCTAGATGGGGAATGCGAACTTTAAGGTGTGCTATTATATCCCTACATCGTCCAACCGGAGAGTAGTTCAGGGTAGCATCATGAAGAGAATATATTTATATGAGAGTGTCCACTAGTGAAAGTATGATCCCTAGGCCTTGTTTCTAATCATTGAAACACCGTTTACAATTAGTTCTGTTACATGTTTTGTTGCTGCCACTCTTATTTCAGATTGCAATTACCACTTGTAATCATCCATATTACTTGTATTTCACTATCTCTTCGCCGAACTAGTGCACCTATACACCTGACAAGTGTATTGGGTGTGTTGGGGACACAAGAGACTTCTTGTATCTTGATTGCAGGGTTGCTTGAGAGGGATACCTTTGACCACTTCCTCCCTGAGTTCCATAAACCTTGGGTGATCCACTTAAGGGAAACTTGCTGCTGTTCTACAAACCTCTGCACTTGGAGGCCCAACACTGTCTACAAGAATAGAAGTGTGCGTAGACATCAAAGATCAACAGACTCCTCGATGCAAATTTCATACATGAGATCAAGGAAAGCACCTGCCTCTCAAACACAATGCTTGTGCCTAAAAAGGACACGGACATCCTACGGATGTGCGTGGATTTCACCCCTTAAACAAGCACTGCCCAAAGGATCACTTCCTGTTGCCACGGATTGATCAAATAATCGACTCCACTGCGGGATGTGAGCTCCTCTGCTTCCTCTACGCCTACTCAGGCTACAACCAGATTTGAATGAAAGAGTAAGATCAAGAGAAGACGGTGTTCACGATACCCTTTGGTGTGTTCTGCTACAACACGATGCCCTTCGGGCTAAAAAACGCAGGAGCTACCTAACAGCGCTGCATGCAGGCCTACCTCAAGAACCAACTTGGTCGCAATATCCAAGTCTACGTCGATGACATCGTCATCAAAACCAAAGAGGAAGCCACGTTAATCGACGATCTTCGTGAGACCTTCGATAACCTCGATCGCTACTTGATCAAGCTCAATCCAGACAAATGCGCCTTCGGCGTACCATCTGGGTAATTACTTGGGTACCTCATCTCTACGAGAGGGATCGAGGCAAACCCAAAAAAGATAAAAATCATACTAGCCATGGAGAATCCGAAGAACGTAAAAGGCGTCCAGCAGCTGGCTGGGCGAATCACGGCGCTCAGTCGATTCATCAGTCGAATGGGCGAAAAGGCACTGCCCTTCTACCAACTTATCCGCAAAGCTGACAAGTTCGAGTGGACAGACGAAGCGCAAGAAGCATTCGAACATCTCAAGCGTCTACTATCCACCTCGCCAGTATTGGTCACACCTCGTGAGAAGGATCTGCTATTGCTATACATCTCCACCACCAACCAGGTGGTCAGAACCATGCTCGTGGTGGAGCGAGCCGAAGAAAATAACGTGCATGAGTTTCAGCGCCCAGTATACTACCTCAGCGAGGTGCTTACGCCAACAAAGCAGCGGTACCCGCACTACCAGAAGCTGGTGTATGGCGTCTTCCTGACAGCCAGGCGACTGCGCCACTTCTTCCAGGAGCACCCAATCGTGGTGGTCAACGACGCCCCGCTTGGGCACATACTCAATAACCCCGATGCCACTGGACGAGTCATGCTCTGGGGAATTGAACTGTTTCCACAAGACATTACATATGAGAAGTGCGACGCGATCAAGTCTCAAGTTCTCCCGGACTTCCTCGTACACTAGATGGAGAACCAACTCCCCGACAAGCCAGATATGTCCTATCTTTGGACAATGCACTTCGACAAGTCCAAGCGAAAGGATGGGGTTGGCGCAGGTGTCATACTGACATCGCTCGAAGGAGATAAGATGAAGTACGTTCTGTGAATGCAGTTCACGGCCTCCAACAATGAAGTTGAATATGAAGCCTTGATCCATGGAATGCGGATGGCGAAAGCCTGAGACGCCAAGAGACTTGTCATCTACGGCGACTCCAAACTGGTGGTCAACCAAACAATGCACGAGTGTGACTCCCTGAGCGACAACATGATCACCTACCGTGACCTCTACGACACACTCAAGGGAGACTTCGACGGCTGCGAGCTGCGACACATTGGCCGCGAAAGAAATGAAGATGCAGATATACTCGCCAACATCGGCTCCACCTGCGCCCCAATACCACCTAGGGTATTTCTCGAGCGCATCTACAAACGCTCCATCCAGCCCAAGGCTCCAGAAAAGAAGGCAAGCACGTCAACAGACTCGGGGGCTACGCCACCCAACGAGCCAATGGCACTCGAGGACATGGATCCTGATACAGACTCGAAGGCCCAATAGAGGTCATGCTGGTCGAGCAATCTTGGACATAGCCGTATATCACATACCTTCTCAGCAAAAGGCTGCTAGATGATCCGACTGATGCACGACACATAGTGCGACGATCCAAGGCATTCACCCTCATCAACGACGAACTGTACAAGCGCATCATCATAGGAGTTCTTCAGAGGTGCGTCTCCAATGGAGATGGAAGAACCATCCTCCTCGACATACACGAAGGCACTTGCGAACACCATGCTGGCAGTCGTGCTCTCGTCGCCAAAGCTCTACGAGCTGGATTCTACTAGCCAACGGCCATGCGTGATGCCAAGGACATCGTCTAGCGCTGCAACGCTTGCCACCGATTCGCGGATAAACGGCATGCACCTGGCGTGGAGCTCAGGCCAATACCAGTGGCTTGGCCCTTTGCACAATAGGGACTCGACATGGTCGGCAAGCTCTCGAGGTCCTCGCGGGTACATCTACCTCCTACTCGTGGTCGACAAATTCACCAAGTGGATCAAGGCCATGCGGGTGACGAATCAGTCAGGAGCCAGCGCTGTCAAGTGGCTCACCCTCAGACCAACGGGACAAACTTCACCTCCAATGAGTTCTAGGAATTCTGTGAAAACCTGGGAATAAACATTAGCTATGCCTCGGTGGCTCACCCTCAGACCAACGGTCAAGTCAAAAAGGCCAACAACCTCGTCTGCGGGGGAATCAAGAAACGACTCCTTTCGCGACTCAAACAAGCCGCTGGATGCTGGCCAGAAGAGCTGCAATCTGTACTTTGGAGCCTACGCACAACTCCAAATAGCGCCACGGGCCACACTCCGTTCTTCATGGTACACGGTGCTGAAGCGGCGCTACCCACAGAAGTGCGCTACAAAGCCCCGCGGGTGGTTGCATATAGCAAGAAGGAATCAACTCTCGCACTCAAAGATTCCGTCGACCTCCTTGATGAGGCACGCGAGATTGCAGCGAAGAGATCCACGATCTACCAGCAGAGCATCCGCAAATACCACAGCAGAAGGCTACGCCCCAGATCCTTCGTCGAAGGAGACCTGGTCCTGCGACTGAAGCACCAAGGGCATCTCAAGTTCGAGTCCCCTTGGGAAGGACCTTATGTGATTACCGAAGTAATCTCAGGAGGCACCTATCGCCTTAAAGATTTCAAGAGCGGAGTCGCATACTCGAATCCCTGGAACGTCATGCATCTGCGCCGTTTCTATCCTTAGATGTTTTTTACTTTACAAATAAGGCTATTCAGCCAGGCTACTTAGCCACACATTGTACCTCATGATATTCTACGAATAAATAAAGCTAAGTGCCCCAAACCCTGTGTTTTATGCTTTTCTCGCAATTATTTTACTCGGGTGTTGCGCCACCCTTTGCATCTTGTTCCACGAACAATACAGGATCCTGAGTAGCTGACGCACTACCAATCGAACCCTTGATAACACCAACCCAGCTGCAACACACCTGACAGGTTGGCAAGGTGCTGTTATGGATACAAGTCAGGCTAACGAAAAGGACATGTACCTTATAATACACTCGAAAAACATACAAGCTAGCAAGCTCTTTACATATTGAGTGGTATCAAATACACCCACCGTAATCATATGAATTTTACAACACTTATACACCTCTGTGCAGGATACAAAATTACGCTACTGCAGCAAAAGAAGAACATTCGTTTGCTCTTCAAAGAAGTCCATGATATCCTCCGTTGGCTGGTCAACCGCCTAATAGCGCGGCACCATATTCCAAGTCATCCCTTCAGGTGGCGGAGGTGGTATAGGGGCAACAGACGCGATGTCCACATATGGCCGATGCAGTCATACCAGCGACAATGCAGCCTTAGCACCTGTGACCAGTTGCTGTCGCACGCACTTGTTGGGTCCGCAGCATAGAAAACAAAAAAATTCCTACGATGGGAACTATACGCCAAGATCTATCTACTAGATACAAGCAACGGGTGGATATACATACATAGAGAACTTACCCTCGAAGACAACAAAGCTTTCTTAACGAGTTGGAACTCGTGGATGATGTAGTCGTACACTTGCCGATCTCAAGATCGTGATGAAGTCCAACAGGTCTGGCTCCAGCACGTCCATCAGATCCAGCTCCAGCAAGTCCAGCACCACCAAGTCCAGCACCGCAAAGCAGCAGTGCATCCGTGATCACACACACGTCCGGTACCCCGACAACCTCCGTCCCTCGCTCCAGCAAAGCAGCGGAAGCAGCAACTCCTTTCTAGATAAAGCCATCGGGAACATGTATCTTGCTAATCCGAGACCATGGGGGAATAATACTAGAGGGGGAGAGATATCCTTCACGAGGAGGTGTGTGGAAGAAGGGGTGTGAGGGGTGACTTTTATAGGAGGAGGGGCTGCCCCTCCCCATGGCCAGCGCCCAAGGGGTGACCCCTCACCCCCTCATTCATGTTGTGGTAACTCCCTCCACATAAATTTGCCCCTTCACATTCTCTTTTAAAGTATCCACTTTGAATGCATTAAATTTCTCCAAAAATGCTCTCTCATTTAATAAAACTCTTTTATTGATTTTATTCAGAATTTTGTTAATTACTTTACCGAACAAACAATCACATAAAAACCCCTGCAACATTTCAATATTACATGCAGAACCAATTTCAGCAATTTCACCTGAAACAGTTCCAGTGTCTATTGAAATAATTCCAGCGCATTCTTAAATCTTTATCTGAAACATATTTGCTCCAAATGGTGTCGGTATCCCTTAAGTGTGTCACCCTACGGTTCGCGAATAATGCAGACATGATCGAGACCCCTCTCAGATCAATAATCAGAAGCGGGACCTGGAGATCCATACTGACTCCTACACATTCAATGATGACTTCTGTGATTGTGAGAACCTTTAACGCTAGTAACTAAATCCCTTTGTCTCATGATATAATACATGTCCGATATTCGATCATCGGTATCCAAATACCTAGTTTGATCTCGTTACCGACATGTACTCTTTTCTCGTTCCCGTGATATAACATTCTAGTGATCACATCACTTTCTTGCAAGCTATCTTAATGTGATATCACCGAGAGGGCCTAGAGTATATATATCCGTCATTGGGATTGACAAATTCCACTCTTGATCCATGAGCCTCAACATAACACCTTCGTAGCACTGAACCCACCTTTATAGTCACCCTGTTATGCTGTGATGTTTGATGTTATCAAGATACTCTTCCGGTGTTAGCAATTAACATGATCTCATGGTCTAAGGACTAAGATTACTTCGTATGATGTTATAGCAATATAAACATAATGACTTTGATCATAATGCTATACTTCGGATAAATGTTCATCACATCATTCCACCAATGTTGTGACCTCGTTATTAACAACATCGAATGTCCATCATCAGGAAACCTTGATCATCTTGTTAATCAACGAGCTAGTTTATATGAGAGGCATTACTAGGAACTTTGTATTTTGTTTATTAAAAACACATGTATTAACGTTTCCAATTAATACAATTATAGCATGCAAAATAAACATTTATCATAAACATGGAACAAGATAATAACCACTTTAGTATTGCCTCTCGGGCATAGTCCCTTCAGTCTCCCACTTGCACTAGAGTCAATAATCTAGTTTGAAAAACTTTGCGTATTGAACACCTATGGCTTTCTAGTGTTGCATATACGCGATTGCTAGTGGTTAATATAATCTCCGGATCTGACGGTTTCAGGTCCGTGTGTATTTGCATGTCTTTGCGTCTCTACGCATCACTCATTCTCAAATGAGATGGCATTGTATAAATTTGGTCCTTTCGTGAGACCTTTAGTTCGTTCAGGTTAAAATATGTTGATATTATTGTCATACAATATATCTTCATAGTATTAGCCCACTTTGAAACACACCTAGTTTGATAACAAACTACATAACACAAATGCCCTCCTTTGCTGCTATTATAGCAGTCATATACTTAGCCTTCTGTTGTAGTATCTGTCACAATGTCTCAACTTTGGAACTCATCCAAATCCATCATGGAACATCCTTTCCATTACATTGTGCCACCCATAGTCTAAATTGAGATAAATTTAATTTGTATCTTGTGAAAAAACTAGTATCAATGTAACACTTTACAATGAACTACCTTTAACTATTTGTCACTTATACATGATATATTCTTAGTTCTTCCAAAGCTCATAAGAATATCTTTACTATTGTCCAATGATCATCTTATGAATCATTCTGGTATGTGCTCATAACATTCAGAGCATAGGACATTCTGGATATATACATATCATGGTATAATCGATCAAAGTCTTCATGTGATTTTACTCACCAAGTGTTGAAACACTTGAATCTTGATACAATCCTTTCCATGCAGCAAGAACCTTTCTTGTTGTTTCCATATTGAACCCTTTTAATATCTCATATATGTACGTCTGGCATAACCATATTAGCGTATCAATCTATCCATATAGACATTGATGCCAAATATTCCGGTTTTGCCCAAGTCTTTCATCGAAATCTTATTTTAATGAAATTCTTAACTTGTGTCAATACAAGATACATCATTTCCAATCAACAATATGTCCTCTACATAATGTATTAGAAATATGTCTCAGCGCTCCCACTTAATTTCTTGCAAATGCAAGCATCTTCATCATCTCCGATGAATTTAAACTCTTTTAACAGTTTCATCATGGCGAAGATTCCAACTCTGCTATGCTTACCTCAACTATTGAAGTGTGCATGCCCTTTTAGCATCCTTTGAATTAACAAAACCCTTCGGACCATGTCATGTACACGTCCTAGGTAACCATTCTATTATAAGAACCTTGTTTTGTTTATTCAACTATCATACATCAAATTATATGTAGTGGTTGCTACATTAATCCGTCAAGACTAAATATCGCTATGAAAGATCAAATCTTGTCATAGTCAACTCCTTGAACATTGCCATAAACTTCTTTCCGACATGTCGACTATTTCATAGATGTTAAACATCCCTGTCTATTTCTTTATAGATCCAAACACGACCGATAGGCTTTACGCCTTTTTAGAGGGTCTTCCAAGTTCAGAAACTTGATTCTCGTGTATGGATACTATCACGGATTCTATGACTTCTCTAGTCATTTTATGGAGTCAGGGCCAATCATCGCTTCTTTGCATGCAGTCGGTTCATCATTGTCAAAACAATAACAACTTGTTTATCAAATATCACTATTTGATTCTTACTGACCCACACGGTTCAATATGAACACTAATCTCCGAGATTACAACCTTTGTAATCACGGGAGCCATGAGCATTGTGGCCGCCACCGGGACACTTTTCGGCGCTGCGCTACTTAGCACACATAGCTAAGGTTCAACAAGCTTATCAAAGTTCTATTGTCCTCCCACTTAACTTTTCTCGAAAAATCCCTTCTCAAGAAACTTGACGTTCCAAGCGACAAACTCTTTTGTCCTTGGTGTTAAGGAGGAATTCCCAACAAATTATTTGGGATAACCTACAAAGACGTGCTCATCCGACTTTGGTTGTAAACATTTTACTTATGCATAGCATACCAAAATTTAAGAAAAGACAATTCGGGTTTTATCCCAAACCATAACTCATATGGTGTCATTTCAACGGATCACAATGGTGCTCTTTTCAGTGTAAAAGTGGTAGTCTCTAAAGCTTTAATCCTTAAAACATAATGGCAGTTTTATAAATGACACCTTTGATCTTACCATGTCAAACAAGGTTTGATCTGATCTCTCGAACATACCATACTTCTGTGGTTTATCAGGAAATGCAAATTCATGGAACAATTCCTGAAATCTTAGGTGTTTTGCTAAACCTATAACTCAAATATCTTCCTTTATGATCAAATCATGAACCCTTTTATTTTCTTGTTACAATGTTTTTTCACTTCATCTTGAAAGTCTTTGAACAATATTCAAACGTTTCATACTTCTTCCTTATTAGGTAAATATATAGATATATATTCACTCAAATTTCTGGAGAAAGCATATGAAGCAAAAAGATCCACCGCATATGGCTACACATAATGGACTATGCACATCAGCATGCACAATTTCCAATAAGCTAGTCATCCGTTACTCTTTGGCCTATGAACGGAGTTTCAATTATCTCGAGGAAAGTCTCACAAGCGTCAATTGATCAAAATCAAAGACTCGAAAAATCTATCAACATGGAGTTTCTTCATGTTTACTTTCCAATATAATTCAAACAGCGATGTCACTTCATAAGTGATCTTCCAATCATTTGTCTTACGACATTTTAGCAATAATTTTTATGGATGTGATTTCTCAAACTAGACTTGTAAAAGTTCATCCATCCTTTATGGAATACGGTAATTATTTGAACAACCATTGTTCTCGTAATACCGGAACAAAATAACAATTATTAAAACAAATCTGGAAGGCTAGGTTTGACGACAACGAAAAACACAATAACACTTTATTTGTTTTCGATGAACATCATCACTTATTCTTTTGCTAGTTACTTAGGCCATTGCAGTTCATGAATTGCGTTGTCCTGTATGATACTTCATACCAACCAATTCGGTATCCAATACCTCAAAACCACATTGTTTAACAAGTAAGGAATACATCCATAACATGTATATCTTCTATATATCTAAGTTGGACATCTCCAGCTTTTTCTTTTCTGCCAAATATTTTAAAGATTCTCTTTCAGCAATTCCTTTTCCTTTTAAAAGAATCTATCAACATCAATAGTGGTGTCATTCACATGACACATAGTACAAAGCATATATAGGCAAACACTAATACCTTTGGACTCGCACTTTGAAGTGGATCACCATCATCAAATGTTTGGCATTCTTTCAAAAATCCATTCTTTAGTAATCTTTTAGTGTAGTAAACATTTTACTTACATCTTCTGTTCATCCTTATCATGACAACTTTCATGATCAAGCTACTATAGCCTATAAGGATGAATCGTGAGTATAATGTTAGTTCCCAAATCCTTTTTGGGAGATCCGGATGCCTAGCATCTCCATCCTTCACAAATTCTCATAATATGAGAACATGTATTTTGCTAAATTATACTCTATCATAATGCAACCAAAAACATTGTTTCAGATATCACAATATCTTCCACACATGATGGTTTTTGAAACAATTTTTCAGCTCCTAGATAATCTTGATATTAAAACAACTTTTGAATATCAAAAATCATGGAGGCAAAATTATACTTTAGATACTAACATTGGAATTCTTACTCTTGATTTAATACTACTTATTAAACTTCATGGAGTAAATTGAGTTTGCTAAAAGTTTGCAATAGGACTTCTAAACTTTAAATTGACATTCAAAACAATATGATACCAGTTCGTAAAGTAAATATCCAGAATTCTATAGTTCTATTATCTCAATTAAAACTAAGCATAAGGTAGTGAACAGACGCCAATGACTACAATAAATTATGCAAATTCACTTCAATTTAGTTTATGACAAATTGAGTTCGACTAATCCAAATTAGAAATGAACTCCCACTCAAAAACGACATCCCTCGTGCCTTTTTGGTGATTACATGAACCAAATCCACTACACCAAGTCCGATCATCACGTGAGTCGGTGTAGCTTCAAAGGCGAGCATCAATATGGGAATCACATCAACTATATGACTCATGCTTAACCTTTCAGTCCGTGTTCCGAGGCCATGTCTGTACATGCTAGGCTCGCCAAGTAAGAACCTTAGTACTCGCGTGTGTAAAACTGCCTTACACCCGTTGTATGAAAGCGTAGAGTCGAGTACACCAGATCATCACGTGATGTCTCGAAACACGATCCATAGAACGGTGCATACTTAAGGAAGAACACATTTTTATCTTGATATCTAATTGAGGGATCATCTTAAAATGCTACTAAAACGCCAAACTAGCAATATAAGATGCAAACATCAAATGTGTAAAGTGAGATGATATGGTCCATGCATTTGATCTCTATCATATGCATCATGGTATGATCTCTATCATTCCTTTGTGTGTAAGGCCAAGGTCTATGGAACTTACACGTTAGGTGTGTTGTAAGAGTATCAACTATACATCAACTTACAACATTACCATATCATGACACTAGCCCAGCAACGATCTAAACTAGATGCCTCTAATTTATCAATTGCAAATTTTTACGTGGCTTAGGCCTTTCGAAGATAGAACCGGTCTTACCTACGAACATTGAACCACAACGAGGATAACCAAGTTATTAGCAACTCGTTGTAAATCAGATATTGACTATAGTAGGAGAGACAGACACCCGCCAGCCACTTATGGAAAACTAGTTGCATGTCAGTCGTGGAACCGGTCTCATGTACGATGACATGTAAGGTTTGTCCAGGGCGCTTCATACCACTATGCCACCAATATTCAAAATACATGAAAGAATCAATAACACGATCATATCGCCCACATATAAACATATGTGTACTACCCGTGCAAAGCACCTACGCATAGATCAGGCTCTGATACCACTGTTGGGTCCGCAGCATAGAAAACAAAAAAATTCCTACGATGGGAACTATACGCCAAGATCTATCTACTAGATACAAGCAACGGGTGGATATACATCCATAGAGAACTTACCCTCGAAGACAACAAAGATTTATTAACGAGTTGGAACTCGTGGATGATGTAGTCGTACACTTGCCGATCTCAAGATCGTGATGAAGTCCAGCAGGTCCGGCTCGAGCACGTCCAATAGATCCAGCTCCAGCAAGTCTAGCACCACCAAGTCCAGCACCGCAAAGCAGCGGTGCATCCGTGATCGCACACACGTCCGGTACCCCGACAACCTCCGTCCCTCGTTCCAGCAAAGCAGCGGAAGCAGCACCTCCTTTCTAGATAAAGCCACCGGGAACATGTATCTCGCTAATCTGAGACCATGGGGGAATAATACTAGAGGGGGAGAGATATCCTTCATGAGGAGGTGTGTGGAAGAAGGGGTGTGAGGGGGGCCTTTAATAGGAGGAGGGGGTGCCCCTCCCCTTGGCCGACGCCCAAGGGGTGACCCCTCACCTCGTCATTCATGTGGTGGTAACTCCCTCCACATAAATTTTCCCCTTCACATTCTCTTTTAAAGTCCCCACTTTAAATGCATTAAATTTCTCCAAATTTAATGCTCTGTCATTTAATAAAAATCTTTTATTGATTTTATTCAGAATTTTGTTAATTACTTTAATTAACAAACATTCACATAAAACCCCCTGCAACATTTCAATATTACATGCAGAACCAATTTCAGCAATTTTCACCCGAAACAGTTTTGGTGTCTATTGAAATAATTCCAGCACTTTCTTAAATCTTTATCTGAAACATATTTGCTCCAAATGGATTCGGTATCCCTTAAGTGTGTCACCCTACGGTTCGCGAATAATGCAGACATGATCGAGACCCCTCTCAGATCAATAATCAGAAGCGGGACCTGGAGATCCATACTGACTCCTACACATTCAACGATGACTTTTATGATCGTGAGAACCTTTAACGCTAGTAACTAAATCCCTTTGTCTCATGATATAATACATGTCCGAGATTCGATCATCGGTATCCAAATACCTAGTTTGATCTCGTTACCGAGGTGTACTCTTTTCTCGTTCCCGTGATATAACATTCTAGTGATCACATCACTTGCTTGCAAGCTATCTTAATGTGATTTCACCGAGAGGGCCCAGAGTATATCTATCCATCATCGGGATTGACAAATTCCACTCTTGATCCATGAGCCTCAACATAACACCTTCGTAGCACTGAACCCACCTTTATAGTCACCCTGTTACGGTGTGACGTTTGATGTTATCAAGATACTCTTCCGGTGTTAGCAATTAACATGATCTCATGGTCTAAGGACTAAGATTACTTCGTATGATGTTATAGCAATATAAACATAATGACTTTGATCGTAATGCTATACTTCAGATGAATGTTCATCACATCATTCCACCAATGTTGTGACCTTGTTATTAACAACATCCAATGTCCATGATCAAGAAACCTTGATCATCTTGTTAATCAACGAGCTAGTTTATATGAGAGGCATTACTAGGAACTTTGTATTTTGTTTATTAAACACACATGTATTAACGTTTCCAATTAATACAATTATAGCATGCAAAATAAACATTTATCATAAACATGGAATAAGATAATAACCACTTTATTATTGCCTCTCAGGCATATTCCCTTCAACACTCACGAACCGCATTGATATCCTGAAACCTTGTCAGGAGAGCCAACATGCTTGAGGGCACCAACATCGCTTGGAAGATATGCCTAAGGCACGATTGTGCCTTCTTTGGCATTGAAGCACTCGTGAAGAACGATCCTGCAGCGTCGCCAACGCGACTGCACGGTCGTGGTCCACCCAAAAGTACCCACTAGCCTGCTGCTGCTCTTGGGTAAGGTCATTCATTCGAATGGCCACCCGGTCCTTCTCATCCTACGGATGACGAGCGCTAACAACTACAAAAAGAAGGACCAAATGCATAAGCCAAGGCATCGCCGCGAATGGCTAAAGAAAGGATAAGAAGATAGAGAGCTAACATTTATAGTGCTCGTTCAGCTGAGAAACTTTGTCTAGGAAATACTTCTCGCAAGTAGTGGCCCTCTCCGCCTTCGACTTCCATACATCCACATTACTGCGGATAATGGGCAACTCTCGCTCCAACTGCTTAATATGGTCGCGCAGTTGAGAGAAGCAACAGCTCCTCCACCATTGAACGCGGTTGCGCTGCGTTTTCATCAGTGGGAGGAGAGTCACGAGGACCACTTGAAGGACCCTATTATAACCAAGCAAGAAGCAAATAAGGGAACAAGAATACATTGATAAAAAGTGTGAGTGTATCCAAATGCGACAAAGTATTAACAGGGGCACCCCCACGAAACATAGTTCAGCCAAAAGGAAGCTACAATTATTACAGATGACAGCTAAGGCATAATCTTCTTCTTCGACTTGGACTTCGACTTTGGGGGCTTCATCGCATTCGTGGCAGTCTCTAACGCCACGGATTTTCCGGTGGTAGCCCCAGACGCTGCAGCCTTCACCGCTTTCACCTGCCGCAGCTCCTCAGAGTATTTGGCGACTGTCTCAATAAGATGAGGCCCATACTTACTGCATTTAGTGGCGAAAGGCCGGAAGACTACCTCCTAACCATCTGCGTCGACAGGCATTGCCTCGGAGATTGCGCTTGGGTCTAGCTCCGCACCATGCGCCTATGCCATCGCGAGTGTCATCGTGGCAGCGACAGACCGCTGAGCATTCTTGAAATCCATTGGGATTCCTTCTGCGAAGGACTCCACCAGGCCATCAAGACTCTCGATTAAACCAGCCTTAGGGGCCATATCCTCACGGAGGCGGCTCAGCACGTTATTGGCCTTCCTGAGCGTATCTTGGAGGGACACACTATGGTCCTCGACTGCGGCCATGGCACCAGCCAAGGCATCCGCACGGCGAAGGGCCTGGGCATCGAAGCTTACGCCGGCGGCATCTGCATACATAGAGTATCAACACTGCAACATGAAATCAAATAGGGAAAAATGCAAGTGCAGTTGAACAATACCTGAAAGAGCCTTTGCAATCGAGAAAAGTTGTTCTTCGAACAACTACTCCCTTTTGGCAGTGGAGGCATGCAAGTCTTCCTCACACTTCCGCGACTCTTCCAGAGCAGCGACTGCCTCATCGCGCTTTTTCTCTACTGCGGCAAGTCCCTTCTCGAGGGAAGTGACGCGACGGAGAAGCTCATTATGCTCCCCTACAAAGGACAGATAACGATAAAAGTAAGTTTGCAAATTTCTACATAAGCAGATCAAAGAAGAGAAGATCACTACAAACCTTCGACTGCGCGGTGGTGATTGTCCAGCAGGGCATGTTGTCCACCCAAGGCAAGGCTTTGCTCCGCAAGGCGAGTAGAATCCTTCACGATGGGATACACCAAGAGAAACGAAGATTCAGTGTCAACCAAAAGCACAAATTCGACTATCAGCGGCAAAAAGATACTTACGTGTTCCTCTAGGGACTCCGAAGATTCCTGTCGAGTGGGCGTCCGTGCAACCATCCGGTGCCCCCTGTTATGAGGGGAACTCGAAGAGTTGGCGCTGGAGTGGGTCGCCACCGGAGGAGAAGGCGACCGCACGGCCACCTCCTTGTTTTTGGAGTCTGCGACTCTGGATTCTTTCACAAATTGGCAGTCGGAGGAGGACGACGACGTCGTTTGACTACAAACAGGACCAACACCACTCCAGAAGAAAAACTCCAAAGGACAACAAGACGCACTCGCAAATACTAAAAACTCACCCAACGAATTTATCAAGGTCAAAGGAGTCATCCGACACGATACAGACAAATCAGTCAAAGACATCATGGACCATACACTATCTAATATAGTGCGGTTATGCCATTCCGACACACCATTATGCCGAGGTGTCCCGACTGGCATAAGCTATGGTACGATACCACAGTCCCTCAAGTGCATGCAAAACTCATAACTCAAATACTCGCCTCCACAATCGGATCGTAGATGCTTGATTTTCTTGTTAAGTTGATTCTCTACCTTCTGAAATTCCTTGAACTTTTCAAAGGTTTCAGATTTGTGTTTCATTAAGTAGATATACCTATATCTACTCAAATTATCAGTAAAGGTAACAAAATAATGATAACCATTACATGTTGAGATGCTCATTGGGCCACATGCATCTGTATGTATGATTCCCAATAGGTCCGCAGCCTGCTCCATTGTGACGGAGAAGGGTGTCCTAGTCATCTTGCCCATGAGGCAAGGCTTGCACGTATCAAGGGATTCAAAATCCAATGATTCCAAGAGTCCATTAGAATGGAGCTTCTTCTTGCACTTTACACCAATATGACCAAGACGGGAATGCCATAGATATATGGTATTATCATCATTATGCTTACAACGTTTAGCACGAACATTATGGATGTGAGTATTGCAATCAAGATCCAGCAAGAATAAACCATTACACACAGGCGCATGAACATAGTAAACATCATTCATATAAATAGAATAACCACTTGTTCTGGATTTAAACCAATAACGATCTTGCAACAAGCAAGATCCACTCACAATATTCATACTTAATGCGGGTACATAGTAGCATTTATTCAAGACTAATATCAATCATGGCGGCAGACATAGAGGTAGAGTGCCAATGGCCACCATGTCGACTTTCGAGCCGTTGCTAACACGCATCATCACTCGTCCTTCCTCAGGCGCCTCTTACTCTGCAGCTCCTGCTGAGAGTTACAAATGTGAGCAACAGAACCGGTATCAAATACCCAGGTGTTCCTCCTGGCGCTAGTAAGGAATACATCTATAACATGTATATCCAATATACCTTTGTCTTTGGTGTCTATCTTGTCAGATTTCTTGTCCTCAAAGTACTTGGGGCAATTACGTTTCTAGTGTCTGTTCCCTTTGTAGTAGAAGCACGTGACGCCGAGCTTAGGACTAGGTTTGGCAGCCTTAGAGGTGTAGGAAACATGTTTTCCATCCTTATTAGGCTTCTTGACTTTTCCCTTGTGCCTCTGCTTATTAAATTTGGTGGTCTTATTGACCATCAACACTATGTGCTCCTTCTTGATTTCAACCTCAGCAGTTTTGAGCATGTCGAACACTTCAGCAAGGGTCTTAGTCATCCCTTGCATGTTTTAGTTCATCACAAAACTCTTGTAGCCACGGCCAGCGAGTACAGCACCCTATCTATCACGAGCTCTTCCGGGATTTTTCAATCCAGGGAATTCAAGCATTTAACATAGCTAGACATTTTGACTACGTGCTTGCTTATACTGATGTGCTCTTCCATCTTGTCGGAGAAGAAGAGCTGGGAAGCATCATACCTCTCTGCTCGAGCCTATGGAGCAAAGACAGCCTTAAGATCTTCAAAGATCTCAAAAGAATTCATCTTCTCAAAACTATTTTGAAGCTCCGTCTCCATGGCATAGAGCATTCCACTCTGGATGAGGGAGAAATCATGCTCCTTGGACTACCAGACATTCTTTTCATCCTCAGGGGTGGAATCTGTAGGCTTAGCAGGAAGCTCAGCCTCAATGACATAAGTCAACTTGTAGGGGACTAGGAGGATCCTCGGATTATGGTACCATGCGGTGAAGTTGGTTCCATCAGTTTTCAGCTTGTCCTTATCTAGGAATGTGCTAAGGTTGAAGGTGGGTGGGCGAGACATCTACAGTGTATTTGCAAAGTGTTTAGACCATGTTCATAATACCGAGTTCAAGTTTTAATTCAAGCTATAAACCAAAAACTCCCACTCAAACGAACATCCCTCAATTCGTTTGGTGATCACATGATCCTAATCCACTACACCACACCCGATCATCATGGCTGGCAATGCAGTTTCAAAGGTAGACATTCTTAATGTTAATAAAATCACATGTGACTCATGCTCGACCTTTTGGTCTCCTATGTTCCAAGGCCATGTCTGTACATGATAGGCTCACCAATTCTAACTAGTGTGTGTTTTAGTGCAACATGGCTCACACCCACCATATGAGAACGCATATATGTATGACACCCGATCGTCACGACATGCCTCATAACGGAGAACTTTCTTGGTGGTGCACACATAGAGGGGAACACTATAATTGGAATTATGTGAGGGATCATCCTATTATGCTACCATCGTATATCCTAATACACAAACACAATAAGATGCATAAGGAATACTTCAAAAGTATGGTGCCATGACATGGTTACAACCTCTTGATCTCCATCAAGAGCTCCAATGAGAACGTTTCACAAACTTATCATTACCATGTCACAACACACGTCCCTGCAAAATAAAGTTAGACGCCTCTACTTTATCTATTGCAAGTTTTACGCAGCTTTAGGGCTTCCGCGATAGAACCCCTTCCCACCTACGAACATAGAGCCACAACATGGATTCAATAATTGCTGTTTTTCTTCCCTTTTTAGGGCCTTTCGATGTCAATGCTATATCAACTACTTTAGAGAGACAGACACCCCCCAAAGCCACTTACTTGTGGACCAGTCTCGTGAATCACCATGTAATGTTGGTTGGGGGTCGCTTCATCAAACAGTACCACAATATGAACAAGAACACAAAAGAGGGTAGCAACTAGAAAATCAATTCGCACATATTGCTATGTGTTCTATCCATATGACATGCCTACCCATAGACCCGCTCTGATACCACTATAGGGTTCTAGAGCAGAAAACAAAAAAAACCTAGCTACGTGAACACTAAAACTAGGATCTATACTATGTAGACATAAGTAACGGAAAAGGAAGACGGTATTCATACCCTTGAAGATCGAGAAATGCCTTACGCGGGAAGGCGTATATTGATGAATACGAGCAGCTCCAAGCGCCCCAAGTGTGGCGCCTCCGAAGTACTACACATGTTCGGTGTAGGCGACGTCTCCCGAGCTCCGATCTAGCTGAGCAGTGGAAGAACAAAGATGGCAGACTAAAGATCACACGATGGTAGTGTGAAGGTGGACAACTCAAAAACCCCGAGGTCCTCTCCAATATTATGGAGAAACCCTCAAAGGAAATGAGAGAGAGAGATAAGAGAGAATGGAATGATTTCCAAGGGGAGGGGGTACGGTGACCCCTATATATAGTGGGAGGGGAGGGGCACCACCTAAGGGGCAGGCGGTGTGGGACTAATCCCATAGCCCCCGGCCACCAAGGGGAGCCACCGACCTAGGTGGGACTCACGTGGGGAGCCCACTAGGGCCTGGACGGCTGGCCCTCCTCCCTAGTCGCCTTGCCCCTTTGGGCCTCCCTTCTGGGTGAGGCCCATTAGCAAAGGACTGCATATAAAATAAAATAAAAATAAAATTTTTAATATTAATTCAATCAATTAATGTAAAACACATATATTATTCTATTCCTTCACTCCAGAACTACTTTTGGACCCCTCCGATCAACATCGAGTATTACACATAACTATTCCAGTTTCTCTCTCATTTCTCATGCGGTGTCGTATCAATCCCTATGTGTCCCCACCCTTAAGTGTGACACCCTTCGGTTCGTAAACACTTCAGTATGATCGAGACCTCTCTCATGTTAATGAGCATTAGCAGGACCTGGATGCCCATGATGACCCCCGTGCATTTCACGAATCTTATCGCTTGAACCTTTAATGTTGTTCCCCATTCCCTTTGCCACTTGATACCTGGTTCATCCGCGGTTTGATCTCTAGTATCTTCATACCTAGTTCCACCTCGCTCGTTACCGATGAACTTGTTTACTTGTTCCTATGCCATTGCATTCTCTGACCCAGTCACACGCTTGTAAGCTTCATTAATGCAACGTCACTAAGATGGCCACATGTATCTATCCATTACTTGGATTTGGAAAATCCTAGTCTTGATATGTACTCCTTTACAAGTTCCTTTGGAAAAACTGAGTGGCACCATGTTGATCACCCTTTTATGGCTTGATGCTTGATGCCATCTAAGCTCCCTCCAGAATGGTGATTTGTATTATCTCATAGTCAAAGGATCAGGTTATGAGACTTCTTTTGTTAACATCAATTATGAATGTTTGTAACTAGATCTCATTGAGATATAACTTGTTGGGTGTTTGTCTATCACATCATTCAACTGATGATGTGACCTCATTGTCAATTGGCATAATGCCCATGATATCAAAATCCTATATCATCCTCATGACCAACGAGCTAGTTTGCTAGAGGTAACTAGAGACATGGTTTGTTTACACACCACACGTGTATTAACTTTTCGTATTAACATAGTTATAGCACGGTATGAAACGTATTATGAACATACACGAGATATATCAAATAGAAAACATTAATTTTTGCCTCTAGTGCATATCTCCTTCAACACCCTCACGCACTGCACTTCGAAGGAAATGAGGAAAGCTTCTCCCAAGGTACTAGTGAGTTAACGACCAGTTATACGACTGGAGCCGCCCGTACTGTCAGCCCGTATAGAGTGCCCAAGTTTGATCTTGAAACCCTAATATCGCATTCAACGGTGATGACCGCTAGTACGGGTGGGATCGTCAGCCCATATAGACTGCCTAGGTTTGATCTCGAAACCCTAATATCACATTCAATGGTGATGACCGCTGCTACGGGCGGGACCCACCCGTACAACTCGCCCGTACCGTCCGTGTCGCTCTGTAAGAGCGATTGTGGCTAGTTGCCAACCCAACCAACCCTCTTCTTCCTCTAATTTTATCTATCTTTCTCTCTCAAGCTCAAACCCTAATCTCCTAGAACTCTTGATTCTTCATCGATTTCATTTGTTTGATTGGGGGAATCTTCACATTAGTAAGTTTCTCACCTAATCCAGACTTTATTTTCTAAAATCCATGGTTGAATTCATCACACTGGCTATTTAGATGAGTTATTATTTTCTTGATATTATTTTTGTTTCCTCACGTTAGGATTTGTAGTTTTCACCTGTAATCGTTTGTTTACATGCTAGAAACCTGATGCCTACAGTTTTTCTCTGAAAATTTTCAGTGCAATGCATAACATTGGAAGGATTTTCCGCACCCAGAAGGGCTCGGGAATGGCAGGAACCTCAGGCACCGCCAAGGCGCCAGGTGCAAAGAAGAGGCATGCAGATCTTTGAAGGCCGCCTTGGACAAGGACTATCAGAGGGCGAGTGAATGCAAGGTTCTATCCACCAAGTGGGTGTGCCATGAATTCCTCTCTCACCATGGTCTAAAGGAGGATTTCGACGCGATGACCATGAATGCTTGCATGGTGCATTTTGCCCTTCTCTCCATCGACACATACGAGTGTGCCACGCATGAATTCCTTTTGACGTTCAACGATGACCTCGAGCTCCAACAACATCACTGCACTATAAGTTTCATACTCGACTGGCAACTATGTAACATTTCTTTTTACCAAGTTTGCAATTGCTTTGGGTTCCCCATGAGGGAGAGCTCGATATCACTGAAGAAGTCCTCTTAGAGGCAATGTATGCTTGGGAGCAGATTTCTATTTTCAGGAATACCAATTATTTCCGTAAAAAGAGCGTCACTATCTAGAATCCCACTATCTGTTACTTCACCACCTTCTTGGCTAATTCTATTTTTGGGAAGGAGGATACCGGGGCAATGGTAGGCCCCGAGATAAGTGTAATTTATATGGCTCTCCATCCGGAGATGCAGCATAAGGTAAACTTGGGTGTTTTGCTCATCCAACACTTTTGCCACAAAGGTCGGCTCACTCGGGTGACATATGCTATGGAGGTTTGATCACTCAGATCGCCTACGCTAGCGAGTTTGTCATGCCTCATGAGAGAGTTGTGGCTGGTAGTAAGTATCTGGATGATGCCCACATGGCGAGCATCAAATTCATGGGGGTCTATAGGCCTCAATGCTCTCTTCGAGCCTATCAATTTTATTTTGAACCTAACAGTGATGCCCACCAAACTTTGCATCCATTTGTTAAAGCTTTTAGTTTGCCAGGGAAATAGAATTGGGTCCTCACCAAAGAGGAATTCCATCAAGCTATCATTATCTCAGGGAGGATTGCACCCCCGGAAGGATACCCCGCTTGGGAAAGTGTGGGAGGAAGCTAACAGGAGCATGAGGAGGATGAGAAGAACTAGACAATTGATAGCTCCAAATTTCATCACTTTTTACCATTGGTTTTCCTCTTGTTTATTGTCGGATTTCCCTGAAGATTACCCTTTTCACTAACGTTAATGTCGCAATTAGCGAATCTTTGTTATCTTGTGATGGTTTTCAGGCCATGAACATTTATTGAAGATCTAATAGCATTTATGGGCTAATTACACCAGAATAAGCAAATCCCCAATTGAAGTCATTTTCATTGGAGGTGTCAGCACACATAACGACCAATGGTACAGTCGGGGCACACCAGTACCGTCCACCCGTACTACCTGCCAGCGCCTTCCCTATATCAATACAAGCAACTTTCATCAAGAGAGAGAGACAAGAAGAACCACAAAATAGAAGTTACAGCCGTTGCAACCCATCTGGAGGGAGAGATCGGATCTGAAAGAGGATAAGAACTTCCCCTCGTTCTCCGACGATCTTCAACCATCATCCCATCATTAGTTAGAGAGAGAGAGATTGGCACTTGTAAGATTAGGGTTTGATACTTTGATCTACCTTTGGTTTGTATTTGATTGGATCTTTAAATCGCTATTGTGGTTTGCTACAATAACTTTGAGATGATTTCTGTTTGGAATACATTTATGCCTTTGATCTGTGTACCTCTCATGTCTGAGTAAATCCCCATAGGCGTGGGAGATGTAGGGGATTGGTGAGATGTGATGTGCCTACTTTATTCCCACCCATTTTTGATTGTTGCAATGTTTATTTAGATAGTGAGAATGAATACATATGTTTGCCTAATGCTTGTTATCTGATTGAAGGGCCCAGGTAACATGATCCAAAGATCTCATAGGTATGAAATTGTATGCTAGTAATTCGGTGACCCCCGAGTGACATGTCCGACATCAAAGAAGAGCTAGCACTACTCGAGGACAACAAGGAACCACCAAGATTAAGGCCTTGATCCGGTTGAAAGACCTTAATTAATGAGCTGACCATTGTTGTGGTAACAGGCAGATGTATCATTGAGATTAGGAAGAATTGGCCATGAGGACTCCTAGTCGGTATATGGGTTGCTTGCCTACTCACTTATAAATAAGAATTATCATTATCACTTATTCTGCTTATTCCATTTGGCACTTCTACAATCACCATGAACTGAATCTCTCCGCGCCTAACTTCTCATCTACAAGACCTTTACACATTTTCTGCATCTTTACTTTTATGCAATTTACTTATTTCCTAAGCAAGTTCCTCTACCATTTATATAACCACTTCCACCATCAACATTTGCAGTCAACTCACTCAAAACTTGTGACACCTTGGGTGCGACAGAAATGCCACATAAAAACACTTTCCTATGCTCCTCGTTGGGATCGATATAAAAACTGGAATTAATACTTCCACGAAAACATTATCTAATGTACCTGTACACTTGCAGGCCATCAAGATATTTTCTGGCGCTGTTGCCGGTGAGCTAAGCGCTAAGTGTTGTTTCTTGACAATAGCAACCGTTGATACCATTCATGATCTCCATTGAGGACAGAGGTACCACTCGATCAGGAAAAACCTATTTACCTTCATATATTGATCGTGTTCCGATCGAGAGATGATTAGAATTTATTGAAATATTTACTAATTTGTGTACTGTAGACGTGAACAACTTGATTCTATTGATGGCTTATTTGACCATCACCCGAGGAGCCGAAATTGAGCAACCTTTGGGAGAGTATGGGAATCCATCTAGGCACTTGAGGAAAATGCCTATTCTTTATCCTGAACTAGAGGGCCAGGAATTTGAAATATATCCTGAGCTAATATATATGATGAAAGAAATTACTTTCACATGGAAAGAAAAGGAAGACCCTAGTGACCACTTAACAAAGGTATACGACCTTTGTGTCACTCTTAAACCAACAAGTCTGCCAATAGAGTTTGTACTTCTTAAACTCTTTCGCTGGTCTTTGAAAGATAATGCTTTAACTTGGTTACAATCACTACCTAATCATACTAACAAAATATAGGAGGATTGCATCTGAGAATTCATGCATAAATATTGTTCATTTAATAAAATCATGCAGATCAAACGAAGCAATTGTTTGCAAATAGTTGGAGAAACCTTTTATCAAGCATGGAATAGATATTATGCAATGATTATGAAAGTCCCAAATCATGGTTTTCATGAGAGTGTTGTTATCCAATATTTTTATAATGGGCTTAATGACGAAACACAAGATATGATTGATCTATTTGCAGGAGGAGCAATATGCAACTTGACACTGTCGGAATGTGTTAAGCTTTTTGAGGTAAGATCCTTTAATGACGAACAATATAATCCAGTTGAGGATATTGTACCACAAAAAGGTATGATTCACATACCACAAGATCTTATATCCGAAGTCAAAAAGTCCATGGAAGAAAAAGGTATAGCTTCATAACTTGTAAGAGAAAACAAAGTTGACATTCTTCAAACTTATGTAATAGAAGATGATTTAAATCTTGTAATGCAAAAGTTTAAATATCAACAAAATCAATTCCATGAGAAAAATTGTAAATGCCTTATGACACAAGAAAGGAATATAAAAGACCTAACAGAAGTTTTTAATGACCTGGGTCAAGCCACAAAACATTTAGATAGATATCTAAGTATGGTTAAAACCCAGTCTGAGCAGATAAATGAAACAAAAACTTTGATTTTAAACCAAGGAAATTTCAATACTGTTTCTACTAACATTGTTACTAGGCGTGGTACAGAAACTCAAGAACCACAAGGGCCACCTTGGTATCAAGAAGAGCAAGCTCGAAAAGCAAGAGAGACTCAGGAGATGAGTCAAGGAGAAGATGATCTCGTAGACCCCTAGGATGATATCGACTATGAAGCCCAGAAAAGGGAAAATAAAGCTTCCGACACTCAAGAAGAAGAGAAAGTGGGGGATAAACACAAACCATATGATTCAGATGCTGAGACTATCAATTCAAGGGAAGAAGCCGATCTCAAAAAGGAGCAAGAAGACCAAGTTGATGTCCCGCATGAACAACGCGCCAATAAGAAAAAATCAACTTCAAGGAAAAATAAAAAAGGCATTGAACCAGTGGAAAAGGTAAAAGAGAAGGTAATACCTACCAAAAAGAAAATTCCTTACCCTAACCAAGTTCATTACGAACCAAACAAGGCTATTTATGATTCTTTTGCTGAAGCACTGAGCAGTTTGTGTTTAGAAATTCCTTTAACTGATGCTATTCAAGTTCCTACTTATAAAAAAATTATGCGAGATATACTTAATAGAAAAAAGAAAGTAACCAAGACTGTAGAAGTTATGACAAGCTTTGGTGATAAACTTCCTGCTAAGCTTGGGGATCCAGGCATACCAACCATCTCTTGTGCAATAGGGAAAACTAATATATTCAATGCTCTTTGTGATTTAGAAGCAGGTGTTAGTGTTATGCCTTATTCCCTATTTAAGAAATTGAATCTTGGAGAATGTTCTCCAACTTCAATAACATTGCAAATGGCGGATAAGACAACTAAACAACCTGTGGGAATGATCCAAGATGTTTTACTTAGAATTGATCATCATGTGATACCAACAGATTTCATTATTCTTGATGTCCTTGAGGATGACAAACTATCTATCATTCTCGGAAGACCCTTTCTTAGTACATCTGGAGCTAATGTAGATTGTTCTAGCGGCAAGATTGTCTTCAATATATATGATGAACATATTGTTAGTTACTTTCCTAAGAGACAAGAGCACAATGGAAAATGTGTTCCTCCATCTAAGCGTGATCAAGCAAAAAAGGCTAAAGAAAAAGCATCGCTTGAGATGAACACCGATGATATGGAGTTTGATTAGTCAAACATCTAGAATTAAATACTCAATGGGAGTTAACCCATTCTTAATAAACTTAGTTTAAGCTTTTATTTTATTTTTATTATTTTTGCATGTACTACTTTCTATCTATATTATTTAATAAGTTGTTTTGAGTTTTTAGTTTGTTCAGAGAATTTACCTTAACGAAGTTGAGAAGCAAGGGAGAAACAAAGAGAAGATAGTGGGTTCAGCACAGATAACGAGCACTGGTATGACTACGGTATGATCGTACCGCATGCCCGTACCAAGTCTCTTCAAAACCTAAGGCAACAACAGCGCTGGTAACGACCAGTGGTACGGACGGGGTACGACTGTACCACGCGCCCGTACCACACATCGACTAAATCGACGCAGGTCTCCGAATAGATAACGACCACTGGTACGGCTGGGGTATGGCCGTACAGCGCGCCCGTACCAGGCCGACCATGTTTGATCTCGAACCCTAATATTGATCCAATGGTGGCGACCACCGATACAGGCGGGCTGCATGTGTCGCCGGGTAAAGGCCGACAGCGGCTGGCATGCAGCCAGCCTCCTTCTTCTTCCTCCTCTTTCTTCCTTTTTCTTTCTCTTTCCACCTCAAACCCTAGCCTCTCAAACCTTTGATTCTTCATTGTTTTCGTGTTTTTGAGTTGGGGAATCTTCACATCAGTAAGTTTCTCGTCCGATCCATACTCTATTTTCTGAAATCCATGGTTGAATTCATCGCATTGGCTACTTAGATGAGTTCATCATATTTTGAGATTATTATTGATTCCTCATGTTAGGATTTGTAACTTCCACCTGTGATCATTTTTTTATGTGATAGAAACTTGATGCCTATAGTTTTCTTAAAAAAAATTGCAGCACAATGCATAACATTGGAAGGATGTTCCGCTCGGGCAAGGGCTCGGGTACGGTAGAACCTTCAGGCTCTGCCAAGCCGCCGGGTTCGAAGAAGAGACGCTCGGAGGTGGACAGCTTGAGGTCTGCCATGAGCCGTGACTATGAGAGGGTGAGCAACCACAAGGTCTTGCCCACCAAGTGGGTAGACCATCAGTTCCTCTCCCGCCAGGGTCTTCTAGAGGACTTCGAGTAGATGACCGTGCAGGCTGGCATGGTCGATTTCTCCTTCTTCTCCGTCGACACCTACAAGCTTGACACGCTCGAGTTTCTTTCATCGTTCCACGATGATCTCGAGAACCAGGAGTGAAATTGCACTATAACTTTTGTGCTTAATGGGCAACTCCACAACTTGACCTTCCATGAATTTTGTGATAGTTTCGGATTCTCCCATGTTGGATAACTCGATATCAATGACAATGTGCATGTGGAGGCAATGCAGTCTTGGGGGAAAAATTTTGTCCATAGGGACAACAATTATTTGTGTAGGAAGAGCGCCACTATCCAGAATTCTACTATACGTTATTTTCATACCTTCCTTGTTAATTCTTTATTTGGAAAGGGAGATGTTGGGGCAATGGTAGGCCCCAAAATGAGTGTAATTCATATGGCCTTGCATTTAGAGATGGAGCACATGGTAAACTTTGGGGCTTTGCTCATCCAGCACTTTCGCGGGGGACATCTATTGTGATGGGTTGATCACACAGATCGCCTACGCTAACGAATTTGTCCTACCGCATGAAAGATTCATACCTAGCAGTAAGGACCTAGATGACATCCATATGGCTAGCACCAAGTTCATGGGTGTCTATAGGCCAGAGCATTCCATCCGTGCTTACCAGTTTTATTTTGTTCCTAACGGTGATCTCCACCAAATCTTGCTTCCTTTTGTCCAAGCTTTTGGTTTGCCAGGTAAATAGAGTTGGCTCCTTACTGAGGAGGAGTTCAATCAGGCATTGACCCTCTTAGGAAGGACTACACCACTAGGTGTCCACCCCAACTGGGAAGACGCAGCAAGATTAAGAAGGAGGAGGCTGGCATGGCGTAGGATGGGACGATTTTGGCCAGTAACACCACCACCAACAGCCTTACCACCAGCATCAATAACAAGGTATGCCTCCACCACAGCCCGGATTCGACTATGTCCCGAGGAGCGATTTTGACTAGGTGGTGCATCGCATTGACAAGATAGAGAACATGTTGCATAATGCGAACGCCCACATGGTTAATCTCACTCAAGCTTTCACATCTTTTATGACCGACTTTCAAAACCGCTACCCGAACTTACTGTATTAGCACCGCCTGGCGGTAGCAACAACTGATTCCAGTTAGGCAAGAGCCTAAGATTGGGGAGGTTAAAATCCTCCCACCTTTTTGCATTCATATTCTTTTAGTTGTTTGTTTTACTCCAATGCATGTCTACTTTCAGTTTTGCATTCGATAAAAGAAAACCCAAAAATATTAGATTATTCTCTAGCATTATTTTGTGCAAATTTCTCTCAGCCCTTGTTGATTCTTTTTGCAGGTTACTCATTTCTAGTGATCGAGCTATGAGATGAACGCAAAGAGTTGACTCAAGTAAAAGACGAATGAGTAAGAGGAGGTACCACATTCCTATTTTCCCTCCTCCTGTAAGCTTATTCATGAACATTTTATGTCCGTTCGGTTGCACTTGATTTCGATTCCACGCTTAGTTTGTTATATTTTAGAGTTTGAATTGAAAGGCTTTTGTCACCTCTTTGGTTCAGACTTTTGACAATTAAATCAGTTGAAAAACAACTCCTGGGATTTTACTCCAAACTTTTTAGAACAAGAGAAAGTGTCGATGACAACTTTGGTGCCATGTTTTGTCTTAAGGGCTTAACCTTAGTAGTGCTCAATAGGTTGTTGGTATTCCCAATAGGTTGTGTAGGAGTTTACAAAAGAATTATGCCTTTATCCTTGAGAAGGAAAAAAAGATCCATTGTCAAAATATGAGCTGAAATACTTTCGATACCTTTTGATTCTTGGCATCACCTCACTACCTAAAATGTGAAATTAGAGTTCTTGATAAGTAAGGAAAAGATGAGGTATTTGATAGCCGCGATTATCGAAGTGGGTGATTAATGAAAAAAACTCTAAGTTTATCCTTCTTTTGACATCTACATGTGCACCTTTAATTTTGATTCAAGCATCATGGCTTTAGAACATTTTACTCTCATAACAAGAGAGGCACTGAAAGAAATTGATTTGTATAGCTTCGCCAACCTTTTAACAATCTCATTTGAGTCACAAGAACTATTAGCTAGCGAATTACTTGCATTTAGGGATCAAGCTTAAGTGTAATTGTTTACATATATTGTGCTCATGTTCAAGGTTGCATAATTTGATACGATGGAATATGATACAACCTCGAACTTGTAAGTCTTTATCTTGATTCAATTCTTCGCTATTATTTATTATAGCTTTGTGACTCGAGGGCGAGTAACCGCCAAATTTCATCACTTTTCACCATTGGTTTTCCTCTTATTTATTGTCGGATTTCCTTGAAGATTGCCCTTTTCACTAACGTTAATGTCACAATTAGCGAATCTTTGTTTTCTTGTGATGGTTTTCAGGCAATGAACATTCATTGAAGATCTAATAGCATATATGGGCTAATTACGCCAGAATAAGTAAATCCCCAATTGAAGTCATTTTCATTGGAGGCGTCAGCACGCATAACAACCAATGGTACGGTCGAGGCGCACCCGTACTGTCCATCCATACTACCTGCCAACGCCTTCCCTATATCAATACAAGCAACTTTCGTAAAGATGGAGAGACGAGAAGAACGAAAGAATAGAATTTACAGCCACCGCAAGCCATCTGGAGGGAGAGATCGGACCTGAAAGAGGAGAAGAACTTCCCCTCGTTCTTCGACGATCTTCAACCTCAAAACCATACACTCCACCATCATCCCATCATTAGTTAGAGAGAGAGAGATTGTCACTTGTAATATTAGGGTTTGATACTTTGATCTACCTTTAGTTTGTATTTGATTGGATATTTAAACCGCTATTGTGGTTTGCTACAATAACTTTGAGATGATTTCTATTTGCAATACATTTATGCCTTTGATCTGTCTACCTCTCATGTCTGAGTAAATCCCCATAGGCGTGGGAGATGTAGGGGATTGGTGAGATGTGATGTGCCTACTTTATTCCCATCCATTTGTGATTGTTGCAATGTTTATTTAGAAAGTTAGAATGAATATCTATGTTTGCCTAATGCTTGTTATTTAATTTAAGGGCCCAGGTAACATGATCCAAAGATCTCATAGGTATGAACTTGTATGCTAGTAATTTGGCGACCCCCGAGTGACATGGCCGATATCAAAGAAGAGCTAGCACTACTCGAGGACAACAAGGAACCACCAAGATTAAGGCCTTGATCCGGTTGAAAGACCTTAATTAATGCACTGACCATGGTCGTGGTAACAGGTAGATGGATCATTGAGATAAGGAAGAATTGGCCATGAGGACTCCTAGTCGGTATATGGGTTGCTTGCCTACTCACTTACAAATAAGAATTATCATTATCACTTATTCTGCTTATTCCATTTGGCACTTCTACAATCACCATGAACTGAATCTCTCTGTGCCTAACTTCTCATCTGCAGGATCTTTACACATTTTCCACATCTTTACTTTGATGCAATTTACTTATTTCCTAAGCAAGTTCCTCTACCTTTTATTTAACCACTTCCACCGTCAACATTTGCAATCAACTCACTCAAGACTTGTGATACCTTGGGTGCGAAAGAAACGCTACATAAAAACACTTTCCTTGGCTCCTCGTTGGGATCGATATAAAAATTGGAATTAATACTTCCGCAAAAACATTCTCTAATGAACATGTGCACTTGCAGGCCATCAAACACCATGGCTTGGGATGACTATGGTTAGCAACATCTGAACAACCATTTCCCCAGTTCCACCAGGAGCATAATATGCCTCCACCTCAGCCAGGATTTAACTATGTCCTAAGAGGTGAATTTGACCAGGTGGTGCATCGCATCAACAATGTGGAGAACACGTTTCATGATGTGAATGCCAACATTGCCACACTCACTCGGGAATTTACCCATTTCATGTCTGAGTTCCCTAACTACTACCCTTACCAGCAACACCAGCAGCCGCCGCCCAACAATGGTAGCGACAATTGATTTGAGATGGACCAAGAGTCTAAGCTTGGGGAGGTTGAACTCCTCCCCACATTTGTATTCATATTTTTTGTTTTCTTCTTTTGATTTATTTATTCCTCCGTTTACTTTTGATTTTGCATTGGTAAAAGAAAACACACAAAAATTAGAATTAGCTTTTATCTTGTTTTGTTTGAAGATCTCTCTGTTCTCTTTTTGTTTCTTGTAGGTTATTCACTTCAAGTGACTTAGCCATGGAGAAGAACACGAGGAGTCAATCCAATTGAGAGATGAGCAAGAAAGAGGAGGTACCATATTCCTATTTTCCCTCTTCCTATAAGTTTATTCATGAACATATTATGTTTGTTTGGTTACACTTTAGTTCCACTCCATGCTTAGCTCATTATATTTTAAGGGTTACTCTCAAGGATAATGTCACTACTTTGTTTTTGACTTATGGCAATTGTGCTAAGTTGGAAAAAAACCGCATTGGATTAAATTCCAAACTTTTGAGAACAAGAAAAAGTGTCTTCTTGACGACTTTGGTGCAAGGTTTTTGTCTTAAGGGTTTAATATTAGTATCACTCAACCCCATATCTTAACAATTTGACTTGAAATCACCTTTTGAAAATATTTATTTGAAGGAATGGATATTTTGCGGTGGTTGAGGGTGATGCCAAACTTGTATTGCATGGTTGAAAAGAAATATTTATTGAAGATAACTACAAGAGTACCTAAAACTGCATGGAACTAACAACTCATATGGCCTACGAATGATCTTGAGTTCATCACCGATTTTGGCTTTGAGTTGGGTAGACATTTGTAGCATTACTACGGTGTACAAATTTTTAATTCCATGAGTCCAAGTACTTGAGCAAAACAAACTATCGTCAAGCTATGAGCAGAAATTATTTGATTCTTATGAAATTTTTAGCATCACCTCGCCACTTAAAAGATTAAAGTTCTTGAAAAACAAGGAAAAGGTGGGGTGTTGGGAGGCCACGAGTTTCGAAGTGGGTGTTAATGAAAACCTCTAAGTTTATCCTTCTTTTGACATCTACTAGTGCACCCCTAATTTAACAAAAGCATCCATGCTTAAAATGATTTTACTCTCATAGAGAGAGGTGCTGAAAGAAGTGATTCGCAAGCCAAACCAAATTGTTGACAATCTCTTTTCAAGTTTAAGATTTATTAGCTAGCGGGTTATTGATACGTCCAAAATGTATCTACTTTCCTGAATACTTTTGCTATTGTTTCTCCTCTAAACTTGTCTGATTTGGATGCAACTAACACGGACTAACGCTGTTTTCAGTAGAATTGTCCTGGTGTCTACTTTTTGTGCAGAAAATCAACTATCAGGAAAAATCCTGGAAAATATGCCAAAAATCCTATTTCACCAGAAGACTCCAGGAGCTAGAATATGAGATGGAGGAGGGCTGGGCCTAGGCCACACCACCTGGCCACGCGGGCAAGCCCAGACCATGCCAGGGGGCGGTCTAGCCGCCCCAGACTCCCCCTCGATCTCCCTCTTCGCCTATAAGTTGCCTTCTGACCTAAAAACTCCGGGGGGTTCGAGGTTTTTGCAAAAGGAGTTCCGCTCCGCCGCCACCACCATATTCCACGAAACAGCACCAGAAACTCCGTTCTGGCACCCTGCCGGGACAGGGAATTGGAGGAGATCATCGCCATCATCATCACCATCGCTTCTCCATCAACCATCCATGTTTCCCCCATCTATGAGTGAGTGATCCCCCGCTGTAAGCTATGGGGATGGTAGGGATTCGATGAGATCGTTCATGTAATGGCATCAGATTGTTAGGGCATGGTGCCTAGTATCTTCTATTAGTGCTTTATGACTTTGTTGCGACTTGTTATGCATAATGTTTGTCACTAGGGTCCGAGTGCCATGATTTCAGATCTGAACATGTTATTGATTCATTATGATAGTATTGTTTATGGTCTTATCTGCAAGTTGTATACACATGTTGTTGTCCGGAACCAATGGCCCCGAAGTGACAGAAATCGGGATAACCGGAGGTAATGGCTTTAATGTGAGGATCACATGTGTTCACGGAGTGTTAATGCTTTGCTCCGGTGCTCTATTAAAAGGAGCACCTTAATTGCCAGTAGTTCCCTTGAGGCCCCGCTGCAAACGGGCTGGCAGGACAAAAGATGTTGTGAAAGTTCTCATTGCAAGCACGTATGACTATATATGGAACACATGCCTAGGATTATCTAGTACTTGGATGCGTTATCTTATTTATCTGCAATTGCCCTATGTTCTGATTGCTATGTGAATTGTCTTGTCCATGCAACGCCTGTCCATCCATCCCTATGCCTACCGCACTCGAATCCTACTGTTTACTGCTATTGTTACTGTTGTGTTTACTTTACTACTGATGTTACTTTACTATTCCTACTACAATTGTTGCTACTGATAAACTGCTGTGAGCAAGATTGTTTCCAGGTGCAGCTGAATTGACAACTCAGTTGTTAAGGCTTATAAATGTTCTTTGGCTCCCCTTGTGTCGAATCAATAAATTGGGTTTCACTTCCCTCGAAAATACTGCGATACACCCCCTATACTTGTGGGTCATCAAGACTATTTTCTGGCGCCGTTGTCGGGGAGCATAGCTTTATTTATCAAGGTCACTTGGATTCTCTATTGTTCACTACTATCCATCCATCATGGGTAAGTCTCGTGATGGCAAGGTTCCTATTTTACCATCCACTACAAGAAGAGGTACGGTTGTGAACACCTATGTTGCTCTTGATTCACCATCTATTATGAGTAAGCTCGTTACACCACCACATACACATGCTACACACACTGCTACTATTGCTGAATCTGAAACTTCTGATGCTTATGATGCTGCTTCTACTATGCTTGACAAGAGTGGTTCATTAGGTCCTTTCCTAGATGCTACGATTGCTAGAACTATAGCTGGAAATACTGAAACTCCTAATGAAGACACTACCACACCTGTTAGTTCACCTGAGTCTAGTGAAAGTTATGATATTGAAGATGGTTATGTTCAAATGACCGATGAATTTATTAAAGAATGTAAAAACACCCATGATAGGAGTGCTGCTAAGATTCTCCTTGAGAGGCGTACTATTAGACCCAAATTATCTCCTATTGCTAAGTTTGCTGCTTCTCCCATAAACATTATAGATAAAGATTATGATTTCTCTCTCGATCTATCTTACATAGCTATTGTTGAGAAAGAACCTTTTGTGGGACTAAGAATGAAAGTGCAGTAGCACATATGAATGAATTTTCTACCATGAGTGGCTTGTTTTCTGATGATATTAAGATGCGTACTTACTTTGTTGCTAAGATTTTCCCCTTTTCACTGAAAGGAGAAGCTAAAACTTGGTTTAGTAATTTACCTCCTGGATCTATTGATAGCCCTAATTGCTTGATTAGTACTTTCCTGCAGAAATATTTTCCTCCTAGTGCTAGACATGCTATTTTGCAGGAACTTTTTGATTTCAAAAAGGGAGAAAAAGAGATATTGCTTGAATCTTGGGCAAGGTTTTGTGCTTTGGTTCATGCACAGGCTGGAAGTCCATTACCTAAGAATGAGCTTCTTGATATATTTTATAATGGACTAACCAAAGAATCTAGGACATACCTAGATAGTTGTGTTGATTGTGTTTTCAGGAATAGGACTCCCAATGAAGCTAAGGAATTAATGGCTAAAATAAGTAAGACTATGAAGATTAGACTCCTCCTAAACAAGCTATACCTGAAGTAATTGTACCTGAACCTACTATTCCGGTGCCTATTCCAACATCAAAGAAGAGGGGAGTTATTGAATTAAATGATGAAGTGATGAAGGAAGCTAAGAAATGTCTTAAGGAGAAGGGAGTTAAAGCTGTAGATGTCAAGAATTTACCTCCTATAGAAGAATTATGTAAGCCTATTCCCTACTCATCCAGTATCGAGGTACATTCTCTCCAACACTTTGCTGAAGGTGATATCCCTTACTCTAAACCTCCTGATCAATGCTTAGAAGAATTCGATATCTTTATTGTTAAGCAAGATAATTAATAAAAGGGTGCAAAATCATCAAACAGAAAACACTAGAGCTATTGTTGAGTTGAAGGATACTGTGGAAAGAACCTCTAATGATGTTAAAATGATTTCTAAACACTTTCAAATGGTTCAAACTCAAATAGATCAACTCGTTAAAGTGCAGAAAGACTTGCTAGTTAATGTTGCTAAAGAAAAACATGCTTATGAAATTAGAACTAGAAGTGGTGGTACTACCCAGGATCCTCTTTATCCTGAGGGGCATCCCAAAAGAATTGAGCAGGATTCTCAACAAGCTGAAAATAGTGGCTCTACTCGTAAGAAAAGGAAAAAAAGAAACATAAAACTATTGTAGAACCCTCTGAACCTGCTATAGATCCTAATAGTATATATATCTCTGATGCTGAAACTGAAAGTGGTAATGAAGAAAATGAAGCTCCTAATGAAGAAAAAGTTGAAGAAGAACCTGAAAAGCACACTAAGAATACTAAATACACTAAAGAAGATTTTGTTGCTAAGAAACATGGTAGTGAAAGAGAGCCTTGGGTCCAAAAACCTATGCCTTTCCCTGATAATAAACACAAGTCAAAGGAAGATGAACACTATAATAAGTTCTATGAGTGGATGAAACCTTTATTCTTGCAAATTCCTTTGACTGATGCTATTAAATTGCCTCCTTACTCAAAGTATATGAAGGATATTGTCTCGAATAAAAGGAAGATCCCTAATGAAGAAATTTTTACTTTGCTTGCTAATGATTCCTTCAATGGTAAGGTTCCTCAGAAACTTGGAGACCTAGGGATTCCAACTATCCCTTGCTCTATTAAGAATAGTTATGTTAGAACTGCTTTGTGTGATTTGGGAGCTGGAGTTAGTGTTATGCCTTTCTCTCTCTACAAGAGGCTTCAACTAGGAAAGTTAATACCAACTGATATATCTTTGCAAATGGCTGATAAATCTACCACTATTCCTATTGGTATATGTGAGGATGTACCTGTTCAAGTGGCTCATAATTGCTTGATATTAACTGATTTTGTTGTGCTTGAAATGCCTGAAGATGATAATATGTCTATTATTCTTGGGATACCTTTTCTTAATACTGCAGGAGCTGTTATTAATTGTAATCAAGGAAAGGTGACTTTCAATGTTAATGATAAGGAACATATTTTCTATTTCCCCAAGAAGATTGAAAGGACTTATGGTTTGAATTCAATTGAACATGTTGAGGGCATTCAAGTTGGAGAAATATAATGTCCCATACCAAGAGAAAAAATTGAAACTATTATGATTGGGAGCATTGCTATCAAGGTTGAGGTAACATAATCATTAGTGGAATACAAAGTTTTGTCTCATATGAAATTGTTTTGGTAACGAGACCTGATCAACCTTGTTAACAAAAGGATTTCGTTGAACAAAACCCTGTTTTCACTATGATTATCTCCGTTTACTTCTATTGCTATCCATTTTAGTTTTTGTTTTCATTTAGTTTTCTTTCTTGTTAGTTGCTTGCATGTTAGTGTCTTAGAACTTCTGTAGCTTTTGCTTTGTTTTGCATTGCATCTTTTTTTTTAAAACCTGTCTGTCAGAAAATCATTCTTCTATACCTGAAAATTCCCCAAAAATAAAGTGTCTCGAAAAATTCCAGAAAATTCATATGAAATTTTTACGTGAAAAAAGGGGCAGAGGAGTGCCTGGGAGGTACCAGGGGGACCCACCAGGCAGGCTCACCACCTGGTGGCACGGCCTGCCTTGGGTGGCACCATGCCATGGTGTGGGCCACCCTGGCCCTCCACTAACTCTCTCACCTGCCACTTTCTTCTCTCTCAAGTAAGCTCCAGTTCATTGCTCAAAATCACATTCTTGCTATGCTTGCTCTCGATTTTTTCGATCTCCTTGCTCAGCCCATCTTTGTTACTGAAATTTGGAGCACTTGTTCTCTGGTATGTGACTCCTCCCCTTGTCCAAGTAGATTTGTATTTAGTGGATTATATCTTGAGTATTTTGCTGCTGTAGGTGATAGGTTATGAGAGCTTGTAAGCTTGTTTGATGCTTAGAGATATAGTTTTGATGTATGTTTAGGCCTTTTACAAGTCCCTATGAGTAGTACCCTTCATTATATTCACTTTGCAATCACTTTTTTAATAGGTGTTTAAATTTCAGAATAGAAGATGAATGAGCATCAACTAAACCAACATGAACTATGGGTGCCTGAGGTCATGAAGGTCCACCGGAAGGAGGAAGTTTTTCCTTCCATTTATCCTTGTTCTGAGTTCATGAGAGCTACGGGAATTCTCCAAGATTTCCACACTTTGGTTTCTAATGCAGGGTTGGAGCACTTTTTGGAAGATGAACCTTGTCAATTTGTGAAGCTAACCATGTTTGTGGTGCAGGACTTTCAATTTAGTCACTCTTTGCCTAACCCCATGGTCCACTACAAAATTTACAATATTGCTGTCGACCTTTCTCTCGATGACTTTTGTGCAGCTATTAAGGTACCTCAATGGGGATCATGTAGAAGGATTAAGGAGCAACCTGAACCACTCATGGATTTATATGTAGAAATTTGCCAAGGGAGCAGCTTCTCGAAGGAGAATGGAAAAATCCATAACATTCATCTTCCCTCCATTCGCTACTTTGCCTACTTTATTGCCAAGTGTGTTCTCGCTAGGAAAACTGCCAATAAGTTATCTTCATATGATCTAGCATTTATCTCTGCTGCTCTTAAACGAGATAGGTCTTACAACTTAGGTGCTTTGATAGCTTTCCATCTTGCTGCTAACCGTGAGAAAGGTGTGGAGGCCTCATTGCTTCTCGTTTACTAGCATTGCATGGTTTAGTGCCTCATCATCTAGACCTACAGTTCCCCATAGAAAGGCTTGATTTTAATTCCATGATACAGCATAAATTTGTTTCCTCGTGGGCTAGTTTGAATGAGTTATCTTATGAAATAACCTTTCTCAAAGCTGGTTGGAGAAAGAGCAAGTCCGAGAGTGTTGTTCTTTTGCCTGCACCTATTTTGTTTAACCTTGATAATAGGGAAGGATGGTCCCTCACTGAGGAGGAGCTTGACACGTACTTGGGAGAGCTCTCCCAACAGGAGTAGGACACTAGAAGGGAGGTCACGGATGATCTGGTCTAGCCCTCGAATGAGGGAGAGTCTTCATATCAGCAGCCTGCTTATGATTGGGTAGCTTCTTCTTCTTCCCACGGGCCCAACTACGACCATTCTTACCATGATCCTCCTTCTTGGAACCCTTACCCGTATCTGGATTGATAACCACTTAGGCCAAAAGCCTAAGCTTGGGGGGAGGTACGCCGACACCGCACTCATCTCCTTATCATGTTGCGTCGGTACTTTGTATATTTATGTTTTGTTTTCCTTTTAGTTTTTGTTCTTTCTTTGCTTTTGCTTTCTAATGCACAAAAAGACCAAAAATATTTCTGTTGTTTCTCTTTGGTTTGCTTTTTCTTTTCGCCTTAGTTTGTTTTTCCCTTTTTACTTTGTTTGAACTATTCTAAAAACCCAAAAAGATTTTGCTTTGTTTGTTTTCCTTTTTGGTTCTTGTTTTAAAAATCGAAAACACCAAAAATATTTGTTATTCTTCTTTGGCTTTGTGAGTTTGTTGCAGGGTTCAGCAGTCCTAAGTGGATATTTGTTTCATATTATTATTCAAGCCACACAAGCGAAGAGCAATAATGAGGATTAATGACAACTTGAGGTGTGAGGCTGGTAACGAACTCTATTTGTTTTCATTTTTGTACATATACTCATCATTGTGGGCATGCTTAGTCTGTTCGTGTAGGGTGTATGTTATTTATGGATGCTTAGTAGTTTTTGCTTGCGTATGATCAGTTCCAGCTTGCTAATAGTTTGTAGCATGTCATATGAATGTTTGCTTGCATTACTCTATTCATAACTTGGTATGACACTGTGGTATCCTCCTCTGAATGTTTCATTTGAATTGACTTGGCACATGCTCACGCATGCACATCACTGTAACAATCAGTTAAGCCTCGATGAATTATTTTGCCTTGAGGATCTTGAATCACTTTCATGCCACGATTAGTCCTGTTTTGTTGCAAGCATGATTATGACAGCTATTGCTCTCTCGTTTGTTGCTCCCTTACTATTGCTAGCCTTCACATTCACTGGGTATGTTTTACTCATGTTTCCAACTCCCCAAAACCAAATATTGCCAAAGTGTCCACCATACCTACCTATTAGCACCATTTTCTACTTCCGTGCATATTCAATATGCCTTGTTTTCTTCCGAATAAAATGTTTGCTTGTTATGAAAAAGTTAGTTAGTAAAGCTCTCACAAACTTGATGGCACACTTTATTTTCTTGCATTTAATAAACTTGAACCATTGCGTCCTTCTTTGTTGTGTATATGCTTGCGCTTTATAAGTTGAAGTTAGCAGAACCATGTTTCATGGGGAACGTTTTCAACATTTCATTGGTACTTAGTACCTCTTTGATATCATGTTCTTTTGCTTATGGATCCCGGTGGTGTGAAATAAAAGTGGAACTTGTAAGATCATGGAGTTTGTATGTATGTTACAGAAACGCCTGGGCCGCTAGCCTAAGCCATGCCTAATCATGGTGGAAACTTGCAGCATAACCATAATGAGCATTCTATGAAGCATCCTCAATAAAAATCTATGCACATAGTAAATCAAAAGATCACTGAGATGCTCATTGTCTGCTTGCCTTGTCATTTTGATTATGGGATAGCTCCTGTGTCATGTGCAAGGGGTACCCCGTTGGCGGTTCTCTATGATACGTATATACTTACAATGACAAGAGCTTACTTGTGACTAAAGTTGAGTAGCATGAGGATCGGTCTTCGTAAGTAAGGGGCATGAGACTTCGATTTATAACTTGTCAAGCATATCCTCTTAGTTGTGTCACTTTAACCTTAACCATTTAAAGATGCTTATGATAGGTGCAATGAGAGATCAAAGCTAATGAGTACCATGCTTTCAGCATTTGGAAGCCTTTCAAACTATTCAAAACCTTTTCATTTCCTTGTTGAGTCTCCACATATTCTTTGAGCACCTTCTTGAGAGCATAGTTGTCATTCTTTGTGCTTGTCCCATTACTTGACTATTTGTGTTATGACTTTGATGCTTGTATCTTTGACATCTTTACTTCTAGTCTTCACCTGAACTTCAGAGGTGCCTTAGATCAAAGGCAAGCGAGATACCACTTTATCATACTTTTTTATGAGCATTGTAATGTTGCTTATGTTTATGCTTCATGCTACTTATTATTTTTGAGTTGGAATCTTTTCATATCTTGCAATGCCTATTAAGTAAACTTAGTTGCATACTCCTTATTATGAATTGTCTAAGTAGTTGATCACATGCTGAGAATATATACATCATATGAAGCAAATGTGTTCGTGAAAGTTCTTTTATTGCACTCAGTTTTCAACTGAATTGCTTGAGGATAAGCAATAAGCTAAGCTTGGGGGAGTTGATACGTCCAAAACGTATCTACTTTCCCAAACACTTTTGCTATTGTTTCTCCTCTAAACTTGTGTGATTTGGATGCAACTAACATGGACTGACGCAGTTTTTAGCAGAATTGCCCTGGTGTCTACTTTTTGTGCAGAAAATCAACTATCATGAAAAATCCCCGAAAATATGCCAAAAATCCTATTTCACCAGAAGACTCCAGGAGCCAGAATACGAGACGGAGGGGGCTGGGCCCAGGCCACACCACCTGGCCACGCGGGCAAGCTCAGGCCGCGCCAGGGGGTGGTCTGGCCGCCCCAGACTCCCCCTCAATCTCCCTCTTCGCCTATAAGTTTCCTTCTGACCTAAAAACTCCAGGGGGTTCGACATTTTTGCAGAAGGAGTTCTGCTCCGCCGCCACCACCAGATTCCAGGAAACAGCACCAGAAACTCCGTTCTGGCACCCTGCCGGGACATGGAATTGGAGGAGATCATTGCCATCATCATCACCATCGCTTCTCCATCGACCATCCATGTTTCCCCCATCTATGAGTGAGTAATCCCCCGCTGTAGGCTATGGGGATGGTAGGGATTGGATGAGATCGTTCATCTAATGGCATCAGATTGTTAGGGCATGGTGCATAGTATCTTCTATTAGTGCTTTATGACTTTGTTGCGAGTTGTTATGCTTAATTCTTGTCACTAAGGCCCGAGTGCCATGATTTCAGATCTGAACATGTTATTGATTCATTATGATAGTATTGTTTATGGTCTTATCTGCAAGTTGTATACACACGTTGTTGTCCGGAACTAATGGCCCCGAAGTGACAGAAATCGGGATAACCGGAGGGAATGGCTTTGATGTGAGGATCACATGTGTTCATGGAGTGTTAATGCTTTGCTCCGGTGCTCTATTAAAAGGAGCACCTTAATTGCCAGTAGTTCCCTTGAGGCCCTGTTGCAAAGGGGCAAGCAGGACAAAAGATGTTGTGCAAGTTCTCATTGCGAGCATGTATGACTATATATGGAACACATGCCTAGGATTATCTAGTACTTGGATGCTTTATCTTATTTATCTGCAATTGCCCTATCTTTTGATTGCTATGTGAATTGTCTTGTCCATGCAATGCCCGTCCATCCATCCCTATGCCTACCGCACTCGAATCCTACTGTTTACTGCTATTGTTACTGCTGTATTTACTTTACTACTGCTGTTACTTTACTATTCCTACTACAAAACGATTGCTATTGATAAACTGTTGTGAGCAAGATTGTTTCCAAGTGCAGCTGAATTGAAAACTCAGTTGTTAAGGCTTATAAATATTCTTTGGCTCCCCTTGCGTCGAATCAATAAATTGGGTTTCACTTCCCTCGAAAATATTGCGATACACCCCCTATACTTGTGGGTCATCAGTTATATGTGGTTAGGAAGCGAACTTAAGTGCAATTGCTCAGATATATTATGCTCATGTTTAAGGTTGCAGGATTTGTGACAATGGAATATGATACAACCTTGAACTTGTGAGTTTCCTCGCTTGAATTTATTTCATGCTATTATTCTTTGTAGCTTTGTCACGCGAGAGAGAGTAACAACTAAGCTTGGGAAAGTTTATAGCACCAAATTTTGATACTTTTATTGAGGATTTCCCATTGGTTCTCACTGTGTTTTATTGATCTTCACCTTTCAAATAATGTTAACATCGCAAGTTAGCGAAACCTTGCTTTCTTATATTGGTTTTCAGGTATTGAGCACTTACGGAAGATCTGAGAGCATTTATGGACTATTTACACCAAAATGAGCAAATCCCCAATTGAAGACCTTTTCATTCGAGGTGTCCAGAGGCTGTAATGACCACTGGTATGGTCGGAGGCCGCCCATACCGTCCGCATGTACTATCCTCCTTTGCCTCTGTTATGTAGTACAAGCAATTTTCGTGAAGGAAACACAGACAAAATACGAACACTGCCGCCGCAAACAGTCCTAGAAGAGAGGAGACCAGATTTGAAGAAGGAGAAGAACACCATCTCATCCTTCGACGATCCCCAACCTCTCCATCCTCAATTCCACCATCGTTCCTACTTGTACTGAGAGAGAGATTCACACTTGTAATATTAGGGTTTGAACCTCTATCAAACTTTGGTTTGTACTTCATTTGATCATCAACGGTATTGTGGCTCGTTGCGGTAGTTGAGATGATTTCCATTTATAATATGATTATGCATTTGATCTGTTTCCCTCTCAAATTTGAGTAAATCCCCATATGCGTGGGAGATGTAGGGGATTGGTGATATGTGTTGTGCCTCTTATATTTCCATCTATTTGTAATTGTTGTCGTGATTATTATATTGTGAGAATGATTATCTATGTTTTCCTAATGCTTGTTGTACAATTTAAGGGCCCGGATAACATGATCTCGAGATCTCATAGGTATGAACTTGTTTACTAGTGAATCGGTGACCCTTGAGTGACACAACTGATATCAAAGTGGAGCAAGTACAACTCGAGGATAATAAGGAACCATCAAGTCTAAAGCCTTGATCTTGTCAGAATACCTTAATTGATGTGCTGACCATTATTTTGGTAAAAGACGGACGGATCATTGGGGTTGGAAAGAATTTACCAAGAGGACTCCTGACCAATATATGGGTTGCTTGCCTACTCACATATGAATAAGAAGTACCACAATCACTTATCCCATTTTTATCCACTTGACACACTCATATTACCATGAACCGTTTCTCTCAATGCCTAACTTCTCATCTGCAGGAATCTGAACAAGTTCTTTACTTTTACTTTTATGTTATTTAGTTCTAGTTCCATTCAGTATTTAAATCTACTCCATTTTCACTCACTTGTTTCCATCCTCAACACTTGCAGTCAATTCACTCAAGACAACGTGACACCTTGAGTGCGACAGAAACACCTCAGATAGACACTTTCCTAAGCTCCTCATTAGGATCGATATAAAAACTAGAATTAATACTTCCATGAAAACATGCTCTGGCAAATTGTGCTCTTGCCATCCATCAGTAGCTCATCTATCCAAGAACCTTTTGCTCCGTCGAGTGGTGCTAGGACCCTTTTCTTGATGCCATTGGTAACAAGTCCATTGGTTTTTCCACCTACCCGTTTGTTTACGGGTGAGCAACTGATGCGTAGCTCACTTGTATGCCCATCTCCTTACAGTAATCCTTGAATTCCTAGAAGTGAGGTTTGATCCATTATTGATAATGATGCTATGAGGCACCTTGAAGCGGAAAACTATTTACTTGATGAAGTTCACAACAGAAGTAGCATCTTGGCTGGTGACAGGCATTGCCTTGATCCACTTGGTGAATTTGTCGACTGCGACGAGCAGGAAGACATGTCCTCCAGGAGATGACTTGTGGAGTTTGCCCACCATATCGAGTCCCCATTGGGCAAACGGCCAAGCCAAAGGTATGGGGGCAAATCTTCCGTGGGTGTGTTTGGTTACCATATCGAGTCCCCATTGGGCGAACGGCCAAGCCAAAGTGAATCGTTGTAATGCTTCACATGTTCTCACTATGTCCTTTGTGTACTTACTATAGTAAGGCAGTAGAATCCTACCCAGAAGGCCTTGGTTGTCATTTATCGACTACTAGCGTGATGCCCACACATTCCCTCGTGGAAGTCCTTAAGGATGAGATTTCCTTCCTCGGGTGTCACACATCGCTAGAGCACACTCGGGGTACTTCTCTTATAGAGTACCCCCTTTATTATTCGGAAGGCCTTGGATCAACGGGTGATCCTCTGTGCTTCGACTGTGTCTTCTGGGAGTTCTCCGTTTATCATGTACCCTAGGTACGCTTGCATCCATGTAGGATTTATCATCATGACATCTTTGGGTTCTTCCCCACCCTCTAAGGCAGGTATCTCAGGTTCGAGTGCGAGTGTAGCCCCCGAGTTAGCCTGCGGCTTAGCTCCCTTGTGTTCCTTTAGTGTTGTGGCTTCAATGGTTTTTGACTTTGATGGAACGCTCACTGATTTCTTCCCAGAAAACCCCGGATGGTATGAGTAGGCATAGGGACCCGATGTTTACGAGATTGTTGGCTCCCGCATTGCTTGTTCTACTAATGTGGGAGACCTCGCACCCATTTAAATAACTCTCCATGATGGCGTACATCTTGCGCTATGCAATCAAGTTGTCACTAATAGCGTCGCACTTGTTCATTGCATGTTGCACGACAAGGTTTGAATCCTTGAAAATTTTGAGGCGAGTTGCACCGCAGGCTTTGGCCATATGCATAGTACGTAGCGCATTTTATCTCCTTGGGGTGATATCAATATGACACCAACACCCGCTCCTTCAGTTCTTTTGGATCCGTCGAGGTCCACACACTTGATAGATTTGGTGGACCCGCGCTTCGGAGTTCCATCCACTTCATGATGAAGTCATGTAGAACCTAAGACTTTATTGTTTTGCGATTCTCATATGTGATGTCTCGAGGGGATAACTCGATGCCCCAAAGAGAGACACGCCATGTAGCTTCGGGGTTATTTATGATGTTGGACAAAGGGGCCTCGTTGACCACCACATTAGATGCTCTGAGGAGTAGTGACGCAGTTTGCGTGTTGTCATGAAGACACCAGATGCGAGCTTATGATAATGTGGATATCATTGATTGGACAGAGATATCACCTCCCCGTGGTAGTATATCGACACCATGGGTCTTTCCTTCTTTGGGTCATTCCATGAACAGACCACCTGGCTAGTGGTAGTGATGCAGAGCAGTAGTGGATCCCTTATTTGGGTGTGACACCAGAACAAATGATGCTAAGAGTATTTTCTTGATAATTTCAAAGGCTCGTTGGGATTCATCGATCCATTCAAAAGTATCTGATTTCTTCAATACTGCATAGAATGGAAGTGTTTTTGCCCACCCAAGCGATGAATCGACTTAGTGTCGTTACACGCCTAGCTAGATGCTAGACGTCTCATAGATTTGTTGGTTTCTTCATCGTTAGGATCACATGTATTTTTCGGAGTTTGCTTCGATTCCCCTGGCCAACACGAGGTACCCGAGGAGTTTCCCAATGGGGACTCCAAAGGAGCACTTTGTTGGGTTGATCTTCATGTAGTACTTGTTAAGATTATCGAATGTTTCATGAAGATCATCGATAAAGATCAATTCTTGCCTTGTTGTGATTACGATGTCATCTATGTAGAATTGGAAATTTCTGTCGATTTGGTCTCCAAGACAAGTATGCATCATCCGTTGGTACGTGGCACCCGTGTTTTTCAGCCCGAAGGGCATTGTTTCATAGCAGAATACACCATAAGGCATGATAGATGTTGTCTTATCTTGGTCTTCGACTTTCATCCGGATTTGGTGGTACCTAGAATATGCATCCAAGAAGGAAAGATGCTCGCATCTTGCAGTTGCATCGATGATCTAATCGATTTCCAGGAGCAGAAAGTGATCCTTTGGATAGTGCTTATTTAGTTTGGTGAAGTCGATACACATGCGCAGCTCCTCCGTGTCTTTCTTCGGGACACACACTGGGTTAGCAACCTAGGTTGCCTTTTTGATTTCTCGAATGAACCTGGCGTCGAGTAGTCAATGGAGCTCCTTTCGAATGGCCTTGCATTTTGTACGCGAAGCGGCAAGGTGATTGTTTGACTGGTTTTGCATCGGGATATATGTTGAGTGCATGTTCGGCGAGTTCTCTGGGAATTCCTAGCATGTCAGCGGGGACCCATGCGAAAATTTCACAGCGCTCATGGAGGAACTCACGGGCGCACTTTCCTATGCGGGACCAAGGTTAGAGGCCACATAAGTTGTCTTCTTTGGGTCCATAAGGTGGTCCTAGACCTCTCGCGTGTCCTTTGCAGGTCGAAGGAGTGGTCGGGTATGGACCTTGTTCCTTCTGGTAGAATGTCGTTATCATTGGAGATCTTGAGTTGGGCGAACTCTGTTTCCATTCCGAAGGACTCGGACATCTTGTTGAACACGCGGTCGCAGTTGTCTCAGCGAGCAAAGCTTCCTCTTATAGTTATGATTCTATTGGGTGCTGGAATTTTTATCATGAGGTATGCATACTACAGCACTACGATGAACCACGCAAATGCGGGTCACCCAAGGATTGCATGGTACTGTGATGGCCAGTCCATAACCTTGAACTCAATCTTCTCGCGCCTAAAGTTCTCTCGTGATCCAAAGATAACATCGAGGAAGATTTTTCCTAGAGGGACCTCGGCTTTCCCCAAGACTATGTCGTGGAAGGATCAATACAACACGGAGCCCGGGCGCTGGTGCTTATAGACTCTGAGGCACAACCTTAGTCGCCATGCTCTCACTAGCGCGGCAAAAAAAGCCGTCGGGGATTCTGAAATGGCGGTGGATTCTTTGGCACGGCATAACATGATACATCGAGTTAGCACGTCCACGGTAGCAAAGCATTTACGCCACGTCCCATGTAGGGAGGCATTGTCTAGGTGCCATGGTAGCTGTGAGACTATGGCATAACGATAATGCCTCATAATGTCACTATCAACACATGATATATAGCAATTTTGCAATTTGGCCCCCATTAAATATCTAATATATATTACATCTCAACCCAACAAACAACATAACAAATAACTCATAACACATAGAATGCAACTTTAGCCGAATTAACGTGAGCATTCATTATATACATACATTACATATCAACCCAACAAATTTACAACTCACAAAAGATGCAACTAATTCCAACAAGTTCAAACCACTACAAAAGATGCACGGTCATGATCAAAGAACCTGCTTTGATTGCAAACTGGAAGGCACAAACATCACCTTCCTGGAGATTGCGTTGGAGAATATATTATCCCCATTTGATTTGAAACTAAAAGCAGTTTCATTATCACATGACTTCGCTTGAATGGTTTCTCCAGATATGTAAGGCATAATATACTTCCTAGTGAAATTGGATGAGAATCACTACATAGGGAAGATAGAATAATTTAGTTTTTTACAGTTATCGTCATGGTTGGAGTTCAAGAGAATTACAGTACAACACAGGAAAGAGAATTACCATATTTCTTTTGCAGTCGATGGTTTTCTTGAGGGTGCAAACATAGTAAGGAATTTCTTGCCTATAACTTCTAACAATTCGCTTCAGATTCTTCCTTCTTGAGCTGGTCATGTCCACTTCATTTCTAAACCTATATCAGGGAGTACTTTTCTAGTGATAGAATATTGGGACCTAAAACACCAAGTGAAAGAATATTGGTCATGTTAACTTTATTGCCAAACCTATATCGGAGAGTGTACATTTTCATAGTTATATGTGTCTTGTATTGATAGAGTTGTATACTGAGAGCAAGTTTACCTTGCATGGTAGATGCCACATGTTGTTGAGACCTTGGAACTTTGTTACTATTGTTGTTCAACATTGTTGTTTTTCACCATGGACATTAAGACATTTTGACATCACTTCTAACTACCTAGCAATATTAGTTTTTAGATCCCAAGGCATATCGAACCATAAAACAATGATATACAAACAAACCCCAATGCCTGAATATAAACAATGACAGTTCAAGGGATTGGGGACATACGAATATGCGGTCGGGGACATCTCTGCCATAGAGGATGGTGCGGTCCGGTGTGGCGCAAGAGGTGAGCGCGGCTGGGGTCAGCACCTTTGCAAAGGACGGTGCGGTCCGGCATGGTGCAGGAGGTGAGCGTGTCTGGGGTAGTGCCACCGCGGAGAACGGTGTTATCTAGCGTGGCGCAGTAGGTGAGCGCGGCTGGGGTCAGCGCCACCACAGCGGACAGTGTGGTCTGGCGTGCTGCAGAGGTCATCGTGGCTAGGGTCAGCGCCTCCACAGAGCTAGGGCTAGGGTTAGGGTTGGTGGGGTAGGGGATTCAGATAAGGATGATAGTGACTTGTGTGGTCCGAAGGGGAAAGAACTAGTATGATTCTTAATTATGCCAACCTTTGCCTTATCATTTTTTGGCAAGTCAAATGTGTCCCATATTCCCCAACATTCTATTTGATTAACATACGTATTGATTAGCAAACCAAGCAAAGAACACACCAAAAAAGGGGAAATAGTAATTTGCATATATGGGGAGATATCAGTACACATGTACTTGTGCACGAGTCATGTCATTGCACTATCCAAAATTAAGAAGCCACCAAAAGAACACTACAGATTACTCAATCTACTACAAGATTAATTAGTACTAAGAACTAATACTAGCAACATAATTAAGTCTAATTACATCTATCAGCAACCTTGTACAACCTATTTATAATGGCTTGCACCCTGCTAGCCAATCCAGCGCACCGCTCCCTTGGCGCTGCAACATGATCATTCACCTGATTCTGCAATTCCCTGATTGTAGGTTTCATGTGTTCGTCGTATGCGGCATGCCTTCTTCGTTCATTGTCCTCCATCTCGCCCCACCAGAGCTAGCGCAACGATTGTTGGAGGTGGATTGGGTGCTCTGCATCAACCCATTGCACCCAATAGCATGAAGTTGCACCCCGACAACGACACGAGAGGAACTTGCGACCAGTGTCCTCTATGAATTTTTTGTCATAGGCCACATATCGCTAGGTGATTACATGGTCAAGGCATTGACATAACATGTTCGCATCGTGTTCCCCGTGGCATTATAGGTCATGGATGTGCTCCGATACTCCGGGAACGTTGAACTTGAAAGAAAAACAACAATGTGCATTGGTGAGGTCGAGAAATCGAGAGAATTTGGAGATGACCACGGGAACAAAAACCCAAATGCGAAATACAATAGCAATGAAATCGAAAAATAAAAATTGCACGTACCAGAATCACGCTTGTCTAATGGAATGATAGTGGTACGTCTAACAACGCCACTGATTCTCGCCGCCACCGCTCGAAGATTTGTGGAGAGAGAAAGACACGGGATGAAGAAATGATGAAATGCACGACATGGGAGAGAGTAGTGGGAAGGAGGGTTGTTTCCTTATAATATTATAATGGCAACAGCTAGACTTCGGTGGGGCTCACCCGTCAGTGAGACAAACTTGAACAGTCACACATGCGGGACCCACAGTCAATGTCACGTATTTTCAGCGGCGGGATCATTACTGCTTTGGTTCGTGTTACTAAGGCGTCTCGAAATGCCGGTACCGATCGATAGCTAGAGCGGCGCAATTTAACACCGTACATAAATTTGCCGTGACAAAAAAATCAACCGCCGCGCTGCTTGAAACCGCGAATAGCACATCTTCCAGGTATCCAACTATTTTTGGTTCTTTTCTCTTATGCCACCCCAAAAATCCGCTGGGTATGGGGGTATTTTTGCAGTGGAGGTCTCTGTTGGAGAAATATTGGTCAACGAGCAATTCATCATGCGTAGTGTTTTGGCATATATGAAGTTGTTGCCACTTCCTGTGTCCATGAGGACCTTGCTCATGTAGAACCCGCTGATCTGGGCCTCAACTATCAGTGCCGAATGACCCGGTCATGGGACCTTGTGGGGGTGATCGAATCTACTGAAGGTAATCTCTTACTCGGACTAGTGGAGATATTTTAGTCTTTGTGGTATCCTTACTACCAGGTTGAGTTGTCGGGTGATTAGCTTTTGGGTTCTATTGGACACGCTCCCCTTCTGAATCATATGCATAGCTTCCCTGGACCTTGGGTACTCGTCGTTCTGGGCCCTATTTACCATAGGTTGTTGTTGGATTGCCGCGACCACCAGAGGTGGCCCTGGTAGTGGTGGTGTGTTGAGTGTTAGGGTGCCTAGTGCGGCAATGTACCCATGGCTTGCTGCCCTATCCACCTTGGCTCTGTAGGCCCCTTATAAACCCAAGAAAGTGCGACAATCCTTCATGATGTGATTCAAATGTTTCCATCCTTCTGAGTCGACATAGTAATACATGTGGTATGGCCCTTCAAGCATCTGCATAGGTGATATTGGGTCATCTCGAGGAGCTTTTGGACGGTACTGTTGGGTTCTCCTGCTTGGCCCAACTTTGTCTTGGCTTCTTTGATATCCGTCACTTCAGTTCTCACCCCTGCGGTTTCCTTCACTAGCAAAACCATCCACAACGTGGCTTGTCCCACTGTAGTCATCGTAGTTTCGGCTGCGTCGCCTCCTATTATCAGTGTTGCGCCTGTCGTGGTATTCTTCGGGTGAGAGCCCACGCTTATTGTTCACACGTCCTCACCATCAATGCTTTGATTGGCAATGTCCATCAGCCACACAATTGTTTTCGGCTTGGCTCGACGCGGCTCCTCTATGAACTCCTTTCGGCGTAGGACATTGTTTAAGGCGTCAATTGCCCTTTCGTTGGAGACATTCTCGGTTGAGTTTTTAATGATATTTCATCACTAGATGAATGTGCATATTAGCTCCCCCGATTTCTTGTTGCACGCCCGCAGTTCCTCAATTGATGTGGGTCGCTTGAATGTGGATTTGAAGTTTTGGATGAACTTGTCCTCTAGGTCGCTCCAACTTCTGATGGATTCCTTGGGTAGCTTCTTGAGCCAGGAGCGTGCGGCACCACTCAAGTGCAGTTCTAGGGTCTGCATGACGGTGTCCTTTGAACCACCTTGGAGTTTTATAGTCTGTAGATAGTCACTCAACCATGGCGGTGCGGTGGCGGTGGCTTGGGCTAGGGCTAGGGCTAGGGCGTGGATTCGTGTGTCTTGACCTTGGCTCTCTCCCCTCAATATATAGGCGTATTCCCTCCTCCATAGAGGAGAGTAGGACTAGGATTCGTATCCTACAAGGACTCCTCCCTTTTCCTTTCTTCCACAAATATGAGAGAGAGGAAGTCTGTATCCAATATGGAGTCCGCATCTAATACGGAGTCCTCCCCAAAACCATCTTGGGGCAAGTTTCAGACCGAGGAGGACTCCTCCCTCGCATGGACTCGCCCTGCCCCACCTCCTCCACCCGCTGGCCTAGGGGAAGCCCTGGCCGATTCGGCTAGGGTCTCCTCCACCCCCCTCCCACGCATGTGTGGGCCCAGTGGGCCCATGCGGACATTCGGACCATGGGACCCACTTGGATATTAATAAATAATAATTTATTATTTATTATTAATATAAATATTTATTCCAAAACTTTCTAAATTAACTTAAAGACTCCTCCGAATTAATTCGAAACCTTCCTAAAATATTCCCAATGTCCTCTTTTTAATGTCCGGAAACATTCCGTCCACTCTCGGGATATCCGGGACTCCTCCGGAATATTCTGAGACGCTCTGAAACTTCCTTTCGGATTTACTTCATCCAACTATCTTATCGCCTTAAGTGTGTGACCCGGTAGGTTTGGATATTTGCGGACGTGTCCGGAACTCATTCTGCTGATAATGATTACTATCAGTGTCTTGATACAAGTAGAAAAATCCCCGCAAATAACATGAAGTTCTTTATCGTGTGAACCATAGTATTGAGTTCGATACATATCATATTGATTCGTCGATACTTTACATTGCCCGGGATGAAAACACTGGGTTATTCTCGTTACTCATTGCGTACTATCGATGTTCCTTTGTTCAACAACTTGATCACGTGTCCGGCCAGACGATGACAAACATCATAGTACATGAGCGGGCCCAGAGTGTATCTCTCCATCATTAGGAGTATCAATTCCCACAAGCACACCATGTGAATGATGGGCGAACCATTTGGTACAAACAAACATCAAATTTATAATTACTCTGTTAAGATCAATGTTTGGAGAATCTTGCCACGACCATATTGTTCCCAAGTTCACATGTGTCTCGTGGTCAAACGATTTCTAGTAAAGGCAATACAATTTCATATGAGATTCAGCCGATAACTATCTTGACAATGCATTTCAGGGTATGTCATGTTTGGGTCTATCCATCATCGTTGTTCTCCAACAACTCTGATCACATATGTCATTGGCAACACCACAATCATATTGTCACTTTGCCTATAGTTAGGAAACTGAAACTATCATTGACGTACATACCAGTCATAGAGGCATGACTAGGGATATATTTACATGGTGTTTATCATCACACACATGTATTAGTGTTTTCCTCCAAATACGCATTATTCAGAACTAATACAGTTATATGACAGAACAATAAACTTAATTATGAAACATAAATATGAATAATAACACTTTTCCAGCTCACCGCTCCCTTGTTCAAAGTGAACACATAACCGGAGTGAGATCTAAAATCATCAAGATAAGTGAAAAAGCTTGCATCGGTGTAACCCCTTGCAACAAGATCTTTGTCACCTCCATATAAGATAAACATATCCTTAGTCGTTCTCAAGTATCTAAGTATATTTTTCACTAATATCCAGTGATTCACACATGGATCACTTTGGTATCTGCTCGTAACACTTAGAGCATATGATACATCAAGTCTTGTACATATCATGGCATACATGATTGAACCATTTGCGGACACATATGGGACTTCACTCATGTCATTTTACTCAGCATTTGTCATAGGACATTGCTTCTTGCATAGTGGTTTGCCATGTACCATTGGAAGTGATCCCTTCTTGGATTCTTCCATTTTGAACCTCTTCAAAACTTTGTCTAGATATGTATCTTGAGTAAGCCCTACCAGGCCGCGATCTATCTTTATAGATGCTTATGCCCAATATGTAAGCTGCTTCACCCAAATATTTCATTGAAAAACTTTTCTTCAATGATTCCTTTATAGTGTTAAGAAATGTTTTATCATTTCCAATCAACAATATGCCATCCACATATAGTATCGGAAATGCTATCGTGCTCCCACTTTATTTCTTGTATACATAAGACTCTTGTCCGTTCTTGATGAAGCCGAAACTCTTTACCACTTCATCAAAACTAAGATTCCAACTTCGTGATGCTTGATTTAGTCCACAAATAGATCTCTAAAGTTAGCACACTTTTCCAGCATCTTTAGGATCGACAAAACCCTCAGGTTGTACCATGTACACATCCTCGGTTAGCTTCCAATTTAGGAACGTTGTCTTGACATCCATCTACCACATTTCGTAATCGTAATATGCAACTATTGCTAGAAGTATCCAAACAGACTTAAGCATCGCTATGGGAGAGAAAGTCTCATCGTATTCAACTCCTTGAATTTGTGAAAACCCATTTGCGACAAGTCCTGCTTTATGACCATTCGTATCTGTTTTTTTCTTATAGATCCATTTACATTCTATAGGCTTTACGCCTTCAGGAGGGTCGACAAGTTCTAAACTTGATTCTCGTACATGGATTCTATCTCGGATTTCATGGCTTCTTGCCATTTGATGGAGTCAGGGCCCATCACAGCTTCTTTGTATGTAGCTGGTTCATCGTTGTCTAACAAAAATACTTCATCTTCAAATCTTACGACCAGAAGACGAACTCTACCAGATCTATGTGGTTCAATAGGAGCATTAATTTTTGGGACTACAACACTTATAGGCGCAGCAGCATCTGATGCGCCATAGGTGTTTCTAGAACAGCTTCTGGTTCTATGCTACTCTGCCCATTTTCGCTAGTTCAATAATCTCATTAAGCTCTATTTTCCTCCCACTCAAACTTTTAGCAAGAAATTCCTTCTCAAGAAATGTTCCTCCTTGCGCGACAAAAATCTTGCCTTCAGTTTTGTGGTAGAAGGAATACCCAACCGTTTCCTTAGGGTAACCTACAAATACGCATTTGTCCGACTTGGGATCAAGCTTATTCGACTGCAAACGTTTTACATAAGCTTCGGAACCCCAAATTTAAAAAAATGATAAATTGGGTTTCTTGCGAAACCACAACTCATATGTGTCATTTCAACGGACTTTGATGGTGCTCTATTAAGTGTAAAATCCACTGTCTCTAAAGCATAGTCCCAAAATGACAAAGGGAGATCAGTTAAATACATCATAGATCTCACCATGTCCAAGGAAGTTCGATTACGCCGTTCCGACACTCTGTAACATTAGGGTGTTTCGGGAGGCATAAGCTATGAAATGATTCCACGAGCTCTAACATGTTCCCTAAAATCACGACTCAAATATTTGCCTCCATGATCCGACTGCAGAAACTTTATTTTCTTGCCATGTTGATTCTCTACTTCATTCTGAAGTTCTTTGAACTTTCAAATGTTTCAGATTTATGCTTCATAAGATAGATGTAACCATAGCAACTCAAGTCGTCGATAAAGGTTATAAAGTATAGGAATCCACCACGTGTAGGTATACTCATTGGACTACATACATTAGTATGTATTATTTCTAGTAAGTCACTTTCCCGTTCAACATATCTGTTAAATGGTGATCTGGCCATCTTTCCCATCAACCATGCTTCACATGTATCAAAAGATTCAAAATCTGGTGAACTCAAAAGTCCATCACTATGGATCTTCTTCATGTGTTTATGTCCAACGTGACCCAATCTATAATGCCACAGATATGTGGTATTCAATTCATTTGTATTTCGACTTTTAGCCTCAGTGTTATGGATGTGTATATCATAGTCAAGATCAATCATCAAAAAACCACTCTTCACGTGAGCGTGTGCATAGAAGACAGTATTCATATAAATCGAATAACCATTATTCTCTTATTTAAACGAATAACCATCTTGTAAGATACAATATCCCGATATTATATTCTTACATAATGCAGGCACAAAGTAACAGTTACTAAGTTCTAATATTAATCATGATGGTAGATGTGGAGGTCTAGTGCCGACGGAAATCATTACCACACTTGCTCCATTCTTGACACACATTGTCACCTCGTTCTTACCAAGCTTCCTAGGGTTCCGTAGCTCCTGTATCGAATTGCAAATATTAGCAACCGATTCGGTATCAAATACCCAAGAGTTACTCTTAGGATCTTGCAAGTAAACATCAATAACATGTATATCAGATATACCTGAGCTAGACGATCTAGTCTTCTTTTTCTCCGCTAAGTACTTTTGATAGTTCCTCTTCTATGAAACTACTCCTTGTAGAAGAAACACTCACCATCTAGGGTTGGACCTGGCTTAGGCACTTTGCATTTGTTAGAGGCGTGGCGCACATCCGCCTTCTTCTTGTCAACCCCAAACTTCTTCTTCTTGAAGCAAGTACTTTTTTCACCATCATCACATGATTGGTGTTCTTCTGTGTGTCCTTTTCAGCCACCTTCAACATCGCGAATAGTTCGGCAATGTTTTGTTCATCCCATGCATGTTGTTGTTCATGACAAACCCAACAAAGCTAGGTGGGAGTGATTTCAGGATTATGTCGGTTCCTAGTTCAGAAGGAAAGGGAACGCCTAGCGCTTACAACCTTTGAACGTACCCATGCAACTTGATTACATGGGCACTAACCGAGCCTCCTTATGCCATCTTGCAATCCAGAAGAGATTGAGAGATCTCATATATTTGTGCTCGAGCTTGTTTCTCAAACATGCCCCTTAATTCCATGATCGTTTCATATGGATCCGAGTTTACAAACCTCCTTTGAAGATCTAGTTCCATTGATGCAAGTATAGCACATTGGACAGCGATGTAGTCATCACTACGTTGTTGAAAGACATCTTCTGCAGCCTGAGTTGCATTTTCACCAGGAGCATCACCGAGAGTTGCTTCCAAGACATAGTATTTCTTAGCACCTTTCAGTATTATTATTATTTTGCGGAACCAATCCACAAAATTTGTACCAGATCTCTTTCTCTAATATACCAGCTAAAGGGAAGTTGGTGTTGCGTGCCATTGATCTACAAACAATTGCAAATTCATTTAGACATTGTTTCATAATTAATGAACTACATAATATTAACAACTTTAATCCAGAGCGTACCTCCTACTAAAATCAATAACTCTGATGATTGATACTTAGTGATTCAAGATCCACGAACTTATTTTCCCGGTACCAATGTTACATCACGCACCGGGGAATAAGACTGATAGGTAATCATACCAATCATATCTCCATATAACTCTTGTTAATCTTTCGATTCTTGTGTTCCATACTCTAGAAGTTCTAGGTAGTATGTCAAGTGAACCTTAGTTTACCAGCAGTGCGACAATTTTGCACCCACATTATGAACGTCGCTAGGTGCACCCAAGTTACATGACCCACACAAGTTCGAAGCCCATGTTATGTGGTGCGTAACTTAAGGGGAACACATTATTACTTGATAATTTTAAGTGAGAGATCACCCTAATTATTATGACTACCATGCAACAAATAAAGTGCATAAAAGGATTAACATCACATGCAATTCATATAGTGATATGGTATAGCACTTTGCGTCAACGATCTATATCATCAACATCTTCCAGCGTCATGTACTCCTCCACGCGCCATGTGCATAACATCGAGGTCCATTGCTGCTTGATTATCATCGCCAATCCTTGCTTCTACAACTATCACTACTCTAGCTCATAAAGTAAAAAACAACTATGACTATTACAATAATACAATGACAATCATCACGGCTCCTTCCACTCATGCCCTATGATGTTACAACATAGTACATCTCATACATCACATTGTAAGCATCACATTGCTATACCACATCACTTTCATGCAAAAACAAGTTAGACGCCTCTAACACGCTTTGCTAACTTATGGGTCTCTATGGTTACGTAGATATCTGTTCTTTACCTACGTGGTAAGTAAGCATCATCATCTATCAACTTGATTTTTGACTTGTTTGGGTTGTGTCCCCATTCCACTATAAATAGTACAATTGTGATGTCTACGCACGCTTCTAATGTTATAGACAATGTTGGGCCTCCAAGTGCAGAGGTTTGTAGAACAACAGCAAGTTTCCCTTAAGTGGATCACCCAAGGTTTATCGAACTCAGGGAGGAAGTGGTCAAAGGTATCCCTCTCAAGCAACCCTGCAATCAAGATACAAGAAGTCTCTTGTGTCCCCAACACACCCAATACACTTGTAAGGTGTATATGTGCACTAGTTCGGCGAAGAGATAGTGAAATACAAGTAATATGGATGATTATAAGTGGTAATTGCAATCTAACATAAGAGTGCAGCAAGCAAACATGTAACAGGACTGATTGTAAACGGTGTTTCAATGCTTAGAAACAAGGCCTAGGGATCATACTTTCACTAGTGGACACTCTCATATAAATATCTTCTCTTCATTATGCTACCCGGAACTACTCTCCGGTTGGACGATGTAGGGCTATAACAGCACACCTTAAAGTTCGCATTCCCCATCTAGATAACCCATCACTGTCACCTTGAGCGCTAGATGGTTCCAACAAACACCACAATCTCATAGAGACATCCAACTCAAATTATACTCATGATAAGTATTTATGTAACCTTAGCCAAAGTACCACATGGTGTGCACACTATCAACTTCACACACGTGGGGATAAGCAGAGATTAATTAAAGCACTTGAGTAGCAGAATAGATCCAGATTACAAAGCTCATGATCTCAATAAGATCACGCATAGAGAGAGATGAACACATAGCTACCGGTAGAGCCCTAGCCTCGAGAGAGAACTACTCCCTCCTCATCATGGGAGTCAACAACGGTGACGGAGATGGCGATGGAGTCGATGGAGATGGCTCCGGGGGCACTTCCCTGTCACGGCAGGGTGCCGGAACAGAGACTTCTATCCCCCTAATATCCTCTTCGGTGGCGGCGGCTCTATGCAATTTTTCGTGGAATTCTGATCTGATATCTAGGGTTTTCATCTCGGGGGAATATATAGGCGAAGGGGCAAGGTCGGTGGGCGCCTGAGGGGCCCACACCACCAGGTGGCGCGCCCAGGGGGCTGCTCCACCATAGGGCGTGGCCGCCTCGTGGCCCCTCTTCGGTTGCCCTTCGGACTCTGTGTTCCTTCTGGTAAAATATTGACTTTGGCTTTTGTCACGTCCAATTCCAAGAATACTTCCTTACTAGCTTATCTGAAACCAAAAATAGCAGAAAACAGGCAACTGGCACTATGGCATCTTGTTAATAGGTTAGTTCCAAAAAATGTATAAAAATACCTCAAAGTGTAAACAAAACATAAGAAAGTTGATATAAAACAAGCATGGAGCATCAAAAATTATAGATATGTTTATGACGTATCAAGCATCCCCAAGCTTAACTCCGGCTCGTCCTCGAGTAGGTAAGTGATAAAAGGAATATTTTTTGAGGTGACATGCACTATCACAATCTTGATCAAGGTATTTGTAAAGTATTGATAGCTGGGATCAAAGTACTCTAAACATGAACATAAAAGATAGAGTTCTAACAATAAGACATAGCAATTATGTTGTAAGTGGAAAAGGTACAAACAAAAGATCATGAATAAGAATGCATTGAAAGACGTTTATTTGTTTCACATATATAAAACATAATAAGAGTGGTATTTAGCTTGTCCCTCATGGTATAGCAAAACATAAATGCATAGGACACCTTCAAAGTTCATAAGGGTGACTAGATACGATAATTTAAGAGCAAGAAATACCAAAATTATGAATCAATCAATAAGTTTTGGGACAATGCACATTGAACTAAGAATGAAAACTATGCTCTCTTAATTGGTGCATAAAGATAGAAGATGGAGACTGATGTCTACGCACTTCTATTCTTGTAGACAGTTGTTGGGCCTCCAAGTGCAGAGGTTTGTAGAACAGAAGCAAGTTTTCCCTTAAGTGGATCACCCAAGGTTTATCGAACTCAGGGAGGAAGTGGTCAAAGGTATTCTCTCTCAAGCAACCCTGCAATCAAGATACAAGAAGTCTCTTGTGTCCACAACACACCAAATACACTTGTCAGGTGTATAGGTGCACTAGTTCGGCGAAGAGATAGTGAAATACAAGTGGTATGGATAATTATAAGTGGTAATAGTGATAGAAAATAGCTCGATGGCGTGGAAGAGACTAAAGGCAAACTGAAATAAAGATGGAAGCAAGCAAACATGTAATAGATCTAGTAGCAAACTGTGTATCAATGGTAAGAAACAAGGCCTAGGGATCATACTTTCGCTAGTGAACACTCTCATATAAATATCTTTTCTTTATGATACTACTCTTAACTACTCTCTAGTTGGACACTCTAATCGATGGTAGGGCTATAACATCACACCTCAAAGTAAGCCTTTCCCATCTAGATAACCCCACACTGTCACCTTGAGTACTAGATGAGTCCAACAAACACCACAATTTCATAGAGACATCCAACTCCAAATATAACTCATAACAAGTATTTGTAATCTCTAGCCTAAGTGCCACCATGGTGAGCACGTTGTCACTTTCACACATATGGGGAGAGCAGAGATCTAATAAAGCACTTGAGTAGCAAGGTAGATCTACTTGATTACAAAGCTCATGATCTCACTAAGATCACGCACAGAGAGAGAGATGAACACATAGCTACCGGTAGAACCCTTAGCCTCGAGAGAGAACTACTCCCTCCTCATCATGGGAATCAGCAATGGTGATGGAGATGGCGGTGGAGATCGATGGAGATGGCTCCGGGGGCACTTCCCCGTCCCGGCAGGGTGCCGAAACAGAGACTTTTTGTCCCCCGAATCTCCCCTTCAGTGGCGGCGGCGCGGCGGAACTTTTCGTGGCTGGAGGCTTGACTCTCTAGGGTTTATGCATCGAGAGGCTTCTTATAGGCGAAGAGGCAAGGTTGGTGGAGTGCCAGGGGGCCCACACCACCTGGTGGCACAGCCAGGGCTAGCCCGCACCACCATATGGTGTGGCCAGGCCTTGGCCCTCCTCCATCTCTGCTTCGGGCTCCGTGAGTCTTTCGGTAAAATAGGAACTTTGGCTTTTGTCCCGTCCAATTCCGAGAATATTGATTTTCTGACTTTCCTGGAACCAAAAACAGTAGAAAACAGGCAACTGGCACTGTGGCATCTTATTAATAGGTTACTCCAAGAAAGTCTATGAAAAGTACTCCAAAGTGTGGAAAAAACACAAGAAAGTAGATAAAGCCAAGCATGGAACATCAAAAATTAAAGATACATTTGCAATGTATCAACATCCCCAAGCTTAACTCCTGCTCGTCCTCGAGTAGGTAAGTGATAAAAAAGAAAGAATAATTTTTGAGCTGACATGTACCATCATAAACTTGATCAAAGTATTTGCAAAACATTCAAAGCTGGGATCATAGTACTTAAATCATAACATGAAAGACAAAGTTCTAACAATAAGGCATAGCAACTATGTTGCAACATGAAAAGACACAAACAAAAGATTCATGAATAACAATGCTTTGCAAGACGTTTGTTTGTTTCACATAAAGAAAACATAGCATAATAGTATTCAGCTTGTCCCTCATAGAGTAGCAATGTAAATGCATAGGACACCTTCAAAGTTCATAAGAGTGACTAGATACAATAGTTTAAAACAAGCAATAACAAGTTATGCATCAATCAACTTAGTCTTGGGACAATGCACATAGAACTAAGAATGTCCACTATGCTCTCAAAGTAGGTGCATAAAGATAGAAGGTGGAGACTCAATGTAATGGTGGAAGAAAGGCCTTTGTAAAAGGAAGTAGGGATTCAACTCTCATAAAGAGCTTCCAAAAATTATGGTACTTATATCTTTTCAGCTCTCATTGCCCCTATCATAAGCATCTTTAAGGTGATTAAGGCTAAAGTGACGCAACTAAGAGGATATGCTTGAGAAGTTATAAACCGAAATCTCATGCCCCTTACTTACGAAGACCGAACCTCATGCTACTCAACTTTAGTCACAAGTAAGCTCTTGTCATTGTAAGTACATATGTATCATAGAGAACCGCCAACGGGGTACCCCTTGCACATGATACAGGAGTTATCCCATAATCAAAATGACAAGGCAAGTAGACAATGAGCATCCCAGTAATCTTTTTATTTGCTATTTGCATAGGTTTTTATTGAGGATGCTTCATAGAGTACTCATTATGGTGATGCTGCAAGTTTCCACCATGATTAGGCATGGCTTAGGCTAGCGGCCCAGGCATTTCTCTAACACACATACAAACTCCATGATCTTACAAGTTCCACTTTTATTTCACACCGCCGGGACCCGTAAGCAAAAGAACATGATATCAACGGGGTACAAAGTACAAGTGCAATGTTGAAAGCATTCCCCATGATACATGGTTCTGCTAATTTCAACTTCTAAAGCGCAAGCATATACACAACAAAGAAGGACCCAATGGTTCAAGTTTATTATATGCAAAAAAGTAAAGTGTGCCATCAAGTTCGTGAGAGCTTTAATCACTAGTTTTCTCATAACAAGTTTAATTTGGAAGGTAACCAAAAACATGAATATACTTGGAATAGCATAAGCTAATAGGTAGGTATGGTGGACTCTTTGGAATAACTTGGTTTTAGGAGTTCGATGCATGAGTGGAACTCATACTTGGTTGTGGAGGCTAGCAAAAGACTGGGAGCGACAAACTAAGAGAGCAATAATGGCCATAATCATGCAGAGCGACAAAACATCATTGATCAAAGCATAAAGTGATACTACAAGTTGAAAACTAAAGGATCATAAAGGCTATGGTGACTTGAGATAGTCATAACATGGTGTGAGCATGCGCCAAGTCAACCCAAATAAAGCATTAAAGGAGAATACCACAATACTATGCTTTAATATGCTAAAACAACGCATGATTCATCCAAGGCACATTAAGCAATCTAAATTGTTTATAACAAGTCATTCTACAGCAAAGAATACTAAGCATAAAGCCAAAACAATATCAAGCATGGCATGACAAAGCATAGGCCACAGTCAAAAACAAGCTCTTTTTACCACTTAAGCATAAGCTTTCCTACTCTTTTCCAAACCAAACCAAACTATTTGAAAACCAATGTATGAAAGAGGAGGTCCAACCAATTTATTCAGCAAGCTAAGCAAACAAAATCAAACCAAAAAACAAAACGAAAATGAAAAAGAAGACGCTCCAAGAACAACACAATTGTGTATGAAACAATAAAAATGAAGTGTTTGGAAGGAACCTGGGATTTTTATTGATGAAGAAGGGGATGCCTTGGGAATCCCCAAGCTTTGACGCTTGTACCTCTTGAATATTTCTTGGGGTGACATCCGTGGCATCCCCAAGCTTGAGCTTTAGTCCATTCTTCATCTCATTACTCATTCCTTCTATACACCTGAAAATTTTCCTTCATACAAAACTTCACACAATCTTTATTAGCAACATTAGTGCACTTAAGATAAATAAGTCTTAAAGTTCAGTTCTAACACCAAATAAACTTCCATTAGAACACTAGCTACTGTAGCACTTTCCTAAAAAAGCTCAATTCCCTAAAAGAACTCAAGAAGGAACCAACAAGAAGCAAATGCAGAAAATGGTAGAAATCTGTCAAAACAGACCAGCAGGTAAAGACGATTTTTTTTGAAGACCTTCTGTTGCTCAAATCAAAAAGTGTTAAACTAATGAAAGTTAGATAACAACCTGGGGCAGAAGCAACACAATTCACGCCTCAAAAAGACGTTCAGAGATTTTACACGAATTTTTACGGTGAAGCACAAAAATCTGTTTCGGGACAGCAACTTTCCCAATCATTACTTCTCTCTCATTAGAGGTTACTCTTGGCACAAAAAAGCAAATAAAAAGGATAAGGAGCGGTTATTACAGAGGTAATAACTTCCAAGACTCATCTAAAACTTTTGGGTTATCTCCCAATAAGTACTTTTCTTTAACGCCTTTAAGTTAGGCAGGATAGTTTGAGAAGATGCTCACATAAGAAATATGAATTGAAGTAAAAGAGAGCATCAAGAAGCAAATTCAAAGCACATTTAAGTCTAACCCACTTCCTATGCATAGAAATCTTGTAAAGAAACAAGTCATGAAAGCACAAAGCAACAAGCATAGGATATCAAAACAAGTGCAACTTCAAAATTTCAACATAAAGAGGGGAAACTTAATATTATTAAGATTCATAAAACCATGTTTCCCTCTCTCATAATAACTTTCAGTAGCATCATGAATAAAATTAACAATATAACTATCACATAAAACATTCTTATCATGAGCCACATGTATATAATCATTATTACTCTCCACATAAGCATAGTTATTCTTATTAATTGTAGTGGGAGCAAATTCAACAAAATAGCTATCATTATTATTCTCATCACCATAATCATCAAATATAGGAGGCATATTGTAATCATAAGTAATTTTCTACTCAATAGTAGGTGGACTGAAAATATCATAATCATCATTGTAATCATCATATATTGGAGGTTTGGTATCATCATAAGCAATAGAATAGCTATCTTCCAAAGCTGGGGAACTAAAAAGATCATTTTCATAAAAACTAGCTTCCCCAAGCTTAGACTTTTCCATAGCATTAGCAATAATAGTGTCCAAAGAATTCATACTAACAACATTGCTATTAGCATGCAAATAAAGTTCCATAGGTTTTTTAATTTTCTCTTCAAACACTTCATGTCCAAACTCAAGATAAATACTATAAAGCTCTCTAATTTTTTTGTTGTTTTCCATTAAGCCTAACTAGTGAAAACAAGAAACAAAAAGACAAAATTGTAGAATCTAAAGGAAATAACTTCGAGCACTCACACCGGAGGATGTGAGTACCTTTTACCTTACCTCCCCGACAACGGCGCCAGAAAATAGGTGTTTGCCGTGGGAGGTTCTTCTTCTTTAATCCTCCGGTGTGAATATCTTTTACCTTACCTCCCCAGCAACGGCGCCAGAAAATAGCTTGATGTCTACGCACTTCTGTTCTTGTAGATAGTTGTTGGGCCTCCAAGTGTAGAGGTTTGTAGAACAGCAGCAAGTTTTCCCTTAAGTGGATCACCCAAGGTTTATCGAACTCAGGGAGGAAGTGGTCAAAGGTATTCCCTCTCAAGCAACCCTGCAATCAAGATACAAGACGTCTCTTGTGTCCCCAACACACCAAATACACTTGTCGGGTGTATAGGTGCACTAGTCCGGTGAAGAGATAGTGAAATACAAGTGGTATGGATAATTATAAGTGGTAACGGTGATAGAAAATAGCTCGATGGCGTGGAAGAGACTAAAGGCAAACTGAAATAAAGATGGAAGCAAGCAAACATGTAACAGATCTAGTAGCAAAATGTGTATCAATGCTAAGAAACAAGGCCTAGGGATCATACTTTCGCTAGTGAACACTCTCATATAAATATCTTCTCTTTGTGATACTACTCTTAACTACTCTCCGGTTGGACACTCTAATCGATGGTAGGGCTATAGCAGCACACCTCAAAGTAAGCCTTTCCCATCTAGATAACCCCACACTGTCACCTTGAGTACTAGATGAGTCCAACAAACACCACAATTTCATAAAGACATCCAACTCCAAATATAACTCATAACAAGTATTTGTAATCTCTAGCCTAAGTGCCACCATGGTGAGCACGTTGTCACTTTCACACACATGGGGAGAGCAGAGATCTAATAAAGCACTTGAGTAGCAAGGTAGATCTACTTGATTACAAAGCTCATGATCTCACTAAGATCACGCATAGAGAGAGATGAACACATAGCTACCGGTAGAACCCTTAGCCTCGAGAGAGAACTACTCCCTCCTCATCATGGGAATCAGCAATGGTGATGGAGATGGCAGTGGAGATCGATGGAGATGGCTCTGGGGGCACTTCCCCGTCCCGGCAGGGTGCCGGAACAGAGACTTTTTGTCCCCCGAATCTCCCCTTCGGTGGCGGCGGCACTGTGGAACTTTTCGTGGCTGGAGGCTTGACTCTCTAGGGTTTATGCATCGGGAGGCTTCTTATAGGCGAAGAGGCAAGGCCGGTGGAGTGCCAGGGGGCCCACACCATCTGGTGGCGCGGCCAGGGCTAGCCCGCGCCACCATATGGTGTGGCCAGGCCTTGGCCCTCCTCCGTCTCTGCTTCGGGCTCCGTGAGTCTTCCGGTAAAATAGGAACTTTGGCTTTTGTCCCGTCCAATTCCGAGAATATTGATTTTCTGACTTTCCTAGAACCAAAAAACAGCAGAAAACAGGCAACTGGCACTGTGGCATCTTGTTAATAGGTTAGTCCAAGAAAGTCTACGAAAAGTACTCCAAAGTATGGACAAAACACAAGAAAGTAGATAAAACCAAGCATGGAACATCAAAAATTATAGATACATTTGCAATGTATCAGAGACTCAACATAAAAGTAAAAAAGAAAGGCCCTTCACAGAGGGAAGCAGGGATTTCAAGTTTCATAAAGAGCTTCCAAAGATTATGGTACTTATTAGCTTTTAGCTCTCATTGCCCCTATCATAAGCATCTTGAGGTGATTAAGGTTAAAGTGACACAAATATGAGGATATGCTTGACAAGTTATAAGTTGAAAATCTCATGCCCCTTGCTTACGAGTGCCGAACCTAATACTACTCAACGTTAGTCACAAGTAAGTTCTTGTCATTGTAAGTACATGTGTATCATGGAGAACCGCCAACGGGGTACCCCTTGCCCCATGACATAGGAGCTATCTCATATCAAAATGATAAGGCAACAGATAATGTGCATCTCAGCGATCTTTTTATTTGCTATTTGCATAGGTTTTTATTGAGGATGCTTCATAGAATTCTCACTATGGTTATGCTGCAAGTTTCCACCATGATTAGGCATGGCTTAGGCTAGCCGCCCAGGCGTTTCTCTAACACACATACAAACTCCATGAGCTTACAATCTCCCCTTTTATTTCACACCGCCAGGATCCATAAACTAAAGAACATGATATCAACTGAGTAATAAGTGCAATGTTGAAAGCGTTCCCCATGGTAACATGGTTCTGCTAATTCACAACTTATAAAGTGCAAGCATATAAGCAACATAGATGGACACAGTAATTTAAGTTTATTAAGTGCAAGAAAATAAAGTGTGCCATCAAGTTCGTGAGAGCTTTAATCACTAATTTTCACATAACAAGTTTAATTTGGAAGATAGATAAAAACATGAATATACTTGGAATGGTGTAACACACCATGCATAGGAATTTATAGTGGAATCTTTGGAATAACTTGGTTTCTTGGGAGTTGGACGCATGAGTGGAACTCACACTTGGTACATGTGGAGGCTAGCAAAAGACTGGGAGCGACCAACTAAGAGAGCAATAATGGCCATAATCATGCAAAGCGACAAAACATTATTAATTAAAGCATAAAGTGATATTACAAGTCAAAAACTAAATGATCATAGAGGCTATGGTGACTGGTTCATAGTCTTAACATGGTGTAAGCATGTGCCAAGTCAACCCAAATAAAGCATCAAAGGAGAATAGCACAATATTATGCTTTTGTATGCTAAAACAAGCATGATTCTTTCAAGGCACATTAAGCAATCTCAATTGTTTAAAACAAGTCATGCTACAACAATAATCACTAAGCATAGGGTCAAAGAAACATCTAGCATGACATGATAAAGTCTAATTCACTGTCAAAACAAGCTCCTTTTGTACCACTATAAGCATGAAACTTCCTACTCTTTTCCAACACCAATCGACTTATTTGAAACAACTCTCAAAGATAATAATCAATAAAGACCAGAGAGAATGTCTCACCCATCTACAAAGAATAACTAAAAAGTTCTAAGCCAAAAGAAGAAGAAAACTAAAGCTAAACGCAGTGCTAGCAAAGGAGAACACTCACAGAATAATAAGAGTGAAAACTAGAGTGTTCTAGGCAATGAAGAATGGAGTGTGTCTCTCTCCAAAAGAAGTGTGTTGGGATCCAACCAACTTATTGCAGAAAAGAAAGCAAAATAAAACTAAAAACAAAGACGCTCCAAGAACAACACATAGTGCATAAGGTAATAAAAATAAAGTGTCTTCAAAGAAGACCTGAGATTATTGATGAAGAAGGTGCCTTGGGCATCCCTAAGCTTTGATGCTTGTACCTCTTGAATATTTTTTGGGGTGACACGGGTGGAATACCAAAGCTTGATCTTTTGTCCATACTTCATCTCATCACATTATTCTTCCCTACACTTACAAATTTCCTTCATACAAAACTTCACACAATCCTCATTAACAAAATTAGTGTATTCAAGATAATAAGTCTTTGGGTTTAGTTTCAACACAAGTAAAACTTCCATTAAAACACAAGATACTGTAGCAATTCCTTCTAAAAGCTCAAGTGATCAAATAGAACCCAAAAAGAAATCGATTAAGAGGAAAATGCAAATAATGGCAGAAATCTGTCAAAACAAACCAGCAGGTAAAGACTGATTTTTTCGAAAATCTTATGTTGCTCAAATTGAAAAGTTCAAAACTAATGAAAGTTGGGTAATAACTTGTTGCATAAGCACAAAACATTACAGCTCAATCCAACATACTGAGAATTTTCATGATTTTTTACAGTGACGCACAGAAATCTGTTTCGGGACAGCAACTTCCCCATATCTTACTTCCCTCATTAGAGGTTATTCTTGGAATAAAACCAAACAAAAAGGATAATGAGAGGTTATTACAGAGGCAATAACTTCCAAGACTCAACAAAACAAAAATAAACTGAAAGTAAAAATATAATGGGTTGTCTCTGAAAAGCTCTTTCTTTATAGCCATTAAGATAGCATGATAATTTCGATGATGCTCACATAAAAAATATGAATTGAAGTAAAAAAGAGCATCAAGAAGAAAATATGGAACAAATTTAAGTCTAACTGACTTCCTATAAAAAATAATCTTGTAAAGAAACAAGTCATGAAGGCACAAAGCAACAAGCATAGGAAAGCAAAACAAGTGCAACTTCAAAATTTTCAACATAAAGAGGGGGAACTTAATATTGTTGAGATACATAAAACCATGTTTCCCTCTCTCATAATAACTATCAGTAGCATCATGAATAAAATTAACAATATAATTATCACATAAAACATTCTTATCATGAGCCACATGCATAAAATAATTATTACTCTTTCTATAAGCATAGTCATTCTTATTAATCATAGTGGGAGAAAATTCAACAAAATAGCTATCATTATTATTCTCATCACCATAACCATCAAATATAGGAGGCATATTGTAATCATAATTAATTTTCTCCTCAATATTAGGTGGACTGAAAATATCATATTCATCATTGTAATCATCATATATTAGAGGTATAGTATCATCAAAGTAAATTTTCTCCTCCGTACTTGGGGGACTAAAAATATCATGCTCATCAAAACCAGCTTCCCCAAGCTTAGACTTTTCCATAGCATTAGCAATAATGGTGTTCAAAGAATTCATACTAATAACATTGCTATTAGCATGCAAATAAAGTTCCATAGGTTTTTAAATTTTCTCTTCAAACACTTCATGTCCTAACTCAAGATAAATACTATAAAACTCTCTAATTTTGTTGTTGTTTTCCATTAAGCCTAACTAGTGAAAATAAAAACAAGAAACAAAAAGATATAATTGTAGAATCTAAAGGAAATAACTTCAAGCACTCACACACTAGCAACAGTACTAGAAGATAGCTTAGTAGCTACAGGATGTGAGTACCTTTTACCTTACCTCCCCTCCAACGGCGCTAGAAAATAGCTTGATGTCTACGCACGCTTCTATTCTTGTAGACAGTGTTGGGCCTCCAAGTGTAGCGGTTTATAGAATAGCAGCAAGTTTCCCTTAAGTGGATCACCCAAGGTTTATCGAACTCAGGGAGGAAGTGGTCAAAGGTATCCCTCTCAAGAAACCCTGCAATCAAGATACAAGAAGCCTCTTTTGTCCCCAACACACCCAATACACTTGTCAGGTGTATAGGTGCACCAGTTCGGCGAAGAGATAGTGAAATGCAAGTAATATGGATGATTATAAGCGGTAATTGCAATATGAAATAAGAGTAGCAGCAAGCAAACATGTAACATGACTGATTGTAAACTATGTTGCAATGCTTAGAAACAAGGCCTAGGGATCATACTTTCACTAGTGGACACTCATATAAATATCTTCTCTTCATTATGCTACCCGGAACTACTCTCCGGTTGGACGATGTAGGGCTATAATAGCACACCTTAAAGTTCGCATTCCCCATCTAGATAACCCATCACTGTCACCTTGAGCGCTAGATGGTTCCAACAAACACCACAATCTCATAGAGACATCCAACTCAAATTATACTCATGATAAGTATTTATGTAACCTTAGCCAAAGTACCACATGGTGTGCACACTATCAACTTCACACACGTGGGGATAAGCAGAGATTAATTAAAGCACTTGAGTAGCAGAATAGATCTAGATTACAAAGCTCATGATCTCAATAAGATCACGCATAGAGAGAGATGAACACATAGCTACCGGTAGAGCCCTAGCCTCAAGAGAGAACTACTCCCTCCTCATCATGGGAGTCAGCAATGGCGATGGAGATGGCTCCAGGGGCACTTCCCTGCCCCAGCAGGGTGCCGGAACAGAGACTTCTATCCCCCGAATCTCCTCTTCGGTGGCGGTGGTGCTGCGGAATTTTTCATGGAATTCTGATCTGGTATCTAGGGTTTTCATTTCAGGGGAATATATAGGCGAAGGGGCAAGGTCGATGTGCGCCCGAGGGGCCCACACCACATGGTGGCATGCCTAGGGGGCCGCACCATCCTAGGGTGTAGCCACCTCGTGGCCCCTCTTTGGTTGCTCTTCGGACTCCTTGTTCCTTCTGGTAAAATATTGACTTTGGCTTTTGTCCCATCCAATTCCGAGAATATTTCCTTACTAGCTTTTCTAAAACCAAAAACAGCAGAAAACATGCAACTGGCACTGTGGCATCTTGTTAATAGGTTAGTTCTAGAAAATGTATAAAATCACCTCAAAGTGTAAACAAAACATAAGAAAGTTGATATAAAACAAACATGGAGCATCAAAAATTATAGATACGTTTACGACGTATCAAATAGCTTCACTAGACTTTTTCTATACGCGTAACTGATACGTCCATTTTGCATCACTATTCTATATTATAATTTACTGTTATTCATTGATATATTTCATATTAAGAGATGATACTTATGTTATTTCATCTATTTTTGCATGGTTGATGACTTTTGGAGCATGGACCGCTGCAGTTAGGATTCTAATAGAAAAGGTGTTGTTTGGAGGCAAAATTCGCGAAGATCAGAAAATCCGGAAAAATACATGGAAAATCCTATTTTTCCAGAAGACGAAGGAAGCCAGAAGTGGAAGCGAAGATGGGCCACAGGGGGCCCACACCATCCCTAGTGCAGGCCACCCTAGGACGCGCCACCAGGTGGTGTGGCCGTCCTGGTCCACCCCTAGCTCTCCCCTCTGGCGTATATTATCCTCCCGAAACCTAAGACTCGGGGAGCGACCACAGAAAGATTTCGCCGCCTCTGTGGGGCAGAAAACACCGAGAGAGAAAGATCTCTCTGTCAGACAGAATTCTACCGGGGGAATTCCTTTCCGAGGAGGGGAGATCGTCGCCATCAACACCACCATCAAGCTGGACTTCATCGGGATCATCATCATCATCACCACCATCATCTCCACCAGCACCATCATCACCACCTCCATATCGCTGTAACAATTGGGTTGAATCTTGCATAGTTTTTAGGGGAAACTTTCTCGGGGTTGATTACTCTTTGTAGTTGATGCTATTGAGTGAACCTTGACTTATTGTTTATGTTCAGATTGTTATACATCATTATTTCATCTCTGATCATGATCTATATGATGTCTTGTGAGTAGATCGTTTTGTTCTTGAGGACATGGGAGAAGTCATGTCGTTAGTAGTGGAATTGTGTTGAAAAAGATTCAATAGTTTGATATTTAAGTTGTGGTGTACTTCTTCTAGTGGTGTCATGTGAACGTCTACTACATGACACTTCACCTATGTGGGTCTAGGCGAATGCATTGTGTATTTGGCTACTAATCGTAGGGGTTGCCGGAGTGACAGAAACCTGAACCCCCGTTAGGAAACCATTGCGCAAGGGATGTCAGGGTCTTAGAGTTTAAAGTTGTGGTTAGGTTTCTACCTTAATTACTTTCTTGTACTTGCGGATGCTTGCAAGGGGTATAATCACAAGTATGTATTAGTCCTAGGAAGGTTGGTACATTAGCACAGGTTCACCCACACAACACTTAGCAAACTAAAGAAGATTAATCAACTATATGAAGCGAAAGCACTTGATGATATTCCCGTGTGTCCTCGAGAACGTCTGGTCATCCTAAGTAATACAACTGGCTTGTCCTTTGCTAAAGAAAGGATTGGGCCACTTGCTGCATTTATTCTTATTGTCTTTTATTTACTCGTACTTTATTTCCTGCATTATCAAAAATCGCTAAAAATCCATTTGCTAAGTATTTACAGAGAATTCCTGCTCCTAGCCACTAGCCAGCACCTTCTGCTCCCCGTTGGGTTCGACACTCTTACTTATCGAAAATACTGCGATACACCCCCTATACTTGTGGGTCATCAGTAACTCCCATGTGAACTTAACCAAATTCACATAAGCCCAGTGTGCAAAAATTCTCTTGACTACTGCAGAAAAATAGGCACCCGACAAAGTTGTTTTGTGCACCCGAAGTACACTTCATAAACCAGTATTGATCCAGAGATCGTAAATTCGGCTTGGACCGCTAATCACACAATACCGCCAAGATCCAAATTACCATAATTGGGTAGCAAGAACGAGATTAAAAATGCTGGAATTCGAGGATCCCTCTATTCGTACTTGTGCCTACGCATAGACCGCTCTAATACCACTGTTGGGGAACGCGCCATGGAAAACAAAAACTTTTTAGCGCATAACCAAGATCCAATGCAAGGGTGAGGTAACGAAACATACCCTCGCAAATTGATCTAGCGAAAGTTTGTCGATGACGAGGTTGATCGTGCGTCGATCTCTGCAAGAAGCCTTAGCGAGTCGCGAGGAGATGTATTATCCCACTGACGGCTCCAAAGAACTAGTGCTCAAGTGTCGCACCTCCATCGGTATCCACACGTGCAACGAGGATGGCACCACATGGAAGCAAGATCAAGAACTCGTGGATGAAGCGGGAACATGTCGATGAAGATCCAACAGCAATCCGTCATCTGTCAAGATTAGATCTAGATGGGGTAGAAGAAGGAGCTACTGCGGACGTTGGTGAAGATCTCCTCCACGCGACGAATACGACAACGCGAGGAAGAGGACCAGGCCGGCGGCAGTGGCGACGACAGCGAGCGGCGTTGGCAACGGTGGCGGTGGCTTGGTCTAGAGAGTGGATTAGTGTGTCTTGCCCTTGGCCCTCTCCCCTTAATATATAGGTGGATCCCCTCCTCCAGAGAGGAGAGTAGGACTAGGATTCATATCCACAAGGACTCCTTCTTTTTCCTTTCTTCCACCAATATGAGAGAGAGAGGAAGTCTGTATCCAATATAGAGTCCGCATCTAATACGGAGTCCTCCCCAAAACCAAATTGGGGGGAAAGTTTGAGACAGGGGAGGACTCCTCCCCCCGCACAGCCTCGCCCCGCCCCACCTCCTCCACCCACCTGGCGCATGTGGGTCCATTGGGCCCATGCGGTCCTTTGACCCATGGTACCCACTTGGATACTAATAAATAATAATTTCTTATTTATTTTTAATATAAATATTTATTCCGAAGCTTTCCGAATTAACTTTCGGACTCCTCCAGATTAATTTGAAATATTCCTAAAATATTCCTAGCGTCCTCTTTTTAATGTCCGAAACCATTCCGTGCACTCTTGGCGATATCCTGGACTCCTCTGGAATATTCCAAGATGCTTCAAAACTTCCTTTCGAAATTACTTCATCCAACTATCTTATTTGCACTCACATTCTAAAATGCCGTAAGCGTCTTAACTGTGTGACCCGGTAGGTTCGGATATTTGCGGACATGTCCGGAACTCATTCCGCTGACAATGATTACTATCAGTGTATTGATACAAGTAGCAACCCCCGCAAATAACACAAAGTTCTTTATCGTGTGAACCTTAGTATTGAGTTCGATACATATCGTATTGATTCGTCGATACTTTACATTGTCCGATAAAACACTAGGTTATTCTTGTTACCTAGCATGTACTTTATACTCATTCCGTATTGTTGATGTTCTTGTGTTGAACAACTTGATCACGTGTCCGGCCAGACGATGACGAACATTATAGTACATAAATGGGCCTAGAGTGTATACCTCGTTAGGAGTATCAATTTTCACAAGCACACCAAGTGAATGATTGGCGAACCATCTGGTACGAGCAAGCAACAACTTTATAATTACTCTGTTAAGAGCAATATTTGGAAAATCTTGCCATGATCATATTGTTCCCAAGTTCACATGTGTCTCGTGGTCAAACAATTTCTAGTAAAGGCAATACAATTTCATATGAGATTAAACCGATAACTATATTGACGATGTGTTTCACGGTATCTTATGTTTGGGTCTATCCATCGTCGTTGTTCTCCAACAACTCTGATCACATAAGTCATTGGCAACACCACAATCATATTTTCGCTTTTCCTATAGTTAAGAAACCAAAACTATCGTTGACATACATACCAGTCATAGAGAAATGACTAGGGATATCTTTACGTGGTGTTTATCATCCCACACATGTATTAGGGTTTTCCTCCAAATACGCATTATTCGGAAGTAATACAATTATAGAACAGAACAATAAACTTAATTATAAAATATAAATATGACTAATAACACATTTATTATTGCCTCTAGGGCATATTTCCATCACCTTTCGCTTGATAGATCTATAGGGGCTAGAATTTCTATTTCTACATCTTCAACCTTATTAGGTGGCAGAGTATATTTAAGATATTCTTTCTTCGGAGCTTCAATGTGTTCTGTAAAAGACTGAAGGATTTGCAAAATAATATCATCATCAAGTTGGAGTTCATTATCAGTTTCCTTAACCTTACTATATTCCCTGTAAGCATTGAGACAATCATATTCAATTTCTATACCTCCTTTGTCGCGTAGATTGAATCCCCAAGTTTCTCTATTATGACAAATTGTTTCTAAAATTTCCCAAGCTTTAGTTTTAGTTAGTTCCATAAATGAACCTATGAAATATGAGTCAAGTTCATGCTTTATTTCTTAGTTGAGTCCTCCATGTAAAATATGTAAAACAAACCATTCAGGTAAATCATGGTGGGACATCTATTAAGTATATATTTCTACCTTTTAAAAGCTCTTACTAATCCTTCTCCTGAGTGATTCTTGAATTTCGTGATCACCCTTCTTACCTTAGTTGCCTTGACTTTGGGAAAGAATTGAAATATAAATTCTCCTTTAAGCTTTTTCCAAGTATAAATTTTTTCTGCAGGGCAAATTCTATACCAAACTAGAGTAGTGTTGGTTAGAGATTTGCTATAACAATTTAAGTTTTAATTTATCATCAGAATAGCCTTTCAATTTAAGTATCCAACATAACTCATTAGATGAGCATAATTATCCTCATCGGGATCATCTCCTACAAAAGTTTTCTCGTGAATAATAGCAATGAAACGAGGATTTACCTTATATTCTTGTGAAATAATAGCAATCTATTATTCGAGAAATAACATAAGTATTGGGGCGGTTATACACCGAAACCACGAGAGATCAAACGTAGCGTTTGACGTTGTGAGTTTCGTCCTCACAAATATTCGTCTCAACGAGAGTCGGCATATTCGTCTCAACGAGAGTCGGCAGCCCACACGTGAATCAAACAGGCCCTCAATCTGTCGACATATTCGTGTCAACGAGAGTCGGCAGCCCACACGTGCGCTGTGTGCGTCCAACCGCCGTCCATCTCTATCTTTGGAGAAGCCGACCTCGGGTCGCGCTGGAACTTGGCATGCCCGTTTCCTCCTCCTCAAACCCCACCTTCTGGTCGGCCGGGATAAGCAACAACAACAACAATCCATTCCACAAATCAATAACCTGCACGCGACCGATACCATGACCAAATCGCCAAAGCAAACCGCCCCAAAATCAGTTCACGTCTCCTCCTTCCCTCCCTCCTAAGTAAAAGGAGGAAATCCCCTCTCTCTCGCACACGCCTCCTCGCACGTTGCGAAATCCCCTGAACCCCGCGCGGAGTCACCGGAGCAGTAGCGGCGGCGGCGGCGGCGGCGGCGGAGCAGAGATGTCGTACGCCTACCTCTTCAAGTACATCATCATCGGCGACACAGGTCTGCCCGCTTTCCCCATCCCCTCCCCGATCGCGGATCCGTGAAGCTCTCCTTGCCCGGGAGATCTATCTATCCGATTTTCGCTGTTTGCTCGTGCATAATCTGATTCGCTGCTTGGCTGTGCGCAGGTGTAGGCAAGTCGTGTCTGCTGCTGCAGTTCACCGACAAGCGCTTCCAGCCCGTCCATGACCTCACCATCGGCGTCGAGTTCGGCGCCAGGATGATCACCATCGACAACAAGCCCATCAAGCTCCAGATTTGGGACACGGTACGCAATACGCTTCTCTCTTCTCCGGGTGTTCCCTTATGAATTACTAGCTCTCATCACCTAGCACTAATGCGTAGTTTAGCTTCTTATTCATCTGTTGTCTAGTTCAACCCTGGTTTGTCATATCTTTATATCGATATTGATTTGTTTAGGTTGCTCACCACATATCCCATGTGGTCTGGTTTGTCATGTCTTAGCCTCACATTCAGACACACTCATTTTCTGTTGTGTTAACATTACAGGCTGGCCAAGAGTCATTCAGATCGATAACTAGGTCGTACTACAGGGGAGCCGCTGGTGCTCTTTTGGTTTATGACATCACAAGGTACTTGACCAACATAACGGAAGCTGCGTACTTGGATTTGCTGAACTTCATCGTGGTCCTAATATTTGTGTTAATAATGTCTTTAGGAGGGAAACCTTTAATCATCTTGCGAGCTGGCTGGAAGATGCACGGCAACACGCCAACGCTAACATGACAATTATGCTGGTTGGAAACAAATGCGATCTATCTCATCGCCGTGCCGTGAGCTTTGAGGAAGGCGAGCAGTTCGCGAAGGAGAACGGTCTGATCTTCATGGAGGCATCTGCAAAAACTGCACAAAATGTCGAGGAGGTGAGGATTGGTTCTTGATGCATCTCTGTAGTTAAAGCCTCTCGCCCCACCCCCAGAGACTTACTCATTTTTTCATTCCATTTGAAATTCAGGGTTTTGTCAAGACTGCTGGAGCTATATACAAGAAAATTCAGGATGGTGTCTTTGATGTATCTAATGAGGTAAATTTTCAAATGTCAAATCATTCTTTTGGTTATATGATTATATGATAGTACTATTGTTTTATCATTACTTAGGCAACTGAATTACATGGTCAATCAACATGTTGTGCCACAGAGTTTAGTCTTTGGTGTATCTAATGAGGGGGAAAAGTTCAAATGTCAGATCATTTATTTTACGTGCTTAATGAAAAGTGAGAATGCATGATATTATTTTTTATCATTATGTATGCAGCTAGATTATAGTATTAAGCAACATGTTACACCACACAATTTCCTGGTACCAAGAATGGACGCCTATACTTTTATTCGAAAGTGCTATGTGATCCTTAAGTTGTGTCAGAGAACCAAGTACTAGCTTGCTGGCTTGTGCTCTGGGTGTGGAGCCAAGCCCACCCGGGTTTGAATCCCCTCCACAGCGCTAACACGCTGGGAGGGGCGGACTAAACGGATTATTATCCACCGCGGTAATGCGCTGGGGAAGTCTCATCTGTCTAACAACGTATACCTTGAGGGACGGAATCTTCCCCCATTGGTCAACTTTTTATCCTTAAGTTGTGTCATTGATTATTCGATGATTTCAGGCTCAGTTTTCTGATGTTTGTTCTGCTACACTTTGGAACATATGGATACCTGCCTTGCAAGCTACATTATGCCCATATATGTCTTCCGTCCTGCTTCCTATCTTTCTGAAAGCTCATCACTTTATTGAGAGCCTTTATATGAACCCTAAGAGCACTAAGAATAGTAAAACATGATAAGGGCGATGTTGCATACATTTCTCCTTTGTTTAATGGAATAAGCAGATTCTTTTCTTTATGTTGACAAAGAGAGATCTGCTACCTTCAATTATTGGCACAAGAAGTTAATAAGAATAAGGACAGAATGTTTCAATAGCAGTGAACCAATAACATTTTTTTATAACTTGTTTTGCTTGTTGAACTGTTAAAAGAAAGTTCCATTGCTGATTTCACTACAGTATTGTGTCGCCGACTCTTAGCATCAACTGATATTTCTTAAGGAATTGCAGTCTTATGGAATCAAGGTTGGCCACATAATCCTTGGCCAATCTGGAGGCGCTGGTGGCTCGTCTTCCCAGGGCGGTGGCTGCTGCAGCTAATGGAATGATGTACAAAAATCGCCTGTCATGTGTTACATACCCGCTGTGTTATATTTCATGTTGCTGAGTGATAGCAACTCCAGGGTGCTTTGTTATTTCACGCGCCTATGGATTATGTTCCAGTCAGCTAGTCAATAGATTCAGTTCATTTGTATCAGCTGTTCTTCGAACTGTACAATCACTGTAATTCATCAGATCATACCAGTTTCGTGTTATTTAGCATCCACGAATTATATCCGTTTGCACGTGTGATTAAATAAGAATGTATGGTGTAATGTGGCTGTTTAAATATCCTCAGAACGTTTGTTAACCACCCAATCCATTTATATTATACATGCTGAGTTTTTAGTGTTCTGCCTAAAATTTTCATGTTTTTTCTTTTGCTAGCAGTTCATGCCTAGCGCTGAGTTGCAAAGCAGCACCCGATCAGCCCAAATTGGTTACTCTAGTTCAAAAAATTCCAGTAAAATTAGTCTAGTTTAAACTAAAATTGACTGTGGCGGGCTTATGTGGGTTGCCGCTTGCAACTCTACCTAGTAGCCATATAATAAGCAAAATAATTTAACCAGCTGAACCATCTGCTGCGAATACGAGCTTTGACTCAGAGGAACAAAAATCATCCTAATTAGTTGAGTTAAATTGGAAGAAGCTTGCTGTTTAACCGGAAGACAAATGTTAAATTTCCTTATGTTTACATCCGAACAAATCATTATATTCCAAGGTGATGAAGGAGATGTTCTTTAGCGGTGGTTCATGTAAACATAGTGTAGTTCATTTCTTTTGTTTTCGTGTTGTACTGTGACGAATAGTTTGGTGGACCCGCTTCCGCTTGCCTTTCGGTTCTCCCGACATAGTAGTAAAATAGGCAAAGCACCTGCTTTTTTACTCTACTAGTCTGCTAGTATTTTTCCTTGGAGACATCTCCTTGCAAAACCTTGGCCTGCCGTGGGAGACAGAAGCATCCGAGCTTCCTCCAATCCCATATTTTGCTCTCCACAATTAGACGTTGTCGTTAGTAATGAGAGATTTCGAACCGAATTTTTGCAAGAAAAAAGAAACGCTGAAGGCATAATAAGGTACAGTATGAAAATGAAGGGAACCATTCCAGCGTTCATGTCTACAAACTGGCTGATGCAACACAAGAAACCCTGAGCTAAGCGAAGAGCATAGCATGAGCAAGCAAAGGAAAAGCGCCACAAGTTTTCCCCTTGGTATCCTTATACACGAGAGCAACAAAAATCTGCACACACACAGGTTAACTACTGCAGATACATACATACATACATGCACACCGGTCAGTTGGCTAGTTGGTTTGGCAGTCGTAGCAGGTGTGGTTGCGGCCGAGGTCGGTGACCTTGTCGTAGCCGTGGCGGAAGACGCCCATCCCGAAGAGGACGCCGACGAGGAGGAGGATGATGATCACCACCAGCAGGCAGCACCCGATCCTCTCCCTGCTGTTGAACTTGAAGCACATCCTGGCACGCTGGCGCCTCCTCCTCCTCCTCCGTCCTCCTTCTCTCGCTCTCCCTCTCTCGACAGTGAGGCGGCGTGAGGGTTTTGAAACATGAAGCCTGCGGCACGCACGGGCACGGCCTTTTATCTCAGAGAAACGTTTACCAGCTAGGCAGCAACTACACAAGTGTCGTCCTTTCCTCCCTCTTCAACGGTGGTGTGGCATCGCTTGCCAGGGAAGCCAGCCAGGCGCGCGCAGCACCGTCTGGAATAATACGGATGATGGCAAGTTTCGTTTCCCTTTCGATCGCCATGCCCGGAATCTCAATAGCGCGGGAGACTGTGCGGCCTAACCGAAGACACATCATGTCCGGAGACGGATCGACCATTGATGCCGTGATGTGTCATGCTGGGCTGGAAAGAAGATTGGCAGGATGAGCATCGCGCGAGGCCGGGCATGTGGGCTGGGGGAATCGATTAATTTTGGAGAGAGCAACAGGCAAGCAGTGTGTGCGTGTTGCTTCTGCTTTTCTGATCTTCTTTTGCTATGGAATCGTTGTCTTTTTTCTTGCCTTTACGACAGGATAATGAGGAATGGTTGATTGGAGATATCCTTGGTGGACATGAATGGACGGCGGGGTTGCCGGAGTGAATACGGTCAGGATGCCTACTGATACTGACTGATGCAGGATTAGCCAATTATATGTCGTGAGGTGGTACTTCCAGGATTTGTGCTAACTCTTTGGTCCAACCTTTACAAGAACTAATATGAGAAAAGGGTTGCAATCCCAGTTTTAATTCGTCCTGATCCTGAATCAAAGGTGACGGTGATATATAGTCCCGCACCCTGCACACTGTGACAGGAGGGGTGCAGTTCCGTCCGTCCAACACATAACAGCGGACTGGAATCACAGAAAGAAGAGAGTGAGTCGTCCTGTCCCAAAGCATGACAACACCATGGACCTAAATAGATCAACTTCAATGCTCATCGCATTATTCTGCACGGAGCCAGGAATGGAACGTGTTGGCCTATTTGGATCGCTAGGCGTCGATCTAGAGAGAATAGGGGTTAGAGGAACATACCGTCGGCCTTCGAGGTTGACGACGAGCTTGTCATGGAGCTCGACGGAGTGGTGGCGGCGGTGAGATGGGTGATTCCCGCCACTGCAGCGCAAAGCCAGATCGGGTGGCCTAGGGTTTTGTATTGTGCGGTGGGCGAGTCGGCAGACGAACCTTGGGGTTCGTGCCTCCGGACCCCACCTTTTTATATGCGCTGCGTGACGGGGGCCACCAACGATGGTGACGTTGGCCGCCCCCGATCAGGGCGCGAGACCGAGTCGGTCGCCCGTTGAGGTGACCGTGGGGAGATCATACTAACATTCTCTCCGTTGATCTCATCTTCCATTCAACTCATACTTTTGCATCCATTTCATCACAGATCAACATATAGAACATGCCGCATCATAATGGTCAGTTACGCACCATAGATTCAACAGCCACTATACACCTCTCTATTTTGAAACAAACTTTTGTTCTTAGGCCCTTAATATCCAGGTATCATAGGCTTTCTCTTAAACCCATGCCGGCTAAGTGTTCTCTGAACACACTGGATGGTAAGCCTTTTGTGAGCGGATCTGCGAGCATTTCTTTTGTACTTACATGCTCCAAACTTATGGTATGATCCTGGATTTTTTCTTTCACAACATAAAACTTAATGTTAATGTGTTTGGAAGCAACACTTGACTTATTGTTGTGAGCATAGAATACTGCTGGCTCATTGTCGCAGTACATTCTGAGTGGTCTTTGAATGTTGTCCACCACTCTTAACCCAGGTACGAACTTATTTAACCAGTTTGCCTGCCCCGTGGCCTCATAACATGCTACATACTCAGCTACCATCGTGGACGATGTCGTGATGGTTTGCTTGGAGCTTTTCCACGATATAGCTCCACCTGCGAGAGTAAATATGTATCCTGACGTGGATTTTCTTTCATCTATATCTTCAACATAGTCTGCATCTGAATACCCTTCTATCTCAAGGGAATTAGATCTTCTGTATGTTAACATGAGGCATTTTGTGCCTTTTGCATAACGCAATGCCTTCTTTACCATTTTCCAATGATCTATTCCTAGATTACTTGAAATCTGCCAAGTACCCCGGTAACAAAAGCTAAGTCAGGGCGTGTACATACTTGAGCATACATCAAGCTTCTGACAACAGAAGCATATGGAACCGCTTTCATTTGATCGATCTCATATTGGTTTCTGGGACATTGAAAATTCCCAAATCTATCGCCCTTGACTATAGGGGCAGGCGTAGGATTACTCGCATGCATACTATACTTCTTCAGAATCTTCTCTAAGTATGTCTTCTGCAATAGCCCTAAGACCCCTTTTTCTCTATCTCGGAGAATCTCAATTCCTAGAACAAATGAAGCTTCACCGAGATCTTTCATATCAAAGTTCGAGGACAAGAACTTCTTTGTTTCCAATAGTAGACTAACATCACTACTGGCAAGTAGAATGTCATCCACATACAGGATAAGAAAAATGAATTTCCCATTCTTGAACTTTGCATATACACAAGTGTCCTCTTCATTCTCATCAAACCCAAACTTTCTTATTGTTTCATGGAACTTTAAGTACCATTGCCTGGAGGCCTATTTTAATCCATAAATGGATTTCTTCAGACGACATCCCATACGTTCTTTTCCTTCCACAACAAAACCCTTGGGTTGTGCCATGTAAACCTTTTCTTCTAGGTCTCCATTTAGGAAAGCCGTTTTTACATCCATCTGATGCAATTCTAAATTATAGTGTGCCACTAAAGCCATTACGATTCTAAAAGAATCTTTACTTGAGACTAGAGAAAATGTCTCATTATAATCTATTCCCTCTCTTTGGGTGAAGCCTTTAGCAACAAGTTGTGCTTTATATCTTTCAATATTCCCTCTAGAGTCACATTTTGTTTTGTAGACCCATTTACAGCCTACTGTTTTGGCTCCTTTAGGAATTTCTTTTAAATCCCAGACGTTGTTGCTACTCATGGATCTCATTTCATATTCCATGGCTTCAAGCCACTTCGATGAGTGAGCACCTTTAATGGCTTCTTCAAATGTGGTGGGATCACCCTCCATTTGAACTTCTTCACTAACATAGACTTCAAAATCGTTAGGAATAGCTGACTTTCTAGTTCTTTGAGACCTTCTGAGGGTCTCGCCTTCTGGCACATTCTCTGTTTGGGGCTGTTGCAGCTCCCCCTCTTGTGTGACAACAGGGTCTTCATTTTCATTCATTGTTGCCACAGGAGAACTAACAACAGGTGTCACATCGACATTGTCCTGTGTCGGTGCAGCAGCAGGTATCGAGAAAAACGGTTCCTGAATCATCGGAGTGGGTGCATGCATCCGCTTCTCCTCAAGGTTGATTTCTTGCGATACCATGCTCCCTCTGATCATCTGATCCTCTAGAAACACACCGTGTCTCGTTTCCACAAACTTAGTAAATCTGTCTGGACAATAGAAACGATAACCTTTTGACTTGTCTGGATAGCCAATGAAATGGCAACTTACTGTTTTAGGATCTAACTTCCCAAGGTTTGGGTTAAAGAGCTTAGCCTCAGCTGGACAGCCCCACACTCGCAAATAATTGAGTGAAGGTTCGCGACTAGTCCATAGCTCATATGGTGTTTTAGACACCGACTTACTGGGAACTCGATTAAGTATGTGAATGGCGGTTTTTAACGCCTCCATCCACAAACCAACCGGTAAGGTGGAGTAACTTAACATGCTTCTTACCATATCCATCAAGGTACGGTTACGTCTTTCAGCTACTCCATTCTGCTGAGGTTCGCCCGGCGTTGAATACTGGGCAACTATACCATGTTCCTGTAAAAACCTTGCAAAAGGTCCAGGAACTTGGCCATATGGGGTGTGCCGACTGTAGTATTTCGCCTCCACGATCGGACTTTACTACTTAAAATTTTAAACTATGCTGATTTTCAACTTCAGCCTTAAATATCTTAAATTTATCCAATGCTTCTGAACGCTCTCTAATTGGATAAATTTAACCATAACACGAATAATCATCCGTGAATGTTATGAAAGAATCATATCCATTCACAGATGTCACAGGAAACGGACCGCATATATCCGTATGAATTATTTCTAAGACTCCTGTGCTTCTTTTGACGCCCTTTTTAATGTTCTTTACGAACTTTCCTTTAATGTAATCGATGCATTGCTCTAAATTTGAAAATTCTAAAGGCGGTAGAATTGATTCTTTCACTAAGCGTTCTATTCTCCCCCTCTAAATATGGCTTAAACGACAGTGCCATAATTTCGAAGAGACATCATCAATTATTTTTCTTTTATTCTTTCTATTCAGGGATGAGGAGGCATTCTCATTCTCAGCACTTAATGCATACACATTCTCACAAAGTGATAACAAATAAAGCTTGTATTGTCTGAAGGCAAGACCAACAATCTCATTATTACACTTAATTTTACATTGTCCATCACCAAAATGGCAAGAAAAACCATCATCATCTAAGCGCGGTACACTTATTAAGTTTCGATGCAAAGAGGGTACATAAAGTACATCTACTAGTAAAAGTACAAAGCCATTTGATAATTGTAATGGGAGATCTCCAATAGCTTTGACTTCAGCTTGGACGCCATTTGCCACTTTAATTCTTCTTTCTCCTCTTTGCAGGGTCCTTCTCATACGGAATGCCTGTAATGAATTTGCAACATGAACAGTCACACCTGAGTCAATCCACCAAGTAGATTTTGCATAACTTAAAAATAGTGATTCATCAACAAAAGTAATTAAATCCTCACCTTTCTTGCATAGATGCTTTAGGAAGCTCACACAGTCACTCATGTAGTGGCCCTTTTCCTTGCACCACCTGCAGGTGTCCTTGTCCACCTCCTGCTGTCGGTGATCATCATCCTTTCCATGCGGCTTAGAAGGAGGGGGATGCCCCTGAGGTTTCCCTTGTGGCCTGGAACCCTGAAAGTTCATCTTCTTGGTTGGGCTCAGGTAGTTCACAGAATCACCAGATTGCCCCTTGAGCCTCTCTTCTTCTTGTACGCACATGGCCATCATCTTCTCAATGCCCCACTTTTCTGGCTATGCGTTGCAGTTCACAGCAAAAGTCTCAAATTGGTTTGGCAGTGAGGCAAAGATCAGATGAATAATAAACTCGACTAGGAGCTCCATGCCCATGGGCTTGAGCTTGGAAGACATGTTGCTCATTTGCAATATGTGGTCCCTTACTCCACCACCAGTGTATCTTGTAGTAACAAGTTTTTTAATGAGAGCTTGCATAGGCCTTTGAAGACCCAGTAAACTGACTCTCTACCTTCTTCAGGTACTCACTGGCAGTGCTACACTCTGGGATTGCTCTCTTTATTACTTCCATAATGGAGTTCTTAATGACCATCAAGCACTTTCTGTTGGACGAGTCCCACTTTGCACGATCAAGGTCGTACTTCATTCTTATTGGTCCATGGTCATGGACCCTTTTGTTGAAGTCATCTTCACTTTCTTTTTCACCCCTCACGAGGTCCTCGGGTTCTTTGGGACAGGTCTCAATCAGTGTCAAGTCGAGGTCAAGCAAAGCAAGCCCCATCTCAACCTTCTCTCGCCATGAGCCATAGTTCCCTCCATTGAGTGACTCAATGGCCGAGATAAAACTCATAGGATTGCCTGAAAACAAAATATCATCGAAATGAGTTAATTCAACGTTGGTCAAATTAAAACATGAAACTCCTCAATGTTAATTCTACATCACCGTTGGGCAGAAATAGAACTAATAGTGATGAAACTTACTATTCATAGTGAAAATCTTACTAACAACGTTGGTCATCAAATAAAATCATCACTTTATTGTATTTAAGCAATTACATTTGACTATTTGCAGCGGAAAAAATATGAATAAAATTCATCAACTTTATAATTTATAGAAACTTTACTATTACTTTATTAATTTTCTACACAAAATTTCGTTGGATAATTTTGCTATAGAGAAAAAAAAACCGTGCAAAAAACATCCAAAACAGCTTCTATAAAAATAAAATGGCAAAAACTGTGCGTTGGCGGTAGATAACGGCCCACCGCCTGCGTGGCCCATGCGACCCACGCTCTGCACCGCGCGGCAGCGAGGTGCCAGCCCTTTTCGGCCCGGCAGAAGCCCAGCCTTATCGCCGCCGCTTCATCTTGGCCATTCATCTGCATCCGACGGCTGAGCGCGCGTTTCGGCTGGGTCAAAACCAGACGCCCCAGCTCAACCCTAACCCTAAAACGCATCCGCCCCCTCTCACCCACTCCCTCTGTCTGTTCCGCTCCCTGGCGGCGCTAGCGGCGAGGTGGCCGCGCCGTCCGGTGTCCCGCCGGTGACGAGCCCCTCCCTCTCTACTCTCTTCCTCTCCTCTCTGTCTCACTGCCGCACGCGCTACTGCGTCGCCGGAGGAAAACCCTCGACGAGCGCTGGCGGGCCGGAGCAAGCAGAGGGAGGCGGCGCCGTTGCCGGTTCCGTCGCCGGTCGCACGTTCCCCTTGCGGTGAGCGCGCCGCCGTCGAACGGTCTAGCCGCGGTGCCCTTTTTCTTTCTCTGCTCAGCTCGCCCAGCTCCACCAGGTCCCGCGTCGAGGCGAGAACCGAAAGGAGCGGCTGTTGGCGGCGGCCACCCTTGGCCCCCTTGCCGGTGCGCGCATCCCACCTGAGGGTGGGTGCGCCACCGTCAAGCGGATCCGGCGGTGGCGCCCTATGCCGGCGCACGGCGGCGGCCGATGGGTCTTTCTTTTCTGATCGGCCTCCCTTTTTGATTTGTTCTTTGATTCAAATTTTTCTTTCTTGTTTCTTATTCAGGGAGGGTGAAAAGCTAAAAAATACGAGCTTTCCTTTTTCTTTCCGATTCTAGATCGGCTTGATCCGAGAGGGGGGAATCTGTGGCTTTAGGGGGTTTTGATTTCTTCACCCCAGAGGGGTTGTGTTCTTCTTCCCGACCCCGGCTTGCCGATGTGTCGGGATCGAGAGGAACGGCGCGGCCTTGCGGTGGCGCTTCTTAAAAACCCTAGCCTTTTAACTTTCTTCCTCGAATCTACTGCTTTCTCTACTAGATCAACTAGCACTAGCTTGCTCTGATACCATTGTTGGCCTATTTGGATCGCTAGGCGTCGATCTAGAGAGAATAGGGGTTAGAGGAACATACTGTCGGCCTTCGAGGTTGACGACGAGCTCGTCATGGAGCTCGACGGAGTGGTGGCGGCGGTGAGATGGGTGATTCCCGCCGCTGCAGCGCAAAGCCAGATCGGGTGGCCTAGGGTTTTGTGTTGTGCGGTGGGCGAGTCGGCAGACAAACCTTGGGTTCGTGCCTCCGGACCCCACCTCTTTATATGCGCTGCGCGATGGGGGCCACGAACGATGGTGACGTTGGGCGCTCCCGATCAGGACGCGAGACCGAGTCGGTCGCCCGTTGGGATGACCGTGGGGAGATCATACTAACAGAACGAATCGCCACGGCCGAGATGTTACAGCTGTTTACTGTTTCACTGCGGAGTTTTAGAATTTATTTAGTTTGTCACGGACACTTATTATCTCAACTACATGCAACATGACAATAGCAAAGTAAAAAAAAAAAGTTCATGGGACCACGGTACATCTGTTTGGATTTCGGGCAGCTTGACTTCAGACCTGTGAACGTTACAAGAACACCGAATCACACACCAAGATTCCACACTAGGCTGCTCAATGGCATCAAGATCACCCAAGCACAAAAAGAACAATAAAGCATAACATCACAGCATAAGTGATTTTGAATTGAAGATGTGCAGGCGATTCAGCTCAACATGTCATCTGCAATCCCCATCCCAGTTTTAGCTCCAAACATTGCTACAGAACAAAAAGGGACAGCTCGAATTCAAGACAGTTTACTGCTAGGCAACACACACATGGCCAACAATTCCAGGGTTAACAAAAGTAACCTGCAAATAAAATCCCCGAGAAAAGGCATTACGCGTTAATTACGAACAAGAACTTCAGGTCAAACAGTCAAGATGATTCCACATTAAAACCTACTTCCATTGATGTCTTCTAACAGAACAGAAACATTCCTCGACATAGCTCGCGGAGAAGGCAGCAGGTTACATTGTAGGGAACTTGCACTGCGTGAGCTTCCAAAGCAGAGAACATAAAGCTTAGCGCCCCCGGCCACGACCACGCCCACGGCCGCGTCCACGCCCACGGCCCATAGGCTTCCCTGAATTTAAAAAATGGCAGGCTAGTTAACAGTTCTTGTGGATAGCAGTTAACAGTACTTGTGGAAACTGAACAGATAAATTACTGTGGGAAGCAGTTGACAGTTCTTGTGGAAATTGAACACATAAATTACTGTGGAAAAAGGTATACCTGTAGTTGGCTTCTTAGCCTTCACCCTGGGGGTATCCTCAACCAGCAACGTTTCCAGGTTTAAGCTATCAGGGAGGATGTAATACCGAATGTTGTTTCCTCTCACACTGATATGATCAAGGGTGACATGATTCTTCCCTTTCAGTGTAAGCTTTACAGTCTTCAGGTGAGTATTCATGCTTATGTCAACACCTACAGAATGTGTATGTATGCATCAGAGGGTCTGCAGTACAGTAATCATGATGGCAGTCTCATAGTTCATACAAAAATAAGTTGCAACAACATAATATCTTTGATCGGAAAAAATTGAAGAGCAAAGCAGCGTCCAAACAATGATTTTCCAAATTCTACATGACTGAATAGCCACATTAGGACACAGAATAAGTTTTCAAATGTAACGAAAAGATGCATTTCTTTATCTTTCAGTGAGCAATGCAGTCTTTTGAAATCTAGCCAACAAAATGTAATTTGACAAAATTAGAAACTCCACAAGGCCACAACACCTCAACTAACCAAAAGAATGTTGAAATATGAAACCAATCAAACCAATCGCAATGTCATATTTCCTGTGAAATTTTTCTTACAAAACACAAATAATCTCCACTTGCAATGGAAGATCATTAAATGTTCTTAAATTGTTTGTTATACCTTTCAGCATATGAAGTGGTGTGTGTTCCCTTCTAGGTCAATTAAACACATTCATGAAGGAGCAAACATAGCAAAGCTCCAGATGTGCTAAAAGATTTTATAATTGATTTCACAACTTATTGGAACATCCTAATGCATATTCTCTCCAAGAAGCATCAGATGTGCATGTGCACCACTACACTATCATAAAGAGTAGCCCACGGGTTTGAACAGACTCCACACAAGTTTTATGAAACAAGTCTTCCATGGACTATGCTGAAATAGCAGACAGTGAAAATAAACATAACTTGCCGTGCATCACAAGGCTAAATGAAGCTAAACATCTTCATGTCAGTGCCATAATGTAATAACTACCTATTTCTGAATCCTGACACTACAAAAGGAAATCATTAACTGTGCATCACCAGGGCAAAGAATTATGCACAAAAGGCATGCCCACTTTCACAAGCTCTAAACCTAACAAAACAACGCCACATCATCAGACAAGCACATCCCACTAGCTCAAAATACCGAGCAGGAGCACAAATCTTAAGAATACGCGCGGCGGTAAACCGCCAAAAAATTCAGGTGTTCCCCTCTCGGGAGGTGTGAGGTCAAAGCGTACCGGTGATGGTGCCGTGGACGGTGGTGCCATTCTTCAGCTCGATGGTGACCGTCTCGTTGTTCAGCTTCATCAAAAATCTGCGGCCAAACACATAGGCCCAAATCAGGAACCGGATTCGGCGGAAGATTGCCCCCAAACAGATCAGCGAGGAGCGACAGAGAGCAACCAATCGGAGAGAAGGGGGAGGCGGAGAGCATTACCTGACGAGCTTCATCTTGGCGGCGGCCCGGAAGAGGAGCGGAGGCGGGCGGAATCGGAGGAGCTCGAGCTGTTCGCTTTCTCGGAGCGGGAGGGGCAAAACCCTAGTTTGAAGGCTGACCTGGCTGAGGACGGTGGCTGGTGAGTCGGTTTATTTGGGCCGGGCTTTACTTTTCGGGCTCGGTGAAGGCAAACTTTCGTTCCAAGTCCATTAAGTTGAATTCTTCTTAGCCGCAAAAGACAAAAGTTAAATTCTTCTTATTTTTTTGGCTAAAAAAAGGTGATCATCATATTTTATGTTTGAATTTTTTCTCCTCTTCTGGTGTGATTAATAGGGTATCCCTTGCATAAGGAATTTTCCTGGAAATTCACAACTGAACTCGAGCTCATATGCTCCTGCTCCATCAAAAAAATTCAAAAACTAGCAAAAAAAATAAAAAAATCTGGATTTTTTGACAACAAACATGAGAATATGTTCTAACTGGATGCAACATTTTGTAGAGAAATAACATGTGCGGTAGTTTGTGAAAAATAAAACAAATTCGGTACTTTTTGGACACTCCAGATTTGTTGCTTACACCACTCAGATTTGTCTTCTTTGCACAGAACACTACGTGTGTGTTTTCTCAGAGAAATTTGGATAGCAGTTAAAACACATGTTCATGTTCTTTGTATAAAAATTTCAGAGTTTTTTATTTTATTTGCTATTTTTAGCGATTTTATTTTCCAGGCAGGAGCAACTTCATTTTCCTCCTTTTTATTGACAGAATATGGAAACAGCACCAGCTGGCTGAACAATCACACAGATACAGAATCCATTGAAATTCATTCAAGCATCAAATGGTGTTGTCAGCCTGTCAGGTGATCCCAACTGGTTACATAAGACATCCTTCGTCATATTCATAGAGCCGAAAAAAAATTACGCTCAACAAGGCTGGATCACTACAACCATCCTGCCTGAGTTATTTGCTCGAAGTTCCATCAAGGGAAAATCCAAGAGCCTCGCCAGAAGCGAAGCAAAGATTAGGGAATATATACAAATCATATTTTAAAAAATTCTTCCGTGCTCGTAGTCGCAGAATTTTATGGAGCACAAAGGCGATGCATCAAGTTATGTCTGTTCCATGCTCTAGGACGATGGTGCCGGCACCAACTTCTTGGGTGGTGGATTTCCTCCGGCAAGCAGCACATACGCGTAGAAACAAGCCATTGCAGTGCTGTGCCATTTTGAAGGGAAGAACAGAGGTGACAATAAATTAGGGTCTTCATATTCCGCAAAAAAGAACAAAAGAAAAAGAACGAAGAGGGGGCTACAGATCAACAGTAAGATACCTTAGTGAAGCGTAGAAGCCCCAAGGAAGGATCCTACTTGTCTGCAGACAAAAATAAGGATTAACAGTGTTACAGAAGGAATGCTCCATAAGAACAAGAACGTCACAGTAGTTACCAGTAAGTACGCATGAGAATACTTCCATACGAGGACAACAGAAATTGCTGCAACAGAACAAATTGAACAGACCAATAATCAAACATACAATAAAGGGATTGAATGATGAGACATTTTAACCAAGTATGTGGAATGTTCGTTATCTCACCTGCTTGGCCCAATATAAATAGGAAGCTGGACTTTCCACTCCTCCAAAACTTTAAACTAAGGATACCAAGAAATAGCGTAGCAAGCCCAGGTGCAACACCTAAGACAAGACTTACGGTACTCCTAGAGAAGAAGTATCCTAGAAGCCCCATAACGAACAAAAGACCACCTGCACTACCAAATGATATTTATTTGTTATGCAGACATATCAAAGATAACAGAGCTTCTCAGGTACCAAGAAAATAACCAAGCCTGATGAACCTGTAATAGAAGTAAGGAAAATTTCATGTTTATATTATGACTGCAAAAGAAAACAGTCATGACACTCCTGCTTTCGACTGGTTTAGGATTATTTATCATACCTATATAAAATTTTATCTGACAAGGTTCAAGAGTTTTGCTATCTAAGGAAACTGTAGCAGTTATAAAACTTGCAGGATTAATCAACACTACAACAGTAATTCCGGGTATTTATGCAATGAGAAGCCCGTCTTAACTCAAAACAATTACAGCATTATAGGTCCACTTTTATTAACAAGATGAAGAAAAGAAACACACTTCACAAGAGTACTAGTAATAATTCTCCTACACAAGAAACAAATGTGTGCAAAATCATGTCTATCTGCAAACTTGTGTGGCAGGGTTTTACATTCATAAATGCGTATGCTTATTTTCAATAAAAATATACCAAGCTTTTCCCTGTGTTACAAAGCTGACTTACCGAAAGGAATTCCGAAGCAAAAATCATGGATCTTAGCACTCCTTCTTTGGGGAGTAACATCTTCAACTGCTGCTACAAGTTCACCTGCTTGATTTGATCTCTCTTCAGCCCGTATGTTCTTATTTGCACATTTTGTTGCAATTTTGGCACAAAAACCAAATGGCTTCACACCGACTCCACTTGTACAAATTGAAAGCTGAGGCAAAAAAAATATAATAAAAGGTAAAAACCTCTTTTGAGCTTTACATTACTTTTCCTAAAAGTAAATCTTCTGACAGTTATACCCAGGCATCAATGCTATATCATGTACATTTCCCAGAAAATTATAGCTCCAAAACACATCTCGCGGCATGTGTCCACCAAATACATTTATTTCCAATGGTGATCTGTGATTTATATTATTCATCTTTATAAGTTACACTGGAACATTAAAACCAGCTTCGGTTTTCGTCTTGAGGTCTTCCATTCAACGATGAAATACTTGACTCTATAGCAATTGGCAATAGATCAATGGCTAATCATGGACCGATCCGACAGGTACAAGAACAATTACAATTTAAACTACAGAAGCGCTACTCCACTGTTAATGAATTCCAAATTTTGATGAGCACCTTCACTGACCCGCATTGCATAACCATTTTCTCAATTCTTTGCAATCTAATTTTCCTTCAATAGCATGTACAACGCCGTCAATGATCAGTTACCCAGATGCGTGGAAATGGAAAACTTCCCCTCACCCCCCACAACCCCTATTGAAATCAGCTAGTGCATCTGTCAGTGTTGTTTCGTAGGTGCATCAGGAAGGCTTTATGTAAACTCAAGTTTCTTCCTTATGAAAATCACAGAAAAACTGTTAACTGTTCAACGTATTACAGCAGTAGATGCTCGAGAACTTGTAATAAGTTAACGATAACCCATTCTTCACATCAATCGAGCGTGGTATGAAAATATGCCCAAGCTATCAATGAATTACTTATAGATAACGTTTAGCATCTGCATAGGGAAATTACCTTCTGTGAAGCGGCTAGAGGATGATGCGGCCACCGGCATGAGGAGGGGATTTTGATGGCTCCATATCGCCGCGCGACCACAGCCGCTCCGTGGAGCTGCGTAGAAGCTACCGCCATGCGAGATTGAGACGGTGTAACAGGACCTTTTATCATTTGGCACGAAGTTAGTGCGCCACCGTTTAAAATGCCCTGAGGTTGATGAGCGAATCAATGAATTGCCGAGGTTTTCTACAAAATGAGCTGACTTCTAACCCTAAATCCTGAGATGCCACCCCGCCCCCTGGTTGTGTTCCACGGCCATATTTTACATAGATATATGTCCAATAATGAGTTTCTCATCTAGGGTTTCATCGAGGGATTCAGCCAATCAAAACAGAGGGAGAACGAATTGGAGGAGGAAAATAGAAGTGGAGAGCGGAGCGTACCTTCACGTCGCTTGTCGCTTTGGCTGCCGGAATTCGAGCGGGATCGAGGGCGTCAGGGTGGCAATTTGCAATAGAGGGGAGATGAGAGACAAGAAAGGGAGGGAACTGGAGAGATTCCAGGATCTGTTCGCGGCGGGGCGGGGCGGGTCGGGTCAGGTGCAAGTGTGCAAGTGCAATGCAATGGGGGCATACGTGTAAATCAACATGAGACTGTGAGACATATGGTGAATTACTACTCCCCTGATAAGTGTCGCTCATCTAGCCACTACAAAGTTTAGATGACCGACACACATCGGACTATAATTTTTTTTGAAAATTTCACCGATCTATTAATAATCATCAAGAATAGTATAAATAGCACTAGAAGTAATAAAATTATAATTATGTCATTCGGCCACCTCATGATGACTATAGACACTAACACGAGTCGAAGACGTGCCGCCGTCATCGTCTCTTGATGTCTACGCACGCTTCTATTCTTGTAGACAGTGTTGGGCTCCAAATGCAGAGGTTTGTAGAACAGCAGTTAGTTTCCTTTAAGTGGATCACCCAAGGTTTATCGAATTTAGGGAGGAAGTGGTCAAAGGTATCCATCTCAAGCAACCATGCAATCAAGATACAAGAAGTCTCTTGTGTCCTCAACACATTCAATACACTGTCAGGTGTATAGGTGTACTAGTTCGGCGAAGAGATAGTAAAATACAAGTAATATGGATGACTATAAGTGGTAATTGCAATCTGAAATAAGAGTGGCAGCAAGCAAACATGTAACAAGACTGATTGTAAATGGTGTTTCAATGCTTAGAAACAAGGCCTAGGGATCATACTTTCACTAGTGAACACTCTCATATAAATATCTTCTTTTCATGATTCTACCCTGAACTACTTTTCGATTGGACGATGTAGGGCTATAACAACACACATTAAAGTTCGCATCCCCATCTAGATAACCCCTCACTATCACCTTGAGCGCTAGATGGTTCCAACAAACACCACAATCTCATAGAGACATCCAACTCAAATTATACTCATGATAAGTATTTATGTAATCTTAGCCAAAGTGTCACACAGTGTGCACACTGTCAACTTCACACACGTGGGATAAGCAAATATTAATTAAAGCACTTGAGTAGCAGAATAGATCTATAGATTATAAAGCTCATGATCTCAATAAGATCATGCATAGAGAGAGATGAACACATAGCTACTTGTAAAATCCTTAGCCTCGAGAGAGAACTACTCCCTCCTCATTATGGGAATCATCAACGGCGATGGAGATGACTCCGGGGGCACTTCCTCGTCCTGGCAGGGTGCCGGAATAAAGAGTTATGTCCTCCGAATCTCCTCTTCTGTGGCGGCGGTGCTGCAGAACTTTTCATGGATTTCTGATCTGATACTTAGGGTTTTCGTCCCGAGAGGAATATATAGGCGAAGGGGCAAGGTCGGTGGAGGCCTGAGGGGCCCACACCACCCCTGGCGCGGCCTGGGCTGGCCCGCGCCACCAGGTGGTGTGGCCACCTCGTGGCCCTTCTCCGTCTCGTCTTCTGGCTCCGTGAGTCTTCTGGTAAAATATCGACTTTGGCTTTTATCCGGTCCAATTCCGAGAATATTTCTTTTCCATCTTTTCTGAAACAAAAAACAACAGAAAATAGGCAACTGACACTGTAGCATCTTGTCAATGGGTTAGTTCCAGAAAATGCATAAAAATACTCCAAAATATGGACAAAACATAAGAAAGTAGATATAAAACAAGCATGTAACATAAAAAATTATAGATACATTTGCAACGTATCTGAAAGTGTAAGATGGTTTACCTAGAGGGGGGTGAATAGGTTTCTAACAAATTCTTTATAATCTTCTGCAAGTTTTAGGCTTTGCGAAATATAAGTGTGCATAAATGCAAACTAGGTGAGGCAACCTAGATGATGATACAAGATGTGTCAAGCACGAAGGCTATCACAAAGTAAACAACACAAGTAAGAGAGGGGTTAAGGAATAACCCAAGCACACGGAGACGAAGATGTATTCCCGTGTTCACCACCTTTGGGAAGGGGGCTACGTCACGTTGGAGAGGTGTGAGGTTCCACGAAGGATTCCCCAATGCCACGAAGGCTCACCTTCTTCTCCGAGCCTATCCCACGAAGGAATAGCTCACTTACTCATGGTAGACTTTTAAGGTAGTCTCCAAACCCTCACAAACTTTCCACGGAGCAAATCACAAGCCGAATGCCTCCAGGCGACCCTAGCCACCTAGGGTTTCCCACAAACCCAAGAGTAACAAGCTAACTCGATGAACTCAAGGGGGAATGAAATTTGGCTTGGTGGAAACGTAGATCGGGACCTCCTCTTGCTTTCTACCAAAGGGATTTGAGTTTGATTGGGTAGAATGGGAGATCCTCAAGAGATTGTGTTTCAACAATGGGGAGAGAGAGAGTGAGCTCCAAGAGTGAGATATGAACTGAATGCCTAACCTACTCAAGCTAGAAGAAGAGGTATTTATACTCAAGGGAGAAATCTAGCCGTTTGTAGCATTTTCTGCGAAACTCGGTTTTAAGTTCGGTTGGACCGGACCACACACCGGACCGCCCGGTGTACAGCCCGGTCAACCGGAGTCCAAATCAGGATGCTCACTGTGAATGAGCCCGGATAGACTCGGTATATGAAACCGAGAATCCCAGTTTGGGTTCGATTGACCGGAACTGGTACCGGACCACCCGGTGTACAACCCGGTCAACCGGAATCCAAACCGGGATGCTCACTGTGAGTGAGCCCGGATAGACTCGGTATATGAAACCGAGAATCCCGGTTTGGGTTCGGTTGACCGGGACTGGTACCGGACCGTTCGGTCTAGGAACCGGTTCAACCGGCCTGAGAACCGAGTTTGGCAGAGATGTTATCAAACTTAGATTTCTTTCTCTCTCTTTGGTAAAGGAACAAGTGGCTGTATAGGATGTGTATAAGGCTTGGAAAAACATCCCCAGCAAGCTCATCAAAATAACCCCTCTTAATAGTGCGGTGTTCCTACGTACTCAAGAAACATATAAAAGGTAAAGCTCCGGCACTTCTCTTCATTATTGAAATGGGGGGGTCTTCAATGATCTTCCAACATCCCAGCGGACTAATACCTGTTCAAGACACTGATAGGTAGCATTAGTCCACACTAACTCCGGTGTCATTGTCAACCAAAAAACAATATAGGGTAAATTACCCTTTCAATCTCCCCCTTTTTGGTTGGTGATGACAAACCGAGCTAGAGTTCACAAGGATGTAATAAAGAGCAATAAACCAAGGAATTCCATAGAGACATATGTGAGCTCCTCCATAAAGTGTGCACTTGGTTGAATTTGCGTTTGAATGCAAGGTGCACCTAAAAAAAGTATAGAGAGCTTCCCATATGTCTTTATGGAAGCAAGCATATCAAGACAAGATATAGAGCATGGATATCTATGCAAGGCTAGACAGAAGAATGAAGTACACATAGTCGTAGCACAATAGACATAACCATGGTTCACACACATAGCACGCGTTTGTCCAACATACGGAAGTAAAGCAAATTGTTCCAATCACGAAAGAAAATGGTAAGCACAATGCCATAAGAATCAAAGATAACGCAAAGGGCATTGTGCAAACGGCGAACACCAGAAAAACCCTGGCAGGAACCCGTAGAGACCTAACAGAACTCTACTCTTCTCCCCCATTGGCATCGAAACACCAAAAAGGAAGAGGAGTAGGGCGATGCTAACGGAACCCAACTAGAAGAACGTAGGAGGCGACGGAGGGTGAACAGAGGCCTCTTCGTCTTCATGAATCTCCTCTTCATCATCATCCTCAACATCATCATCATCATCAGAACCACGACGAGCAGCAGAGGAGGTACTAGTACCACCAGGAGGAAACTTACTGGGGAAGTAGCCGAAGAGCATGGCATCATCAAGGGGCGGCATCTCATAGTTGACATAAGGAACATGAGTCATCTCGGGACCATCTAGAGGAGGAGTGACATGCTGGGTCACGAGAAACTCATTGTGCCTGCACCGAGTCTCTTGGCTCATCTCAAGAGCCTTGTGGCTCACATCATAGGACGAGCGGCACATCTGAAACAGCCGTTTGAAGAAGGTGGCAGCACCACCCTTAGGCCTAGGACGAGATGAGGAGGACTCTCCAACAGGACGACGAGAACCCGACCGAGTAGAAAAGTGAGGTTGAGGATCATGGATAGCCTTGGTGCACTGTTCGGGGGGGCTCATCGATGGAACCTCAGGGGACTGACCACGAAGAGAAAGAGTAAGCTGCTCTTGTTCCACACGCTCACCAGCCAGCACACCAGGAGGCACAACCCTATTGAGCAGCTTTTGTACATAAACACAGAAGGTGGGAGTCATCCTGTCCAAAGCAGCCCGACGAAGTTCAAAGTACACAAAATCACAGCCATCAATCTTCCTCAACCTGTCAGGATGAAAATAATACAAGAGGTTGGCAAAATACCCACGACAGTTTGTAGTGTCTCCAACACGGGGAACAAGCGACTGACGAAAGATGGTGGCCAAGGTGTGGTAGTAAAAGTACATGCCAGAGATGCATGGAGGAGCATACTCAGAATCCTTCGGGTAGCAGAAGGCCAGACAGTCAGCAGGCTTGATCTTCTCACTATGAATGCAAAAACCACCGGGCTTAGCAGAATAGCCCATAACCTCAACCAGATTTGCAAAGGTGGCACGGAAACGCCGCATGCCGGTCATCCATGACATAGTGCGGTCATCATCATCATGAAAATAGACTGTGCAGAAGAACTGACGAATAAACTTAGGATAGTAGTCCTCCTTGAGACACACAAGGTCAAAGAGATCCATTTTCTTCAAGGCATCATCAACAAAGCGATAATCTGAGGCAGCATACATGTTGAACCAGTCCTCATTGAAAGCAAGAATGTTACCGTAGGAGGTGACCTTGAACTGAGTGTAAATATGTTCCCACATCAAAGATTGAGTCTCAGTCCAAAACTTCTTGTCAAAGCGAGTGTAAGTGCGAGACTTGAAGCGATAGGGGTTCTGCTTGCGAAGGGTCCAGTACATAGCAATCTCCATATTCTTCAGGTTTTGAGACGGTACATCTTCTTCGTCATCATGCACGACAGGTTTCTTGCCCCGGATGGCCTTGCTCTTGAAACGACCAGAACGGGCGCTGCCCTCTTCCTCATGCTGCTCAGACTGACTGGCTCGACGAGCCCGCTTACCCCCGCCGGTTTCCTCTGGCACATACTCATCACTCACATAGTCATCATCATCGGCACCTGTGAAAAAGAGAGAGAGGTTTGGGAGCACAAGGATAAGTACACATGCCAAACAACAAAAACGGAGGAAAAAAACTTGTATTTAGGCAAGTGCATGGTAGAAAAGGGACATTGCAGAGAGATTCGGTGCCAGGGTCGGTCTGACCGGGTCCAGAACCGGGCGGTCCGGTGTCAGCATCGGACAACCGAACCGAAACCGGACAGTTCGGTGTCAGTACCGGTCAACCGAACTGAGACCAGACAGTCCTGTGTCAGCACCGGAAAACCGAACCTGAACCGGACGACCCGGCGTCAGATCCGGTCCAACCGGGCCTGGGACCGAGTTGGTTGGGGAACCCCCAAAACAGATCTATGCAATGTAAAAGATCTACCCATGACTCAAGACTTGCACAAATACAAACTTCCCAAGAGAGGTAGGCCATGGTTTGACGTGGTTGGCATACAAGAAGGAAAGTGGGAACCCTAACTTGGCAAATCCATCAAAATGTGTAGCAAAACATGGGTATTTGACAAGGAGAAAAGGGAGAGGAGCAAGGGATTACCCGAGGACATGGCTTCCCGTGGAGGAAAGCCCCAAAAGCCCTTTGAGGAAGAAGATTGCAAAAAGCTCCCAAACCACCACGAGATGGAGAAATTCCTTCGGTGGAGAGCCTCCAAAGGTCTTTCTCCGAGAAATGGTGGCCCGATCTATGAATCCTAGGGGTGGAAGCACCCTAGGAGAGGGGGGAAGGTGGGAGGGGCGGCAATGGAGAGAGGATGGGTCGGGGGAAGTGAAGGGGTAACTTTGTGGAGGAGGGGTGACCAGGGAAGAAGAAGGAGAAAGATTCTTTTTTTAAGATCCCGGTTTTAGGTCGGTTCAACCGAGATGCAAACGGACCGCTTGGTGCACAACCCGGTCAACCGAGCCGTAACCGAATCTGCAGGAAAACTGACACGCGGGAGATTCGGTGCACAACCCGGTCAACCGGATCCACAACTGGAGTACTCAGTTGAGAACCAGACTGGCAACCGAACCCGTTCAGTAGCCTTCTGTCTGCAGATCCGGATAGACTCGGTTTGGAACCGGGCTGAAAACCGGACGGTCCAGTTATGGAGCCGGTTGGATCGGGCCAGAAACCGAACATCAGAAAGAGAAAAAAAAACTTCAAAAAGTTTGAGAAAACAGATTTTTTTCCGAGAATGGCATGTGCAAGGAAGAAGATAGTAGACTCCAAAAAGGGTAGAGGAGGCAGGTGATCTAGGCATGCCTATTGGAGAAGAACCAAATCAACACAGTTAATAGCAACAATAGGCATGATTCGAAGATATCAAGAGCCACAAGAGACCAAAGTTGGTGGGGGATTTCTCCCCCTATGTTTAAGCACACATGTCATGGCGCCTCAAAGATAGATGCTTGGACCCATATCATGACACAAGATCAATTAATATCGCACGCATAGGTATGCATCGAACCAAGACATGGTAAGATGACTATCCCTATGTGTGCTGTGCGACTAGGCTACATAGCAAGTTAAGAGCTGAAATATAATGCAAGAAGAGAATCAATCCAAGTTTTTGGGATCTAGAATACCAAGTTCTCGCCTCAACATGACAAAACGGGCTTCATCCAAAGGCTTCGTGAAAATATCCGCCAATTGAAACATCGTTCCCACATGAGTGAGATTGATGTCACCATTTGCGACATGGTCACGTAGGAAGTGGTGGCGGATGTCAATATGTTTGGTGCGGCAATGCTGGACGGGGTTATTGGCGATCTTTATTGCGCTTTCATTTTCACATAGAAGAGGCACCATACCAAGAGACACACCATAGTCTTTCAAGGTTTGCCTCATCCATAACAGTTGAGCACAACAAGATGCCGTGGAAATGTATTCGGCTTCGGCGGTGGATAAAGCGGTGGAGTTTTGTTTCTTGGATGACCAACTCACCAACGACCTGCCAATAAATTGGCAAGCCCCGGAGGTCGACTTCCGGTCAACCTTATCACCGGCCCAATCGGAATCCGAATAGCCAACAAGCTCAAAGGTTGACCCCTTTGGATACCAAAGCCCGAGAGTAGGAGTGAGAACAAGGTACCTAAGAATCTGTTTGACTGCCATCAAGTGGCACTCCTTAGGAGCGGATTGAAAACGAGCACACATTCCAACACTTAACATGATATCCAGCCTAGAAGCACAAAGGTAGAGCAAGGAGCCAATCATGGAGCGATATACCTTTTGCCACATCCTTCTCACCTTCTCCAAGGCCAAGTTGCCCATTGAGTGGCATGGGTGTCTTCATGGGGTTGGCATTGGTTATCTCAAATTTCGCAAGCATGTCCTTCACGTACTTCTCTTGGGAGATGAAGGTGCCTTGAGCAAGTTGCTTCACAATGAAGCCTAAGAAGTACTTCAACTCCCCCATGATGGACATCCTAAATTTCTGGGTCATCAACTCGGCAAAAGCTTTGTTATGAGAATCGTTAGCTCCACCAAAAATAATATCATCAACATAAATTTGAACAATAAACAAGCCACTCCCTTTAACCCGTTCGGAGAAAAGGGTGGAATCGACTTTACCCACGCTAAACCCGTCCATGAGTAGGAAATCCCTAAGGTGCTCATACCAAGCACGAGGAGCTTGCTTTAGTCCATAGAGCGCCTTATGGAGTAGATACACATGGTTGGGAAAGCGTGTGTTTTCGAAACCCGGGGGTTGAGCCACATATGCAACCTCTTTCAAGGGACCATTAAGAAAAGCACTCTTCACATCCATTTGAAAAAGCTTGAAGTTATGAAAAGATGCATATGCAAGCAAGAGACGAATAGCTTCAAGGCGAGCAACAGGCGCAAAGGTGTCCTCATAGTCAATACCCTCTATTTGGGCATACCCTTGCGCCACTAACCTTGCTTTGTTCCTAGTGACGGTTCCGTTCTCATCTTGCTTATTCTTGAAAATCCACTTGGTCCCAATAACATTGATAAGATGATCTTTAGGTCTCTCCACAAGAGACCACACTTCGTTGCGGGTGAAGCACTCGAGTTCTTCTTGCATGGCGATGACCCAATCCGGATCTTCTAGAGCTTCATGGACCTTGAGAGGCTCGAAGTTGGACACAAAAGCATGATGGCCACAAAAGGTAGTGAGTTGCTTCTTCTTGTTGCGGGTCTCGATTCCTCTAGATATGCTTCCAAGTATATTATTGACTTGGAGTCCACTTGCAATAGAGGAGGACTTGATCTTTCGGATAGTTCCTTCATGATCAACAAATTCATCCTTCGTTGGTCCTTGATCATTAACCGCATCTTGAGATTGACCTTGACCTTGGGAAAAATGAACGTCTTCTTGGTCTTGCTCAACGGGTTGAGGGCTTGGTTCTTGTTCTTCGATTTGCGAGAGTTGTTCGTCGTGAGGTACACTAGATGGTTCAACTTGAGTAGAGCTTGGCTCTTCTTGAGTTGGACTTGATTCTCCCCCATCAACATCTTGATCATGAGTGTGATGCTCGGTGGGCAAGATATGCCCAATTCCCATCAACTTGATGACTTGAGAGGAACCTCCATCGCCTACAACATGTGGAACAACTTGCCCCCCTTGGGGACCATTATCTTCCAAAAACTCCACGTCACAAGATACTTCAACACAACCATTGGCTTTGTTGTAGTATCTATAGGCGTGAGAGTTTTCCGCATAACCAACAAAGATGCCCTCGATAGTTCTAGATTCAAATTTACCGAGTTTTTCTTTCTTGTTCTTGACGAGGCACTTGCACCCAAAGACTCGAAAGTAGTTGACATTGGGCTTGTTCTTTGTGAGAATCTCGTACGGAGTCATGTCAAAGGGAGCTCGGAGGAAAAGCCGGTTTGAGTAGTGAACCGCAGTGGTGATGGCTTCTCCCCAAAAGTTGTGGGGTGACTTGTACTCACTCAACATAGTTCTTGCCATTTCAATGATGGTCCGATTCTTCCTTTCAACAACTCCATTTTGTTGAGGAGTATAAGGATCCGAGAATTCATGCTTGATTCCCTCATCTTGAACAAACTCTTGCATGGTATAGTTCTTAAATTCGGTGCCATTGTCGGTCCTAATGGTCTTGATCTCCACTCCATGGGTGCGTTGAGCTTGCTTGGCGAAGATCATGAAGTGCTTGTAGGTCTCATCCTTTGACTTGAGAAGGAATACCCAAGTGTATCTTGAGTAATCATCGACGATGACAAGACCATATCTTCTTCCACCAAGAGAATCATATGTTGATGGTCCGAAGAGATCTAAATGGAGAAGCTCCAAAGGTATTGACGTGGCCACCTTTGATATTGATGGATGACTCCTCCCATGTTGTTTTCCTGAAATGCAAGCACTACACACCCGATCTTTCTCAAAAGACACACCAGTTAATCCAACAATATGTTCACCCTTTAGGAGTTGTTTGAGATTTCTCATGTTGACATGGCCAAGGCGGCGATGCCAAAGCCATCCCTCATCAACTTTGGCCATTAGACATGTAGGAAGAGATTGACTCTCTTGCAAGAGGTCGACCACGTAGAGGTAGTCTTCCACATATCCAACAAGGACCAACTTGAGATTATCACTCCTAAAGACTTTCACACAAGTTCGAGAGAAATAGGAATCGTAACCGGCATCCGCAAGATGTTTTATGGAAAGTAAGTTGTAACCAAGGTTTTCAACAAGCATGACGGTCTCTAGGGACAAGGCCTTAGAAACCACCAACTTGCCAAAACCTAGTACCTTTCCTTTCGACTTGTCTCCAAAAGTGATGCTTGACATTGAATTGACATCATGAATAAATTGGTCAAGCGCACTTCTACCTCCGGTCATATGATTTATGCATCCACTATCAAACACCCATTTTGATCCACCGGAGGCATATCCCTACAAAATCAATTCTTTAATTTAGGAACCCATTGAGTAATGGGTCCCTTAGCATTAGCAACAAGATCTTTTGGTACCCAAATTGAGTACCATCTATAAGCATAACCATTGTGAGGGCCAACGTATTTGGCATAAACCTCTCCTTGAGTGCCCTTACATAGCACATAAGAGGGGTTAGATTTTCCCGCAAAATTGTGGTTAGGGTTGCCCCTAGTGGCTCCCCCATTCACAACACTCTTCTTTACTTGGTCAACCACCTTGTGCCCTTCACGCACAAAGTTGATCCTTTTAGGTGGGTTGGCACCATTTTTGTCGTTCTTGGGGTCATACCCCATACCTTGCCTTGGAGTTATTATCGTTTGTCGAGCAAGAATCTCATCAAGAATCTTGCCCTTGGTGATAGGTTTGAGACGCTCCATCTCGAGTTGTTCCCTCAACTTATTATTCTCCTCAAGGAGACTAGCTTGATCCAAGGAAGGGTTAGAAGCACAAGTAATATCCTCAACAATAATAGGATCCTTCAATGTACCAAGAGCTTTCTCATAGGACACTCGAAGTTGATCATGATTCTCCCCAAGTTTTATGAGCTCACGCTTGACAAGCAAATTAGCTTTCTCAAGGTTATCAAGGTCATTGGTGAGAGAAGCATGAGCAACCTCAAGTTCCTTCTTTGAAGTATCAAGTTCTTGGGACAAGGTGATGGCTCTATCTATGGTATCCATATCTTTTGTCTTATCTAGCTCATAGATTTCAATTCGTTCTTTAAGAAGCGAAGTAATGTCCCTTTCCTTGTTTAGCTCGTGCTCAAGAAGATTGAATCTTAGTTTCTCATCATCAATATGAGACTCCAAACTATCAATGGTCTCATCACGTGAATTGACAAGGCTCATTAACTGTTTGAATCTAGCACGAGCATTGCTAGGAAGAGACTTCATGATTTTACACATTTCTTGAACATAGGTTTCATCGAATTCATCATCGTCACTATCATTGGTACTAACATGATCATCTAATATGCTAGAGAGAGATGGAGGGGAAGAGATTACCTTGGTACTCCTTGCCATGAGGCAAATACCGGTGACCTTGGGAGTGATGGAGTCATCGACATAGTCATATGTGAAGAGTGACCCGGGTTCGGCAAACGCCAAACCGACCACCCCCACAACCTTCTCCTCATCTTCACTCTCCGCATCGGATAGGTACTCTTGGCCAAGAAAGCCTTTGCCATCACGCTTCTTGTTCCTCTTGTATCTCTCGTTGATGGGGTTTGGCTTTAATCTTGGCTTCGCGCCCTCTTCATACTTGGGCTTGTCAAGTCTCTTCTCATATGGGAATTTGTCGGCAAAGTGGTCCGACTCATCACAATTGTAGCAATTTCTCTTCTTCTCGCTTGGTCTGGTTGAGCTTCTTCTTCTTTGAAACTTCAAGTTCTTGGTGAAGAGAGCAACTTGAGCTAGCATGTCATCGATGCCCTCGCTATCACTATCTTCATCATTCGCACCACTTTCTTGCGCATACTTGGCCTTCAATGCTAGGGATTGAGAAGGCCCAATGGCACGGTTGATCTCCTTGATCTTTTGTCCTTCATCCGCCATATTGTCCGTGGCAACAAGATAGGACACGAGATCATCAGGCGAGAAATGGCGAGCTGAATCAATAAGTTGCAAGTTCAAGGCAAGCTTCTTGTCGGAGGCGGCAATCATGGAGAGAACCTTGGACTTGATAAGCTCATCATTCAAGTTGAACCCATCTTCATACTTGTCACAACCAAGACCATCAATCTTGACACGGAGGGCAACAAGTCTCTTATATGCTTCGGCGATGGACTCACCATCATTGTTCATGAACATGCTCATCTCCGACTTGGCAGCTTCATACTTGGATTTTTGGATAAGGGAAGTTCCCTCTTGGAGAATGAGAATCCTCTCCCACAACTCCTTAGCAGTGGGAATGTTGCTAACTTGATCATAGAGTGTGCGGTGAATGGCACTCCTTATCTTGTCACAAGCCGTTGCATTTAGTTGACGATCATAGTACTCTCCCGGAGTGAGATTATTGGGATCTTGTGGATAGAAGCCCTTACCCACAATCTCCCAAAGCTCCACGCTGCAACTGCGAAGATGAGACTCCATAGAAACTTTCCAATGAGAGAAGTGAGTTCCATCATAGTGAGGTGCGGGACCCGAACCATTAATATGAGGCATGATGTTCTTTTGTTTGGGATATATATACGGAAATGGATTAGGGGGCATGGAGGCTTTCGTCGGGTCACTCTCGCTAGAGGCCTCGTTCATAGCCTCCTTACCGATGTCCATCGGCCTCCCTTGAGGTACTACCGAAGGTCCGGCAAGCATGACCCCCTCGCCCATCCCCGTAAAATGTCCTTTAAGAAAACTTATTCGAGCAAGGAGATCAGAATCCGCCTTAGCCTTTTCAAGGGATTGTTTGGCAAAGAGTTCACGGATCTCCTTGACCGAATAAGTCTTTCCCTCCTCATCATCGGAGAAAACCATCTTTTCTCTTAGGCGGTAAAGCCCTTAGAAGAGCACCTTGCTCTGATACCAATTGAAAGTGTAAGATGGTTTACCTAGAGGGGGTGAATAGGTTTCTAACAAATTCTTTATAATCTTTTGCAAGTTTTAGGCTTTGCGGAATATAAGTGTGCCTAAATGCAAACTAGGTGAGGAAACCTAGATGATGATACAAGATGCGTCAAGCACGAAGGCTATCACAAAGTAAACAACACAAGTAAGATAGGGGTTAAGGAATAACCCAAGCACATGGAGACGAAGATGTATTCCCGTGTTCACCACCTTTGGGAAGGGGGCTACGTCACGTTGGAGAGGTGTGAGGTTCCATGAAGGATTCCCCAATGCCACGAAGGCTCACCTTCTTCTCCGAGCCTATCCCACGAAGGAATAGCTCACTTACTCGTGGTAGACTTTTAAGGTAGTCTCCAAACCCTCACAAACTTTCCACGGAGCAAATCACAAGCCGAATGCCTCCGGGCGACCCTAGCCGCCTAGGGTTTCCCACAAACCCAAGAGTAACAAGCTAACTCAATGAACTCAAGGGGGAATGAAATTTGGCTTGGTGGAAACGTAGATCGGGACCTCCTCTTGCTATCTACCAAAGGGATTTGAGTTTGATTGGGTAGAATGGGAGATCCTCAAGAGATTGTGTTTCAACAATGGGGAGAGAGAGAGTGAGCTCCAAGAGTGAGATATGAACTGAATGCCTAACCTACTCAAGCTATAAGAAGAGGTATTTATACTCAACGGAGAAATCTAGCCATTTGTAGCATTTTCTGCGAAACTCGGTTTTAAGTTTGGTTGGACCGGACCACACATCGGACCGTCCGGTGTACAGCCCGGTCAACCAGAATCCAAACCGGGATGCTCACTGTGAATGAGCCCGGATAGACTCGGTATATGAAACCGAGAATCCCGGTTTGGGTTCGGTTGACCGGAACTGGTACCGGACCGCCTGGTGTACAACCCGGTCAACCGGAATCCAAACCGGGATGCTCACTGTGAGTGAGCCCGGATAGACTCGGTATATGAAACCGAGAATCCCGGTTTGGGTTCGGTTGACCGAGACTGGTACCAGACCGTCCGGTCTGGGAACCGGTTCAACCGGCTTGAGAACCGAGTTTGGCAGAGATGTTATCAAACTTAGATTTCTTTCTTCTCTCTCTTTGGTAAAGGAACACGTGGCTGTATATGATGTGTATAAGGCTTGGAAAAACATCCCCAGCAAGCTCATCGAGATAACCCCTCTTAATAGTGCGGTGTTCCTACGTACTCAAGAAACATATAAAAGGTAAAGCTCCGACACTTCTCTTCATTATCAAAATGGGGGGGTCTTCAATGATCTTCCAACATCCCGGCGGACTAATACCTGTTCAAGACACTGATAGGTAGCATTAGTCCGCACTAACTCCGGTGTCATTGTCAACCAAACAATATAGGGTAAATTACCCTTTCAGTATCAACATCCCCAAGCTTAACTCTTGCTCGTCCTCGAGTAGGTAAGTGATAAAAAAGAATAATTTTTTAGGTGACATGCACCATCATAATCTTGATCAAGGTATTTGTAAAACATTGATAGCTAGGATATTAGTACTTTAACATAGCATGAAAGATATAGTTCTAACAATAAGACATACCGACTATGTTGTAACATGAAAAGGTACAAACAAAAGATTTATGAATAATAATGCTTTGAAAGAAGTTTGTTTGTTTCACATATAGAAAACATGATGAGAATGGTATTCAGTTTGTCCCTCATAGTGTAGCAAAACATAAATGCATAGGACACCTTCAAAGTTCATAAGGGTGACTAGATGCAAATAGTTTAAGAACAAGCAATATCAAAGCTATGAATCAATCAACAAGTTTTGGGACAATGCACATTAAACTAGAAATAACCACTATGCTCTCTCAATAGGTGAATAAAGATAGAAGATGGAGACTCAACATAAAAGTAAAAGAAAGGCTCTTCATAGAAGGAAGCAGGGATTCAAGTCTCATAAAGAGCTTCCAAAAATTATGGTACTTATTAGCTTTCAGTTCTCATTACCCCTATCATAAGCATCTTTAGGTGATTAAGTTTAAAGTGAACAAATATGAGGATATGCTTGACAAGTTATAAGCTAAAAATCTCATGCCCCTTACTTACGAGTACCGTTCCTCATGCTACTCAAGTTTAGTCACAAGTAAGTTCTTGTCATTGTATGTATATGTGTATCATAAAGAACCGCCAACGGGGTACCCTTGCCCGATGATACGGAAGAATCCCCATATCAAAATGACAAGGCAAGACGACAATGAGCATCTCAACATCCTTTTATTTCCTATTTGCATAGGCCTCTTTTTTTATTTTTTATTTCTTTTTTTCTTTCCTTTTTTTCTTTCCTATTTGCATAGGCTTTTTATATATATAGGATGCTTCATAGATTTCTCACTATGGTTACGCTGCAGGTTTTCACCATGATTAGGCATGGATTAGACCAGCCGTCCAGGCGTTTCTCTAACACATATATGAACTCCATGAGCCTTACAAGCTCCCCTTTCATTTCACACCGCTGGGATCTATAAGCAAAATAACATGATATCAACTAAATAAAGTGCAATATTGAAAGCGTTCCCCATGATAACATGGTTCCGCTAATTCACAACTTACAAAACGTAAACATATACGCCACATAGATGGGCACAATGGTTCAAGTTTATTAAGTGCAAGAAAAGTAAAGTGTGCCATCAAGTTCGTGAGAGCTTTAATCACTAATTTTCACATAACAAGTTTAATTCGGAAGGTAGATAAAAAATATGAATATACTTGGAATAGCAAATGCTAATAGGTAGGTATGGTCGACTCTTTGGAATAACTTGGTTTTATTTGGAGTTGGATGCATGAGTGAAACTCATACTTGGTATGGAGGCTAGCAAAAGACTGGGAGCGACCAACTAAGAGAGCAATAATAGCCATAATCATGTAAAGCGACAAAACATTATTAATTAAAGCATAAAGTGATATTACAAGTCGAAACTAAATGATCATAGAGGCTATGGTGACTTGGTATAGTCTTAACATGGTGTGAGCATGCGCCAAGTCAAACCCAAATAAAGCATCAAAGGAGAATACCACAATATTATGCTTTTATATGCTAAAACAACGCATGATTCTTTCAAGGCACATTAAGCAATCTCAATTGTTTGTAACAAATCATGTTACAGCAATAATTACTAAGCATAAAGTCAAAGCAATATCAAACATGACATGATAAAGTCTAGGCCACAGTCAAAACAAGCTTCCTTTTGTACCACTATAAACATGAAACTTCCTACTCTCCCAACACCAATCGAAAACTAAAGCTAAACACAGTGCTAGCAAAGGAGAACACTTGCAGAACAATAAGAGTGAAAACTAGAGTGTTCTAGACAATGAATAACGGGGCATGTCTCTCTCCAAAAGAAGTGTGTTGGGATCCAACGAACTTATTTAAGAAAACCAAACAAAATAAAACTAAAAACAAAAACAAAAACGCTCCAAGAAAAATACAATTGTGCATGAAACAATAAAATGAAGTGTTTTTGAAGAAAACCCGAGATTTTATTGATGAAGAAGGGGATGCCTTGGGCATCCCCAAGCTTTGACGCTTGTACTTCTTGAATATTTCTTGGGGTGACACGGGTGGCATCCCCAAGCTTGAGCTTTTGTCCCTACTTCATCTTATCACATTATTCTTTTCCTACACTTGAAAATTTCCTTCATACAAAACTTCACACAATCTTCATTATCAACATTAGTGTACTCAAGATAATAAGTCTTTGGGTTTAGTTTCAACACAAGTAAAACTTCCATTAAAACAAAAGATACTGCAGCAATTCTTTTTAAAAAAGTTCAAATGATCAAAGAGAATTCAAAGAGAAAGAGATTAAGAGGCAAATGCAAATAATGGCAGAAATCTGTCAAAACAGACCAGCAGGTAAAAACCGATTTTTTCGAAGACCTTATGTTCCTCAAATCGAAAAGTGTTGAACTGGGCATCAGGAAAAAAAATTACAGCTCAATCCGACGTTCGGAGATTTTCAACGAATTTTTACAGCGAAGCACAAAAATCTATTTCGGGATAACAACTTTCCCAAGTCTTACTTCTCTCTCATTAGAGGTTATTCTTGCACAAAAACCAAACAAAAAGGATAAGGAGAGGTTATTAAAGAGGCAATAACTTCCAAGACTTAACAAAAGAAAAACCTACTGAATAGAAATTTGGGTTATCTCCCAATAAGTGCTTTTCTTTAACGCCTTTGAGCTAGGCACGATAATTTCGATGATGCTCACATAAAAAATATGAATCGAAGTAAAAGAGAGCATCAAGAAACAAATATGGAACAAATATAATACTAACCCACTTCCTATAAAAAATAATCTTGTAAAGAAACAAGTCATGAAAGCACAAAGCAACAAGCATACGAAAGCAAAATAAGTGCAACTTCAAAAAATTTAACATAAAGAGGGGAAACTTAATATTGTTGAGACACATAAAACCATGTTTCCTTCTCTTATAGTAACTTTCAGTAGCATCATGAATAAAATTAACAATATAACTATCACATAAAACATTCTTATCATGAGCCATATGCATAAAATAATTAATACTCTCTATATAAACATAGTCATTCTTATTAATTATAGTGGGAGAAAATTCAACAAAATAGCTATCATTATTATTCGCATCACCATAATCATCAAATATAGGAGGCATATTATAATCATAATTAATTTTCTCCTCAATAGTAGGTGGACTGAAAATATCATATTCATCATTGTAATCATCATATATCGGAGGCATAGTATCATCAAAGTAAATTTTCTCCTCCATGCTTGGGGGACTAAAAAGATCATTTTTATAAAAATTAGCTTCCCCAAACTTAGACTTTTACATAGCATTAGCAATAATGGTGTTTAAAGAATTCATACTAATAACATTGCTATTAGTATGCAAATAAAGTTCCATTGGTTTTTTAATTTTCTCTTCAAACACTTCATGTCCTAACTCAAGATAAATATTATAAAGTTCTCTAATTTTGTTGTTGTTTTCCATTAAGCCTAACTAGTGAAAATAAAAACAAGAAACAAAAAGATATAATTGCAGAATCTAAAGGAAATAACTTCGAGCACTCACACACCAGCAGTAGTACTAGAAGATAGCTTAGTAGCCAGAGGATATCAGTACCTTTTACCTTACCTCCCCGGCAACGGCGCCAGAAAATAGCTTGATGTCTACGCACGTTTCTATTCTTGTAGACAGTGTTGGTCCTCTAAGTGTAGAGGTTTGTAGAATAGCAGCAAGTTTCTCTTAAATGGATCACCCAAGGTTTATCGAACTCAGGGAGGAAGTGGTCAAAGGTATCCCTCTCAAGCAACCCTGCAATCAAGATACAAGAATTCTCTTGTGTCCCCAACACACCCAATACACTTGTCAGGTGTATAGGTGCACTAGTTCGGCGAAGAGATAGTGAAATACAAGTAATATGGACGATTATAAGTGGTAATTGCAATCTGAAATAAGAGTGGAAGCAAGCAAACATGTAATAGGACTGGTTGTAAACGGTGTTTCAATGCTTAGAAACAAGGTCTAGAGATCATACTTTCACTAGCGAACACTCTCATATAAATATCTTCTCTTCATGATTCTACCCTGAACTACTCTCCGGTTGGACGATGTAGGGCTATAACAACACACCTTAGAGTTCGCATTCCCCATCTAGATAACCCCTCACTATCACCTTGAGCGCTAGATGGTTCCAACAAACACCACAATCTCATAAAGACATCCAACTCAAATTATACTCATGATAAGTATTTATGTAACCTTAGCCAAAGTGCCACACGGTGTGCACACTGTCAACTTCACACACGTGGGGATAAGCAAAGATTAATTAAAGCACTTGAGTAGCAGAATAGATCTATAGATTACAAAGCTCATGATCTCAATAAGATCATGCATAGAGAGAGAGATGAACACATAGCTACTTGTAGAACCCTTAGCCTCGAGAGAGAACTACTCCTTCCTCATCATGGAAATCAGCAACGGCGATGGAGATGACTCCGGGGGCACTTCCCGGTCCCGGCAGGGTGCCGGAATAGAGACTTCTGTCTCCCGAATCTCCTCTTCGGTGGCGGCGGCGCTGTGGAACTTTTTGTGGATTTCTGATCTGATACTTAGGGTTTTCGTCCCGAGAGGAATATATAGGCGAAGAGGCAAGGTCGATGGAGGCCTGAGGGGCCCACACCACCCCTGGCATGGCCTGGGCTGGCCCGCGCCGCCAGGTGGTGTGGCCACCTCGTGGCCCCTCTCCGTCTCGTCTTCTGGCTCCGTGAGTCTTCTGGTGAAATATCGACTTTGACTTTTGTCCGGTCCAATTCTGATAATATTTCTTTTCCAGCTTTTCTGAAACGAAAAACAACAGAAAACAAACAACTGATACTGTGACATCTTGTCAATAGGTTAGTCCCAGAAATTGCATAAAAATACTCCAAAGTGTGGACAAAACATAAGAAAGTAGATATAAAACAAACATGGAATATCAAAAATTATAGATACGTTTACAACGTATCACCTTTCCATCACCAAAGTCATACAAAGCTTATCATAGTAGATCTTGTTATAGTAGACAGCTGACAAGTCATCATGCTAAGACTCCCAAAGGACCAGTGCACTAGAGCGCCAATGATGAAAATCATATATCGGAAAAAACTGACCTAAAACGACATCGACGAGCACGAAAACAACCAGATCTTAGGAGATCCGTCGAACACACGAGTTCGCGCGCCCTCTGTTAGCGCTAGACGCACCACTAGAGCGGGGAAGACCTTATTTTGTCGCCTCGACACTCTAATAAAGACTCTAAAAACACTCGAAACAAAGAACAACCCTCTCGCTTGCGTGGTCGTGGTCCTCTACGCCTCCAAGAGTCAAGGCCACCTCGTCGACGAGGAGACGAAGCCCTAGATGATCACCGTTGTAAAAAAGAAAAGTACAGCTAATAGATTACCCCAAAACGATCTAGTAATTGATTGAGATAAAATAAGTACAATAATTGCCTATGTACCAAGTCATGATTGCAGTCTAAGAAATTTAAATGTGTCATCCTGGAATTTCCTAGGGAAGACATTGCTCGTGTTAAAGTGTGTCTCCTCCCTTGGAGCTACTCTTCTCCTCCCTCTCTCACTTAACGTTCCTAACCTTCTTTCTTGACACATTTCCCTCATTCTTTTAATTGGGGTTATTTTTGCCCCGTCGGTGATCTTTGAGTAATGTCGCCAATGATGTGACATTGGTTTATCTGTGTAGCTCCAACAAGTTTGGCCTTCTGCGCCATGATAACATATTCATCCACGGATCACGTCAAGCACTCCATGGACATCGTCGCCATCTTGGTCAACAGTGCACACATTCCTCATTGTTTACCATTCTCCTCCTCACATCATTCACCTTCTTCCTCATCTTCCATCTCCCATTTTTTCTCTTCTTTGCAAGTTTTTCCACTCCCTCCTTCCAATACGACGAGCATTTTATCTATAAGACCAGGGAATAGAACGTTTATTGTGTAGAGTTTTCGACTCAACATGCATAAAATACTTGTGGGGCATCAATGGCATTTTAACATTGAACATAGTAAATGAAACATGAACTAGGGGGCACATGATCGAAATTACATTACTGTTTTCAAAAGTACAAGAAAAATAGTGCAAAAAGGGATGAAGTTTCAGTGCTTTTTGCTACACGTTTTGGAGCCTTTCAATTTGGATAGGTTAGTAAAATTGTGTTTGTTTTAGTGTTGTACGGAAAAGATCCCAGATACAAACTAAATATGTATCATGGAATAAACAGATAATAACTGAACTACAGTGTGTGATCTTACTTCATCTCAAGAAAAGTTTGTGTGATTTTACCGAGACATTGACATGTTATGGTCGCATCAGAAAACTGAATTATCCTGAAGTCATGTTGACTGAAGCAGAGGACAGAAAAATATCATGGCCTCCGGAAGAGCAATCTGCCCTTAACAGACCAAAAGTACACCATTTTCCATGCTTATTCTTACTTCGCTGTGTTACTCATGGAAATCTTTATGTGTTTCTAGAACCTTTTTTTTTGGCTCTAGCATTCTCTCTCGGGCAAACAGATGTTCATCGATCATGCTATGCTCCGCCTTGTAAATTTAGTTAGACGATGTGATTGGTCAGCTCGTCGGGCAAGTCCCAGAGCACGCAGTCGGAGCCAAACAGCCCCGACATGTCGGAGCCTCCCTTCTTGCTATCGTCCGCCTCGTCGTCCCCGCCGCTGCTGCCGACGCTGTCGTTTCCTCTCTCCTGCAACAGCGGCGGCCTGCCCCCCTCGGTGCCGGAGCTCCCGCTGTACATACTGTGGTGGCTCCACATTGACGTGCCCTGGTCGCCGTCGCCGCCGCCAAGGACGTACCCCGATGCCGCCCCTTCGTACCGGAACTCCGTCGCGTGCACGGGGTTGAACGCGGCGTACATGTCGGCCATGTCGCTCGGTTGCGGCCACGGCTTGTCAGCGGCGGGAGCGGCTGCGGGCTCGCTCATGATGGCGCGGGACAGGCCCATCTTGATGCGCTCGATGGTGTCGTCCGCGGCCTGGTGCGGGGCGGCGAAGCAGGGGCCCACGCCCATGGCCATGGCCATGCCCGCGCTGGCGCCGTGCGGCATGTCGGGCACGGCTGGCGAGGGGAAATCGGTGGGGCGCTTCTTGGTGAGGAGGTGGAGCATCTCGTCCTTGAAGCAGCCGAGGGCGGCCTCTGCGAGGTGGGCCACCTGCGGCGGCGCGAGCGTGGTGGCGATCTCGGCCATGAGGTGCGAGAATGACTTGTGCGTGACGGGGTCGATGCCCATCCCGGAGAGCTTCTTCTTGAGCTTGGTGTTCCAGTGGTTCTTGACGTCGTTGTCCGTCCGGCCCGGCAGCTGCGCCGCGATCACGGACCACCTGTTGCCGACGACGGAGTGCAGCTTGATGATGGTCTGCTCCTCGGCGTCGGTGAACTCGCCGTGCTTTAGGTCGGGCCGCAGGTAGTTGGTCCACCGCAGCCGGCAGCTCTTCCCGCACCGTTGCAACCCTGTCAGACAAGCGCAACCCAGTTAGTTAGTTCACGAGTGCCAGCAGATACCAGAGCGCGCGTGCGGGCGGGCGGGCGTGCATTGGGCGGCGGCGGACTCACCGGCGTTCTTGGGGATGAGGCGCCAGTTGCGGGTGCCGTGCTGCGTGATGTAGGAGAGAAGCTTGTTGTCCTCCTCGGGCGTCCACTGCCCGCGCTTGACGTTGTCCTTCTCGCAGCACGGGATCCGGCCCATGTCGCCGGCGTCTCCTCCTCGCAGACCGTCAGCGCCCACGGAACCCGTCGTGGAGATTCGGATTCCGTACGTCGGGGCAAATAGGCTATCGGGAGCTCCTCTATGTCGATCGGTGGGCGGCGTGCGGCGCTTGTATCCTGTCAGCCGCCGCGCGCTGGGAAGTATAAATAGGTGCGGGCGCGTGCGTGCTGCCGGCGACACGGGAAGGGCGGGGCTGTGGGCTGTGGGCGAAGGAGGCATGGGCGGGATAAAGAATTCAACGCCCGCCCAAAGCGTGAGCTCCCTGGGGGACGGGACAGGTTGCCCACCCGAGCAGCGCCGGGTCAACTCACCCCTCCAGTCCAAGCGCTCTCCTCTCCCCTCATGCGGCGTCCGTCGCGTTTCCGCCATCAGAATCTGGTCGATGCTCTGCTCGTGGCGCCATGATCCGATCCGACGACACGGCGCGCGCCGTCGACGGGCAGAGATGTACTTTCTCACGGCGTAAACTGCCGCGTGCCAAATGCATGCACGCGCGGAGCCGCGGCCGCGGAGGTGTGTAATCTGTTTCGCTTTGAGTCAAAGCAGACGCTCAATTCAGCTTCAGCAGAGAAGAGAATCGCCGCGGTAGGATCCGCTGGTCCTGCTGACCGAGGTTTTCTGAAGGGACAGTGCTCGCAGTCGCAGAGGTTAACTGCGAGATACGAGAGGGTTTTTACAGATTGCATATACTAGTATGTACTACCCCAATTTGCCAATACTAAATAACAGACACCATCTGAACTTTGACAGGCTACCACACCATATTTCACAAGCAAATAAACAGCATAGGTGACGACCATTGTTCACAAAAAAAGAAATGACTAGAGGTTTACTACGTGCGTCCACCTAAGCTCAACTAAACCCGATTAAAGTCGATCGTGGGGTGCCCCCATCACGAATCTCATGATATACATAGAGGAACTCCTCAACGGTGCTAGCTCTGGCGACGACTTAATTAACTCACCCTAAAATTGCCACCACTGGTCATATAGGCTATCATCACACCCATCCTCAACAATCATATTGTGCATGATCACACAAACAATCATCTCCTTCCAAATGATCTCATGGCTCCATGTTCTAGCATAGCGTGGAACGATAGCCTAACGAGATTGGAGCAAACCAAATACCCGCTCCACATCTTTCCTACAAATCTCTTGTTCCTTCGCAAACCCCTTCATTTCCCATGTTGAGGTTCAGAAATTGTCTTCACAAGTGTTGGCCAATCATGATAGATGCCATCAGTTAGATAGGACCATTCGTCGCATTCATGACCATTGATCTCATAGTGAAGCTTTGAAGCATTGCCTTCCACAAGCCTAGCAAATACTTGGAGCGTTGGAGCATGTTGATGTCATCGCTAGAACATTCCATGCCAAAAAAGAGTTTCATCCAAAGATCATGTGATGATATAGCCTCAAATATGATTGTGCACCCATCCACATGCCCACTGTATTGTCCTGCCAAGAAAAAGGACAATTTTTCCACTCCCAATGATGCAATCTATGCTTTCAAGCATACTAGGAAACTCCTTGACTCGTTGATCAATAACAACCAATCAGTGTCGGCAACATTCATCTCTCTTATCGGTGCCATCGCTCTTGCATTCGAAGTACAGATTGTAGTCCCTCATGGCATCGAGAATAGTCAAGAACAACTTTTCTTGACATCCAAAAGCGACACCAGAATATGTACTCCGGGTATAGTGGCTCAGTAGGATGGAAGTAGTGCTTGTAGAGTCGTCCATGACCACCTTCTCGATCACACTTCAAATTGTCATTGGGTCCTTTAACCGAGCCATGTACTTTGTCATCGTCACGTCTTTGTGCAAATGGATGAGGGTCGCTGTGACCATAAAAATGTCGGTACCATCATTGGTTTCATCATACGACGATGTATCGATGACATACTTGAAGAAGAACTCAATCGTGCTACTATCCATCTATGTACACCATAAAGATATTGGTCATATAATGATTATCCATCCCAACGCCCGTCGGCCAGTGCAAAACAGAGGACGCATTCGTACCTCGGTTTTGGCCGCGTGATTGGCCTAATAGTTCGTGGGTGCCGCAGTTGGTGGGCGGGTATGTAACACCTAGGGATTAGGGCTAGACAAATCCCAGACACCTGTCTGGCATAAGCCTAACTAAGACCTCGAGATGTTATAGGAGAGAATCGGTAACACAACAGTGACCCTACAACCCAAAGAAGTAATACAAGCTCATAACTAAGCAAAGAACAAAAAATATTACAGGAAGAGGTCACTGACCACATACATCAAACCCCATAAGACAAATTATGCTATTAGATATAACAAACTTAACAAATGACTTAAGAGGCTTGAAGCATAACGGTGACGTCCTAATCCATAGATTCCAGGCTGCCGCGTGGGAACCCCAAACTACTCGTCGATGCCGATGTTGCACTGAACTCATCTTGTATGGGAAAACTTACTCTGTTGCAAAAATATCAATGAAGCAAGTCTGAGTACATGGTGTACTCTGCAATACTTATGGTTTGTGGAGTTACATTGCATAAATCAGTCTTTATTTGTAAAACGGGTAGGGAGAGAGGCTCAACTAAACAAACGATTTAAAAAGGGATAAGAGAGTGATGTCACTAGCTTTATTGATCACCTTTTTAATATCCAACGAGTCATCATCAGTTGAACCTATCAACTAGGATCACCCCTAGATCCCTGAGGAAGAATCTTGAACCACATATTAATTCCCAAGTCTATTATGTTAAAGTTCTCTATGATCATCACGTTCATTCCCAAGTCGTTTGTAACCGGGGCCACAACTTTTCAAAAATATTTAACCCTGCACGCGTGTATAACTTTACCTGTGTGTACAACTTTACCTTCATGTACCAACCGGCTCTTAGTGTCAATATAGATTAGCACGCTTATAGGGGTGGCATCATGGGGTGGTTGACCACGACCTTTACCTTTCTTTCGCCGATATCATGAGTCACACCCTAAGGAAATACAGTTGTAACATGTCAAGTCCCGAAGTAGGTCCCTAGAGTTGTGAGCAGGGACAAAGATTACGAAGGCCGTGCATTTATTGCCCTACCTACCATGATGCATCTCCTCCACCATCTCTTTCAAACATTTTATATGTGTATCCCAAATAGAACACCCAAACTATGTGACTTATGGAATCCACTAGGCAAGTTAGTGACTCTAGGGGTTTTCCAGGCCCTGTGTGGTTGTATACTTAGTCTTGGTTCAAAAGGCAAGAACTCAGTTCCTAGGGTGGCAAGCATGGGACTACAAAAACCACAACCCAACATGGCCAACCATGCAAGTCTTGGCATGTTCATCTTACATCACTAATCTTACCACGTCATCCTATCATATTAGGTTCATTCGCAACTATGATTCATCAACCGGATGGACTAGAATTAAATAGGTAAGCATGTCGTCATTGAACCTTATCCTCACACAACCTTCTTGCACAAAATGTGTGATCAAATCACACCATTTTTGTTCAAAACATTTCATGCACATTGCTTGCTGTAGAAAATGCCACTAACTTTATCATACGTCTTTTTGAAATCAATTTTAAATAGGACCCATCAATTTTCTTTTGATGAAATTCATGAATAGTTTCATGCAAGATGAAAACTCCTTCCAAGATATGCTGTCCTAGCATAAATACAGTTTGTATAGGTTTAATAACTTTATGAGAAATCTCGGTAACTTGATTAAGGGGGGCTGTTAAACAATATGTGTAACATTTATTCTCTAGAGTTGTCACGGTATGGAGTAGTACTCCACCCGGACTTCTCTCCCATGTAAGTTTCCACGATGGTTTTCCCCTCGTATATATCAACACAAAACCGAGCTGAGTCCAAGGCATCGTTCGATCCCAAAATCTCAATATGGTATCAGAGCCAAGAGGTCTCAAGTTGAAGACCCTGCTCACGTAGTATTAAAAAAGATTATGTGGCCTACACCGAACTCATGCTAAGGACTAAAATTGTTGGGTTTGCAGTATAGAAAACAAAAAACTCTACGATGGGAACTACTAAGCACCAAGATCTATCTACCTAGATACAAACAACGAATGGATACACATCCATAGAGAACATACCATTAAAGACCGACAAAGTGTTACGAGGTTGAACTCGTAGATGATGTAGTCGTACGCTTGCCGATCTCAAGATCGATAGGAAGTCCAACACCGCAAATCAGCAGCACATCTGTGATCGCACACACGTCCGATACACCGAACAACCTCTGCCTCCTCGCTCCAGCGATGCAGCGGAAGCAGTAAATCCTTTCAGACAAATCCACTGGGAATATGTATCTCGCTAATCCAAGACCATGGGGGAATAATTTTAGAGGGGGAGAGAGATCCTTCACGAGGAGGTGTGAGACGAGAAGAGGGAATGGGGGTGCGGTGACCCAGCATACCACTGCATGATGTAGTACACTGTAGTCGTTGACATAACACCAATGAACCACCGTTCACTAGTATTACATCCCTCAGAGTGGTACAGCAAAATCATAGCAGGTCCACAACATGACTATAGGTTATAACTCGACTCTTTACAAAAGATCCAGAGAACACTCTAGGTTAAAGAGAGAGAAAGAACTTCTTACAAAGAAGAACCAGAAATAATAACTCAGAAATATCTAGTAACTAAGACTATCATCTAAACTATTTGGCTTGCCATTGCTGCTATTGCAATGCTCTACCGAAATAGGTTTTATGGCTAGAGAATCTACTCCTATCTAAACTGACACTTTATCTTCACTTCAGCTGATGTATATGTTGACTTCATTGACTTTATTGAAGAACTTGAGTTGTCGATGATGGTTTCTTGAGCAGAAATTGATGTTGACATCGTCTTCAATGGCTTAGGACCTAGCAAGGGTAAAGAAGGTACGGTTGAGTACGAGCGTACTCAGCCAGTTCACTAAAAAGGAGTGTATGATGCACTATCTCTAAAGCCACAGACCATAGATTGTAGGCAATGCAGGTTTTCATAAACATTTCTTCAAAGGTTGCTTTTATTCTGAAAACTATGTCTGACAGCCTTCATAGGTTGACCATAACCTTCGTGGGGTTCCTTTCCTGCCGCGTTTGTAGCTCCTTCCCAGAACAGGGAGTAACATGTCACAATTCTTACACTCTGCAGAGGTGCGTCACTTTTCCCACAAGAGACGTTAAGCTTTGTTGCACAGCCAGGAGTATGTCCCCGTTCAAACTTCCATGGTTTGAGGCCCAACTTAAGATCCAAGCCAATCGCTGCCCCTCTCCACGACCCCGCATGAGGCACGATCCCCCGAGACAACTACCACGGTTACTCTTTGGGTAGCCACTCAGAGAGTCCGTACGCAGCTCTGTCTGGCGGTCACCATCAGTTATGGTGAACTGATGTCTACGCACTTCTATTCTTGTAGACAGTTGTTGGGCCTCCAAGTGCAGAGGTTTGTAGAACAGCAGCAAACATGTAACAGATCTAGTAGCAAACGGTGTATCAATGCTTAGAAACAAGGCCTAGGGATCATACTTTCACTAGTGAACACTCTCATATAAATATATTCTTCTTTATGATACTACTCTTAACTACTCTCCGGTTGGACACTCTAATCGATGGTAGGGCTATAACAACACTCCTCAAAGTAAGCCTTTCCCATCTAGAAAACCCCACACTGTCACCTTGAGTACTAGATGAGTCCAACAAACACCACAATTTCATAAAGACATCCAACTCCAAATATAACTCATAACAAGTATTTGTAATCTCTAGCATAAGTGCCACCATGGTGAGCACGCTGTCACTTTCACACACATGGGGAGAGCAGAGATCTATTAAAGCACTTGAGTAGCAAGGTTGATCTATAGATTACAAGCTCATGATCTCAATAAGATCATGCATAGAGAGAGAGATGAAAACATAGCTACCGATAGAACCCTTAGCCTCGAGAGAGAACTACTCCCTCCTCATCATGGGAATCAGCAATTGTGATGGAGATGGTGGTGGAGATCGATGGAGATGGCTCCGGGGGCACTTCCCCGTCCCGGCAGGGTGCCGAACAAGAGACTTTCTATCCCCCGAATCTCCCCTTCGGTGGCGGCAGCGCTGCGGAACTTTTCGTGGCTGGAGGCTTGATGATTTAGGGTTTATGCCTCGGGAGGCTTCTTATAGGCGAAGAGGCAAGGTCGGTGGGCGGCCAGGGGGCCCACACCACCTGGTGGCGCGGCCAGGGCTAGCCCGCGCCACCATATGGTGTGGCCAGGCCCTGGCCCTCCTCCGTCTCTGCTTCGGGCTCCGTGAGTCTTCCGGTAAAATAGGAACTTTGGCTTTGTCCCATCCAATTCCGAGAATATTGATTTTCTGACTTTCCTGGGACCAAAAACAGCAGAAAACAGGCAACTGGCACTCTGGCTCTTGTAAATAGGTTAGTCCAAGAAATCATATGAAAAGTACTCCAAAGTGTGTACAAAACATAAGAAAGTAGATAAAACCAAGCATGAAACATCAAAAAATATAGATACATTTGCAATGTATCAACATCCCCAAGCTTAACTCCTGCTCATCCTCGAGTAGGTAAGTGATAAAAAGAAAGAATAATTTTTGAGGTGACATGCACCATCATAAACTTGATCAAAGTATTTGTAAAACATTCAAAGCTGGGATCATAGTACTTCAATCATAACATGAAACACAAAGTTCTAGCAATAAGACAAAGAAACTATGATGCAACATGAAAAGGCACAAACAAAAGATTCATGAATAACAATGCTTTGCAAGACCTTTGATTGTTTCACATAAAGAAAACATAGCATAATAGCATTCAGCTTGTCCCTCATAGAGTAGCAAATATAAATGCATAGGACACCTTCAAAGTTCATAAGAGTGACTAGATACAAATAGTTTAAAACAAGCAATATCAAGTTATGCATCAATCAACCAGTCTTAGAACAATGCACATAGAACTAAGAATGGCCACTATGCTCTCAAAGTAGGTGCATAAAGGTAGAAGGTGGAGACTCAATATAATGGTGGAAGAAAGACCTTTATAAAAGGAAGTAGGGATTCAAGTCTCATAAAGACCTTCCAAAAATTATGGTACTTATAGCTTTCAGCTCTCATTGCCTCTATCATAAGCATCTTGAAGGTGATTAAGGTTAAAGTGACACAACTAAGAGGATATGCTTGACAAGTTATAAACCGAAATCTCATGCCCCTTACTTACGAAGACCGAACCTCATGCTACTCAACTTTAGTCACTAGTAAGCTCTTGTCATTGTAAGTACATGTGTATCATTAAGAACCGCCAACGGGGTACCCCTTGCACATGATACGGGAGCTTTCCCATAATCAAAATGACAAGGCAAGCAGACAATGAGCATCTAAGCGCTCTTTTTATTTGCTATTTGCATAGGTTTTTATTGAGGATGCTTCATAGAGTTCTCATTATGGTTATGCTGCAAGTTTCCACCATGATTAGGCATGGCTTAGGCTAGCGGCCCAGGCGTTTCTCTAACACACATACAAACTCCATGATCTTACAAGTTCCACTTTTATTTCACACCACCGGGATCCGTAAGCAAAAGAACATGATATCAACGGGGTACAAAGTACAAGTGCAAAGTTGAAAGCGTTCCCCATGAAACATGGTTCTGCTAATTTCAACTTATAAAACGCAAGCATATACACAACAAAGAAGGACCCAATGGTTCAAGTTTATTAGATGCAGAAAGGTAAAGTGTGCCATCAAGTTCGTGAGAGCTTTAATCACTAGTTTTCTCATAACAAGTTTTAATTTGGAAGATAAACAAAAGCATGAATATACTTGGAATAGCATAAGCTAGTAGGTAGGTATGGTGTACTCTTTGGAATAAATTGGTTTAGGGAGTTGGATGCATGAGTGGAACTCATACTTTGTCGTGGAGGCTAGAAAAAGGCTAGGAGCGACAAACTAAGAGAGCAATAATGGCCATAATCATGTAGAGCGACAAAACATCATTGATCAAAGCATAAAGTGATACTACAAGTTGAAAACTAAAGGATCATAAAGGCTATGGTGACTTTGGATAGTCATAACATGGTGTAAGCATGCGCCAAGTCAACCCAAATAAAGCATCAAAGGAGAATACCACTATGTTATGCTTTAATATGCTAAAACAACGCATGATTCATCCAAGGCACATTAAGCAATCTCAATTGTTTATAACAAGTAATTCTACAGCAAAGAATACTAAGCATAAAACCAAAACAATATGAAGCATGGCATGCCAAAGCATAGGCCACAGTCAAAAATGAGCTCTTTTTACCACATAAGCATGAACTTTCCTACTCTTTTCCAAACCAAACCAAACTATCTGCAAACCAACGTATGAAAGAGGGGGTCCAACCAATTTATTCAGCAAACTAAGCAAACCAAGCAAATGAAAAACCAAAAAGAAAACGAAAAAAAAGACGCTCCAAGAATAACACAACTGTGCATGAAACAATAAAAATGAAGCGTTTGGAAGAAACCTGGGATTTTTATTGATGAAGAAGGGGATGCCTTTGGCATCCCCAAGCTTTGATGCTTGTACTTCTTGGATATTTCTTGGGGTGACACGCGTGGCATCCCCAAGCTTGAGCCTTAGTCCATCCTTCATCTCATTACTCTTTTCTTCCATACACCTGAAAATTTTCCTTCATACAAAACTTCACACAATCTTTATTAGCAACATTAGTACACTCAAGATAAATAAGTCTTAAGGTTCAGTTCTAACACCAAATAAACTTTCATTAGAACACTAGCTACTGTAGCACTTCCCTCAAAAATCTCAATTCCCCAAAAGAACTCAAAAAGGAACCAACAAGAAGCAAATGCAGAAAATGGCAGAAATCTGTCAAAACAGACCAGCAGGTGAAGACGAATTTTTTCAAAGACCTTCTGTTGCTCAAATCAAAACATGTTGAACTAACGAAAGTTATATAACAACCTGGGTAGAAGCACAAAAAAATACAGCTCAATCCGACATACAGAGCTCTCTCACGAATTTTTACGGTGAAGCACAGAAATCCGTTTTGGGACAGCAACTTTCCCAGTCATTACTTCTCTCTCATTAGAGGTTACTCTTGGCACAAAAAGCAAATAAAAAGGATAAGGAGAGGTTATTAAAGAGGTAATAACTTCCAAGACTCATCTAAAACTTTTGGGTTATCTCCCAATAAGTACTTTTCTTTAACGCCTTTAAGTTAGGCATGGTAGTTTGAGAAGATGCTCACACAAGACATATGAATTGAAGTAAAAGAGAGCATCAAGAAGCAAATTCAAAGCACATTTAAGTCTAACCCACTTCCTATGCATAGGAATCTTGTAAAGAAACAAGTCATGAAAGCACAAAGCAACAAGCATAGGAAAGCAAAACAAGTGCAACTTCAAAATTTTCAACATAAAGAGGGGAACCTTAATATTATTGAGATGCATAGAACCATGTTTCCCTCTCTCATAATAACTTTCAGTAGCATCATGAATAAAATTAACAATATAACTATCACATAAAATATTCTTATCATGAGCCACATGCATATAATCATTATTACTCTCCACATAAGCATAGTCATTCTTATTAATTGTAGTGGGAGCAAATTCAACAAAATAGCTATCATTATTATTCTCATCACCATAATCATCAAATATAGGAGGCATATTGTAATCATAATTAATTTCCTCCTCAATAGTAGGTGGACTGAAAATATCATATTCATCATTGTAATCATCATATATTGGAGGCATAGTATCATCAAAGTAAATTTTCTCCTCCATGCTTGGGGGACTAAAAAGATCATGCTCATCAAAACTAGCTTCCCCAAGCTTAGACTTTTCCATAGCATTAGCAATAATGGTGTCCAAAGAGTTGATACTAACAACATTGCTATTAGCATGCAAATAAAGTTCCATAGGTTTTTTAATTTTCTCTTCGAACACTTCATGTCCTCACTCAAGATAAATACTATAAAGCTCTCTAATTTTGTTGTTGTTTTCCATTAAGCCTAACTAGTGAAAACAAGAAACAAAAAGACAAAATTGCAGAATCTAAAGGAAATAACTTCGAGCACTCACACCGGAGGATGTGAGTACCTTTTACCTTACCTCCCCGGCAACGGCGCCAGAAAATAGGCGTTTGCCGTGGGAGGTTCTTCTTCTTTAATCCTCCGATGTGAATACCTTTTACCTTACCTTCCCGGCAATGGTGCCAGAAAATAGCTTGATGTCTACGCACTTCTATTCTTGTAGATAGTTGTTGGGCCTCCAAGTGCAGAGGTTTGTAGAATAGCAGCAAGTTTTCCCTTAAGTGGATCACCCAAGGTTTATCGAACTCAGGGAGGAAGTGGTCAAAGGTATCCCTCTCAAGCAACCCTGCAATCAAGATAGAAGAAGTCTCTTGTGTCCCCAACACACCCAATACACTTGTTAGGTGTATAGGTGCACTAGTTCGGCGAAGAGATAGTGAAATACAAGTGGTATGGATAATTATAAGTGGTAACGGTGATAGAAAATAACTTGATGGCATGGAAAAGACTAAAGGCAAACTGAAATAAAGATGGAAGCAAGCAAACATGTAACAGATCTAGTAGCAAACAATGTATCAATGCTTAGAAACAAGGCCTAGGGATCATACTTTCACTAGTGAACACTCTCATATAAATATATTCTTCTTTATGATACTACTCTTAACTACTCTTGGGTTGGACACTCTAATCGATGGTAGGGCTATAACAGCACTCCTCAAAGTAAGCCTTTCCCATCTAGAAAACCCCACACTGTCACCTTTAGTACTAGATGAGTCCAACAAACACCACAATTTCATAAAGACATCCAACTCCAAATATAACTCATAACAAGTATTTGTAATCTCTAGCCTAAGTGCCACCATGGTGAGCACGTTGTCACTTTAACACACATGGGGAGAGCAGAGATCTATTAAAGCACTTGAGTAGCAAGGTAGATCTATAGATTACAAGCTCATGAACTCAATAAGATCATGCATAGAGAGAGAGATGAACACATAGCTACCGGTAGAACCCTTAGCCCCGAGAGAGAACTACTCCCTCCTCATCATGGGAATCAGCAATTGTGATGGAAATGGTGGTGGAGATCGACGGAGATGGCTCTGGGGGCACTTCCCCATCCCGGCAGGGTGTCGGAATAGAGACTTTCTGTCCCCCGAATCTCCCCTTCGGTGGCGGCGGCGCTGCGGAACTTTTTGTGGCTGGAGGCTTGATGATTTAGGGTTTATGCCTCGGGAGGCTTCTTATAGGCGAAGAGGCAAGGTCGGTGGGCGGCCAGGGGGCCCACACCACCTGGTGGCACGGCCAGGGCTAGCTCGCGCCACCATATGGTGTGGCCAGGCCCTAGCCCTCCTCCGTCTCTGCTTCGGGCTCCGTGAGTCTTCCGGTAAAATAGGAACTTTGGGTTTTTCCCGTCCAATTCCGAGAATATTGATTTTCTGACTTTCCTGGAACCAAAAACAGCAGAAAACAGGCAACTGGCACTGTGGCTCTTGTTAATAGGTTAGTCCAAGAAATCATATGAAATGTACTCCAAAGTGTGGACAAAACATAAGAAAGTAGATAAAACCAAGCATGGAACATCAAAAATTATAGATACATTTGCAATGTATCATGAACTCAGACCCAGTCAGAGATGCACGGATAATCTAGACACCAAGATCGCGGGGAACTAAGGGGTCCCACCCATGTGCTGGATTCTCTGGAACTCCACGACAAATCATAGCCTCACGATAAGGTCATCCGTCCATGCGAAAGGAACAAGATCCAGCTGACTGCTCTGTCCCATTCCAAATCTCATGGTTGACGCGTTATATACGGCGCTAGAATCACTAACGACATTGGTTGTTAAGTCCTAGATATTATGTTCCTTTACCACTAGAACTGTATCAGTAGATTATTACCATCTGGTAAATAATCCATAATCATATTATTATGAAAATAGTGTTTTCTAACCTTTTTGGAATGCAGGCAATGACAACATTTGAGTTACAAGCATTTGATAGCAAATAATCAAAGGACATGAGCAAGTTGTGAACTTGCCATTTGTGATTGCAAGATTATGCACTCAGGGTCTTCAAGACAATAAAAGATCCAAATTCTATAAATAACATCATTGGTCTGGTAAGGACTAATGTTTAAAGAAGCAAGATGCAACGATGCATAAGTAATGTAATGCAATTTGATAAACGTGAATTCCCGGAATAGTCGTATCTGAGCTAGGGTTCGAAAACTAGGAATGGTTCTTTAGAATGTGTTTCACTTTTATATCAGCTTCACACTTGTGCTTGTTATTAAGGCTTGTGAGAGTGTGTGAAACAATATTTAAATACAATAAGGAGTATGCAATACTAAAGCACTCAAATGGTTCATGGTATCTAAAATATTACTTAAACAAGATTAAGAATCAATTAGAGCTTTTAAAGAAGTGTTTAAAGACTACTTTTAATGTTTCTTAAAAGAATAATTTTTGAGGAAAGATTACTTTAACAAAGTAAAAAATCATTCAAACTTAAAGCTAACACATTAAGATTTTCTTATTAGCTAAGATTATTAAAGAGGAAAACATTACTACATTAAACAATCATAGCATAAGTGGTGGAAATTTGCGTGTATTGAATAAGGCATCACATTGTAGATGGTTTACTTCTTAACATTCCACAAAGTTAGAATTTAAATGTTATTACTTGAATGAGGTGGTATTTTATTAAAGTTATAAGTGAATAGGATTCTTGTGATGAACAATATCCTATTTTAGTTGATTTTATAATTGGTAAAATCCTTTTAGGAAAATTAAAATACCCTTAATTTGAGATGATAGTTTTAGTAGATATATTTTAAAATGGTTTGACCTATTTTAAATTGACTTAAACATTAATTGACTTGCTATTACATTTTTAGACTTTAAACAAACAATACTAAAGGCAATAGTAAAGATTTATATATTTTTAGAGCGTGGACTTGCTGCCACGGGGATAGCTGCCACCCCTATGTCAGCTATATGATGTACATGGAGATTTGTGCGTCGAGCTGGCCGCGGTACTTGATTGTGACCTGCTAATCAACAATTAGTAGCACTGTTTCTCTGACATGTTTCAGCTGTACTCAGTGTCTGCCTCATATTCCGGTTCTATGAGAGAGGATGATTTGACATAACAGAGAACACACCAGGCGGTTGTAGCTATAGGAATTGCCAGCTATACCTCATGGACATTACTTACTAGTAATACTTATTACTCCCTCTGTTTCAAAATATAAATATAAGATGTTTTAGTTTTGTGATAGGAGTTTATCTAGACGTGTAGATTCATGTAGGTTTGGACTGAATCTAGACATTAAAAAGGGTTTAGATACAGTTCTTTTACAAAATTAAAACATCTTATATTTGAAACAAAGAGAGTAGTAGTTATATTCATGTTGCCAGTAGTGTTGTTTAGATAGCACAAGCCTAAGCATGGCTCTGCAAACCAGGTTGGCATAAATATATATGGTTAGAACCTACGCACTAAAAAAAGATCTACATGCACTCTTTTTGACAAAGTTAAAACATCTTATATTATAAAATGGAGGGAGTACTTAGTAAGACCAGCCTATTGTATTCTGTGCAAATATGATGTTATATTTAGCGACAGGGGTAATATGTTGGTTAGTCATCTTTTAACTGCTCCATTTCGTTCACGGTGTAGGTTTCTAGGAGTCTAGTCTAGTACAAAATTTCTATACATACAGGTGTAGTAGACATATAAAAGTAAATATAGTATAGTAAGCCTTTTTTAGCTTCAACTACCACCAACATATAGTGTACGTGTTGAAGAGTGCATGTAGATCGCTCAGGTAGTCGTGCCTATCACCTCGTCCTGCCACACCGAGTATTTGAGTTTCACGGACGTTGTCGTTTATGTTCCAAAAGAACGTGTTACTTACGCACACAAACTGACAAAATGCAGCATGCGAAGGAACACTGTTATTTTTGTCAGGTGTCAGGTTCATTAGCTAAAAGATAAGTGATGCATGCACCTAGGTACGGATCCTAAACACATTCTGCACGTATCTCAATGAATTGATCCTAAGGTTGGTGGGTGGGGGCAGCTATCCTCGGTGGCAGCAAACTATTAACCATATTTTTAAGGAATTAAAATAAAAGAAAAAGGTTAAAATAAGATTTACTAGACTTTTACCTTTTATTTAACCTCAATTATATAAGAGAATATTTTCAAGGTGTATAATTTATTTTTTTTGATCATTTTGGTATATTATAGGTATTTTTGTGATTTTTAAATATTAAACTATGATTTTTATAAGTTTTATCACTTTATAAATACTTAATAAATAATAAATATTATTTAAGTGATACAAAAATTATTGAAACAAGTTTGTAGATGTATATTTTGTTTTTATAAGAATTTTAGTATATTATTTATATTTCTCTCATTTACCAATATTAAAATATGAATTTTCAAAGTATTATTACTTATAAAATATTTATTAAATAATAATTATTTAAATAGTTAACACAATAATATTTGATAATAAAGTTAAATTATAGATTTTATTTTTCTAAGCATTTTGATATATTATATACATTTTTCTGAATTATAACACAAAAGATATTCAATTTCTAATATTAAATCATTTTCTTAAATTCCTGAAGTTTATTTATTTTTGAATTTATATTGTTAATACATTTTCTAATTGGATTTAAAATCGAGGAATACTTTTTTACACCGGCCAGACACTTAGACACCGTCACAGACATGTGGGCCTGTGGCCACATCATCTGCCACGCAGCCACATCATCTGCCACGCGGGACAAATGATTTTTTATACCCAATTTATTTTACCCAGAGCCACTAACTGGTGGGGCTGGGATGATGTCACCGGACATGACCATGACGTCAGCACGCTCGAACATGGCGGCTGAACGCCAGCGCACGGTGGCGACACCAATTTCTGGCACCAGGGACCATGCGAAGGGTGCGTTCGAACGAGGAGACTAAGGCGAATCTAATGGTACTAGCTATGCTCGTTTTTGGTCACCGGAACCTCGTCAGCGTCGAGCTTTCACAACGGTGCAGTCGGGACTCCCACGGACAGATGGCTACGATGAGCGGGCGACGAATCGGCAAGCACCACACGAACGAGAAACTCATCGGGAACGTGATGATGCGGTCGGTGAAGCGAGGTGCAGCCGGAATCGCCGGTGACCGACGGCGGAGCGATGCTTCGATTGGCTCGACTGTGGATTCTCCGGCTTCCGTGGACTAGCTAGGGAGAACAAGAAGGGTACGGCGAGCACGGGGGTGCCCTCCGTTGGACTTAGGGTGGTCAGAGACGGCGAGGACAACGAGCTTCGGCAAGGTAGGGTTTCTGCTCCTCGCGGCACAGAGAGGAAGAGAGGGTGGAATTGAGTATGAGGATGAACATGGCATCGTGGTGGCCTTCTTATCCCCTCCAGGCATCGGTGGCACGAATCTAGACAAAGTCTACGTCACGGTGCAACGACGGAGCTCTGGCCAGCGAGCTGCCTGTGTGCGTAACGGTGACGACGACGACCTTTTTGCAAAAAAACCCTGGCCAAATCTCTGTCTCAACCCACGGTCCTTCCTTCGGTCCCACTTGTCAGCCAGAGCAAGAGGGAACTTGGGCTGCTGTTGCTGGGCCTTGACTGAGTGAGCGAAAAATTCCTGCTGTTGCTCGTGAGCTGGAAGTAGGGAATGGGCTGTGGGCCGAGTAACTGCGCTGCTTTTACTCTTTTTCTACATTTTCTGTTTTCTCTTCTTTTACAAAATCCTTTTAAATTTGAATTACTTCAGGGATTTAAATATCTAGAGAATTTATAAGTCAAGAATAGTACTGTATAAAGCAAGTATGATTCTCTTCTCCTGATTTCTTATTGTGCATTAAAATATGTTCATTATATTAAAAGTCCTTTTCATTAAGAAATATTAATAAGGAGTGGGGTTTTAGGAATCCGGTTCTTATAAATAAGTTTTCATACAAATGATTCTGGTTTTACTTGACAATCTTAATGGTACTAATTTGAGATGTTTATCCATGTATATAGAATCTTGTTCCTTCTTATCTTCATAAAGGATTTATCCAGATACATTATAAAGGATTAATCTTTGTAGTTCATAATATGATGATTTGGTTTTCATGGTCCTCCATATTTGGTGATTTGCCAAATCCTATTCTACTTGAGTTGTAGAGTTTAGAATTACCATAGAACACTTTTGGTTAGGTCATTATGAATCAACAACAATCATTGGTAGAGAAATACTAATGTTTATTCAAATATAGATATGGTTTAATATTAAGGTTTAGACATATTGCCACCATGTTTTGTAAACCTAAATAACATCTCAACTTAAAGTGAGTTATTGAGATTGCTTTCATAATGTAATCTTAATGTTTCTATGAGACTAGGTTCTTCATTAGGGTATAAGATAGTAAAGAAGACAAAGTTTTCATACATAAACACACATCTGAAATTCTACTTATCTCTTAAACATTTCATTTGACTAAGATATACTATCCATTGACTGCCTAAAAATAGGAATTGGTTACTACCCTCTTTATTCTAGGATGTTAAACAAATAGGTAGACATGATTCTAGTCCTATATTGATATGATCTTGGTTAAGGCTTCTAAAGAATCCTTACCTTAATACCTCACTAGGGTTATCTTTAGATAAGGAATTCCTTTCCTAAATATACTCTATATATCCTCTTATCTTATTCACAAAGATCACATCTTCCTGAATAAGACAATCATCTGACTCCACCATATCCATCAACATATGATGACATGGTCATGCCACTTCAAGAATACTCATTCTCCATTCTTCTCCTAGTATCTATATAACTTCCATTGCTAAACTACCCTTGATGAATCCATCAACGTAGCTACTTCAAACTCCTTTCATTAATTCCTTTAATTCCATCTTGCAACTATATCCAAGGCTTGCAAGATTATAGTTCTCTCTATATCCCATGTGATATCAATCCTCTAGAATAGGTATGGTACTACTCTCCACAATACAAGTTTGTTCTTGTATTACCTTGGTTAACTATTATACTTCCAACTACTCCATATATTCATGTTATTCATCATACTCTAGCTTGACTTCTCATGATCAAGCTAGATGATTCATCTTACTAGGGCTTTACCTAATTTGGTATACTCACAACGCTTCTTCAACACCTAGTCATCTATTCTCAAGTGACTTGAGAATAATGACCACCATCATTTGATTAAACTAAGCTTAGGATTCTAATTGTCTGATCAAGATCTATACTCAACTAGGTGGTAAACTTGTACTGGTCTCTCTATAGGCTTATCTTGTTAAACAAGCTTACTCTAAGTTTATGTCACTTGTCCTAACATGATTATTATTGGATACCCTAATACTACTAGCTTTCTCATAGCTATCAATTACTAGCTTAACTCTTTGGTTTAAATACTTCTTCTAGTTAGCTCATGAGTGAGTTAACCCCTCTAATACCAAATGGTTTGATCACCACTAAGGATCTCATTCCATTGATGATGGCACAGTCTACCATATCTAGTTCCTTCTCCTTATTAATTTACTTAGGTCTTTGGAGGTCAACACAATAGGTTAAAGCTAAAGGTTAACAAGTTCTAGGTCAAGAATTGATCACACAATAGTGATGATCCATTCACACTATGGCTTGGTTAAATAGGAATGTCACCTCTTAATATCATATTAAGTATATGTTGGATGGTCTTGGCTTGACTTCCCTTTTCTATCCTATTTGTGGTAAGAGTTAATGCTTAAGAACTACCATGATACCCATGGTAGGAGTAACTGTGGCAAACAAGTGTTTCCAGATTTAGTTATAGAGTTTTCTTTACTTAAGTTATATACTTAACTTGCTATTCAAGGTTTGTGGTAGATAATACCTTGATATCATCTTTAGAATATTAAGTATTCATTCTTGAGTTGTTGTATGGAATACTATGTCATGATCTCTGGAAGATCAAGTACTCCTTATTAAGTAGTGTGTTGTGACTTAGTTTTATTACATTTGATCTACCCTTAGATCAAATTATATTCCCCAAATACAAGTTTTGAGCAAAGGTCATATTGGAACTTATCGCAATCAACTTGATGATCTACTTCAGTTCCACCAAGTTAAGAGAAGCTTCAATCTCTTTGACAACTTTTATTCAAAAGCGCGAAAATTATCCGGATTTTCTATGCATGAATGCAATGCACACACCTGTGTTCAGCTTATTTCTAAGCTCTAATGCTGGGATGTTATAGACTCTCCCCCTTAAAATAAATTTCGTCCCCGAAGTTCGTACTCTCTTGTGTTTCGAAATGAGGAGTTGACTTGTATTAATCACACCATTTCTCAAATTCCATTGTGACCACAATTGGAGATAATTGTGGTATCCCATATTAAGATCTTTTTCCTTGAATCCTCTTCATACTTGATAGTATAACTATAGTTCTAAGTTATCCCATGGTTCCTTTTATGATAATCCCTTTAGGCTTATGTCCTTACAGTCCTATTTAAAATTGGTTACGAACACATTTTGTCCATTCTAATCCGGTTTTCCTATTACACTACACCGGTCTATTCTAGAATATTCTCTTTACACTAAAGGATAACTTACCAGCTATTTCCCCTAGGTTTAATCTATTATGTCTCCTTCAATCTTTCATCCGAACATACTCTCGGAAATACTTTATAATGATGGCTTCTTATAACCTTATGAGAATAAGGCTTAATCTCATCATAGTTTAGTACTTCTTCTCCAACTTTAGTCAGAAAGTTAGACAACAACACTTCAGTGTTTACTATTTACTCTCCCCCTTGGGGTTTCCTAATGGTCTCTAATTTTCATATATAGCATCCATCAACTCGATAGTAAGGACATTGGTCTTTGTCTAGCTTATACTTTTTCTCTATAAGGCTTCACGAAAGAATTTGTAGTACACCCACACAGTTGTGGATCTCCGAAATGAATCTTCCAGCACTATTTGTCTTACTCTTAACCTTCTAGACACTTTCGCTTTGGTAAGCCAGATTTCACGAAGCGTCTCGAAAGACAATCTTTCATTTTCATACTTCTTTATGACTCTCTTAAGTTAGACCAAGTTTTATGCTCTTTAATTTATATAAAGATGACCTAACTAGCTAAACCGCTAAGATACCAACTACGGATACCAACTACGGATACCAGCTGCGTTTCCTCCTATGTGTATGGATTACCCTATAGATTATGGACTTACTACTAGCATTCTCTCTAAGTTGTTAGAGTTTTAATACCACTTCTCTTCCAAAACTTCTTCTTCGGACTAATCCATGATACTTCCATGTACTAGGTACAACTACTGCGTTAGCTTCTAAGCAACACCATCTACTTTGGGTGAACATAAGTTCATTCCTTCATGTTGCTCCACACATTTCTACATTTATAATCCTTCTTATTGCCAACTAACAATAAGTTGGGATTTATCCATCCTTCAAAATAGTCCTGATACTCCTTATATTTGGCTTTACTCTTCATGCAAGTCTTCTTCTTGATCTTCGGGACTCGTCACTCCCTTACACGAATTCCCTTTTCTATCTAGGTCTATAACATCAAGTAATAACTTGATGATGCAACATGCATTTGCACATCAAGTCAAACTTCATGCACAGATCTAGTCAATCAAGAAGAACCAAGAAAAACCAAAAATCCAAATGTGGTACATATAGCACACATCATTCTAAGCCGGAATATAGTAGTTGAGTATACTACCTCCAGAATTCAGGCTTAGCTGTGTAGTATATGACACCTCCGGTTATAGGTGTACATCGTGATACTTAGCACTTAAGGGTTAAACTACTCTTTGTCTCATTATTTACCCAAATTGCTCAGGTGCAACAGGATAATTTTGAGCAAAGTGATCTCACTTTGGTTCTAACTAACCTCTTACCTTTCTTTCGGGACTACTAAAGACTACTAACCTTGCATTCTATCATAAACTATCCTCACATGATCTCTCAAAACTACTAACAAAATTGTAGTTACTACCTTACTCCAGCAATTATCATAATATTATAATATCTACGACTTCTATCATAGACCTACACTGTTCTTTACTTACTGTTAATACAAGATTAGTTACCAAGTACTTGTCCTAATTACAGAGTTATCATGGTCTCGGAGCTATTCTCACCACGAACTTGTCCAGATTTACCTAGTCATCATGATTAAAGAGATAATCTCACCATGATGACTCTTCTTCTTAACTTACTATCAATGATTCTTAACAAAATTCTACTCCATCACATGGAATTCTCAAGTGAACGCCACATGATTTACTTCCAATTATATCTATACATGATGGTCTACCCTGTATGGTATAGTGGTATCAACTAGTGATAAGATTCTACTACTTCGCAGGGGTTCTAAATATAGACTCCATCACTAATACTACTCCACATGATATCCTAATCTTAGTCGTAATCTTCTTTGACATTTTAACTTACGTAAGATATCTTAGTGGTGTTATAACTATTTAGAGCTACACTAAAATAACATTTCTCTAGAGAATACATATAACTAATCCTTAAGAAAGATGATAAGAACATCCAACTTAAGAGTGACAAGATTATCCTCAAGTGGATATCCATCAACAGTCTTGGTTTAGATAAGATGGCTCCTATAGTCACTATCCAACCTACAGATCTTCCTAAAAGGGTTTTAATCCTAAGGTCAAAGCATATGATCTGATACCAGCTGTGATGACCCAGCATACCACTGCATGATGTAGTACACTATAGTCGTTGACATAACACCAATGAAACACCATTCACTAGTATTACACCCCTCAGAGTGGTACAATAGAAACACAGCAGGTTGATACATTGCTAACATATCTATAATTTTTGATGTTCCATGCTTGTTTTATATCTACTTTCTTATGTTTTGTCCACACTTTAGAGTACTTTTACACATTTTCTGGAACTAACCTATTAACAAGATGCCACAGTGCCAGTTGCCTGTTTTCTGTTGTTTTTGGTTCCAGGAAAGTCAGAAAATCAATATTCTCGGAATTAGACCGGACAAAAGCCAAATTCGATATTTTACCGGAAGACTCACGAAGCCAGAAGACGATATGGAGAGGGGCCACAGGGTGGCCACACCATATGGTGGCACGGGCTAGCCCTGGCCGTGCCACCAGGTGGTGTGGGCCCCTGGCCGCCCACCGACCTTGCCTCTTCGCCTATAAGATGCCTCCCGATGGAAAAACCCTAAATCATCAAGCCTCTAGCCACGAAAAGTTCCATAGTGCCGCCACCACCAAAGGTGAGATCCGGGGGACAGAAAGTCTCTGTTCCAGCACCCTGTCGGGACGAGGAAGTGCCCCCGGAGCCATCTCCATCGATCTCCACCACCATTTCCATCGCCGTTGCTGATTCCCATGATGATGAGGGAGTAGTTCTCTCTCGAGGCTAAGGGTTCTACCAGTAGCTATGTGTTCATCTCTCTCTCTATGCATGATCATATTGTGATCATGAGCTTGTAATCTATAGATCTACCTTGCTACTCAAGTGCTTTATTAGATCTCTGCTCTCCCCATGTGTGTGAAGTTGACAGTGTGCACACCATGGTGGCACTTAGGCTAGAGATTACAAATACTTGTTATGAGTTATATTTGGAGTTGGATGTCTTTATGAAATTATGGTGTTTGTTGGAACCATCTAGTGCTCAAGGTGATAGTGTGGGGTTATCTAGATGCGGAAAGCAAACTTTGAGGTGTGCTGTTATAGCTCTACCAATGATTAGAGTGTCCAACCGGAGAGTAGTTTAGAGTAGTATCATAAAGAGAAGATATTTCTATGAGAGTGTTCACTAGTGAAAGTATGATACCTAGGCCTTGTTTCTAAGCATTGATACACTGTTAGCAATTAGATCTGTTACATGTTTGCTTGCTTCCATCTTTATTTCAGTTTACCTTTAGTCTTTCCCACGTCAACCACACGCCAGCAAGCTATTTACTGGCACCGTTACCAGTTATAATTATCCATACCACTTGTATTTCACTATCTCTTCGCCGAACTAGTGCACCTATACACCCGACAAGTGTATTGGGTGTGTTGGGGACACAAGAGAATTCTTGTATCTTGATTGCAGGATTGCTTGAGAGGGGATACCTGTGACCACTTCCTCCCTGAGTTCGATAAACCTTGGGTGATCCACTTAAGGGAAAACTTCCTGCTGTTCTACAAACCTCTGCATTGGGAGGCCCAACAATTGTCTACAAGAATAGAAGTGCGTAGACATCAAGCTATTTTCTAGTGCCGTTGCCGGGGAGGTAAGGTAAAAGGTACTCACATCCTCCCGTGTGAGTGCTCGAAGTTATTTCCTTTAGATTCTGCAATTTTGTCTTTTTGTTTCTTGTTTTTATTTTCACTAGTTAGGCTTAATGGAAAACAACAAAAAAATTAGAGAGCTTTTTAATATTTTTCCTAAGATAGAACATGAATTGCCTGAAAAGAAAATTAAAAAACCCATGGAACTTTATTTGCATGCTAATAGAAATGTTATTAGTATGAATCTTTTGAACACCTTTGTTACTAATGCTATGGAAATGTCTAAGCTTGGGGAAGTTGGTTTTTATGAAAATGATCTTTTTAGTTCCCCCAGCTTTGGAAGATAGCTATTCTATTGCTTATGATGATACCAAACCTCCAATATATGATGATTACAATGATGAATATGATATTTTTAGTCCACCTACTATTGAGGAGAAAATTAATTATGATTACAATATGCCTCCTATATTTGATGATTATGGTGATGAGAATAATAATGATAGCTATTTTGTTGAATTTGCTCCCACTACGATTAATAAGAATGACTATGTTTATGTGGGGAGTATTAATTCTTTTATGAATGTGGCTCATGATAAGAATGATTCATGTGATTGTTATATTGTTAATTTTATTCATGATGCTACTGAAAGTTATTATGAGAGAGGGAAACATGGTTTTATGCATCTCAATAATATTAGGTTTCCCCTCTTTATGTTGAAAGTCTTGAAGTTACACTTGTTTTGCTTTACTATGCTTGTTGCTTTGTGCCTTCATGACCTGTTTCTTTACAAGATTCCTATGCATAGGAAGTGGGTTAGACTTAAATGTGTTTTGAATTTGCTTCTTGATGCTCTCTTTTACTTCAATTCATATTTCTTATGTGACCATCTTCTCAAACTATCATGCCTAACTTAAAGACGTTAAGAAAAGTACTTATTGGGAGATAACCCAAAAGTTCTAGATGAGTCTTGGAAGTTATTACTTCTGTAATAACCGCTCCTTATCCTTTTTATTTGCTTTTGTGGCAAGAGTAACCTCTAATGAGAGAGAAGTAATGCTTGGGAAAGTTGCTGTCCCGAAATAGATTTTTGTTCTTCACTGTAAATATTCGTGTAAAATCTCTGTACGTCGGTCTGAGCTGCGATTTTTGTGCTTCTGCCCCAGGTTGTTATCTAACTTTCGTTAGCTCAACAATTTTCGATTTGAGTAACAGAAGGTCTTCGAAAAAATTGGTTTTTACCTGCTGGTCTGTTTTGACAAATTTTTACCATTATTTGCATTTGCTTCTTGTTGGTTCCTTTTTGAGTTCTTTTGGGGAATTGAGCTTTTTGAGGGAAGTTCTACAGTAGCTTGTGTTTTAATGGAAGTTTTATTGGTGTTGAAACTGAACCCAAAGAATTATTATTTTGAGTGCACTAATGTTGCTAATAAAGATTGTGTGAAGTTTTGTATGAAGGAAAAAATTCAGGTGCATGGAAGGAATGAGTAATGAGATGAAGGATGGACTAAATCTCAAGCTTGGGGATGCCACACGTGTCACCCCAAGAAATATCCAAGAAGTACAAGCATCAAAGCTTGGGGATGCCCAAGGCATCCCCTTCTTCATCAATAAAAATCCCAGGTTTCTTCCAAACACTTCATTTTTATTGTTTCATGCACAATTGTGTTGTTCTTGGAGCGTCTTCGTTTTTGTTCTTAGTTTTTGTTTGCTTGGTTTTCTTAGTTTTCTGAATAAATTGGTTGGACCCCCTCTTTCATACATTGGTTTTCAAATAGTTTGGTTTGGAGTGGAAAAGAGTAGGAAAGTTCATGCTTAAGTGGTAAAGAGAGTTTTTTTTTGACTGTGGCCTATGCTTTGTCATGCCATGCTTGACATTGTTTTGGCTTTATGCTTATTATTCTTTGCTGTATCATGAATTGTTATAAACAATTGAGATTGCTTAATGTGCCTTGGAAGAATCATGCATTGTTTTAGCATATTAAAGCATAGTATTGTGGTATTCTCCTTTGATGCTTTATTTGGGTTGACTTGGCGCATGCTCACACCATGTTATGACTATCCCAAGTCACCATAAGCCTTTATGATCCTTTAGTTTTCAACTTGTAGTATCACTTTATGCTTTGATCAATGATGTTTTGTCGCTCTGCATGATTATGGCCATTATTGCTCTCTTAGTTTGTCGCTCCCAGTCTTTTGCTAGCCTCCACAACCAAGTATGAGTTCCACTCATGCATCCAACTCCTTAAACCAAGTTATTCCAAAGAGTCCACCATACCTACCTACTAGCATATGCCATTCCAAGTATATTCATGTTTTTATCTACCTTCCAAATTAAACTTGAAAACTAGTGATTAAAGCTCTCACGAACTTGATGGCACATTTTAATTTTATTGCCCTTAATAGACTTGAACCATTGTGTCGTCTGTGTTGTATGCTTGCACTTATTTGTTGGGGATTAGCAGAACCATGTTGTCATGGGGAACGCTTTCAACATTGCACTGGTACTTTGTACCTAGTTGATATCATGCTCTTTTGCTATGGATGTCATCGGTGTGAAATGAAAGGGGAGCTTGTAAGTCCATGGAGTTATGTGTGTGTTAGAGAAACGCCTGGGCCGCTGATCTAATCCATGCTGTCATGGTGGAAACCTGCAGCGTAACCATAATGAGCTATCTATGAAGCATTCTTCTTATAAAAAAAGAGTCTGATATTGAGAAAAAAAGAGATATATGAAAAGAGGAAAGAGAGAAAAAAGCACCATATTCCCATGGTAAATAAGAAGATTGCTGAGATGCTCGTTGTCTGCTTGCCTTGTCATTTTGATATGGGGATTCTTCCGTATCATCGGGCAAGGGGTACCCCGTTGGCGATTCTCTATGATACACATGTACTTACGATGACAAGAACTTACCGGTGACTAAACTTGAGTAGCATGAGGAGCGACCCTTGTATTCAAGGGACATGAGATTTCCAACTTATACTTTGTAAAGCATATACTCCATAGTTTGTTCATTTTAACCTTAATCACTTCAAGATGCTTATGATAGGGGCAATGAGAGCAGAAAGCTAATAAGTACCATAATTTTTGGAAGCTCTTTATGAAACTTGAATCTCTGCTTCCTTCTATGAAGGCTTTTCTTTTACTTTTATGTTGAGTCTCCACCTTCTATCTTTATGCACATACTTTTAGAGCATAGTGGCCATTCTTAGTTCTATGTGCATTGTCCCAAGACTTGTTGATTGATGCATAACTTGATATTGCTTGTTCTTAAACTATTTGTATCTAGTCACTCTTATGAACTTTGAAGGTGTCCTATGCATTTATGTTTGCTACTCTATGAGGGACAAGCTGAATGCCAGTATGCTATGTTTTATTTATGTGAAACAAACAAACGTCTTGCAAAGCATCGTTATTCATGAATCTTTTGTTTGTGCCTTTTCATGTTGCAACATAGTTGCTATGTCTTATTATTAGAACTTTGTCTTTCATGCTATGTTGAAGTACTATGATCCTAGCTATCCATGATTTACAAAAACTTTGATCAAGTTTATGTTGGTTCATGTCACCTCAAAAATTATTCTTTCTTTTTATCACTTACCTACTCGAGGACGAGCATGAGTTATGCTTGGGGATGTTGATACGTTGCTAATGTATCTATAATTTTTTATGTTCCATGCTTGTTTTTTGTATCCACTTTCTTATGTTTTGTCCACACTTTGGTGTACTTTTACACATTTTCCGGAACTAACCTATTAACAAGATGCCACAGTGCCAGTTGCCTGTTTTCTGTTGTTTTTGGTTCCAGGAAAGTCAGAAAATCAATATTCTCGGAATTGGACTGGACAAAAGCCAAAGTCGATATTTTACCGGAAGACTCACGGAGCCAGAAGACGAGACGGAGAGGGGCCACAGGGTGGCAACACCATATGGTGGCGCGGGCTAGCCCTGGCCGCCCACCGACCTTGCCTCTTCGCCTATAAGATGACTCCTGATGCAAAAACCCTGAATCGTCAAGCCTCCAGCCATGAAAAGTTCCGCAACGCCGCCGCCACCGAAGGGGGGATTCGGGAGATAGAAAGTATCTGTTCCGGCACCCTGTCAGAACAGGGAAGTGCCCCCGGAGCCATCTCCATCGATCTCCACTACCATCTCCATCGCCGTTGCTGATTCCCATGATGATGAGGGAGTAGTTCTTCCTTGAGGGAGCTACCGGTAGAGAACTACTCCCTCATCATCATGGGAATCAGCAACGGCGATGGATATGGTGGTGGAGATCGATGGAGATGGCTCCGGTGGCACTTCCCCGTCCCGGTAGGGTGCCAGAATAGAGACTTTCTGTCCCCCGAATCTCCCCTTCGGTGGCGGCGGCGCTGCAGAACTTTTCGTGGATTTCTGATTGATGATTTAGGGTTTTTGCATCAGGAGGATTTTATAGGCGAAGAGGCAAGGTCGGTAGGCGGCCAGGGGGGCCACACCATTCCCTGGCGCGGCCAGGGGGACCCATGCCCAGGGGTGGTTTGGCCACCCTGTGGCCCCTCTCCGTCTCGTCTTCTGGCTCCGTGAGTCTTCCGGTAAAATATCGACTTTGGATTTTGTCCAGTCCAATTCCGAGAATATTGATTTTCTGACTTTCCTGGAACCAAAAACAGTAGAAAACAGGAAACTAGCACCGTGGCATAGGTTAGTTCCAGAAAAATGTGTAAAAGTACTCCAAAGTATGGACAAAACATCAGAAAGTAGATAAAACCAAGCATGGAACATCAAAAATTATAGATACGTTAGCAACATATCAAACATCTCAACTTAAAGTGAGTTATTGAGATTGCTTTCATAATGTAATCTTAATGATTCTATGAGACTAGGTTCTTCATCAGGGTTTAAGACAATAAAGCAGACAAGGTTTTCATACATAAACACTCATCTAAAATTCTACTTATCTCTTAAACATTTCATTTCACTAAGAGATACTATCCATTGACTGCCTAAAAATAGGAATTGATTACTACCCTCTTTATTCTAGGATGTTAAACAAAGAGGTAGACATGATTCTAGTCCTATATTGATATGATCTTGGCTAAGGCTTCTATATAATCCTTACCTTAATACCTCACTAAGGTTATCTTTAGATAAGGAATTCCTTTCCTAAATATACTATATATATCTCTTATCTTATTCACAAAGATCACATCTTCCTGAATAAGACAATCATCTGACTCCACCATATCCATCAACATATGATGACATGGTCATGCCACTTCAACAATACTCATTCTCCATTCTTCTCCTAGTATCTATATAACTTCCATTGCTAAACTACCCTTGATGAATCCATCAACGTAGCTACTTATAACTGCTTTCAATAATTCCTTTAATTCCATCTTGCAACTATATCCAAGGCTTGTAAGATTATAGTTCTCTCTATATCCCATGTGATATCAATCCTCTAGAATAGGTATGGTACTACTCTCCACAATACTAGTTTGTTCTTGTATTACCTTGGTTAACTATTATACTTCCAACTACTCCATATATTCATGTTATTCATCATACTCTAGCTTGACTTCTCATGATCAAGCTAGATGATTCATCTTACTAGGGCTTTACCTAATTTGGTATACTCACAACGCTTCTTCAACACCTAGTCATCTATTCTCAAGTGACTTGAGAATAATGACCACCATCATTTGATTAAACTAAGCTTAGGATTCTAATTGTCTGATCAAGATCTATACTCAACTAGGTGGTAAACTTGTACTGGTCTCTCTATAGGCTTATCTTGTTAAACAAGCTTACTCTAAGTTTATGTCACTTGTCCTAACATGATTATTATTGGATACCCTAATACTACTAGCTTTCTCATAGCTATCAATTACTAGCTTAACTCTTTGGTTTAAATACTTCTTCTAGTTAGCTCATGAGTGAGTTAACCCCTCTAATACCAAATGGTTTGATCACCACTAAGGATCTCATTCCATTGATGATGGCACAGTCTACCATATCTAGTTCCTTCTCCTTATTAATTTACTTAGGTCTTTGGAGGTCAACACAATAGGTTAAAGCTAAAGGTTAACAAGTTCTAGGTCAAGAATTGATCACACAATAGTGATGATCCATTCACACTATGGCTTGGTTAAATAGGAATGTCACCTCTTAATATCATATTAAGTATATGTTGGATGGTCTTGGCTTGACTTCCCTTTTCTATCCTATTTGTGGTAAGAGTTAATGCTTAAGAACTACCATGATACCCATGGTAGGAGTAACTGTGGCAAAGAAGTGTTTCCAGATTTAGTTATAGAGTTTTCTTTACTTAAGTTATATACTTAACTTGCTATTCAAGGTTTGTGGTAGATAATACCTTGATATCATCTTTAGAATATTAAGTATTCATTCTTGAGTTGTTGTATGGAATACTATGTCATGATCTCTGGAAGATCAAGTACTCCTTATTAAGTAGTGTGTTGTGACTTAGTTTTATTACATTTGATCTACCCTTAGATCAAATTATATTCCCCAAAGATAAGTTTTGAGCAAAGATCATATTGCAACTTATCGCAATCAACTTGATGATCTACTTTAGTTCCACCAAGTTAGAGAAGCTTCAATCCCTTTGACAAGTTTTATTCAAAAGCACGAAAATTATCCGGATTTTCTATGCATGAATGCAATGCACACACCTGTGTTCAGCTTATTTCTAAGCTCTAATGCCGGGATGTTACAGGGGAGGCCTTTTATAGGGGGAGGGGTAGCCCCCTCCCATGGCCGGCGGCCATGGAGGTTCCCCCACCTCTTCCACATTCATGTGGGTGGAGCTCCCACTCACATAAATTTGCCTCCACTCAAAATTCCACTCATCCCATTAAATTTCCACCAAATATAGCGTAAACTCTCATTTAATAAAACTCTTTTATTTATTTTATTCAGATTTTTGTTAATTACTTTAATTAACAAACATTCACATAAAACCCCCTGCAACATTACAATATCACATGCAGAACCAATTTCAGTAATTTCAGCCGAAATAATTCCGGTGTCCATTGAAATAATTCAAGTGATTTCTAATTCTTTTCTCTAACACATATTTGCTCCAAATGGTGTCGGTATCCTTTAAGTGTGTCACCCTACGGTTTGCGAATAACGCATACATGATCGAGACCCCTCTCCGATCACTAATCAGCAGCGAGACCTGGAGATCCGTATTCACTCCTACACATTCAATGATGACTTCTGTGATCGTGAGAACCTTTAACGTTAGTAACTAAATCCCTTTGTCTCGTGATATAGTACATGTCCAAGTTTCGATCATCGGTATCCACATACCTAGTTTGATCTCGCTACCGACATGCACACTTTTCTTGTTCCCGTGATATAACATTCTAGTGATCTCATCACTTGCTTGCCAGCTATCTCAATGTGATATCATCGAGATGGCTGATACATTGCAAATGTATCTATAATTTTTGATGTACCATGCTTGGTTTGATCCACTTTCTTGTGTTTTATTCCAACTTTGGAGTACTTTTTATATGATTTCTTGGACTAACCTATTAACAAGAGCCACAGTGCTAGCTGCCTGTTTTCTACTATTTTTGGTTCCAGGAAAGTCAGAAAATGAATATTCTCGGAATTGGACGGGACAAAAGACAAAGTGCCTATTTTTGCGGAAGTCATCAGATGCTAGAATACGAGACGGAGAAGGGCAGAGGGCGGCCACACCACCTAGCATCTCCTTCCGCCTATATATTGCCCTCGGGACGAAAACCCTAAGTACCCGATCAAAATCCACGAAAGAGTCTGTATCCGCCGTCATCTCCATCCCTAGATAGGGAGGGATCTGAAGCTCTTCCCGGCACCCTGCCGGAGAGGGGAATTCACCCTGGAGGCCTTCTTCATCACCATGCAAGCCTCCGGTGTGATGCGTGAGTAGTTCATCCTTGGACTACGAATCCATTGTAACTACCTCGGTGAATTACGCTCTTAGTTAATGCCTGGATGAACGAAAGTGGTTAAAATAGTACGGTGGGGCCCAGGGCCACTCACGGTAGACCTTTCGGCCGTCCTAACCACTTTCAGTCAACGGGACAAGAACGAGCGGCGCAATCGGCAGGCGAAGGGATCAAATACATACACAAATGAGTATGTATGCAAGCCACATACAACAGTACATCAGAGCCATTCCTTCTAAAAGAAATAGAAATATTGCAATGCCATACGGCAAGATCCAAATATCCTAGATAGATATAATAATTTAGGGTAGCTCCTCATACATCACACATCAGAGTGTCAGGCGGAAGCGGAAAACAAGATCCGAGTACGGATAAGAAGCAAATTGGCATAAGATGCCCCATAAATAAACACATCCCGCCCACAGATCACACGGATCCCCGTTCCCGGAATCTCTACACCAAATGATCGTTGCCAACATCATCTGTCTCTTCCACCCAGTATCCATCTTGCGGGTACACCTGTTCATCTGAATCAAATAATTTATCGTGTGAGACCCTAGGGGTACTCAGCAAGTCTTTATGCCACTAAAGGGGACACAACCTGGGGTGACGCATTTGCAGCAAAAGATAATACCTACAATTCTATAGAGACTCGCTAACCTTCCGCCTAACCAATGATAAACGGAAGTCCGTGAATTAAGAACAATAGTTATAACAGTATAATTAACAGATCCATCCTCCTCCTCGCTTACCCACGAGGAAGCGGACGAACAACCCCCATCATCCGTTGGCAGTTTTTATTAACCATTCCATGAGTATTGCACTATTTACTAGTCAAGTACTTAGTCAATTTAAAAGCGGTACTTTAGTTATACTTGTCTATGATCGAGAAACTATGCTCCAAGTCGTCCATAACCGCGGACACGGCTTTCAGAAAGATTTACCCTGCAGGGGTGCACGAATAGCAACACACACTCGATCAACCTCGGAAAAACCAAATCAAAACCCAACGAGGCATTCACGACAAAGCAATCACAGGATTCAGAAATATTTCAGGGGGCCACCCCATTAAGCTACCCGCAGCGAAGTTGGCCGACTCCGAGACGGACCCAAGGTTTGTGTGGACGACGGTAAACGACTGGGAACCCGAAAATGTGACTGGGCTTGTCGATACAGCGAAAACGTGTCACGATCCAAAACAGTACAGGTGCTCCACGCACAATCTTAAATAAAGCAGTAACATGGCATAAGTACAGAATAGTAATAAAGCCCCAAACTAATTGTGGCCCCAAGAAATAAGAATGAATCAAGCTCTAGCTCAGGGGGTCCATAAGGCCTCCCGGATGTGGATAGTGCGATTAAACAAGGAACAGGAATCAAGTACTCGGGGTCCTACGGGACACAAGTGAGCATGAAAAACCAAATAGCAGATATTGCTCACCGGTGCCTCTTTCATTAGTTATCCCATTACTACTCAGGTTATGTTGTTTAGGTACCTCGTTATCCATCCGACACTCACATACCCTAAGCATGCTTTTCTACGACTCGCATGGCTCAAACAACTCCTGTAGTAATGGCTCATGGGACCGGAACAGGCTTAATGTGGTTTAAAAGTAAAGGCTATGCAGTACTTGGGATTCAATTTAATGCAATTCGCGACTCAATGATGCAAGAATAAGATTGAGGCAATAGGTACTGTATGTACGCAAGCATGTGGTAGTGCTTGCCTGGCAGCTCAGTTGAAGCGAGAGATGGATCTGGGTAATACTCCTGTGATTCCTGGTAAACCTCCTGCTGGGCGTCTATTCGAAGAAGAACCAAACAAACAAGGGCCAACATAAATAAAGTGCGCAAGCATATGAATTGAAATGCAAAAAGCAACCAAGCATGCCATGATGAATGATGCACAACTTACATGGCATTAAGGTAGCATGGCAAAGGTGAGATGTGGATACAAGAATTAAAGCACTTTAATATTTATTTGCCCAAGTTTTATTGTCATAAACAGTTCAGAATTTAAATGTTGACATGATGCATGCTGCAATTCAGAACAAGGACTGCATAAATAGAACGGGCTCGTCGCGCTGATCGATTTAGACATATTATTTTCCAAATTTGGAATTATAAAACAAAAGTTATTAATTAACCAAGTAAAAGGGAATTTTCTTGTAATTTTAATCAACTAGAAATTTAAAGTGTTCAAAATATATGTTGAAGGGCATATTTGACTTCCTCACATTTTTCTGATTCCAAAACATATATTATTTGTATTATTTGGATTTGTATTTTGAAAATTATTTGAATCTGAAAAGAATTTGAATTTAAATAAATTTGAAAAGATTTGAATAAAAACAAACTCAACGAAAAACTTTTTACACCCAGGCAATTCTAGCCACAGTCACTGAATGGTGGGCCTGGTGCTGACTGGCCACACGCGCGGGAAAAACTTTTGTCACCGCAGGCTGGGCTAGCCCACAAAGACTGACAGGGTGGGGCCAGCGGCTGTAGGCCCATGTGCCAGCGGAAAACCCCCAGCGGCTGACTGGTGGGGCGCCAGCTGGACCGCGGGTTGCGTCTGAGAAAACGGAGGGGTTTTCCTGCAAAACTTCCAGAGCGGCTGGCAGGTGGGGACACTAGGAGCGCGGGTTGCAGTAATTAAAAAGGGGAGGGGCTTTTTGCAAAACGACCACGCCCGGGGTACTGTTTATCGTTCTCCTCCGTCTGGCGGCAGGCGCGTGCGCGGGTGTAGCGGGGATTCGATCCCGGGTCGCGGGAGTCCGCGTTGAGGAGGCTAACCGGTGCGGTGGTGCTGGGGGAGCTGCCAGGGAGGTGGACGCGGGCTAGATAGGGCGAGCGTGGCGCGGGAAAGTAGTAGATGCTGGCGAGCTCTGGCGCGCGGAGAGCGTTCGACCAAACGCACGGCGAGGCCAGAGTGATACGGCGAGGCGGAGGTTGTTAGGAAGAAGAAGATGCTCACCGCAGGCTCGCTGGTGGGCTTGGATCGGCGCGAGGAGCGGTGGATCGACGGCGAGGCTGGCGGCCGGAGTTTTAGGGTTTCGCGTCGGGCGGCGAGGAACTGGCGGTGCTGGGGCTTCTCCTCCGTGACGGCGTGTACTGGGCGACGCAGGGGGATATCCTCGATCTCCTAGACCACTTCCACGACAAGCTCGACGGCCGGAACGAGGAGATGGCGGCGGTAGTCGGCGGTGACTGGCGGCAGGTGGGGGCGACGGTGGAGAATACGGGGAAGGAGGGGGTGCTCTGGGGCGGATCTGGCGAGGCCAGAGAGGCGTGAGGAGGAGGGGAAAGTGAGAGGGAGAGAGGGGAGGCAGGTGGGAGCGGGGTAGATGGAAAAAGGGGCTTCGGCCCTTTCCTCCTTCCTCCCGAGCACGTGGGCGAGCAGGCTGGGGCTGGTCCTGGCGAGGTAGGGGTGGCTGCAGGTGGGGCTGGGGTGGCGCAGCTGCAGGTGGGGCTGGTAGGAGGAAGAGAGAAGAGAGAAAGGAGAGGGGTAGCTAGGGCTAGGTTAGATGGGGCTCGGGTTAGGGTTTTGTCTAGCTTAGAGAGAGATCTAGGTCTAGCTAGGGTGGGGCCAGCTAGAGAGAGGGGCTTGACATGGAGGCCAAGCTAGAGAGAGAGAGGAAGGTTTTAGAGTTAGGGTTTAGGAGAGGATTAGAGAGAGAGAGAGAGAACTAGATAGGTTAGATGTTTAGATATCTGAATTTATTTTGGTTTAAGAGATCATGTCAAGAAGGACCCTAGTGCTTGAACTTGCATAAGCTAATGTGGAAAAGAAACTAGAAAGAAAGAGGAAGAAAAGGAGATGGTGAAATAGGCTCATATGACCACCCATGTAGATAAATAAAATAAAATGAATGTAAATGGTGTGGATAAAACCAACTCAAATGGAGCATGGTGGAGGCTAGAATGATCATGAGGTGGAGGTGGAAAGAATTCCAAGAAAAAGAAAAAGAAATGAATTAAGGAATAGGCCTCATATGGTTCATGCATGGAGAATAAAATAAGAAGATAAAGAGAGGGGTGAGACTATGAGGAGGAAGTAATGGTGGTAGATGTTTCCCCAAGATAAGATCCACTAAAACAGAAGAAAACCCAATGAGGTGGAGGTGGTGTAGAGCTTGCATGGCCCATGCAAAAATAATAATGCCATTATTTATTTTGTGACAACAATAATAATATGATGGCATTATTCTTATGCATTTCCAAAAATGGAGATAAAACCAAGCACAAGAATTTAGAAGATTGATCCACCCCAACTACATGAGCTAGAATTAAAATGTCACAAGAAAAAGAATTACAAGCTCATGGTGAAGGGATGGTGGAATTATAAAGTGGTAGAAAGAAAGGTGGTGGAATGGAATAAAAGATATGCCCTCAACTCAACTTGGGCATTTAGACAATATATCAATAGCCAAATATAATATCAAGAAGCAAATACAATTAATAATGCATGTGAGAGAAGAACCAAAAGAAAAAGGGTTTTATATGATGCTCAAATGCAAGGTGGCATGATGACATGAGCATGATATAATTATGATGCAACAATAATCTATATGGAGTAGCCAATATCTTACTAGGACAAGTAGCATTACAATTGTTAGACAATTGGGGTGCTACAACTCTCCCCCACCAAACAGGAATCTCGCCCCGAGATTCTAGGAAGAAAAAGACTCAAAGAGGGTAGGATACTTGGCATGGAGCTCATCTTCACGTTCCCAGGTTGCTTCATCAACGGAATGGTGCGACCACTGCACCTTGCAGAACTTGATGGACTTGTTGCGAGTCCTTCTTTCTGCGACTTCAAGAATTTTTGTGGGGTGTTCTTGATAAGACAGATCTTCTTGGAGATTAATGAGTTCATGGTCCACGGTCCTGCCGGGATCCTTGAAGCACTTCTTGAGTTGAGAGATGTGGAAAACATCATGGACCTTGAGTTGTTCAGGAAGCTCAAGAGCATACGCAACTTCTCCTCTTCTTCCACGAATTTTGAAAGGACCGATGTATCTAGGAGCCAGCTTTCCTTTGATACCAAAGCGGTGCGTGCCTCTCATGGGAGTGACACGAAGGTAAACGAGATCACCAGGGACATACTCCATGTCCGTGTGCTTTCTGTCATAATTGCTCTTCTGGCGACTTTGAGCCATCTTCAGGTTTTCAAGAATGATGTGAACTTTCTCCTCCGCTTGAGTTACAATGTCGGGGCCAAACAATAATCTTTCACCTGCGCCCGACCAACCAATCGGAGTTCTGCACTTGCGACCATAGAGAGCCTCAAATGGTGCCATCTTTAGACTTTTCTGGAAACTGTTGTTGTAAGAGAATTCAGCATAAGGAAGACATTCTTCCCACTTCATGCCGAACGAGATAACGCAAGCACGGAGCATATCTTCTAGAATCTGATTGATCCTTTCAACTTGTCCTTGCGACTGAGGGTGGTAAGCTGTGCTGAAGTTTAGCTTTGTTCCCAAAGCATTTTGGAAACTTCCCCAGAACTTGGAAGTGAAGATGCTTCCACGGTCTGAACTGATTTCAAGAGGAACTCCATACAGAGAGACAATTCTGTTGATATAGAGCTCAGCCAACTGAATTGCAGAAATTGTTTCCTTGACTGGAAAGAAGTGAGCTACTTTGGAAAGCCTGTCAATGACAACAAAGATTGCATTGTTGCCTTTCTGCGACCTTGGAAAACCAGTGATGAAGTCCATCTCTACTTTCTCCCATTTCCATTCCGGAGGCTTCAATGGCTGTAGAAGACCGGAAGGTTTCTGATGGACAGCTTTAACTCTACGACAGACATCACACTCTGAGACATACTTGGCACAATATCGTTTCAAACCAGGCCACCAATATTGTGTTTTCAAGTCCATGTACATCTTAGTGCTGCCAGGGTGGATAGAAAGAACAGAATCAAGCGCCTCCTTGAGAACTTGCTCTCTTAAACCCGGGTAGTTCGTAACAAACATCCGGTGTTCAAAGAAAAGAGTGCCTTGGTCATCTACGTGGAAAGACTCATACTTCGGAAGTTGAATGTTGGAGATGATCTTTTTAGTGTAAGGATCCCCAAGCTGAATGGAACGGACCTTTTCTTCCAAGAGAGGTGTTGCTAGAAGGTTCAGCAGATAACCTTGATCCACAATTTCAAGGTTGAGCTTGCGGAATTCCTCGCACAAGAGAGGTTGTTGTTCTTCCACCATGAGGTTGTTGACATAAGCTTTTCGGCTGAGAGCATCTGCCATGACATTAGCTTTGCCCGGGGTGTAGTTGATGGTCAAATCGAAATCATTGATTGTTTCGATCCACCTCCTCTGACGAAGGTTGAGATCAGGCTGTGTGAAGATATACTTCAGACTCTTGTGATCAGAAAAGATCGCACAACGGTTGCCCAGCAAGTAATGCCTCCATACTTTCAAAGCAAAGACAACTGCTGCGAGTTCGAGGTCATGTGTGGGATAGTTGATCTCATGCGTCTTCAACTGACGAGATGCATAAGCAACAACTTGTTTTTCTTGCATAAGGACCGCACCCAATCCTTGCAATGAAGCATCACAGAAAATCTGGAAAGGCTTTGATGTATCTGGAGGAACCAAGACTGGTGTGGAAGTGAGCTTCTCTTTGAGTGTTTCAAAGCTTGCTTGACATGCAGGAGTCCAAAGATATTTCTTGCCTTTCTTGAGGAGATCGTTAAGAGGCTTCGCAATCTTTGAGAAATTTTGAACGAAGCGACGGCAGTAACTGGCCAAACCAAGGAAACTCCGGACTTCTTTGACATTTATGGGTGGAAGCCAATCCATAATTGTCTTAATAGTTTCTGGGTTGACGGCAATGCCCTTGGCAGAGATAACGTGACCAAGGTAGGTGACTTGAGGCAGCCAAAACTCACACTTGGAGAACTTTGCATACAGGCGGTTCTCACGAAGCTTGCTTAGGACACAATGAAGGTGTTCTTCATGTTCTTCTTTTGACTTAGAATAGACTAGAATGTCATCCAGATAGACCACAACGAACTTATCAAGATACTCCATGAAAACCGAGTTCATAAGCCTCGAGAAGGTGGCAGGTGCATTGGTTAGACCGAAAGACATGACCGTGTACTCATACAGGCCATAGCGAGTGGTGAAAGCTGTTTTGGGAACATCTTCCTTGCGAATCTTGATTTGATGATAACCACTTCTCAAATCAAGCTTAGAGAATACCACAGCTCCGGCTAGCTGATCGAAGAGATCATTAATCTGTGGAAGGGGATATTATTCTTGATTGTTTCAGCATTGAGTGCCCGATAGTCAACACAAAGTCTATCAGTCTTGTCTCGCTTCTTCACAAAGATGGTTGGACTACCCCAAGAAGAAGTACTGTGCTGAATGAAACCCAACTTCTCTTGTTCATCCAACTGACGCTTAAGCTCAGCCAACTCAGCAGGACCCATTTTATAAGGCCGCTTGGAAATAGGAGCGGTACCAGGTTCAAGTTCAATGACAAACTCAACCTCACGATCCGGAGGCATACCTGGCAACTCTTCAGGAAAGACATCTGAAAACTCACAAACTACAGGAACACTCTGAATACCTTCCATAGCATCATCATTCAGAGCCGCCAACGAATAAAGCTGAATTGCAGGAGTCAGACTTGGAGAATAGACTATATGGCCTTCAGGAATTTTCAGAGAAACCGAACGTTCAGCACAATCAATCACAGCTGCATTTGTTGTCAACCAATCCATGCCCAAGATAACATCAATATCAGAATTGCCCAGAATAATTAAGGAAGCCGGAAACGAAGAACCACCAATCTCAATTTGATTGACATGGCTGATATGAGCAGCCCTCATGTTAGACCCAGGAGATTGTACCACAAGACGGTGTAATAAAGGAACCATAGCCAGATCTTGCTCATGAGCAAACTTGTGAGAAACAAAAGAATGCGAAGCACCAGAATCAAACAAAACTCGTGCAGGAACTGAGTTAACAGGAAGCATACCCATGACAACTCCAGGAGCATGCTCAGCTTGAGCGGCGTTGACACAGTTAGCACGAGCAACCGCAGACCCAGGCTTAGTGTTGATGTTGAGAGCCCGAGGTGGAGGTGCACGAATCATAGGAGCACTTGCCGCAGGTCTTGGAGGTGGTGGTGGAAGAGCTTTGTTGTTCATTGGACAATTCCATTGCTGATACCCAGTGTTTCCACAAGTATAGCAAGCACCAGGTGGACGTGGAGCAACGTGGCCAGGGACTCCGCCAGGCGCTCCAGGGTAGTTGTGGTTGTAGCCCCTGGGAGCCACAGTGAAGGAGTTTGGTGGCCTTGGTGCATAGCTTGAAGGTCTTGGTGGAGCAGGGAGCGACGCTGGGGTGTTAGGAACCCAGACACGACGCTTAGAAGGAGCTGTCATAGCAGAAGAGCTTGCTGTATCGCGGCTGTGTTTCTTTGACTCCTCAAACACTTGCCTACTTGCTTCTTCCTGCAGAGCTGTGTGCTGAAGTTCCAGGAAAGATGCTGGCCTTGCATGAGTGATTGCATATTTGATGGAAGCATTGAGGCCTTGCCGAAACCTCTTTTGCTTCTTATTGTCATCAGAGATCTCATCGCCACCATAACGAGACAGGTTCATGAAGTTTCTGATGTAGGTGTTGACATTGTCAGTGCCCTGCTTGAGGTTGAGAAACACTTCTTTCATCCTTTCCATGACAATTTCTGACAGATATTGCTCTTTGAAAGCAGCAGTGAATCGCTCCCAAGAAGGCTAAAAACCAGAAAGATCTGCCCTGAGGTAATTTTCCCACCAGAGAGCTGCATCTCCCTTCAGAAGGTGAGTAGCACACTTGACCCATTCTTGCTCGGGAACATCCGCAGTCATCAGCAACCTTGACACTTCACGAAGCCAATCATCCGCATCAAGTGGCTGATCAGACACCTCAAATTGACGTGGGTTGAACTTGAGAAAACTCTTGATGTCTCCTCGCTTGGGAGGTGGAGGTAGCGGAGCAAACTCATTCCTCCTCACACTTTCCTCGAAGCGCTGCTGGTTCTGCTGCATAGTGCCCAAAGCATTTGCAATACTTGCCAAAGCGGCCCCAAGTTCAGGTGGTATATCCTCCTCAGAACGGCGTGGTGGTGCCATCCTGTGATTGATATAAAACACAAGTCAGTACTATAATGGAGAATGATAATAATCCAAAATAGTACCAAAATGGAATTAATCAAGATTAAAGAATGCAATTCACTGAGGTGATATTAAAATATCAACAAAGTTCTAGGCAATTAGAAGATATAAAGCATAACACACACGACTGAACAAAGGAGTGTGGTACACAAACTAACAAAGAAAAATTTTCCGCAAATTTTGGCATTACAAACCACTATATGCGCAAAACCACTTAACGAATCAAGATTCGCAACTCTACTAATTCAATATACAAAAGCAAATGACAAAAGTAGTGGTATGGTCGCGACTCCATCCCGCACTCAAATCATTACTCCGCACATGAATCAGTAAAACATATCCCAACAACTTCTTCCTAAGATGAACCTAAAGATTGGTAGCTACGGAAAAGAACACCCCAATAAGATAACGTCGGATAACAAAGAGTAAGATGGATCGCATCGGTGTACAACGAATCAGAATAGATCGCGTCGGTTAACAAAGCCTGTCGGTAGTGAATGTACCAACAGTTTATAACCAAAAGGCAGATAGTGATAACATTTGGATGCAACAGATAGTCAAGGAATTCACTCACACAAACATAACCTATGGTACTACGGAACCCAGAACACGGGAATCCTAGTTTGAATTTTAGAAGAGGATTGAAAACGTTACACTTCCTTACCAGAAAAGGGTGGGTGGGTGGGTAAGAAGAAAAATGGAAGCAATCTTACTCTCACGTTTGTTTTTCCCTAGTATACATAACTACCAAAATATTTGCTAGACTGACAACGACCATTTTGGCTGAGACCCTGAAGGGCGGGATGGCTCTGATACCAATTGTAACTACCTCGGTGAATTACGCTCTTAGTTAATGCCTGGATGAACGAAAGTGGTTAAAATAGTACGGTGGGGCACAGGGCCACTCACGGTAGACCTTTCGGCCGTCCTAACCACTTTCAGTCAACGGGACAAGAACGAGCGGCGTAATAGGCAGGCGAAGGGATCAAATACATACACAAATGAGTATGTATGCAAGCCACATACAACAGTACATCAGAGCCATTCCTTCTAAAAGAAATAGAAATATTGCAACGCCATACGGCAAGATCCAAATATCCTAGATAGATATAATAATTTAGGATAGCTCCTCATACATCACACATCAGAGTGTCAGGCGGAAGCGGAAAACAAGATCCGAGTACGGATAAGAAGCAAATTGGCATAAGATGCCCCATAAATAAACACATCCCGCCCACAGATCACACGGATCCCCGTTCCCGGAATCTCTACACCAAATGATCGTTGCCAACATCATCTGTCTCTTCCGCCCAGTATCCATCTTGCGGGTACACCTGTTCATCTGAATCAAATAATTTATCGTGTGAGACCCTAGGGGTACTCAGCAAGTCTTTATGCCACTAAAGGGGACACAACCTGGGGTGACACATTTGCAGCAAAAGATAATACCTACAATTCTATAGAGACTCGATAACCTTCCGCCTAACCAATGATAGACGGAAGTCCGTGAATTAAGAACAATAGTTATAACAGTATAATTAACAGATCCATCCTCCTCCTCGCTTACCCACGAGGAAGCGGACGAACAACCCCCATCATCCGTTGGCAGTTTTTATTAACCATTCCATGAGTATTGCACTATTTACTAGTCAAGTACTTAGTCAATTTAAAAGCGGTACTTTAGTTATACTTGTCTATGATCGAGAAACTGTGCTCCAAGTCGTCCATAACCGCGGACACGGCTTTCAGAAAGATTTACCCTGCAGGAGTGCACGAATAGCAACACACACTCGATCAACCTCGGAAAAACCAAATCAAAACCAACGAGGCATTCATGACAAAGCAATCACAGGATTCAGAAATATTTCAGGGGGCCACCCCATTAAGCTACCCGCAGCGAAGTTGGCCGACTCCGAGATGGACCCAAGGTTTGTGTGGACGGCGGTAAACAACTGGGAACCCGAAAATGTGACTGGGCTTGTCGATACAGCGAAAACGTGTCACGATCCAAAACAGTACAGGTGCTCCACGCACAATCTTAAATAAAGCAGTAACATGGCATAAGTACAGAATAGTAATAAAGCCCCAAACTAATTGTGGCCCCAAGAAATAAGAATGAATCAAGCTCTAGCTCAGGGGGGTCCATAAGGCCTCCCGGATGTGGATAGTGCGATTAAACAAGGAACAGGAATCAAGTACTCGGGGTCCTACGGGACACAAGTGAGCATGAAAAACCAAATAGCAGATATTGCTCACCGGTGCCTCTTTCATTAGTTATCCCATTACTACTCAGGTTATGTTGTTTAGGTACCTCGTTATCCATCCGACACTCACATACCCTAAGCATGCTTTTCTACGACTCGCATGGCTCAAACAACTCCTGTAGTAATGGCTCATGGGACCGGAACAGGCTTAATGTGGTTTAAAAGTAAAGGCTATGCAGTACTTGGGATTCAATTTAATGCAATTCGCGACTCAATGATGCAAGAATAAGATTGAGGCAATAGGTACTGTATGTACGCAAGCATGTGGTAGTGCTTGCCTGGCAGCTCAGTTGAAGCGAGAGATGGATCTGGGTAATACTCCTGTGATTCCTGGTAAACCTCCTGCTGGGCGTCTATTCGAAGAAGAACCAAACAAACAAGGGCCAACATAAATAAAGTGCGCAAGCATATGAATTGAAATGCAAAAAGCAACCAAGCATGCCATGATGAATGATGCACAATTTACATGGCATTAAGGTAGCATGGCAAAGGTGAGATGTGGATACAAGAATTAAAGCACTTTAATATTTATTTGCCCAAGTTTTATTGTCATAAACAGTTCAGAATTTAAATGTTGACATGATGCATGCTGCAATTCAGAACAAGGACTGCATAAATAGAACGGGCTCGTCGCGCTGATCGATTTAGACATATTATTTTCCAAATTTGGAATTATAAAACAAAATTTATTAATTAACCAAGTAAAAGGGCATTTTCTCGTAATTTTAATCAACTCGAAATTTAAAGTGCTCAAAATATATGTGAAGGGCATATTTGACTTCCTCACATTTTTCTGATTCCAAAACATATATTATTTGTATTATTTGGATTTGTATTTTGAAAATTATTTGAATCTGAAAAGAATTGAATTTAAATAAATTTGAAAAGATTTGAATAAAAACAAACTCAACGAAAAACTTTTTACACCCAGGCAATTCTAGCCACAGTCACTGAATGGTGGGCCTGGTGCTGACTGGCCACACGCGCGGGAAAAACTTTTGTCACCGCAGGCTGGGCTAGCCCACAGAGACTGACAGGGTGGGGCCAGCGGCTGAAGGCCCACGTGCCAGCGGAAAACCCCCAGCGGCTGACTGGTGGGGGCGCCAGCTGGACCGCGGGTAGCGTCTGAGAGAAAACGGAGGGGGTTTTCCTGCAAAACTTCCAGAGCGGGCTGGCAGGTGGGGACACTAGGAGCGCGGGTTGCAGTAATTAAAAAGGGGAGGGGCTTTTGCAAAACGACCACGCCCGGGGTACTGTTTATCGTTCTCCTCCGTCTGGCGGCAGGCGCATGCGCGGGCGGAGCGGGGATTCGATCCCGGGGTCGCGGGAGTCCGCGTTGAGGAGGCTAACACCGGTTGTGGTGGTGCTGGGGAGCTGCCAGGGAGGTGGACGCGGCTAGATAGGGGCGAGCGTGGCGCGGGGACAGTGCAGATGCTGGCGAGCCTCTGGCGCGCGGAGAGCGTTCAAACCAAACCACGAACGGCGAGGCCAGAGTGATCGTGATCGGAGAGGCGGAGGTTGTTAGGAAGAACTGAAGATGCTCACCGCAGGCTTCGCTGGTGGGCTTGGATCGTCGGCGCGAGGAGCGGTGATGGATAGACGGCGAGGCTGGCGGCCGGGAAGTTTCTAGGGTTTCGCGTCGGGCGGCGAGGAACTGGCGGGGCTGCTGGGGCTTCTCCTTCGCGGACGGCGTGTATGGGCGACGCTAGGGGGATATCCTCGATCTCCCAGACCACTTCCACGACAAGCTCGACGGCCGGAACGAGGAGGATGGCGGCCGGTGGTAGTCGGCGGTGACTGGCGGCAGGTGGGGGCGACGGTGGAGAATACGGGGAAGGAGGGGGTGCTCTGGGGCGGATCTGGCGAGGCCAGAGAGGCGTGAGGAGGAGGGGAAAGTGAGAGGGAGAGAGGGGAGGCAGGTGGGAGCGGGGTAGATTGGAAAAGGGCTTCGGCCCTTTCCTCCTTCCTCCCGAGCCGTGGGCGAGCAGGCTGGGGCTGGTCCTGGCGAGGTAGGGGTGGCTGCAGGTGGGGGCTGGGGTGGCGCAGCTGCAGGTGGGGCTGGTAGGAGGAAGAGAGAAGAGAGAAAGGAGAGGGGTAGCTAGGGCTATGTAGATGGGGCTCGGGTTAGGGTTTTTGTCTAGCTTAGAGAGAGAGCTAGGTCTAGCTAGGGTGGGGCCCAGCTAGAGAGAGGGGCTTGACCATGGAGGCCAAGCTAGAGAGAGAGAGAGGAAGGTTTTAGAGTTAGGGTTTAGGAGAGGATTAGAGAGAGAGAGAACTAGATAGGTTAGATGTTTAGATATCTGAATTTATTTTGGTTTAAGAGATCATGTCAAGAAGGACCCTAGTGCTTGAACTTGCATAAGCTAATGTGGAAAAGAAACTAGAAAGAAAGAGGAAGAAAAGGAGATGGTGAAATAGCTCATATGACCACCCATGTAGATAAATAAAATAAAATGAATGTAAATGGTGTGGATAAAACCAACTCAAATGGAGCATGGTGGAGGCTAGAATGATCATGAGGTGGAGGTGGAAAGAATTCCAAGAAAAAGAAAAAGAAATGAATTAAGGAATAGGCCTCATATGGTTCATGCATGGAGAATAAAATAAGAAGATAAAGAGAGGGGTGAGACTATGAGGAGGAAGTAATGGTGGTAGATGTTTCCCCAAGATAAGATCCACTAAAACAGAAGAAAACCCAATGAGGTGGAGGTGGTGTAGAGCTTGCATGGCCCATGCAAAAATAATAATGCCATTATTTATTTTGTGACAACAATAATAATATGATGGCATTATTCTTATGCATTTCCAAAAATGGAGATAAAACCAAGCACAAGAATTAGAAGATTGATCCACCGCCAACTACATGAGCTAGAATTAAAATGTCACAAGAAAAAGAATTACAAGCTCATGGTGAAGGGATGGTGGAATTATAAAGTGGTAGAAAGAAAGGTGGTGGAATGGAATAAAAGATATGCCCTCAACTCAACTTGGGCATTTAGACAATATATCAATAGCCAAATATAATATCAAGAAGCAAATACAATTAATAATGCATGTGAGAGAAGACCAAAAGAAAAAGGGTTTTATTATGATGCTCAAATGCAAGGTGGCATGATGACATGAGCAGATATAATTATGATGCAACAATAATCTATATGGAGTAGCCAATATCTTACTAGGACAAGTAGCATACAATTGTTAGACAATTGGGGGTGCTATCC